>CM057391.1:47945000-48542500 GCA_030015415.1 Cynopterus sphinx | reverse complement strand
GAGGATGCGGAGGGTATAGAAACAAAATTTACTAATAATTGAAATTGGATGTTGGGTCCTTAAGGATTCATTATAATCTCACTATTTTTGTCATTTGACAACTTTCATAATAAAATTGTAAAAAGAGAGTAGCAATGGATCTCATGCAGCATAGCAGGAATATGTAGAGGCGGTATTAGAGGGCTGCCTCTTGGAACTAACTCCTCCAAAGCCAACTTTCTCTACTTCTCTACTTGTCTCTGGTTTTCAAATTGTCATACTCACTCCATCCTCTGGTGCCTCTTATATTGTGCACCATGAATTTGAAGCCATTTAATCTCCCAATTAGTACCCTTCCTGCTTCTGTCATGGGTTTAAACATGATTTCTGCCTTGGCCAAGAGCCCATTGGCCCAATTCTCTTAAAAATACTAACCTTGCTAGGACCCTTGGCACCTCCATCCTCATCTCCTACTAACCGCAGAGACAACTCTGACTAGGCACAGCCCATGCCTACAGGGTTCATTCCCTTAGCCCGGAATGAATGAAATTAATGCCTCAACCAGAACTTCTGTTAGTAGAGGGTTTGCACTGCTTTCTCCATTCTCTTGCTGTGTCGGTGTTATGGTTAATGTACGTTTGTGTGACCATTCAAAGAAGAGTGCGAGCAGCCTTTTAAAGGTGAGCATTAGTTTTTGGAAGATAAATATTGCGGGTACACGTTGATCCATCATCCATCCTAAATGACCCTGAAGTTCTCATACTAACTTGAATTGATAATGCAAGTAAAAAATATTTGTTTTCCTTACATGCACTTGTACACATTTTTCTATTTCATCCCTTTAAAATTATCAATTACAGTCACGTGCTATATAACGATACTTTTACCAGTGACGGCATGTATGATGCTGGCATACCACGCAGCCTAGGTGCGCTGTAGGCTAAACGACCTAGGTTTGCTTTAGTGTACTGTATGAGGCTTGTACAATGACCAAATCACCTAATGACACCTTTCTCAGAATGTGTCCTCCTAGTTCAGCGGTACATGACTGTGCAGTAGACTGGTGGAAATGTGGAGGTGTGATGATTGGAGTGGGAGTAAGATTGCAGCTCATCTCTTTATATCTTGCTTCCTGGGCTTTGATAAACATGCTGTCACTGGCAACGTCAGTCTTAAACTGTTCATGAAGATTCACATTTCTTGCTAAATATATCAAACTCCCAATTTATAAACATTTTCAAGTGTGACATCTTCACAATATCTGCAGCATCAGGCTGAGTTGGACTGCAGTTTCCCCCAGGAAGAATTAAGCTCCTATGTAAGGTGGGTAGCCTCCTATGAAGGGTGCTTTGGTTGGCCCAAAGGACTGTCTCATGCCTGCATTGTTACCACTGACTTCACGGGTAGGGGATTCCTTCTGGTCTTGTCCCCCTAAAATCTCCATAGCAGCCAAAATGATCGCTCCAGAACACAGGTTAGTCTGATCATTTCATTCCCTCGTTACCCTTTAATGATTCCCAACTCATATCCCCTACTTCCCATACTTTTCTTAGGAATACAGTTCAACCCCATAGCCTTGTCCGTATGTCTTTCACGACTTGACCCATTTACCTCACTTCATATCTTGCAGTTCCATTATGTGGCAAACACCCTTCTCTCACACATAAGCTGCTCTCTCTACTCTCTCTCTTATCCCTTTTGTCACATAAAGGCAGTTAAATCTGCTGAGTTAAGAAATAAACAAATGGCTAATTAATATACACCTTATCAGAACCGGATCAGGGAATTTTCCTCAGCCCGTTTCTGGGTTAGGTGATTTTTCTCATCTGCTCCTGTAGCGTTTTATGCATTTCCTGGTTTGAAACGATCTGCTCGCACCGTGGTGCTGGTTATTTATCTACTACCTCAAAGCCTCACGTGTGCCATTCTGTACTTTGTTGGGGCTGTGAGTCTGCAAACTACATTTTCTAGGTTCTCTTACCAGCCAGATTCTTATGTCCCACCAATAGCAAATATGGCTGGGAGATCAGAAGGCAGGAGGAAGAGGAAATCTTCAAACTTCTGGCTCCAACGGTGTGGGAGTTCGGGGCAGCAGCTGATGTTCGCTTGTGGTTGGTAGGACTGCGACAGTGATAGCAGGACTGGGTGGTTTCAGACCCTAGCAGCACCTTTCAGCACTTTCATCCCCAGTCAATACAGCGCTGCTCCAACGTATCCAGGACTGACCGCAAAAGTCGCACAGAAAACTGGCAGGTCACACCTGCACATGGGCTCCAGCCCAGCAGTGATGTTAGCGACTTGTCTTTGGGTATCACTCCTTCCCGTTGGCCTCAGCAGTGGGCCTCATTCTTTCTTTTGCTTTTCTAGCCTTGAGAGCATCTTTGTCAATGTGTCCCTGTGCTACATTTCCTGTTTGAAATACCCCACGAGCGCTTCTCTTTTCCTGCCTAGTTTCCGTGAGTGACCAACTCTAGCTAGTTTCTTGAGGGCAGAGACTGACTTATTCAACTTTTCTTTTAACCCTGCTCCCAGCATTGTACATGGTACACAGTAGTCTTGTGTGAGGATGTAGACCGTGGAAATTTCTCGATGAGGTTTTTGTTCCTTCTTTCTTTTGCTTGCTTTTTCTTTCTTCTTTCCCTCCCTCCCTCCCTCCCTTCCTTCCTTCGTCTTTCTTTTCTTTCTTTCTTTCTCTTTCTTTCTTTCTTTCTTTCTTTCTTTCTTTCTTTCTTTCTTTCTTTCTTTCTTTCTTTCTCTTTCTTTCTTTCTTTCTTTCTTTCTTTCTTTCTTTCTTTCTTTCTTTCTTTCTTTCTTTCTTTCTTTCTTTCTTTCTTTCTTCTCTCTCTCTCTCTCTCTCTCTCTCTCTCTCTCTCTCTCTCTCTCTCTCTCTCTCTCTCTTTCTTTTCTCTCTCTCTCTCTCTCCCCCATTTGGTAAATAGGTCTATACAGGTTATTTTAATATATTAAAAATATATTCATTTTACTGCTTCCTTCTAACCCCAGCCTCCTCCCCACTCTGTCTCAATCTGTTTGGTTAGGATGAGACTGACTCTCATCCAGTGGATCCAAGTGTGTGTGTATGAACCAGTTTGGGCCAATCACAGTTAACATACATAATTTTCTGGAACTAGTGGAGGAGGGGCTCTCTTTCCTCTGAAATGTGCCTCAGATGGACTCTAAATGTATTTCTGAGAAAAAACCTTACCTCAAATCTCTTGAGACCAATATGTATTTTCCATTTAGGAACATCATTATTTGTTACTGAAATAATGAAGTTTTCATTATTTTTGTGGCCACAAAGAAAAATTATATTCATAAAATCTTAACTGTGGATACTGCCAATGACCAGACTGTTGAGGTTATTAAAGTCATTTTTCTTATTAAATGAATATAAGAAATTATAGGCACTTTGGGAAGAAATCTATAATCCAAAGTATTTCCAGTGATCTTGAAGGACTACACTAAATATGTATCAAGGGTGCAGCCTTGAATACAGGGTCATTTAAGGTTATTTGGTAGGGAATCAAAGATGTTTCAGACAGGACTGGGGTTGCTATTGAGGTGTAAAGAAGAAAACTGAAAACCAAGCATTTTAGTCCCTTGGTGGGTCTTCCATATTGTGCATCAAACAAAATGGCATCCCTTGGAAAACTGCCAATTTCATTAGCACTTTTTGGGTGACCATGAAACTGAATCCTTCCTCCACTGTCTGGCTCTGCCTCTGGAGGAAGGACTGGAGAGGGCCAGCCCTTGACAAAGTTGCATCACTCCTTTTGGGAGCATTTAAGTTAACAAATATAACTTGAGAAACTACTGTTTTTAAACTATTTTGTTAAGAGCTGAGGCACAGAACGCTCTTCAGCTTTAATTCTTCATTTTATTCTTGTGACAGGGTGGCATGTTGACAGAGATTTAAAAATAAAAAAAGTACAAGATGAAATGTAGAGGCTGGAGTGACAAAAGGTCACAGAGACCTACTCATGACTTTTGACTCTGACACATTCCAACTTGAGCAAGTCATTCTACCTCTTTGGGTCTCAGCCACTATCTTTGTAAAATGAGAATAAAAACACATCTCATGAAATTTTAATAATGACTATATGAGATAATATATGTGCCTGCAAGATAGACGTGAATGTAAATGAACATTCTAATTATGCTTTAGGGTACAGCCTTGAAAGAAATCATCATCTAAAGTCAGAGAACACCCAGCTATCTTGGCACCATTGTCTTCTTCAGGATGCGTTTGTCCATCTTCAGAGCATCTGGCCTTGAAAGTGTGGCAACCCCTTTAAATAGGTCCTGAGGTATGTATGTACGTACGTGTGTGTGTGTGTGTAGCAGACAAACATGCAAATTGCTAGTCAGTACAAAAAGGGAGAGGCAAATTCTGACTTATTCTGGACCTAGAGGTTCAGGAAAAATGGTAATTTGAAGAAAAGTGAAACCCTTAACATCAGCAAAGGTCACGAAACACTGTCCCATTCATCATACACTGTAGGATACTTTGATCTGCCAGTTCCAAGGCCAGTATCATTTCCTTCTCTTTCTTGTCCTTCTCCATCTTCTTTCCCCTTTCTTCTCTACCTCCTCCTTCTTCAACATACCCACAGCCTGATTCTTTGGACTTTCTCAAACCACAATGACAATTGCACCATATGTGACCACCTGAACAGAGAGAAAGGGAGACTGAATGAAGACTGGCCCAGGATTAGCCTTTAACAGGGGCTAACACACCTTGCCTTCAGCTATTATATTTGGGCCTGAGTAAAATGCAGTCGATGCAGTTAGCACCACTTCTACCCTACTAGTCAGTGGATGTGTATTTGAATGTCTTTTATATAAATTTCAGGTACTTAACTAGGCACTGGAGACTGACAGAATTAATGATACTCATTGCTATCTGGGAATTAATAGTCTAGTGGGATTCAAATGAAAATTAAGTAATTTCAAGATTTCAAAGGTATTTGGCAAAGTTCAATTTGTCCTGGAGACCCTTAATGGGGAAGCGAGACTTGTCTGGAAAGGCAGAGAAGGCAACTCTGGGAAGAGGATGTTTAAAGTGAAGAATGTGTAGGGTTAGCAAGGAAGCATCACCTTCCCCTCCCCATCATTAGTAAGTTGAGTTCAGATACTGTCCTCACTCACAGAGGAGAGTACCCCCACTTTTCTGTTGACACTATTTACAACTGAGAAGAAACGTGTGAGAATGCAGTTAAAAGTGATGGCTCAAATACTGGTGAATTTCTCATCCTTATGGTAAAACTCATCCAGAACACCATGGGTTCTCTTAGGCTCATCAGACTGTTACTCTGCACAGGGTAAACAATTGTGGGTGCCATCTCTTCAGGAGGTCAGCCTTGTCTCCTCAGGTTGCATGAGGCTCTCTTTCTTAGAGCACTGGCCTCACCAGCATCCCAGCAGCCAGGCACATCATCCTTCTTCCAATCCCACAACACTTACAGTAAAGCCTTCATTGTGACCAAGCTTATTTTAATTTGTTTTTCTCAGTTGCAACCAAGAGTCCTGACGAATGCAATCATGTTACCAAATGCTTGTATAGGTGAAATTACATATTTTGAACTTAAATCTTAGCATAAACATTTTTTATTGAAACTAAAAGAGAACCTTAAAGAAGCTGCCTATGTTAAAATGAACTTTAAAGTAACATCATACACAAATATTTTACTAAGTTAAGAGCACCTCTTCTAGATTTTTTCAATTAGAAATTTAGGTTCTTAAGTCCTTTCACGTTGCTTTAAATAGACAATTCCTGTTATACACTCTCAGCAATACGTTTTATGGGGAGCCTGACACGAAAGAATCTGAGAGAAAGCATAAATAATACCTGGAGAAATGACAGACAAATGGCATTTTGGAAAGAGCTCCAACACCGGAGAGGTGGGGGTCATGGGGATTGTCTACGGGGCTGACATGTATGAACCATTTGCTACTGGCTACTTTTTCTGTGCTTGTATTAGCTGAGCACCTTCCATGCATCATCTCACTTAATGCTCTGAACATTTTCCAAAGTAGATGTTATAATCATCACACCATTTTAAATGTGAGGCAGCTGAGACTTAGAGTTTTCAAGTAATTTACCCATATTGTTTCTCACGGACAGAAAATGGATTAAAACATAGGGTCTAACTTCAGAGCAAAATACTCCTATTTTTCATTTGAACCTTTTCAAATGAAAAGGCTCCTTTTCATTTGAACCACTAACCAGGTCTCTCCTAACCATTTTTGTATGATTTTTTGAGTATGACAAGAATTTTGCATTTTACCTCTTTTAAATTTTGCACTTATTAAATATTACAAGGCAATTTTAATTCTGGATTCTCTTTTATGAATTCCTTTAACCATACCTGTGCCATCTAAAAACCTTCCTATTCGCACACAGATGATGGAAAACAATCTTGAAGAAATCAGAATACATAAATGTGTCTATAAAGCAAAGTACACGTCAGGATTAGAATAAAAGCCTGGTGACACAATGTACAGTTTTTGAAGTAAAATTGTCTATAAAATTGAAGGTAATATTTGTACTCCATGGCCAAATTTTGTTAATATATCACTTAATGTAGCTGAGATCACCCAATCTGTTCTGTGACATTAAATGCAATTGTCTCAAAGTTTATTTCTTTTCCTAGGGAAGACCAGTTTTCTCCCAACATTTCAGCATATTTCAGGTTTTTATATTCTCATTGTCACTTGTGGGCCTGAATTCCTGTTCCCAGTCAATGCCAGCTCTTGCCTCCTGCCACTGTTCACTTCTTTCTGCTCTTCAGGGTCCCGGATGCAGAATACAGCTCCTCTGTTTTCCTTAAAAACTACTCACAGACACTGTTTATATACCAGAGCTTGCTGAACGTTTCAGAGAGATAGAGGATTCAGCACCAATGCAGCTTAAAACTGAGTATTACTTTTTCTTTTTCTTCAAAATCCTAGATCAGCCGGGTTGCTTGGTCTCCTATACTCCCCAATGCCTTCAACTCTCAATGTCTTCCTCTTCAGAAAGCAGAGAACTCAGCTCTTCATTCCTGGCAGAACTCTGTGCTAACTTTCATTACCTAAAGATTCAATAATTTGTGCAGTTTTGCAGCAAAGAATTTGAAGGGATTTTGAAGTTTTGGTGTTTCCTCTCCTCCATCTCTATTGCCCCACCAGTTTTTATAAGCGCGAGAGCAGTGTGCCCCCCGTGCCCCCCTCCCCCTACACACACACTGGTAGTACTTATACAATTTCCCTTAGGAGGTAGAACCTTTTGTCAGTTTTGGCTTTAAGTAACATTATTTTCCTCCTGTTACAACTAGGATCAAACCAATAGTTCATTAGATGTAGACAGGGTGACATAATTCTTAGGTAGCCAGGGACAGTCCTGTTGGCTTAGAGTAGTTTTTAATAGCGCCTCCTCACATTCTTAAAATGTCCTGGTTGGGATCATTAAATGATCATTCTAGTCAAAGAGGAGTTGACAATATTTTGAAAATGTCATAGATGTGACATCAAAGCAAAAGGAAATTGAGGCCATTTGGAATAACCAAGGCAAATTTTGGAAAATATAGATTAATTTTGGAAAAAATATTTTAATTCATTTGAATACAGTGACCTATGATGATCTGACCTATTCCGGTATTGATAGTGTCTGGAGCCAAGGATCTTACTAATGTGTCTGATTTTTGGCATTGAATAGAAAGGTTCACTTTTAGAAAGTCACAGCACGAGAGAGGAACTATGGAGATCAGATGTACCAATGTAGTCATCAGGTATCAAGAAAGATAAACTGTAGGAGCTACTGGAGCTAGCAGGGCTCTTCTTCATGATTTCTGCCATAATATTCCCAACACTTCTTCCCAAGGAAAGAACCCCACAGCCAAAGGGAGAAGAGGTCTTGCTCTGTCCACCAGGGGACATTTTAATGAGTGCCCTTTCTGTAGCATGACTTTGGAGATTCTAACAGATTTCTTTCCTCTGAGGAGCAATTTTTTGGGGGATAAGACATGGATACAGGATAATATATCAAATAGTTTTTTTTTTTTAAATGTTTGCCCCACAGTAATAGAAGGATGGACTGCAAACTGCTGTAGGTTGGTGAGCAAAGTACATTGAGAAAGAAGACATGGACATTAAGCTGGACTTTGACAGCTGGATTTTAAATGAATAAACAGGTAGGTAGAAAAGAGGAGTTGAAGACACGTGAAGAATTTATTAGCAGAGATTTATGCACTGTGAATATCTGGGAACTTAACTGGATCAGTCTGGAAGAAATATTACTGTAGAAAATGGGTGCAGAATAAAATCAGAAAAGTGTAAATACTGGAAGCAGGAAAACTGGGAAGCAATTATAACCCATCCAGATGAAATATAATAAAAATCTGAGTCTAAGCCAGTGGCAGTGAGAATACAAAAGATTCTATGATGGTGAGAAAGGATCACAGACTTGGATGGGAATGCAGAGGAAGAACACTCAAAGATTAGGTTTTAATTAGGATAAACTTGAGAATGAATTGTGCCCATTACAGAGGAAAGTGGACTTTTTGAATTGTGGCAGTGAAGATCAAGAAGGAGGCATACAAGGAGGCAGAGATGACAGCAGGTCAACAGATAACATCCACCAGGATAGTCATATTTACAGGTAACGTCACTCTTGTCACAGAATATATGTATATATATATATGAATAAAGTATATATAGCAATATCTGTCTGCTACCTTCAACAGGGAAGAAAGACTAGAAAGACTGGGCTTACTTTCATCCATTTGATGAACATTTTCAAGTGCCTCTTTTGTGTCAATCTACCACTGGAAAGATGAACACGATACATTCCTTGTCTTTACTAAGCTCACAGTCCACAGTATAAGACCAACACGTAAGTGGAATTGACAGGATGGTATCTTGGTATAGTGATCGAGGTGGGTCATTTCCCACCTTGCGCTTTTCTGCTATTGTTTTCTTATTCATCGCAACACATCAACAAAGGCAAGGAAGAAACAGCAGAGCATAAAAAGCAAGCCTTTAACTTGCAAAATAGATTCTTAAAAATTCTAGAGTCCACAGCTTAGAGGATCCTCAGCCTTTTGGGTACCAAAATCAAACTTTACATTAAAAATGATATATAATAATGTGAAAGCCAGTTCCAGTGGCCTAAAAAGGAAGCATTTACTGCATTGGGGTAAAGCAGGAGGAGCAGACAGGCTCAAGGAGAAGAGCTGAGAGAAAGGGCACTTTGCTCTGTACTCTGGGATTGAGTTCTTGGGAGTGGAGTGGGGGTGAGGAGGGGAAGGAATTCGGTGGAGATAAGGCCAGCAGAGATTTGGAGCTTTGAGAGCAGAAGACCATCACTTTCCATTTCCTTCAAAAGGTATAAAGCCTTGCACACTGAATGTTCACCTTCTTCAACCCTCCTCGCACCCTATGGGGCATGGTGAGCCAGTAACAAGAAAAGACCACGTTGGTTGGCAAGTCTGAATTTCCCAAAGAACCAGAGTCACCAGGCAGACAGAAGTGAATGTAAAGAAAGGGCTGGGATTGGCTAACTTGGGACACCTGCCTCTGGAGTTTTTCATTCTCTCCCATCCCATCTTTACTAACATCACATGGATTCCAATCAGCCGAAGCCTGCACTGCATGTAAAAAAAAGATGGCATTTTTTTCCCCAGATTTTATAAAGTGACAATCAATCCAGGAACAGATGTTTGGGAAGTGGAAATTACTGTTTAGTATCAAAACTGGCGGAGTTTTAACAACCAGAGTCCTGATAAGAGAAATCCGAATAAGCTGATGTGATATTTAGCTCACAGAAATGGCTCCTACACACATATATAGAGATCTAATATTCCTTTTCAAATATTACTGTGAACCTTAAAATAACTGAAAAATGTGTTTTTTATTTATACAAAATTTACTTAAAAATAAGGATTTGCACTGTCCCGTGCAGCCTGTCCCCAGGTGGTGGGCTGGTGGTGCCCTTGACCCAGTTCTGGGGGGAAGGCTGTGTGAGGTGTTCCTGGGAGCTCTCCCTATTGTCTTAGGCCTCTCAATAATTCTGTAAGTCATTGATACTTTATCAGAAATCCCATTTTGCTACTAGAGTGGACTTTGTTTTCTATACACTGACCAACGCAGGTCAAATAAATACTTTCTAAAAAAAAGGGTCAAATATGCAGTGGTTATTAGGATCATGGACTCCGAAGGCTGACTACATGGGTTTGAATTAAGTTGTATCACTCATCTGCTACTTGACCTTAGACAAATTACTTACCTTTATGTGTTCCAGTTTCCTCATCGGTAAGATGATGATGATACCTATTCTCATAGTGTTGGTGTGATGAAGAGATAACACATGCAGAGTGCTTTTATCTGGGCCTGACACCTCTTAACTGTTTATAAATATTTGTTTTTATAATATTGAAAAACAGAATTAACGCTAACAACTAAATTAAGAATTTATTGAGAATTCAAAAATTCTCAAAGATGAACATACTTAAACAAGTATAAATCCTTTTGGCTAAAAACCAAAGCAAAATAAAGCTGCTATCACAAAACAACTTTCAACCTGGTTGTTTCACACTCAGAGAATGGATTTCTTTAAGGAGAAGATACAAAACATACTTTGAAACTATGTTCCTCTTTTCCAGTACAAGTGGAGCAGCTTGGCTTTTTACCTGTGATTCAAACTGGGTTTACTTGTGAGGTTTTTCGTGAAGGAGGGGTTTCTCTGGTTAAAACAAAAACCAAAAACTGAAAACTAGCAGTATAGGAGAAAGATTACTAGTCTTGGAATGAAAAAATACTGAGAGGATTGGATGGTTATGTTTAGTAACAACAAAGGACTTTCTAGTTCTAAATATTTAAAACAGAGTCTGTTGTGTGCCACAGAATATTCTTTCTAACTCCAGTGCAAGAGATATACTGTGCATTTCTTCTGAACTTGGCCCTATAATTTCTTAAAGCAAAGTCCTGTGCTCAGAAGTTAGACAGTCACCTCTGTGGTAACATCTCTTCATCAGTAAAATAAGGGATATACTATCTTCTTCCTGGGGTGCCATGAGAATTAACGAGATGGAGAATGACTGCATCAAGTTTGGGGTCAGTATGTGCTCAGTACTTATTAGCATCCTGCCTTCTCCCCCAAAAAACAGAAGCAGAAAGCTGCATTTATTTCTGGTTAAGGGACTAAGAGACTGGGGACAGTGAGTATATGGTTTTCACATTTTTACACTTATTAGAGGATGGCAATATATCTCAGGACAGATGCAACCAATAACTACGGAACACAGTCATTGGTGTTCTATCCCATGTGCTCTCTGTTCTATGAGGGCAGAGAAGGCTCCACCACTAAGCCAGTCCTCCGACATGAGTCCCATTTCTCCTAAGAAACTTCTGAGAATCTCTTAGATTCTACAGTATCATCCACTTCCTCCCAGCTGGCAAAATCTAACCACAACCTGTCACACTGTAAGGTGCTGAAACTCTTCCATTCCTTATGAAGGTGCCAGAATTCTTGACTGAAGCTGTTCAACCAAATAAAAGTGAGTCTTTATGATGGGCAGAGCTAACATTTATTCAATCAACAAATGCTGAGTACATGCCAGGGCCAGATACTGCTAGTCATCAAGACATATAGAATATGTGAATAGTCAACATAAAACTGCATGACGTCAGCCTGCTCATGTTATTCCCAGATGTTGAAGAATTGACAATTTGCACAATGTTTCACTAAACGCCTGTTAAGAAGATGACCACAATTGAAGATATATAGACAAAAAACCCAAACTCAAGAGTGCAAGAATTGTTGCCAGGAAAGTACATGGAATACCGTGTGGCAGTGAGGCAGGAGCTGGCTGGACAGACGTGTTAGTGATGCTCAGAAGGCTGGGGACAACTCTCTACAGTGCACTTTATGGACCAATAACTTTACCAGGATGTAAAAATTTATTTCCAACTCCCAGACTTAAGTTTCTATTCCTAAATAATGAGCCACATAATAAATGATGAAATATTGACCATGAACCCAAATATTTCAAGGCATGAATGGGCAGAAACCTAATATCTTTATTAACTGCAAAGAGAAACTTCTAGCAGACAAGTGAAGATGAAGAAACTTGTTTTGAACATAACACAAACATGTACAAATCTCTTAACAGCACTGGTGTCAGCAAATGCTTCTGTTGTTGCAAAAGCTTTCTTCAAAAGAATGGCGAGGAAGAGATTGACAAACAGAATGGAGCTATTTTTTCATCTCCAAAATGGCACTTCCTGGTCCACGGTGCTTAGCACTGCAGATGTTGCAGAACTGTGCAGGAGAGTTCTAAAAATGTAATTAAAACACAGATTTAAAAAAATGTTCTTCTCTTTCTACTCTCAAAAATATGAGAGCATTGGTTGGGGGCAAAGAGGGATGCCACTTCTGGAGATTTCTGCTGGTTCACATAGGATTCCATCTACAAGATCTGTCATTCTGTGACTCAAAGGGCACCCTATAGTGAAACAAGTCTAATGTGACCTAGAGGAACATGACACTAAAAAAAATGACAGTGTCATGATAGAGAAATCAGGTTAAGAATGTTATACTAAACGAAAAATGGTTCTTACATCTCTATAGGTTAACAGTCATCAGTTTTACCTGAACTGATTCACTTAAATATGCTTTCACAACATTTTATATACTAAGCATTTTCACATTTGGGGATTAGGTGAATTAATTTTTCTTATGCGACATAAAACTGTATTACCATTTCGAGAACCCAGAGAGCCATGGGATGACAGGCTACAATTCTGAGCACTCCTGCCTGACTGTATCATTTCTTTTTAGCTGATGGTGGCCAAGTGGCCAACTCACCATGCTGGGCACGGGCAAGCACTCCTTGTGGAACATATGCCGACAATGGAAGACCACCACGCTGAATGGCTTAGCTGCATCTGGGGGTTAGGCAGCAGAAAAGGGAGCACTCAATGCAACAGTCAGATCAGGAACTTTAGAAAAGCAGTCCTGTTTGTTTTTCCCTATCCTCCCACCACCCTCCCCGGTAACCATTAGCTTGATTACTTTCTCTATAGGTCTGTTTTGTTTATTCATTTGTTTCATTTTTAGATTCCACATATAATTGAAATTTTAAGGTATTTGTCTTTGTCCTACTTATTTCACGTAGTTTAATACCCGCTAAGGTATTAACTGTTAATTGTTTTTTGGTTGTTTTTATAGTTCTGTTCTGTTGCTTCTTCTTTTGTTTTCTTCCCTTGTGGTTGCTGTTTTTCCTTAGTATTTTGCTTGGGTTCCTTTATCTTTACTCTCTGTGAATCTTTTGTAGGTTTTTGGTTTGTGATTACCACCAGATTTCTGTATATCATTCTACACTTATAGCAGCTTATTTTAAACTGATAGGCATTTAAATTCAAATATATTCTAAAATAATTTAATTGTTACTTCCCGCTCCATGCTTTGTTTTTTGTGGTCATATTTTAGATGTTTTTGTGTTGTCTATCTCCTTATTGCAGTATGAATTGAGTTTTGGTACTTTTGTCTTTTGACCTTTGTAGTAGCTTTTTAAATGTCTGATTCACTGTTTATTAAATATCTGGCTTCACTTGTAACATTTTTTCCTTATATTTTCCTATTTCTGATTATGGCCTTTCCATCTGCTTAAAGAAGACTCTTTAATATTTCTTGTAAAATTGGATTAATAGTGATGAACTCCTTTAGTTTTTGCTTATCCGGGAAACTCTTTGCTTGTTTTTCAATTTTGAATAACCTTGCTTGGTAAGTTATTCTAAGTTGTAGGTTTCTTTCTTTCAGCACATTAAAAATGTCCTGCCACTCCCTTCTGGCCTGTAAAGTTGCTGCTGAGAAATCAGCAAATAGCCTTATGGGGGTTCCTTTGTATGTAACTAGTTGTTTTCCTCTTGCTTCCTTCAAAATTGTCTCCTTATATTTAACTTTTGCCATTTTAATTACAATATGTCTTGGTGTGGGTCTATTTGGGTTTATCTATTTTGGAACTCTCTGTGCTTCCTGGACGTAAATGCCTGTTTCCTTTCTCAGGTTAGAAAAGTTTTCAGTCATTATTCTTTAAGTTTCTAATCCTTTCTGTCTTTCTCTTCCTTCTGGGATCCCTGTAATGCGAATATGTGTGTGGTTGATGTTATCCCTTAAACTATCCCTGTCTTTTCTTTTTTTCTTTTGCTCTTCTGATTGGTTGATTTCCAGTAGTCTGTATTCCAGGTTGCTGATACATACATATTTCTGTTTTAGTTAATCTGTTATTGTTTCCTTCTAATGTATTTTTCATTTCAGTTATTATATTCTTCAGCTCTGCTTAGTTCTTTATTATATTTTCTAAGTCTTTGTTGAAGTTCTCCCTAAGTTCCTCTATTCTACTCTCAAGTTTGGTGAGAATCCTTATGACCCATTTTTTCTTTTTAATATTTTTAATCAGAAAATTACTTGTCTCCATATCCTTATGGTTTATTTCTGGGGATTTTTCTTGTTCCTTTATTTGAGAGACATTGTTCTGTCTTTTCATTTTGTTTTGACTTTCTATATTTATATGAATTAGACAAACTATCTCTTCCAGTCTTGAAAAAGTGTAAAGAGAGATTTCTCTCTCTCTCTCTATATATATATGTGTGTATATCTCAGTTTGTTCATGGGAGGAGACAAGTTCAGCATCTTCCTATGTCACTGCCATCTTGGATTTCTGTCTTAAACCAGTATTAGTGAAAGTCCAGCTATAGCTAAATGAACAGCCTTAGGAGAATTACTTATTTATAAATGCACTCCTGAGTTGAGGAGGTGACCAAATGTGAAGGAGATATTATAATCATATTGCTATGTGAATCACTGGTTACTTGCTTGGTCTTGAAGTCAATTACTACAACTACAAACTAGAGAAAATTTCATAACAAATGCATTATTTATTTAGCATCACTATATGTATGTGCATTCCCTCCTCTCAACACCCATCCCACTACATACAGAATTGTAACACATCACATACTTACTAAGGTTAATCTTGTGGCTTTATAAAAATATTTTCTGCCCATTTACCTACTGCCTTTGCCAAGACCATCCGCTGACTTCACAGAAGAGCTGGGTTAACCCTCAGACTGTGACCTTGCCTTGTACTGCACTTCTGCAGGAATTTAATCTAATTATACAGTGCAGGTGTATGAAATAATATTCTATTAAAACACTGCCTGAAATACTATAAAAACTCACCGATTTCCCTGCGCCCACTGTGGTTTTCAGCATAAGCACTTAAGACACAAACCTAATCTTGAAATGGGTTAAAAATTTTAATGTAAGACCTGAAACCATAAAACTCGTAGAACAAAACATAGGCAGAAGACTCTTTGACATTGTTCTTAGAAACATTTTTTTGAATATGTTTCTTCAGGCAAGGGAAATAAAAAAAATAAAAATAAACAAAAGAGATTATATCAAACAAAAAAAGTTTTACATATGGAAAAAATGAAAACAACCTATTAAGTTGGAGAAGATATTTGCCAAAGATACATCCAATAAGGGGTTAATATCCAAAATATATATAGACTCATACAACTTAACACCAAAAATGTAAACAATCTGATTAAAAAAATGGGCAGAGGACCTGAATAGACATTTCTCCAAAGACATACAGATGGGCCATAGACATATGAAAAGTTACTCAACATCACAATCATCAGATAAACGCAAATTAAAACCATAATGAGATATCACCTCACAATGTCAGAATGGCTATCATGAATAAATTAACAAACAACAAGTGTTGGTAAGGATGCTGAGAAGACAGAACCCTCAACTGTTGATGGGATTGTAAACTGGTGCAACCACTATGGAAAGATTCCTCGAAGAATTAAAAATAGAACTACCATATGACTCTACAATCCTACTTCTGGGTATTTATCTGAAAAAATCCAAAGCACTAACTCAAAAATATATATGCACCTCTATGTTCATTGCAGCATTATTTATAATAGCCAAGACATGTAAGCAACCTAAGTGCCCATCAACAGACAACTGGATAAAGATATGATACATACATACAGTGGTATATATATTACTCAGCCAAAAAAAGAATGAAATCATACTACTGAAGACAACATGGATGAACCTAGAGAGTATATGCTACATGAAATAAGTCATAGAAAAACAAATACCATATTTCACTTATTGGAATTTAAAAAAACAAAATAAACAAACAAACAAAACAATCAAACTCATAGATACAGAGAACAAATTGATGGCTGACAGATGAAAAGGGGGTTTGGGTACTGGGTAAAAAAGGTGAAGGGATTAAAAAGCACAGATTGGTAGTTAAAAAATAGGCACAGAGATGTAAAATACAGCATAGGGAATATAGTCAATAATATTGTCAAAACTATGTATGGTGCCAGGTGAGTACTAGACTAATTGATAGGATCGTTTCGTACATTATATGTCTAATTACGTTATACACTTGAAACTAACATATTTTTGTATGTAATTGTCACTGAAAAATAGAAATAAAAAAATCTAATCCTATTTATTTCCTCTAGAAAAGACCCTCAATGGAACAACTTCTCACACTTCTGCTATATTAAATAATCCCTTAAACCTAAGTAAACATTACATTAACTAAATTATTTAGTACTTCTCTATGCTGACTTTATATTTAAAAAAGAGGTTTTTTTTTAACATCCCAACAGTTATGCTTTAATTTCTACTTTTAAATCATGGACTCTTCTCTTTTCAAGTCATATGATCCTATGTAAGGTCCTTTGATTAAACATGAAGATATATACCAAGACCTATAAAAACACAAATGCTTATGTCTCTTAAAGAGTCACGATTCCAATTAAATGGGGATTATGTTTCCATTGAAATGTGAGGTAACTTGGGTGCAAAACAATTAGAAAAGAAAAGGTTAAAGAAAAGGGAAAGTTATCCTCAAAAAATTTTTCCCACATGGTTCTTCCACCTTGGAATTTAAAAACGTTGACAGTAAGTTTCATTTGATTTTGTTTTATTCTAAAGCAGTGCTTCTCAAAGAATGGCCCCAGAACCAACAGCATCAGTATTACCTGGGAACTTATTAGAAATGCAAATTCTCAGGTCCTACCCTGGAATTACTGCATCAGAACCTCTGAGGTTAGGACCAGCAATCTGGGTTTTACGAAGCCTGCCAAGTGATGCCAACTTACTCCAGTTTGAGAACCTGAGCTCTAAAGAATGGCAGTATCAGCATACAACAGAGTACAGATGTGGATTAAAATTCTTTAAACCAAATTATTTGGGAAGTTATAGAATTTTATAAATAGTGATTAGCTAGTTTCAAATTTTAATTCCACTCATCATTAACACAAATTTGGGGATTTTTTTTTTCTCCCTCAACCACCATACCTGACGGAAGGATAGGGGAAAGGCAGGATTCACAGATGTTCTCCTCTGCAAGGAAACACATATACTTGAGGTTACTCAGTGTTTCTATTTGCTCTGTCTCTTATGAAAGCAAAGCATTTAGTTCCAATATAGTTATTTCAATTTTGCCTACCATCAACCAGAACGCCTTTCATTTGAGTTCGATGCATTTTCTTCAGTAAAGACAAAGAATCAGCTACCAGAATCTTCTTGCAGCCTTCACGAAGCAGAATCTAATGCACACATTGTAAAAGAAAAACTATCTTAAAAAGACTCAAGAATGGGGTAGGATGGGAGGGGGACCTTCTGTTGGGGATTCAGAAAATTGGTGTATTTGAAATACTCCCAAGAAGCACTCACTGGTCCCCTGCCCTTCAGTACCCTCTTCCCTCTCAACCACTACCCATCTTTCTGGCTTCCATTCAGTCATGACTTGTATTTTTTCTTGATGTAAATAGTGTGCAGTGCTTGTAAAATCAAATACCAATTCCAAAGCCTGGCACAGCAAGCCCTCTGTAAACTATCCTTATTGTAGTCTTATAGGTTTTCCTAATACAGACTCACTCTGGCCAAGCTTGGCCCCTACGTGACCTGCTCATCTCAACCCCCAGATCTTTTCCCAGACAGAAAACTGCTATTCCAAAATTGCGTATTTCATAAATCCATCTGTTCGTTGCACAGACATGTCCTGGGTCTCTATCATGTGAAGACACCAGGCACAGAGCAATAAACTAAACAGATATGAGCTCTATCCTAAACCCCCCCAGGGTACAACCTGTCTTCTCCTCCTTCCAAACTGACCCAAACCGTTTACAAATGAATGTGGTATATAAAGTGTAATTGAACACATAAACCCTCTAATTAGGTGACTGATTTTTAAAGGGCTGGCAATTGAAAAATGACCCTGGATATTAACTGTTCTGTCACAAGATTTATTTCCTTGTTTTTTATCCAAGTACTGTACTGTTTTGTTTCTTTATGCATTTTCCTGTTACTTTGTGGACCTATTTATTTCCTCTCTCTGTTTGGAGAATTATGAGAGCTAACAGCACTTCAGCAGACACAGAAGTCAGGATGCAGACAGCAGAGGTCAAATGAACATTTCTGCTTGATAGCAACTTGGTGTTTCAGAGTTGGATACATAATGAAGACAAAACTGCCCACACCTGCTTTTGGGCAGGTGAGATGCAACATACCTGGCCTTTCATACCCATTCTGCTGCCCACACTGTGAGTTTCCACACTTTTCTGGGCTTTCTTAGATGCTTTATTGGAAATTGGGAGAGGCTGTGTGAGGTGGGCTCAAACCAGATGTTTTTGTTTTTTTTTTTTAAACCAGAACTCACTGCTTTTCAAAGAGGGAGACACTCAAGGTCTAAAGGGCTGAGAGGCTCTGATGCAGGGCCTGTGGCTTCCTCTTCTGGCCCCATGTGTCTTATTATATATGCATCTGTGCAAGTTACATGTAACTGCTTTGGAAATCTATATGATGACGACATTGCCACCTCATTGTGATCCAGTTCTGGATGACAGCAAATACTACTGTCAGAGGTCTATCCTGTCTTTCTTCACACTAAACTCACTCTCAACTCTAAAACCTACATGGGAAAATGCCCCAAACTGCTTTCTGTTTTCATGCCACCAGGGAAGGAAAGTAAGAAAGAGACTAACTTGGTCCTCCATTCCCAGCGTGTATAATAACACATGCTCCTCTCAAATCCCAAAGAGCATGGCTTTGGGTGAATGCAGCCAGAGGGCTTTTCCCCAACTATATGAAGGCAAGTATTCAAATAAAAGAGAACTGATATCCAGATTAAAGTTTTATACCTGCCATTTTGAGTACTGGTGAGTAGGAAATAAGTAATGGTTTTACTACCTCTACATTGAGACACTGCATATGTTTTATTCTTTAACATGCTACCGGATATTTATTTTTTCTGATCTATTTAAAAAAGACTTTAGAACTTTAACAGACATCATTAAAGTATTCAGGAAGTAGAGAAAAATAACAACTACAGTAAGAAAGCTATCTAAGAAATACTGATGTCAATAAACTTGAAGCAAACAATATAAAGCTCCTCAGTCTCTAATACCAAAATAAAAATTAAAAAGTGTCGATCATAGTATCTCGGGTAAGGCTACTGTTTCGAAAAGAGCTTGCTCTGATGCTCAGTGGGTGTTTAAGGTCTATTACATGAATAATATAGAAGACCCAACAGTCTAGACAGAAGCCACAGTGTCTGCAAATGTAAGGTAAACAGAAAACAAAATAATTAAAAAACTGCAAACTTAGAAAGAACCATTTCTTCATGAGGATTACATTTTTCTAAACAGGCAATCCATTTGCCTGTAGAAAGCATTTTCTAGGAAAAAGTTCAGTATTCAGAGGCACACAGTCAGTATAGGGGAAAGAAAATACATAAATACAGCTTAGTATGTTACTTTCTACTTCAAAGCCTAAGGCTTCAAATCAGAAAAACATGAAAACATTTTAATTTCATTTACATGAAACCAAGCAGATATATTAAAAAATGAGACCTGTAGAAAAGTTATTTATTCTATAACATCTGTAGTAATCCAAAGGCAATCAGAGGTAGTGAGTAAGCCTTTACAAGAAAAATGTAGTATTATATAGGTATTGTTTTCAACATTAGACTTATGACTGGGCATTGTAGCAACCACATCACTCAGGAAAAATGTACTTTTCTTGACAGTGATTTCGAGGCAGGATAGATAGCCTAGGGATGCCCCCTCCCCTCCAGGATAAGGCTCCAAAAAATTTATCCTTTGTCCTTTGTTCAGCCCTCTCCTTATTTTAGCTCCTTGCAGAGAGGAGCCAAAAAACCAGGAGGCAGGATAGACACCTTGGGACCCTCCCTCCCTTCTAGGATAAAACTCCAGAATTTTTCCTTTGTCATTTGCTCAGCTAGCCCTCTCCTCCCAGTTTTAGCTCTGGCAAGCAGAGATAAGCCAAAACCAGCCCTTTCCAGCTTAGATACCACCTTTGGCTAATTATAAATTATTATGTCATATG
The DNA here is from genome assembly GCA_030015415.1 of Cynopterus sphinx. Taxonomy (NCBI): domain Eukaryota; kingdom Metazoa; phylum Chordata; class Mammalia; order Chiroptera; family Pteropodidae; genus Cynopterus; species Cynopterus sphinx. The sequence continues at coordinate 48,522,087 of CM057391.1, read as the reverse complement.
CACTGCAAATACTACAGCTCCCATCCTGTACCTGACCCCATGACAGTTCCGGAAACACCAAATAAGAACAGGAAACCAAGCTCCCTGCCTATTGGGAGAAGAGGACAAAGTCTCATTAGTATCCCATCTCTGGGCCCTGCCCAGAAACAAAAGCCCAGACATCTCTAGCACAACTCACCCTAAATTCACCTGCACTTTGCTCTGAAGTGTGTACTTTCACTTTAATAATCCTTGCTCTTTCCTGCTTGATGTTTGTCTTGCCCTTGAATTCTTTCTCATGGCATAAGACAAGAACCTGGACACCAGAACTCCGGGTTGAGTCCTCTCTTGGACTTCTGTCCTCTTCCAGCTCTCTGGTACTCTCAAAAGCCAGAGTTGGTATTTCCCATGCAAGCCTTTACTAAGACACAGATGGCTGAAAGTCGATGGCAGCCGCAGTTGACTTAAGGTTTTTTTTTACCCCTTCCTGACCTTCACATTCTTGATTTCCAAGTACGTCCATCTTCTGAGGTCATCTTGCCCAGGCTATTCTCCCAGCTGTGGAGTCTTGCCTTCTACCTGTCTTCTATCCTTGCAAACCTGATGCTATTTTACACACTTAGGGCACATATATTCTGTCACCCAGGTTTTTAATGATCAGAATGGCATAGAATCACTGATACTTGCATTTTGAGTACTATATTTCATTACTTTGGGCTATTTTTTTTTAAATATGACATATTTCAAAGGTACAGGATATAATAAAATATACTCAAGTCTCTACCACTTAGATTGAACAAATCTGTTAGAACTTTGCCATGTGCTTGAGATCTGTTTATTTCAGAAAATAAAGTAATATAGATACAGCTGACACTTTCTTGTACTCTACCTTTCCTCCTCTTTCCTTACAAACACACATTCAACTTTCTTTAGTGTATGTCCAACTAAAATATGCAGCTGGCTGGGGCTCATGTAACATAAAGCTGGTCAATAAGATAAATATGAAGCCTGGGAAGGCATTCCCTTCCCATGAAAAAGCAAAGCCACATTTAGAAAAAACCTGTTGTTTCCCACATCTTCCTGCCTGGAATGTGGACATGAACCCTGGCGATGCAGCAATTACTTTGTGCCCCAGAGGCAGCAATCTGGAGGTACATATTCCTGTTGGTGAATGTTTAGGCTGTTTCCAGTGTAGGTCTGTTAAGGATAAAGCTGCAAAGTACATTCCTGTCAGATCTTTTTGTGAATCTGCTTTTCACCTCTTTGGTAAATGGCTAGGAGTGACACCGCTAGGGCATGAAGTAGTTGTATGTTTAATTTTTAAAATAACTCAGTTTTTTAAAGTGGTTATGCCATTTTACAGTGCCACATATTAAGCTTTGCTATCTGATAAATATACCCTCCTATTCTTCTTGAATAATCTTAGCCTTTTACTTTTTACATATAATTTAGGACCATAAAAAGGTCTTCTTGGTTTTGATTAGAATTTTACTGAACAGATGACTACTTTGGACAAAACTGATAACATTTAGAATATGTATCTACTTTTAAAAATTAAATAAATGGTCAGATTCAATTTGCTAACAATTTATGTAGAGTTTTTGCATTTGTGTTAAAAAAAAGACACAGGGCTATAATTGTCTCATATTACCCTCAGGGATGCTGGTAACATTTGATTTAGCATCCCATGAGGAATTGAGCAGCTTTTCCATATGATCTCCAGAAGGGTTTACGAAGAATAGGAATTGCCTGTATTTAAAAGTTGATGAAACTTACCTCCGAAGTTATCTGAATAACTTCATTCAATGATGCTTTTAATTATTGCTGTTTTGACTGATTTGATTTACTTAAAGACTACAGGTATATTCTATTTGCTCCAGTAAATTTTAGTAATTTATATTTTCCTAGAAAAAGTTTTCAAATATACTGATATAAAATGGTTTGTAGCATTTACTTACTTTTAAAATCTTGCCTGAATCTGTAGTTATATTTACCCATGTTTATTTCTGATATTTGTTTCATTCTTCTTTTTATTGATTGATCTGTTTTGTTAGAACTTTTCCTATTTTATTAGTCTTTGATTCTCTCCTCTGGGACTCTTGTGAAGACATTTTCATTCTAATATTCATATCTCTTTTAACCAATCTTTTTAATATTTTCTATCTCTTAATTACTCTGTGCTGCATGCTGAATAATTTCATCAGATATATCTTCCAGTTATTTAATTCTCCTGTTCAGCTGTGTTTAATCTAATATGCACCTTCTCCACTGAATTGATAATTTAAATGAATAAATATACACACAATTTTAAAGAATTCTATTTGGTTATTTTACAAATATTTCTATTTTCTATCACATTGTTCTATTTTTTACTGTGGTGTCTCCTTTTTCTTTCATGTCTTTCTTTTAAATAGGCTTAGTAATAATGCCTTTGAGGTTGATCTAGTATTTTTGTTCCTGGAAATATTAAACTGTATCAGTTTTCATTCTTTTGTGTATTGTATCTTCTGACTATCCTTCATGATGTAGTTTGCAGTTGTTTCTACTGTGAGCTCACTACAATGGAGTCTTGTGTGTCGTAGCCGAGGGAACATCATTCTGAGAGGCTTCATTTTTGCTCATTTTGAAGTCTCAAGGGATTTCAATAGTTCTAGAAGAGTGTTCACAACCACGATAGTATGCACCCTTATGTTCTTATAGGTGACCCCATCCTCCCCCAACCTTCTCTCCCCCATTCATCTTTGAGAAGGTGGCAAGCTCCCTTGTCACTTTCTAGAACCAGAGGGCATATTTTTTTCTATGGCTTGAGACTCAGGCTCTGTGCATGGCACTGATTTTAGTTCCTCGTTTTAGCAGGGCCAATGGCGATTTATCCTGCTCCCACATAAGTATATGATGCCCTTAATTTAGTAACTTTATCTGCTACTCTAAGGGCTGCCACAGCAACAACATTCCCTTTCCAATTCGGATTTGCTGCTCTCAGTATTTCCTGGCATCTGGTCATATCTCTTTTGAGATTGGCTATGAATTAAAAATAAATTATTTTTTAATACCCTAGTTAATTTTAATAGGAAGAGGGTATTCACTTTAGTCTATCATCTATACAGAAATCTAAGGCTACTCTAGTTTAAAAAAGTAAATGTCTAGTTTATATACTGTTGACTATGTTAAGTAAAGCAAGTATTAACACAGATTACATCTATATTTACTCTCTTTTAAATCTATTATACTTGACTTCTTAATAGCTTAGTCTTTATCACTGACTCTGACATTTGATCAGATAAACTTTTACTCTTTATTTATGTTAGGTGTTAAAAATTTAGTCTATGAGGACTTTCTTTTTTAAAAAAATTATGCTGTTTCCCCATATCTCTTTCTCAGACTTTATGGAATTTGCAAGTACATTTTGAGATGTCTTCAGAACATCTGCATACTATACAAGTTAAGTTTTAAGGATCATATCACCCCTCTTCCCACAAGGTAGTCTGTTTGAGAAATGATGCCAACTGCCTTTTCAAAAATCAAGCCATTTTCTGTCCAGCAAAATATTTCTTGCCTGTTTCTTCCTGTTTTATTTTGGTTTTCTATTTTATTCTGTGTTAGATAGCCTTTGATATCACTTTCAGGAAATTAAAATCAGTTTGAAACACGATTGTGTCATCTATGTCTCCAATTGGTAAATAAGACACCATTAGTAATTTTTGCTTTGTAATCTGTAGCTCATATTAGAATTTCACTGAGGCAAGTAAACTGCTATCTGAACTTTTCTTTCTTCAACTTCATAATGGCATCAGTTTTCATCTTAAAACATATTTGCAGGCATTGCTTGCTAGTTACAATATTATCTTTCAAACATTAATTTTCCTTATGAGACTTCCGTATTTTTCCAAGGTTATTCAAACCGATGGTCCAACTTCTTTCCACATCCTTCTCCACCACTCTTATTTTCTTAATACTATAATGTTTCCCTTCACAGTTCTAAGTTTTTCTAAATTCTATGTTTTATTAACCTTTATTCTTTCTTCTTCATTTAAGACAACCAGCTGTAGCTTATATAAGCAATTTGTTACAAGCAAACTTTGTTCTACTATAAATTTAAATAAGATAGCTGCTGAAAACCAACATGAAATTCTAGATTCTTTCTATTTGCTTTCTTATTTTTCTGCAGTTCGTTATCATTGATATAATCGAAACCAAAAGCAAAACACAAGACTCATGGATACTTTATAGAGTAATAAAAGAACTGTACATCAGCGAAGTTATGGTTCATTAGAAATAGCTGTTGTAGGGAAAATGCCACAAAAACTGCCATTTCTAAAATTTTTATTTTAAAAGATTCTTTGAATAGTGAACTTTTTGCTGACATTGCCTTATTCATACTGCAGTGCTTATCATTAGAACTGTAAATGACAGAGTTACCTGGTTTTACAAGCCCTCAATATGATACCAGAGCTAGACTGGGAAAATGTTTTACTTTTTATTTCTCATCTATCATTTAGGCAACAGTGCTATGGGATTTGAATTCAACTTGAAAAAACTTTACTTTTTGTTAGGATGATTATCAAAGATGATGAATTACAGAAAAAGAAAAAGGAAAAGATAGAAAGTCCCTATGATCTCATGTTAGAGATAAAAAAATATAAATACAAAACCATATTTAAATTTACAATAGTACAAAGTATGCATGTACTAAACTGATTAAAGAAGCTCTAGTTGGTTATTGTAGGCCAGTTAAGTCACCTAAAAGCTATGATAAGGCCAAACTCAAATAATCTTAAAAAAAAAAAAATTTATGTTATCTTAAAAATTTATTTCAGGATTTATAAGTTAAAAAAACTTCATTTTAGGAGAAATCTAGGGCTTATATACTGTGAATCAATAAGAAACCCATGTGACAAAAAGGTAAGAAAGATGTCACTATTTCCTCTTAATTCATTTGTCTCTGGATTTCTAAGTAGAAAGATATGGAAAATGATAAAGAAATATAGGAATTATAGCAAATGTAAATATGAGAAAATAATTTTGCTAGACATGGAAATGTCTGAAGTCAAACTACCTATATGAATGTCTGTGTATGAAGTTTAATAAAATGGAAGTGTTCAAACATTTTACTTCTCCTAGAAATATTAATTCAAATTATGTGTCACGGGAGCAAAGGGCTGCACCCCACTCACTGCCAGGTCTATGAGACAGTATATGGAGGCCCTGTTAGTACCCCATGCAGTATCTGACACAATAGTCTCTCAAATATTTAAATAAGTATTTATAATCATGTTACTAAAAAAATTGCACCTAAAAATCTAAGCTATTTATTACAGATTCCAAAATAAGTATTATGAATGATTTACACTGAAACATTAAGTTAATACTATGTATTTGCATTCACTCTATGAAGGCATATTCATGAAATGACTCTTATGAAGTATGGTAAGGGCTCCTTTTACCTTACTGAATTCATGAAGCTTTTAAAATTTGTTGAATAGTTATATTAACATTGTGACAAGGTTCTAAAAATAATAAGTTAAAATAAATTTTAAAAAGTTAAACATTAACAGTGTGGATGATTAAACTATTTCCTTAACTTGAATGATGTCACATATATCTAATATGTCTAACTTTCTTCAGTTTAAGAAAGTTGTTGTATTTTAGATAACATGAACTTTTAAAAACAGAAGAGATGTTCATTTACAATCCTTTTCCCACTTTCTCTTACCCTCTCTTACAAATTAGCAATTTGCTATGAATGATGGCCCCAAAGCATTTCAGTAGTCAAATAAGTTTTAAAATGCTGAACACTCTATTGTAAATCTGACCATTTGAGATTCCCAGTACATATTAGCAAAAAAGAAAAAAAAAAAAAAAAAAAGAAAAAAAAAAGAAAGAAAGAAAGAAAGAAAGAAAGAAAGAAAGAAAGAAAGAAAGAAAGAAAGAAAGAAAAAGGCACTATGCAGCCCCATGACAGCCTTTCTTTAACATTTGACCATGACCTCCCATGTTTACTGAATGGTTCCCCCAGGGTCATTTCACCTCACTGCCTTGCCTGCTCCCCCCATATACAGTATGTTCCAGAGTCTTACGAATTCATGAACCTACAAAATTTCCCCCCAATTTCCAGGATTAACAGGATTGAGAAATTTTTACCCTGTTCAAACATGTGAAAATCAACTATAGTTTTAAGAAACAAACAAGACAAAAATCAAACAAAAACATGTATGTAAAACCTTTCTGGAAACCTCAAAATGTTCTATAGATAGATTTAAGTCATTTTTATAGTGATCCCTAATAGGCTGCCTAGAGAAAGAAAATAAATGGTCATTACTAAAAAACAGTAGCCTTTTCCATAGAAAAAAAATTATAAACTTTTTTTGCGTATTTAAGTAGGAAGTACCCCCCTGAAATTCTTTGAACAACCTGCCCCAGCAGAGCATTTTCTCTCTGCATCCTCCAGCAAGACCTCTGAACTCCAGTGAAGACTCCAGATACAACAGTTCCCACAGGCTTTGCCACTTTGTTCCAGAAGAATCTTAAGGAAAAACTCTCAATACATTTTAAAACATAAGATGATAAAATACTGATCTAGCAGCTGTTTAAGTGGATAATTTTTATATGGAATTCATTTTGCACCTAATAATTTTGTTTTTATTCCTGGCTCAGAACTATGCAAATTTATTCATAAAAGAGGTTGTGCAGTGGTGTCTATAAGCATGGTTCTCTGAATTAAGAACTTACTAAAAGGGGATCTATTAGGACTCGTACAGGCTAAGAAATAAGCGAGGCACATTTTTCAAATTTAGAGGCTGGGCTTCATGCACTACAGCTGGAGGACAGAAGGGGTAGTTATTTCATCACTTTCCTTGGGGTAGAACTGTTCAGAGACAACTAAATGACTTCTCAACAAACTTGAATTTGAAACTTCGAGCACATCCGGCATATCCAGGGGTGGTAAGAGCCAGGGAAGAAGCCATTATCAAGCTCACTCACATCCAGAGCTTTATAAGGTTTGACAATGAGACTACTTTCCCTAAGTTCAATTCCAAGACCGAATTAGTGAAGTATTCCCTGCCTGGATTGCTTTTCTGCATCCACTGGGCACTGCAAAGATGCAAGCTCTTCATGTCACCTCCCCTTGTCTAGTCACCCATTCTTATGTTACTCTTTCCTTCTTTGCCTTTCTCATTTCCCTCTCATCACCTTCCCCTAGGTCAACTGCAAACTTCCAAATACCACTGTAAATAAATACTTGTTTATCTTGAAGCTTTTTTTGCAGAATAGGTCCTCTATCTCTTTGCTTTAACCAAATACCCATTTCTCTCCCACGTCAGATTTCCCACAAGCTCCCCTGAGTGAAGGCTCCTTGTTTTCTCACATCCCACCTCTAGGAAACGTCTTCTCCCTTGAAGTTGGGTCACCAGTAATACCAAAGTCACCTGCGGTTTGCGAGGCTAAGCTCCGAGGTCACTGAGAATGTGAAGCCTGGTCCCGCCCCCCTCACCTCCTCCTTAGTGCTCCTTTGGTTTCTACACTAATTCCACTCTAATGACCGTTACCCCACTCCACCTTTGAAACATGTTCACAATGACTCCTTCAGAAATTTTAATGTAACAGATTCCCAGTCCCTGGACACAAGCCCTTGTCCCTCCAGCACTGCCACTCCTTGGTTATCTCTCACAACCCTTCTTGCTTCCATCTTTCTCAATTTTGTCTCCTTTTCACCATGCTTCTTATCTGAGACCACCACCCTGAGCTCAGCGGGTAGCCCCCACTCTGTACCCTTCACAGTGACTACAGGTCCTCATCATGATGCCTCTTCTCTCTCCTTACTCACCCTGGGAACCACTTCTTGCCCCACAACCTTATCTTTTGGCTCTATCTGAAAAATCTTCATGTTTCCATGAAAGCAATTTCATCCACATTATAACAAAATCTCATTTGTTAAATATACTTTAGTTTTGATTTCTATGGAAACTACAAGCATCCAGAAAAATACTAATTGTTAGAGTCCTTACAAAGAAAAGATTAGGATGCTTTGTAATTAGCATATTATGTGAAAATGAGTTCAACTGCACTTATCACAAATTCTGAATTAAAGATAAAACTTGTATTAGTCTAGAAAACAGACAAAAGATTAAATAAAATCCTGTATTTTAACATGTTTCAGGCAATGCGTTACTGAGTGCCTTCAAAGAAATTATCAAAGTATTTGAAAAACATTTTTTTATTTCTCCAAAAGAATGCAATACTTTTCTATGGAAAATGGTTTAAATGGGCTGATCTAATTGGCACTGTGCCTACTCCTATACCTTCTCTGATGCCCTGCTACATTTATCACATAAATGCATGCTCATCAAGAAAAGAAATTTTGGAAATGGCTAAAAAATTGAGTGGCTTCCTTAATAAGTGGTATTTCTAGTTTCTCTGTTTGAACAGTTTTCCATATATCTGGGCTTAAATACAGTTGACCCTTTAACAACATAGGTTTGAGATGCACACACAGGTCCACTTATATGTGAATATTTTTCAATATTTATACAGCAGGCCCTCCTTATCCCCAGGGTTTTGCATCCTCAGATTCAACCAACTTTGGACTGAAAACAGTTTTATTTTCAATCTTTGGTTGTGAATTCACGGATACAGAGGGCAGAATGTATCTGTGGGAGAGCCTGGAACCTATCTTCCATGGATACTAAGGGATAACTGCAGTTTCGTTTTTGGGGAATCAAAGTTATACATGGATTCACAACTGTGCAGGGTTTGATGCTGTAACCCTTGCATTGTTCAAAGGTCAATTGTAAAATGTAACTACCAAACTGAATTATTTGACATAGATGTTCAAAATAAACCCTAGAAATATTTACCTAGTAGTTAGTCAACTCACTCATCATGCTCATTTGTCCAAGAAAGGATACTTACTTGCAAATTGTAGTCTTGCAGAATTTTAACCAAGGAATCTCTCAAATTGGGAATCTCCATTCCTTCCTTAATACGGTGAATCAATAGAATTGGGTCAACATGTGTGCCAATGTTGTTCAATAGGCCAGTAATAAATGCTACAAAATACCACATAACATATAAGCAATGAACAAAGTGCAAACTTAGGCCAAAAGTAACCCAAAGAAAAGATTATTTCCTTCAAAGTAAATGTTAAAGTCATTTGAATTTCTAAACTTTTAAGAACTAATATTCTCTTACTTTCCTCATGACATAAAGAAGCTAAATGAGAATAGTTTAAAACAGCTGGAGAACAAATGATTACTTCAGAATACAGTATCCCTCCACACCCCTTTATCTTCAGGAGTTATAGTCCAAGATCCCCAGGGGCAGAGAATGCGGATAGTATGGAATCATGCAGACACATGCACACATATTTTTCCCTATACATACATACCTATGACAAAGTTTAATTTATAAACTAGGCACAATAAGAAATTAACAATGAAAACTAATAATAAAACAGAACAATCATAACAATATATTGTAATAAGTTATATAAATGTGGTCTTTATCAAAATATTTTATTGTATTGTATCTCACTTAAAAGAAGCACTTACAGTTTCTCTTTGGTATATCTGAATTGCCTGCACCACTACTCTTGTGCTTTGGGCCATTTCATTATTGAGTAAAATAAAGGTTACTTGAATACAAGCCCTGTGATACCACAACAGCTGATTTGATAATTGAGACGGCTGATGGGTGGGTAGTGTTTACAATGTGGATATGCTAGATAAAGGGACAAAATTCCTGTCCTGGATGGGATGGAACAGGATGGTATGAGATTTCATCAGGCTATTCAGAACGATGTAAACACTTCTTGCCAATATTCTGCAAGGTAGGAATGTTATTTATCCCCATTTTACAGTAAAAGGAAATGGGTTGGTTAACTACTTCATCCAAGGTCACACGGCTAGCAAGTTAGAAGCCCAAATTCAAACCTAGGCCAGATTCAACTCACAGTGTGTTCCATTACACCCACTTTACCTTCCGTAAGGTCCCTAAAATCTACTTTATCACACTAGACTAGACTCTCAAAGAATATGTGCATGTAACTACCTTAATCTGAAATTGACTTAAATGATATTATCGTCTTGCATCTCTTATTATTAAAAAGACAATGATAACAGCAGTTTCTAAAACTTAAAAATCCTGAAATAGATAAGTCTTCCCACCAAAAAATAAAAAAAAAAAGGGAAGGGTGGGAGATTTTAAATCACTACTGCCAACTTCTGGATCATTTGCATATCTTTAAGAGAAGACTTCGGTTATTGTTAGGTGACTATTTCTTTTCAAAATGGGAGACCAGTGCAACTGGTGAAGCAGAGTGCCAACAAATATAAGCTCCTGATGCTGAGTTGTGAAACTGCTATTAAGGTGAACATCCAAATATGGTCAACATCTGGTGACAGTTATGTTTCCATAAAGATTTCACCAGCCCACGACTGGTATGGGCTATACCTTTTCAAAATAAATGTCCTCACATATATCTGAGAAAACCAAAACTATGCCATATCACATTTATTCAATGTGGGTGCAAACTATGCTTCATGGGAACACACACAGTTCACATTATCAGGTTAACCACTTGTTCTTCATCACATTAAGGTAACACAAAGCGAAGGGGCTCCGGGTTTCTCTGCCCAAATGTGTTGAAAATTGTTACAATGTACCTAACCTATTTTTATTATAGATACTTTGCCATATTTTTAACTCTGATGTGTCTTGAGATAGCTCTTTCTCTAGACATAACTGGCTGTATTGAAAGAGAAAAGTTATGACCACAGATGGCTTTTCTGCTTACGTGGTTTGTCGATGGAATACAAAATCAGATCCTCCCAGAGCTCTCCGTCATCTTGCTCCTTGGCAAATTCAATTGCTTTATCAACATCATTTAATTCCTCCATGATCATCTTTAGGGCACTTCGGCTATTACCCATTCGGCCTAGCAAAGATGTGGGAAAACTTCATTTATGACACTTTAATAAAGCATTCAGGGTATTTTTATTAACTTTTTAAAAAGAAATAGCATATCTCAATTTGTTTGCACAGTTTGAAAGCTAAGACAAAAACATATTTTCTAACATAACATTAGCATATACTTCTATAACACAGTAAAATAAATATCTCCTATTTATTGGATGTTTATTGTGTGCTGAGCACTCATTTGAGTGCTTCACATGAATTACTTCATTTAATCAACACTACAATCTTATGAGATGTTCTACTGATATTTTGATTTTATAGAAGAGTCAGTAACTTGCCAAGATCAGCACCTAAATGGCAAACCTAGAATCCAAACCCAGGTCTGTCAGATTCTGACCATCCTATGATTTCCTTTGGATGCCTTCACACCTGGATACAGATAAGACTTTTAAAAGCCTCTGAGTTATTCTGCTTCTTTAAGTAGCTTCTCATTTGCTCTTCTGATACACTTTGTGCCAGCTGTAAACTCAACCTCATTTCCTTCTCCTTCAAGTTGAAGGGAAAGCCTTTCAATAATAACCCTCATGAAAGGAAAGTATTCATCAACTATGCTTCTATTTGGCTAATTACCTTTACATACTTTGCTCATTGATCTATTGGCAATTTAGTGGTTTTATTAACAATTTCCATGAGTTTTTAATATAGTACATGTAGAAAAGCTTTACTCAGAAGAGAGAAAGCAACTGGCTGGCTGTAGGTTATTGCTCCTACTCCTGGCCTGTGGCAGGAACTAGTAATGGATCTTTAATTCTTCTTACTTTGGATAGCTGTTATCAAGTGATAACAGCTGGCCTGAAAATAATTGAAATCTCATTTGTTATATCTTCTATTGCATTTTGTTTTTCCTGCAAACATTATTCCTACAGTTTATGTCTTTAAAAATGATTAAATTTTTTAACTGTTAGAATTTTTAAGTCTGACTTCAAGGGAAATTATGTCTCCCTTTATAACTTCTCTACTGTTTCCAAGATAATATAACAAAAATCTACTAGAGTATTTCTTGGAAGGAAACACTAAAGAAACACCTAATATAAACTCTATGTTTATGCCACCAGAGCTTCCTTAGGAAATCTTCAAGAATCTACATCACTTTATGTAAGTGGTTCATTTTGGAGGAATGTGAAAAGATAGTAAGTTCTGTGCCATGGTATTCATGACATAAAAACTGCGACATGTGTGGAGGCAGCAGTCAAGGACAAGGGACAACTGGTAGCAAGATTGTACTAAAAAATGTTCCTCTCTCTCTGGAACTTGGATATTCACTTTAATTTCTTCTAGTTATTTAAGGTGCAATTTTTCAGTACGAACATTATTTATTTTCTACCAAGATGATGATAATATAAGCTGATAACTTTTTAAAAAAATGAACAAACCTGTCATGCCACCTACAATTTATGTGTGTGAACAGAAAGTTCTGTTTATTACACAATATTAAAATGTTGCTCCAACAGCACTTATTTAAATAACTCTTCTTTCTCTATTGAATTGTGAAGTCTCTTTTTCTATTAAGTTCTTGTACAAAATAAACTTTAACATTTGTGTTAATTGGTCTAACATCTATGTATATTCTTGAACAATTTATATCACATTGTCATCCCATTTCTTAGTTTATTGGGACCAAAATTAGTAAAAGATACTTACTCAGAAGATAAACGGTCTCTTCTACAAAGTTTCTCTGTTGACAGATCTCAAGAGCCTTCAAATAAAACAGGGCAAAAATGTTACTATGGGCTACCACACAAAGACAAATTTAAAAACTGCCTCTCTTTAAAACAAAACAAGGCAAACAAACAAAAACACAAATCTCTTTAGGTTCTGCTGGTGTCTGTACTCATTCAGCTCTCAGAGAGGTGCTGGTCCCTACATAATTTAACATATTCGAGACAACTCAGATCATTCCATGACGAAAAGCAGAAAGCAAAATGCTGAAAGAAAGGCTCTCTCCCACAAAGCTTTCTCTCTTCACACTGCTCTTTTTTTTTATGGCACTGATATCCAAGTGATCCTTAGTCCTTGGTTTAAGTTCCGTTTCCCTCCACTAGAATGAAGCTGCCTGAAAAGACTGCTATTCATTGCTGCATGTTCCCAGTATTGAGTGTATCACAGCCCAGTAAACAATTGTTGCATAAATAAACAGATACTGGAGATACTTCTATTGACAACTCACAAGGTTTAAAAGAGAATAGTAATGCTCAAGGATTGTCAAGAAAAAACACATCTGACAAGAAGGATAAAAAAAAAGATCAAGGAAAACAAATGAAGAACCACACACAAATGACAACATTTCTTTGAATGTAAAAAAAAGACACTATGGTATTATAAACAATTCAATAATCTAAATGACCTGTCATACATTTACTATACACTGAGGATCCGTTTGGAAGGAGATGCAAAAATGATAGTGATGTAAATGCTGCTGCCTACATGAAAGAGGAGGACAATGAGGAGATGGAGGTGGCTCAGTAGGAGTGGAAGCAGCATGAGTCTGGCAAGGAAGCGCAGCTACAGGACAGAAGCTCTGGCATGGCCCTCTTATAAATAGCTTTGCAGAGGAGGTGGCATCTGAACTGTGTGCAGCATGATGAATCAGACAGAGTTCACCAGGAACCTCACTCACGTCCCCACTACTGAACCTTCTTATTGTGTTGTTTTGCTTTAACTTAAAAGCATAGAATCTTTACTGTGGCCTCAGAGCAACCACGATCTGGCCCTGTGCAGCAACATTGCACACCCTGCTCATCCCTCTACTGTGACCCCTTGTCTTGGAGTGCTGCTCTCCCTCCCCATTCTCCATTCCTGGCAAGTCTTTCAGACAAATCCTCCTTGGACCCAAAGAAGGTCAGATCTCAGGCACTTTCTCTCATTGCACTCTGCCCACATCTTCAGAATTGATCACAGGCATGATTAACTACTCCCCTAGTTGCTTATCTTGTTTCTGGTGGCTGGGACCATGTGTATTTCGAACCCTGTGTTTTGCACAATGCCTCATGGTAGGTATGTAATAAATATTTTTTCAATAAGTGATCAGGCAAAAAAAGGTTTCAGGAGGAAGTTTACTGGGTTGCATAGTTAAAGTAGTCATTTAAAACAACCAGCCAAAGTTGGTTTATAAAGAAGAACCAAAGAGATAAAAAGAACAGCTCAAGTTCATTAACTCTTTTGGTTCAATGATCTATCTTGGGAAATAACAGCAGGAGCTAGTTTTGACATTTTGATTTTTGACTTAAGAATTTTTATGTCAAATATATATTTAAATCTGTGTTTTTGGTTGGAGATAAACAACTAAAAGGAGGGAAAAGTGCTGATCATAATCAATGTAAGGGGGGAAAAAAAACAAACCAAACATAAAAATGGAAAACACAAATAACACCTTACTTTAGAATTGCAGTGAAATTAGAATAGTGTTTTAAAGTACATACATCATTTAAATGAGAAAATGAGAAAACCTGAAGGTCATAATAAGAAGGAAACACTATTAATTTCATTATAAGATTCCTTTAAAAATTATGTTTACTCATTTCTTCTAGAGTAGTAAGATTTCAGGTGGGTGTGTAAACAAACAAACAAACCTAAATCTTCAAGCCTCCGCAGTGGTAGGAGAGTTATGTAACTAATGTCCCCCAAACAGTTGAAAGAAACATGGCAGCTTCTGAGAATATTCTATAAGAAGTGGTGTGGATGAACCCCTTGCTTTCTTATTTTTAGTCCTTTAATGCAATATGCTCCAGCAAAGATGAATGATACTATTTCATATCATGAGGTCAAGGTCATACAAGGTTAGGGAACAAGGGAAAAGCACTTGGGTCTTGGACCCTATGGTATGCCACCACCAGCAGGGCCACTCCACCAGGACTTCCATGTGAAAGAGAACTAAACTGCTATTCTGTTTAAACCACTATTATTTTGGGATTTTAAAAATCACTCATAGCTGAACTTTCCTAACTAATACTTAGAACATGGTTTACTTCCCTCTATACTGTCACACCCCTAAATCATCACCTTAAACCATGAATCTTTCTTACTAACTCTTAACTCCTCTGGAATGATACTATAGCAGATTCAGATACACATGGAAGAAGTTAAGTAGTAAGGGAAAAAGCAAAAATCTGAAGTCAGAGGACGTGAAGTATGGCAACAAAAAACTGAGAACTGTATGAGTGCCCAGATTTATGCCACCTTCTGGAGATACAAATGGACAGTATATGTTTTAATGGAACCGTGTCATTTACAAACAGGTAATGTGAACACAATTGGATATCTGGATTGTTTAGAGAAAGATAGGATGAATAAAGATGAATATAGCTCAAAATAGTTTATTATAAATCAATTTTGTATTTGAAAATTTACTGACACTTCAAAGTACTACTCAGAAATTTCAAAGAGAATCATCCCCCTTCTTGAGCATATGCGAATGCTTGAGAACATACTTGTCTCAAACCACAAAGAGTCTGCAGTCTGAAGACTTGCCTGAGCTATCCCAAACTGTAGCCACTTGCTATATGTGGCTACTTAAATTTAAATTTAAAATTGAGTTCCTCGCTAGCCACATTTCAAATACTCAATTTCTACAATATAGCTAGTGGCTACCTTGTTAGAATAGATTATAGCTCATTTCCATCACTGCTCAACATTCTACAGGATAGTACTACTAGAAGCTCTTTTAGGATACTATCAAAATGACAGTTCATGAGTGGAGAAATACCTAAGGCAAGTTTGAAATTAGGAATGGTATAGAATGCAAGCACATGTGTAACACCAAGGTCAAAGTATCTGAAATTTGAATTTCACAGATTTTTAAATGCTTCATGACTAGCTTCTAAGGGTATCTTAAATTATGCTTTCTCATATAGGAAAGTAGTGACTCAAGAAATTTCTAGAAATTCTAAGCATAAAAAAAATATTTCTGGTACATACAATTTTTCTATTACTGACAAGTGAAGCATAAAAGCATGTTTCCTTATTTTAGGTTATTCAATGTTCCTGGACCATAGTGCTCCCTCTAGAGGAAAGAATAGGGAAACTAAAATTTTTAAAGCTAATAGACACACATACATGCACATAGGCACACAGGTGCACGTGAAAATGAAGAATAGCAGTAAAAATAAAAATGAAAATAATGACAAATTGAGCAAAAATGATGCAAAAACAATATTTTAATTTTTCTTTTTCTGATTTAGTATTATGGTAAGAAACACCGTCAGAAATTTAGGGGTAACTA
Organism: Cynopterus sphinx; assembly: GCA_030015415.1. Lineage (NCBI taxonomy): Eukaryota > Metazoa > Chordata > Mammalia > Chiroptera > Pteropodidae > Cynopterus > Cynopterus sphinx. Next base: position 48,505,916 of record CM057391.1, on the reverse strand, counting down.
ATAGGAACCTTATCAACTACAAATTAAATAATAACTTCTACATAGCTTTGAGCCTGTTGTCTTTTATCAATTTTCTCTTTAAGTTTATTTAATGAAAATCTACAAACTTTGCATTTCCCAGCTTTATTCCTCCAAAATTTTAAATACTGCCACCTTGTGCATGCCAATAGATGTGAGATCATAAAATCAGATATAAATTTGCCCAAGCTATAAAGCTGGTACTCTGCTTTTAATGGTTCAAAGCATAAGCAAATAAGATTTGCAAATGAAAACTAGGACCTGATGACTACACCTGAAAATTATTAAAATCTGATGTCTTTCATGCTTCTTGTCTTACTAAGGAATATCTTTGTTATTGTTATTATTATTATTTTAATTAATTTTTTAAATCTGAAAAATAATTCCTCACCATAGTGGAAAGAAGATGGGTCCTGAAGTTAAGAGATCCAGGTTCCAAGTCTTTGGAACCCTTTGACTTATTAGCTTTAGACTTTGTTCTGTTTCTTTCAACCCCTGAAGACTTAACTTGCCATGGAAAAAATGACTTTGTCCATCTACCTGCACTTTTGTGAAGATTAAATAAAAACAAGCTACATGAAAGCACAGCACATACTATAAAGCAAAATAGAAACAATTTTTATCATCTTTTTAAACTGCTGTAGAGGCTATAAATTCTTACAAATTCTGAAATTATTTCCTTTAAAATAATTTCATAAAAGTTTGTGATTAATTCTGGAATTTAAGAGTTGTGGTGATTTTAAATCCTGAACTCTGGTGTTTAACAATCCTAAAGGACTTCAGGGTCTCTACAAAGTTTTTGGCCAAATACTATTGATTGTGTAATCTCAATCAATTCAAAATAATTTGACCTGGATTCTTGAAGATTTCAGCCAGTCATCTGAAATTATCCCTCCTCTGAAAAATTAGCCAATCCAAGCAAAGGCAGACAACCAGAAATGAGCTGCTATTCTGCCATAAGTGAATTATTAACAATAGTGGGTGTCAATGTGCTCTGAATAAATGCCTTGAAACCTTAAACACTTCCCATTTTAAATAAAAAACCAACACCAAAATACCACCTAAGCACCTATGGGACTAAACAATCTATAAAGTCTTTTGAAGTAGAGACTTCTTGGGTGGGTGGGGGTGTGTGTGTGTGTGTGTGTGTCTGTGGGCGGGGGGTGATATTAAAATTTTTGAGTTCTTAATTTTATATTCAGTAGAAAAGGAGACCAAATTTTCTGAATCTCTCTTTAGGACCAAACCGACAAATCTATATTCCATGACCTTCACTGTCAGGGTGCTTGGGAGGCTTTTAATGGGGGAAATCTACCTTGTTTTTTATGAATTGGTAGTTTTTTCATGTTATAAGTAAACATAAAAGGAATTAAGTTTCTAAGGTGATTAAATCTGTACAAAGTTCTTATTTCTAGGGAAAAAGAATAAAATCCTACATGAGTCAATAAAGAATATCTATTATAAGACAGCTACAGGTACCGGGGCAAGGATGTTCTTTGCAAATATACAAATTTCCCCCAATGGATCCTGATGAAAAGAGAATGCCTTATAAAGAATTCTCAATGACCTATACCAAGAAAAGCCCATTAGAGAGTTTTAAAATTGTGAATTATTGACTTGATTGTTTTATTAAAATGCCATATTTTCCCCATTACCATTTCTAATCTATTTTATTCAGAATTCTCTTTTGGTTGAACACATGAGATACTGTAACGAATATTTAAGACATAACCGGTTTCAGTACGTTTGTATGGACTTCTTTTATAAGCAACTGCTTCTCAGTGGATCAGAGAGAAAAATTTTAAAAGGTCTATACAATGCTCTAAGTGAATTCTATATATTAGAAGTACCATGTGTAGGTCTAAAATTTTCTGATTCTCCCCTTTAGGTAGAGCAGTGTGCCTTCTGCTGGACACTACTAGACTGGAAAAATGTAAACCAGATGGGTTGAAAGTGTGTGAGAAATATGAATACTGGAATGTGGGTGGCGCCTCTGCATCTGTGTTAAGTGAATGAGAAGAATGATCACCTGTGTGTGGGGGGCTCAGCCTGAGGTGTCAACCCAAGACAGTCACATCCTCCTGGAAATCAATGACATTACCTCAAAAAGTGGGATACAAATAAAAGGGCACTTTTCAAACAGTAAGATTCTCATTCTTTTTCTAGATTATAGATTCTGTAGTGAGAAGAGAGGGGAATACTGGCTTTTATCTTTAGAGTACAATGATATATTTCCAAATGTATTCTTGAGAAAATGTCTTAGGTCCCAAATATAAATGTTAAAAATTTTCATAAATTAATAGATATTTTTTCACTAACTACAGATTTTGAAAATCCACTGAGCTGAAACCGGTTCATAATAAATCCAATGCATTTACAGTTAATTATCAAGGGCTGAAAAAGCAACTATAAAGGTTGGGAGTGCACATTAGCTGCATGTTATCAATCAACTTCTTAATATATAGCTCTTATGGGTCTGATACTTTTTCTGTCTGGTTAATGTACATAGTTGATTAAACAGCATTTGTGATATGTCCATCTAAATTTAGTCAGACCTTAGATAGCATTCCAGATGTTATCAAGAACCATGGGAAACAAAACTGAAGACCTTAGATTACTCAGTTTCTAGTACCTTAATAATAAGTATTAGAGTTTATTTTGACAGAGCAGGTTCATAAAACTTACTAGTTCATATCCAGCCCTAATAAGAACCTCGTATGTATTCATTTATTCATTTATTCACTCACTCATGATGCAACAAACATTTAATAAGTGTCTCTCATGTGTGCTGGCTACTGGGTTCACCAAAATGTGAGAAAATCCTTGTCCTTAAAGTTACAAGACAGTGGGAACGAGAGATTAGTATATACATTTATTATAATTATAATGGAATGAAGTATGATATAGAAATGAAATGCAACGTGAAAAATACACAAACACATAAGGTGGATATTTAAATTTAAAGCAGACAAGGTGCAGGGACTAAGTTATCAACCTTGAGTCCTGACTGGAGCAGTTGCTTTGCCTGGGAACAGTCCGTGTCTATCTCCCAGGCTGACTCTGCAGCCCTACACTGATCCCGGTAAACTGATCAGACTCCTGACATCATTGCTGCTTGATGGTTTATTAAATCCTAGACTCTGGAAACCTTTGTTCCAATTAAACCTAGCAAAGAAATGCTTGAGCCCCTAGCCAAAATCTAATCCAATAGCACCTCCATTTCTCATCAGAATGTTCGAGCAAAACCTACTACTTGAACGGGAATAGATGAGCAGAGACAGGAAGACCAGAATAATTAACAGCATACCCACAACAACAAGTTCTTTGCCTGAAGTTTGCGAGCAAGGAAGGCTGTGACTTACTTTTTCAAGTGGGCAGTGGGTACTGTCTCGGAGAAATGGAAGTAAGTTTGGTCGATCATATTCAGCATAAAGGCTGATCTGTTTTTCATGGTACTGCTGCCCCTTATGATGATCTCTCTTGAAAAGCTTATGCAGATACTAAAAAGAACAAAGGAATAACACATTATTAAAATAAGAAAAGTAATATCTGTTTATCATTGCTATTTTCAGTTCTAAACATCTTCCAGAGGGAGGCTGGGAGGAAGGCAGTTTCTAGGAAAAAATCTGTATATGAAAGAAAAATCTCTTTGTGAGAGCAAGGAGATTCTGACACTTTCTAGAATGGCCCTGAGTGACCTGGCTCTACCACTTACCAACCAGTTGACCTTGGGCAAGTCACTAACCTCTCTTTGACTAAGTTTATTTATCTGCAAAAATCTCACTGGGTTGTGAGGGTTGAATGAGTTACCATTTCCGAATCACTCAACCACATCTGGCATATACTAAGCATTTCAGGAATGCTAATTACAGTACCACTGACCCTTGGACAAAAAGGTTTCAACTGTGTGGGTCCACTTATATGCAAATATTTTTTTTAAAAAACTACACTCAGCCCTTTTTATTTCCAGGTTTTAAAATTGTGGATTCAACTCCAACTGCAGATCAAAATCAGTATTTTTGATCTTGGTTGTAGATTCAGACACAGAGGGTCTACTGTATGCATTGTTCTGTGCCATTTTATACAAGGGGTTTGAGCATCTGGAGATTGTGGTATTCGCAGGGGGTCCCGGAACCATGCCAAGGTACAAAGGAATAACTAGTTAAGTTTTGTGAGCGTCAAAAGTTCTACATAGATAATCAGCTCTAAGGGTTAACTCACTCATTGTTCAAAGGTCAACTGCAGTTATAGTGCCACCATCACCTGCTTTGCCTCAGAAAAAAAAGCTTGATTAGTGGTCTTCCTAGATCATAAGAATTCTTGTCTTTATATAAAAGGGGTAGAATCATTGAGAATCTGTGTTTGCAATGAAATGCTGCCTATACTGGTGACACAAAAAACCCAAAAATAAACAGTAAAAATCAAGAAGGGTATAGGTGTTCTAAACCAATTTTCAAAACTGATTTCTTTAGCTGTCTGAATAAGTTAATGGACCCAAAAGGAAGTGAGAAATTCACTTTCTACTCAGAGGCAAGATTCAGTCTATCAATCAATGTATTACATGGAAGCTGGAAATCGATGTTTGATATTCAGTTAATGTTAAATGTAAACAAACATCCCATAACCCACCAAAGGCAGAAAGACTTAATCATGCCATTCACATAAAATGTATTCACCCCCCGCGTGGATTGGTTAAAAAAAAAAAAAAACAAAAAAAAAAACAAAGAGCATCTGCCTGTCCCTGAAGCTGTGGTTGTCAATGTGTTGGGGAAGTGTGACATTCACTGCTGTATATGACCACTAACGAAACCTAACCACAACACATACATACTGAGCAACCACTCCTCAGGGTAACTGTTCACATCTCCCTAAGGCAAAAAGAGAGGGGGAGAGCCATCAGACAGAAGTCCACACGGTCTCGTGAAGGCCCCCACCAGTCTACTGTCCTCAGCGTGAGAGCTGGACACATGGTGCTATTTCCTAGAGGCACAAACAGGATAGGAAGGCTGTTACATCTGCTGAGGCAAATATGTAGAGACATTACATTACCTGACAGGAAGATGCTCCATTTTTTTAGTGTGAGCTCTGCCACCATTTCACCACTGCACTAATTATACTGTCACACAGATACCTACCACCTTTATTACTGTTTCATGGCATGGGGGCTGGGGGGGGGCAGAAATCATTGCTTTATAAACAAATCCCAAGGTGACCAGCACAGTAGCACCTCACTTGGGTAAGCAGGTAATCTTGAGATTTTCAGTCACGAACATATAGCAATAGCATTTGCACGAAACTAACTTTTGAATAAAATACTCCATTTCCAGAGCCTCCTACTGGGATGCAAAAAGGTGGGCAAAGATACAAGAGTACTAGTAAGTACTAGTATTTGATACTCATAGTTCTACAGGAATGATCCCTATTTTCATTGAAGCCTTTTCTTGTATAATTTTTAAAGAACATAGAGAGAACATCTACTATTGCTTTACTCCCATGGTGACAGCAGTGCAGAGAATCAAAATATTCCCCCAAAGAAAATCTAGAATAATAATGTGCCTTAACAGCACTACCACTGAGACTGCAGAAGAGGTGTGGGACAAATAAATGAGACTCTGCTCCATGATCATTCTGTGGTGTTGTAATTTATGTTATAATTATATTAAACGGTAACTACAGAAGGAAGGTGCTTATTCCCAGGAAAAGTTTGATAACACAGAAATTAATATGACAATTTCTAAATCATAAAGCAATTGTGAGTCAAATTAAAGTGACTGATCTATAATTAATCCCTAACTTGGATTCAGAGCATACATGTCATTTTAATAATTACAGAATACTGTTTGTGGTCATATCTCCAAATGAGTATTAACCCGAAGAGGTCACTCTGGTATTCTCACGGCAAAACTGAAAGGTGATTCACCCCCACTACACATGCCAAAAAGGGCAAAAGAAGATGACTATCATGCTCACCACATGTTGCAACTCTGGTCTGTCTTCTAATTCTTCCACTACCTTTTTAATCTAGAGAAAAAAAATTTAAACTTAGAGTCATGAGGACATAAACCTAGCTGCAAAATTATCGGATAAACATCTCTTCTCTTTATGGCTATAGTAGTCCTAGACACTCATCTGGTAACAGATATAAAAATAAGAAACTCACTGAAATTTTATCTTCATTATCCAAAAGCATGTCAACAGCTTTCTGAAATTAAAAAAAAAAAAATAGCTAGTCATTGAAATTTGCCATACAAGAGAACAACGAACATAACGTATTGTATATGCTGTCACAGTTAAAGGCAGAGGGCTTATTTCCCATACATAAGGAGGTCCTTAGCTTTACAATGCCAGTACGTGGTAAAATGATAAAAGAATGCATTTTAAAATGGGCCTCAATCTGAAGTCTGTGTGTTTTGCATACTACTAAAATGGTACCTTGTGATAACTCACTAATTTTAAAATATCTTGACTACACACATTCTAACCTCCTTGATGTCTCAGATACCTTTGCAAGTTCTTATGTGACTCTCAGTAGTTATGAAGAATGCATTGTTCCTTGTACCAAAAAATTTACTTTTCTCTGGTCCCCTGATTACTGACTGAGTCCCTCTACAGATTTCACAGATATAAGGAGCTGATCTTTTGTGGAGAGGATGAGAGACAGAAAGAAATAAGATACCTGAAGTTTCAGGGTAATATAAAGCTTATGGATGTTTAGAATTTACTTTAGCTACCTTATATTCATGAAACACAAATCAGACAGTGCAAGTAACAAGAGGTAGTGGGAAGATAGCTCACTAGCCTGAGACTCATTCAGAATGCCTGTCCTGTTCTTGATTCTGCTACTACACAGATGTCTGTTCTAGAAATTTTTTTTCTCTGAAATTTGAGGATGTTGGAAGAGATTATTCTTTAGTATCTTTGAATTAGAGAACTCTGATTCCTTAACTTTGGTTTCTACTCCTGAACAGCAATTAGTCTCAACTCATTCATTTTTATTTCCCACAGCTACATATGCGAATCCAGGCTCTTGAGGCAAATAAGTGGTGGGGGAAAGAGGCATAAGAGGAGACCGGACATTGACAAATGTAATTGATTTCTATAAAAGCATCTCATCCTCTCAATCATCTTGTGCAAGAGAATCAGAATCTCTGTATCTGAACTTCCTCCAAGCTGCACTAATTCTTTTTAGACCTGTAGTCCCTAAGGACTTGACCCACTCAGAATGAAAAAAGGGCTAAAAGCATCTTTCAGAAAAAAGGTACATTTAGGTCCTATTTAAAATAAGAGTAAGGGAAGACTAATAATGTGTGTATATATATGATATGTATGTATGTATGTATGTGTGTGTGTGTGTGTGTGTGTGTGTGTGTGTGTGTGTGTATATATATATATATATGTATATATATACTCCATTTCCAAATCTACTATTCAAATTTATCACACAATAAAATAACAACACATCCCACGTGTCCTGGACCTGAGCATCATCTGAGATCAATGGAAACTCCATATGCTAAATCTGTAAATGCCAAGAAATAAAATAATAACAAATGGATCAAAATAGAAGTTTACTTAAAATTTTAACTCCGGGTCATAGAATTAAGAGGGTTAAATGAGCCAAAGCATATGACTAGTTTCTCTGTTTCTATGAATTATGTAAATTGTTCACTAAAAAATTGTATTACACATATACAAATTTCAAAAGTTCCATATCAAATTATGATTGCTTTCCCAGAATAACCAAATCAAGTAACAAGTAACAGATTTCTGAATGCCAACTTTTGAAATAATCTAACATATAGTGAGGGTCAGAGTGTTCTCAACATGATCAGAATATAGCCAAGCTATATGATTTATTAACTAATCTAGCATTTGGATAGATGTCTAGTTACTAAAAACTTTGAATAGTAAAAACAGATTATCAGTATTAAATCAGAAAAACACATTACCTCAGAATCAAAATCCATTAATAAAACGATTTTATCCTTGATAGAACGGAAAAGATTATGCTTGTGGATCAACTGGAAAACATCCTTATGTCTTAATGTTAAGTATATTTCCAGAGCATTGCCATAGTTTTTGTCATAGGTGTACCTGGTAAAAGAAATTTTTTTACATTAATGTTCATCAACACTTCTAATCAAACACATACATACATATTTACAAATCATATTTTATAATATTAAAAATTGAGAAACAAGGTTTGAGAGAAAATTTAACTTTATTTGGAAAACTAGTCCTTCGGATTTAACTACAAGTGACCAACCAATAAGTATTTCTTTCTCAGAACTGTTCGCTGCATTCTTATAGATAAGGAGTCTGAGGTTTGAGAGATTATCTGACATGTAGACCAAAAACGACAGAATCCAGAGCCTCACAAGGAAAACCAATTTGCTTAAGTAATCTAAGGTCCACTACCCTTCCCAGAGTTTGTCAGATCTAAAATATGGAAAACTTTCCACGTAGATTCATTTGGAAATAGGAACACAAATTATACTTACAGTTCTGCCAGGGTTTGAAGTAAGGTTCTGTTGTGACTGTCTTTCTTCAGGTGATCCCGAACTGCTTGAACTATCACCGAATTGTTGTACAGATCTCCGGGCCATTCTCGGATCAAAGTGGCAAAACCCTAACCAAGAGAGAAGACAAAAGAACACTCTTTAAATAGGATAACAATCAAATAGCTGATACAATGCCAGAAGTATTTATGTAAACAGATGAAATAATTTTATGATGAATACTTTGGTCCATACACATATCATCAATTTTCAGACTACGGGTTGGGAGTGGTGAGGCGGAGGCAGAGAATTATTGCATATTCATCTTCATTTACCACTCTGGGGAAGTAGGTGGTGGTGTCCACTTCTGTTCTCATTTGATGAAACGCACAAGTAAGGAAGCCCCCCTGGTCCTTCAAAAAAGCACCACTTGAGACAGGGTGTAGGTTTGATTTGTTCTCCTCACCTGGACCAACTATAACATTTGAATGACATCTTTAAGATCTTGCAGATACTGTTCATGTCAGTTACTCTCCCCACCACCTCTTATGCACTTTAGGTCTAGGCAGCACAGCCAACACAATTAAGCACGGTGGCTTGTTCCTACAATGGCATTGCCTAGCATCTCACCTTCAAATCATTACCATTTTTGTTCTTCCACTTCTAAACCTTGTTTTGTATGGGGATTTGGGACTCTGGCTCAAGTTGTATACCCCAGCTCTTACTGTGACTATCTCTGGATCTCAAATTTTATGGTTCTGATAGAAAACCTCATATCGCTTGAGTGGAGCTTGTTTCTCTCCCATGGCTGATTCTTGGCCAGTATCTTGGGCAGTCTCTGCCTTCCTGATTTCCAAATTTAGCCCTCAGATTTTGTAACTCAAAGTAGAGCAGAGCAACTTACTTGCTGATCTTTGATAACTTTTAGGGGGAAAAAAATTTTTAAATGTACTCAAAAGACAGCAAATAGAAGTAAAAATCTTCATATTATTGAAAAAATCATATTAATATTAAATTACTTGACTAATGCTTTAATGAACTACTTTGCATCTGTTTAAATGATATTTAGAAATGAAAATAGTGTGGTATAATTTGCCTCTGTAAAGTACCAGGATTTGGTAGGAAGAAAATCACCAAAGAATCAGGAATATCTTCATTAAAGTCTTACCTACTTTCTCTCAAAGTGACCCCACCCCCGCCCCAGGAAGGACTGCAAGAAACCCAAACAACAGGCTACACATTTCTTCTCAGACTGCAATCTTCCTACATATGAGTATGACTGCATTTAGGCTTGAGAGATATGGGGAGGGGACGCACCAAGTACAGATGGTGAGTTTTATAAAATTACTAAATCAGAACATCAAAATATTCTCTGAATGAAAATGATAGCTTGGATAAAGTTTCTGTTTTCTTAAGACTGTAATTTATAAGATTAAAAAGTGTGAAAAGTTTTTACCCCAACACTGGAAGGTTTCAGTATTCCTGAGACCAACAACAACACTGTTCAGAGAAAGAAGAAAATTTGTCTCCATTTTCTCTTTTCCCTATTCATACAACAGTCCTGCAGTAGAACCAACTTTTAATACAAAATAAGACAAACTGAGTGGTTATATTGTGTGATAAAAGCATGATGATTCCAGCATAAACTGAAATAAACATTTATTATTGGGCTTTCTCTCCTTAATTGGCTTCATACACCTTCGAATAAATGTGCTAAGACATATGGATGAAATCAACACTGTGGCATTATTAATGAGAAGACACACTTATCAGGGAGCAGCTACGATCCAGTGAACAAAGTCAGAGAATACCTCACTGCCCACTGTAGTAAGCAAAAGGTTAAAATGTTCATTAAATGAAATGCCATAGAAATCGTCCCACTTTAAACACACTTATACATTTCTCGTTAATATTAAGAAAAACATGCTTAACCATTTAAAACAATTCTGCTAGACTGTAAATAAAAAGGCAAAGCTATATATATTTCAGTAGAAACCCCATAAAATATGTCATGAAGGAGCATTACTTGCAAGAAAATATTGTTGTTGCGTATTGTTTTCGGAAGAAAAGGAGGTTGAGAGGTCAATATTCCAGAGAAGTAAAGTTTTTTTAAATCTAATTGTGAGTGCCTTTTAATAGCACAAAATTTTCATTTACACTACATATGATCAAAAGGGTTGCTACAGAACACTGCTATCCGATCAATTACGTGACAACTTAATTCAAAATTAAATGTGAAACTAATAATGGAAACTAAAATATAAATTATTTATAAGAGCTTATGATAATAAAAAAGTTATTTATAACCTCCTTAGTACAGACCAAAAAAAAAAAAAAAAAAAAAAAGCCACCCTAAAACATTCAGGAAAAAATACATCAATAAGCTCTAAGTTTAAGTCATGCTTATTTCTTTCAGTTTCAGTTAAAAGTCTTCCAGATAGGAAGTAAGAAGGTAACTTTGATGATATAGAAATTAAAAGTTTTTTGAAAAAAAAAGAGCTGAATCATGTGAAAGAACTGTAATAGAATCATAAAAATTAATTGCTTTCTATGGTTAAGTTACATTACTTTAAAAAGAACTTGAGCATAACAAGCTGCAGTATATAACTAAAGTAAATATTCTTTCCCAACATTTTAGCACTCATAATTCTCTTTTGGGATGATGTACAAAGATGAAATATTTATGACAGCCACTGTGCATACTCAGAACATACTAAAAAGAAACAGATGTTTATTATAAGTCTTATTATACACTGAAGAAACCTTTTCCAAAAACTATGTGCAATGATGGTTCTCTTTAGACCTCTTACAGAACACACGGCTCTGTCTGACTTATTTTCTAGTTCCTTAAAGCTTATTAACATGATCTCCTCGGTCAGTGTGTAAACCCAGTGAAGGCCAGGACTGTGTTTTTAATTTATCTTGCATCCAACTGAGTACTCACCCCACTTCTAGAACAAAGTAGGTTCCAAATAAAGGTATGCTGAATTGAACTAAAAGAGATGAATAGTAACCATAGCCCAAGTCAGTTAGTATCTAGCATAGATGACAGAAACTATTACCATAAAATCTCCTGTACAGATCTAGAAAGGAATAGATCTATTTTAGAAGATCATATTTTTATAATAAATGATAATAAGCGAATGAGGAAACACTGACTCCAAAGAAATACTTTGTTCAAGTTTAATTCACGCTAAAGCACCCAATTACTTCCTATGAGAAAAAGGCTTACAAAAGTAAAGGAACCATATAGGTCACACAAGAAGCAGGATCCTTGGATCTTAAATATCCAGGAATATCTGGTTGACAGTAACTGATCACACACTTTAGTTATTATGGTAAGAGATCACTATCTTAAAGGTCCTTTTAGATCTTAAGATCTAAAAATCACCTCAGAGTTAAAATACAGTGTTTGTTATATTACCACTCTTTAAACTGAATCAATTATTGGTTAAACAAGTATCTTAACATGGTGTTTAGTACTCAGCAGGCATTCAAAACACAGAAGTCCTTTTCTCATCCCCTCTTTAGTATGACTGCCTCTTATTTTTGTATATTAACCTTTTGGCAAACCACCTCACATTCTGTTTGGAAAAATAAAGTTGTAAATAGTCTTCCTTATCTTTAATGACAACCTGCAACATACTGTGAGATACTAAAAATGAAAACTTATCACTAGATTAGGACCCCAAACTTCATAAAGACTGGAGATGATGCCACTTTTATTAAAGACTGAAAGTTAGCCTCACATTAGAGAACATGTTACATCTTCTGGTTTATGGAGAATCATAATACCAGTCACAGCTCTGAAAAAGAGCTTACCAGCCCTGTCCATAATCTGCCCACCAGAAATCTTTTCTTTTGGTCAGAAGGGGAACTAGGCTGAGTCTTAGCAACAACACTTCAGTGACAGTTTTATTAGAGTACCCAGCATATTATAGTGTATCATGTAATAATGTATCTGTTTATAGCAGGGTTATTCAACCTCAGTACTATTGACATCTGAGGACAGATCTTTCTCTGTTGCAGGGGCCTATCCTGTATATTGTAGGATGCTGGCCCCTACCCACTAAATGACAGTAGCACCAACTCCCCAGTCAGGACAATCAAAAACGTCTCCAACATTGTCAAACGTCCCATGAGGGATAAAACCAGCCACTGTTGAGAACTGCTGGTTTACATGCTTGGGTGTGACTCAGACTACAAGTGACTGCTGAAATGGGCACCTTTTCATTAACATTTGTATGTCAGCTGCCTAGCATGTTCTTGGAATATAGGAGATACTAAACAGGTACTTTCTGAGAAAGTGTGTATTAAATGAACAAATTTTAAAAATCATAAACCATTTTGGATACATGCAAACACCAAATTTAAATTATCATCCAGGCATGCCTACTTATAAAATGCATGTCCTTGGGCAAGTTATTTAATTTCTTCAATCTTTAGTTTCCTCATCTGTAAAATTGGGTATCACTATTTATAGAGTTGTTGGGAGTATAAAATCAACAATGTTCATGTAAAAGTGCAGAGTGTATAGTAGATAAGCAATTTATGTATTGACTTTTTTAAAAAACAATAAGCAAACAGATCATTTCTCCTCCCTTTCCCCCTTCCTGACCTCTCAATTTCTCTTTACTCCTCCTTTGGCAAACTTAGTTCTAAACCTCACAGGTTAGAAAGTTCTGATTTCTTGAGGGATAGTATAAGTATCAATAGCAGCTGCTATTCTATGTTTAAAATCCCCAAATAGCACTTGGTCATTTTTTCCTTAGCTCTATTAAGGAGGCAACTTTAAGGAATTCTTCAAAATGTACATGGATTAGAGAGCCTCACCATCTACATAAACATTAGTTATCATGAATTTAGCTACTTCAGTTTCATCTACCACACACACAAACTGCAAATTTGGAACTTTAAACCAGTTGCTCCATTATATTATTTTTCTAAATTTCTAAACATTCTCCACTGAGAACAAGTCAATATGACCATGACTAAATGCCATACCTCATAATCACTTTCCAAAAATTCGTGTAAGATCATTTCATAGATGAGTGGTTTCAGAACTGGATCCCCTCTTGGTAAATAAGGACTAATAGCCTCGGGAAGGAAAAGAAAAGATAATCCTTTAAAAAGTATTTAAAACAAAACATACTCAAATTATGAAGAAAAACATAAAAGTATATTTTCATTTTTAAAATTTGGGATGACAGTACTCTGGAAAATTACTATAAAGAGAAAAGATACAAATAAACTATTTTCTTACAAAACATTACAATATAGTTTTAGAAGTAGATACGAAGTGTAAGATATATATGAATGAATGAGTAAAAAATTGCCTAGGTTAACCTGTATCTCTTTGTTCTTCCTGATGAATTAGTGGAAATCTAAACGAAAGGATGGAGAAGGTCGCACAGATTATAAAAGTCAACTTCTTAAGTACTTAAGCTGTACAGGTCATCTATTCAACTTTCTTTCCTTCAACTGGAATATATAAACCTTTAAAAACTCACAGTAATCTTCTAAAATTAGGGGGAAATACATTTTATGTTCTTTAGATATTTCAGTGCTATGATGTCGAATTTCCAAACACTGTTAAAATAACTGCAATGCACTGTGTACCAAAACCACCATGCTTTGTACTGGGGCAAATCTTGTACACTGAAGCAGAGATCACAAAAACCCGGGTCCATCGGGCAAAGAAAGAAAGGGGAGGGCACCCTTGCAGGGAGACCAGGATGAGCAAAGGCATGAAGCCACAAACGCTTACTCTGTATTCAGGGAGGTCAGAGTAGTTCAGAGATGTGGGACGGGGCCACTGAAGGGAAATGAGACTGGAGAGGAAAGAGAGACGGAGTCATGAAAGGAATTCAGTTTTATTCTATGGCAGGAGGAATACAATACACATTTAGGAAAATGAGACCCGTACATTTATTTTTTAAGCAGTTAACTCTGGATCTGGGTTGCCTAACCCAGGAGTTAAGGCAGTAGTACCAGAAGGAAAGGGGAGAGACCTAATTGATATTGACAGGGTAAAACTGACAAGAACTGGAAATTAAATAGAATAAGGTGAGTCAGATATTCCCATCAAAACAGTGGCTTTGAGCTATAAACCATGGAAGAATGGGTGTAATGTGATGTCATAAACAAACTGAAAGGAGAAGGACCAAATTTGGGAAGGAAATGGGTTCACATTAATTTGAGTGACCCTTATCAGCAGCACATACAAGAAGGAATGGCCATCACACACTTCCAACATGTAGAATTCAAAAGAGAGGTCTGGGTTATGGAGTCATCAGGGTAAACATGGTCACAGAACTGAATAAGATCCTCCAGAAGCAGCCCAATAAGCATGACAAGAAGTATCCTTGGGGGTCTCCTAGGGAAGAGAACATTATGGGGCAAGCAAAGAAGGTGTCATGGGGCTGACCAGCTGAGTAACTGGAGTTTGAAAAAGAATAATGATAACTCTAAGAGAGCAGTGAAAAGGCCCAAATTATGGGAAAGTTTTTAAAAAATGTTTTAAGCAAACAGGAATACTTAACTGATTTGGATATTGAGTTGAAAATTAAAAACAACTTGGTATCAAAATTCATTAGAGCTACATGGTATAAGTTTTCTATGTGTTTTACAGCAAATAATATATTATTGGAAAAAAGCATTAATTTTAAGTAAATTTGAAAAAAGTCTCATGTTTTGTAACCTATAAGATGAGACTATGTTTTCCATATTCATAAAAAGAACATGAAAACTTCATCTGAACAGAGAAAACTAGGAGATAGGAAAGTGAACATCTAATTTATGCAATATATATGTATATATCTTATGTACATAAAATATAAACACATTAATATTTTTGAAACTAATTTCTAGAAGTATGATTTTTCTTCCTAGTTAATACCTACTTCCCAATAAAAAATTGACTACTATTGTCTTAATTTTATTTCTCAGTACAGGCACACCTTGTTTTATTGAGCCTTGCTTTATTGGGCTTCACAGATATTCATTTTTTACAAACCGAAGGTCTGTGGTAACCCTGAGTTGAGCAAGTCTACTGACGCCATCTTTCCAATAGGCTCAGATGATGGTTAGCACTTTTCAGCAATAAAGTATTTTTTAAATTAAGGTATGTACGTTGTTTTTTAGACATAATGTTATTTCACATTTAAAAGACTATGGTATAGTATAAACATAACTTTTACAGGCACTGGGAAATCAAAAAATTCAGGTGATTCACTTTATTGAGATATTCACTTTATTGCAGTGGTCTGAAACCCAACCCTTGATATCGCTGAGATATGCCTATATACTACATATAAAAATTAAGAGTTAAAAATAAAGTTATGCTTACCTTAAGCTGTCCAATTTCTTTAAATTTATAAACTTCATATTCCCAGAGTGCTGTATTTTTTCCAAGAATTTTCTGGCATTTACTGGTAGCAAAAACATCCCCGGAGAAAGTTTAAGTAAAAAAATAAACAGAGGTATAATAAGTAGACATGGACTCTAGTGGTTTAGATAAACCTCCCATCTCAGAGTTTTGACAAATTTCTATCTCAAGTGCCACTGAGCATAAAGCTATTACTGTACTCATTTGATTGCACACATGATTGTTGATGGAAATCATGAAAATTAATACAAAGACTTACAAATGAAGATGAATACCTTTCAGAAGACTATAATTAGAGATTTCCTCTATGACTTTCCTGTTCTGAGTTTCCTACTTATCCATATGAGCACAGCTGGTTTGGGGACCTGTCTTGCCTTGAAGAAACGTCATCACACCCTAAGTATCAGTTTTAACATCTTCTTAAATTGCTTTAAATAATAGACTACAAAATCAGACTTCAGAAAATTAGAATCCTATCCTAGTATATAATCTAGAGAAGTGTCTATGTATTAATGTAGCCTTACTTAATTTGCACATCAAAGAAACACATTTTCCTAAATCTCGATCTTCCTGGGCTGCCTGAATCAAGCACTCACACAGATAGACCTACAGGACTGCAGTATAACATTTACATTTTCTCCCCACCTTAGACCCCTGCAAACCAGGAGCCTGGGGATCACTTCTACTTAATTAACACCCTCTTATTGAGAGATGACTTTGCTTGAATTGTGAGCAGAGGCGCTGAAAGTCTTTCTTCTGGATTATTTTCTCAAGGATGCTTGTAGAGTGAAGAGCACTGGAATTAACGGACCCAGATATCTCTCCCTCCAGAGTAAAGACTGGGTTTGTTTACTGTCCAGTAAAAAAAAAACAAAGTCCTCCTATGGAGCCAAGGGCACACAGCTTACTGTCCAACATAAAAGAATGAGATGCCCTAATCTCAAGGTTCCTCTCCTGTAATACAACCCACTGCCTATGCAGGGTCACCTGGTCCTCTCTGTGTTGGGCACTGAGAGAACTGGGGCTGTGGGACCTGTGGGACTAAGAACAAGTGCTGTTACTTTGGCTACTACTATTGCTGAGATAGACAGTCTCGTGTCTCTGACCCAGGAGTCTCATGTCTTCTGATAGCACTCACAAAACTGTGACGGTCTAATTTGTTAGCTTATAAAAAGGGTAAAATCTCAATCTCATCATGGTTTTTGACACCTTTCTCATTAAGTAATGAGAAAAATATTTGGTGAAAATATTCGGTGGGTAAATAACATTACATCAATTTGTTCTGTGGTTAAAAACATTAATATCCAAATATCATTTACAAAGATGTAAAAAAAAGTCTGTCAACTGCAGAGAATGGCTTATTTTTATTGTTAACATTGATCAATTCTATTTATATTAACAATTATGAAAATGTCATTATTACCGTGCTGCTATATCATACTCTCCTTTCTCCACCAGGTGGTTTATATATGCCAAGCCAATGTCCTAAGGAAAATTAAATAAATAAATTTCATAATTAACTGGAACAACTGAAAAGCTCGGTTTCAGTTTCTGAGCAGACCGTGACATTAATATCCTACTATCACTACTACCTGTTTATACATCTTAGTTTGCTTTATGGAATTACGATTGTTTTTTTCTTCATATTTATGTAATTATGCCCATTTCCTTCTTAAGCATATTTAAATGTACTTGTATTTTCACAAATTTTAGAATTCACAACTTTAAAAAAATGTTATTATTTTAAAAGCTCCTAACCTGGCTTTTTCTAAGAGATTTTCTACAAATCTCCAGGATTAGAAACATGATCCAACAATTTCATGTTGTCACTGGATATAAAATTCTTTCTCGTGTTTTCACCTATAAACTGTGAGCTACCTATGTCTTCTATATCAAGAATTCTAAAGCAATATGGTAAGAAAAACAAAATGACAGATCATATTAAAGAGAAATATTACATATCAAAGTTAACATTAAAATGAAAATGAGTTCAGAAAAAACATGTGATTCAAACCAATGAGTTCACAATGAGGAAACTGGGCCTCAAAGGAGTGAGCTGACTGGCTCCAGAGTGCTCACGTTCACTCACCTATTCTACCTCAGTTCTGTGGTAATGTGGAGTGGCCTCTGTCAGCAGAGTCATGAGAGCTCTTGCCTGACCTCCCACAACTTCTCTTATATTATTTTCACCTAAAAGCATTTTCAGGAAAAGTTTAAATTCAGCATATACAACAAAACTTGGATTTAAGTTCTACCTTGTGTACAAAAAAGTTTTTGTGGAATTTCTTCCTGGATGAAAGAAATGGCAGGAGCTCATTTCTCTCTCCACCTGCACAGTGTTATGAAATTACACTGTGACAGAAAAAATAAAGTCTATGTATGTATAGAATATGTCCATTCCAAGAGTGAAGGGAAATGCCCCAGTTCTTAGTTTATTATATTTTACTTTAATGACTGCTATGCAAAAAATCATATTTCAAGTCTCCAGGAACTACAGAGTGAAGAAAGGGGTATTGAAATTTATTTCACAGACCACATATCGCAATATCAATGAAGAGTCTTTTTCTCTAGGTTCAGACAAGAGAATGTCTCCTTTGCAGAGCCAATTTCTCCAACCTTTCTCCTCTTGCCATGCCCCGTCCCCATGAGTAGTTTATTTTGCCATTCAGCTTTCTGTGCACATCTCTAACTTCAACATGATTTTATCTCTTTTCCCTTAACATAAACATGTTAAGTATCTCTCTTACACAAAATACCCACCATCACGACCAACCTTCCATGAAGTCATAGACCCCAGTCAGTCTTCACTCTTTTCCACTTCACAAGTAACCTAGTAGTCTACATTCAACTACCTACTTTTCTCTTCCTAGAACATGTTGAGAATAAATAATACTTTACCGAAAATTCACTAATCACTTTCACATTACCAGACTCAATGTACAACTCACTAGCTGAGCTTGCCTTACTTTTGAACAGCTAACCTCAACCATTAAAGCATCTAACTCTCTTTACTCTGAAATTCTCTCCTCTCCTCTCCTCTCGAAGCTCCCAAGACACAATCTCCCTCTGGCTATTCCTAATCTGTTTTGTATACATCATCCCTTGAATGTGGTGTTCCCAAAGGCTTCACTGACGGTCCTCTGTTCTCTGATGTTATGACACTGACCTGAGTGGACTGCTCCAAACACAATCTACTGACACTATTTCTGAGTCCAGATTTTTTCCTTGAGCTCCACTAGGATGTCACATAGGCAACTAAAACTCAATGCGTCCAAACCAGAATAAACCAGAATTTACCCCAATACAGACACCTGATCCTACTACTCCTTGCATAGTCTCTATTCCTCTCCCCTCCCCTCCCCCTTCACCTCCATAGATCCTGTCACCAAATCCCAAAGACCCAGCTGACTGTTTCTTCCATCTGTCTTCACTACCCCATTGCTAACGACTCTGCAGGTCTCATCTCTTCCATCTCCACACCAAGAAGGTTCCCATCTCAGCTGGTCTCCCTCTGGTCCCCAACTCCATCATAGAATCTTTCCATTAGAAGCATATCTGCTGTGGCACCAAAAGCTTAAACTGTCTTCTAGAAGTTGAAAGACAGAGCCAGCTCCTAACTACACATGACCCTTCAGGATCTGACCCTTGCTACCTCAACTACCCGACATAAATAAGCATGACAAGTAGTTTCACTCCTTTGCACTGTCATATATACTATTCTACTGGCTGAAATGCCTTCTGCTCCATTTCTAGATAATCCTTGCTTATTTCTCACAATTTTGAATTAAAAAAAAATGCTCTGTTTTATTTCTCCTTTGTTCAGTTCCTGAATTATTTTACTGGTACACTCTTGGGAATTAGGCTTTTATATGGAGTTTTACAGAGCAGTTTAAGGTGGGGAAAGTGTAGGTAGTAGAAATTTATGCTGAACTGAAATTCCCATATAAGACTAAGTTTCCAGTTTTCATCTGTAAACAAGGGTCCTGGGCTAATGGTCTTTAAGGACTCTTCACACTCAGAGGATAAGATTTCTTTTTTGCTTTCCATCTGCACAGTCACTATCACAGTTAGCAAAGAAATAGGCTTTCAGTCACTATATTTTTCCTGAGTCCAAATGTAATAAAAATGTATTTGATGTCCTAGATTAGTCTCCACAACAAAATCAATTGAGTCTGCTATTATGGAGACACTAAAGCAATCTACTTTTATGAAACCACTCGATAAATTTTATAATAATGTGATTTAAAGAAACTTCCCCACACATAACTGGAAAGCTTTGTATTTAAAGTATATTTCACAAATTCAGTTTCCAAATTACCTAAAACTACCTCCTAGCAAGTGTTCAAGTCTCCTGTTTACAAGCAGAAATTAATTAAATAAAAGAAAATATTTTGACCTCATAGGTTGGAGAATTAGTTTGAAATAAATTCTCAAAAAGTAGGAAAAATCTGTTCTTTTCAAATTACTTTCGGTCTCAGTACAACTTACTAAAAAGTAAAGTTATGTTTCAAGTAATAAAATCATTCACTTACCAGAATCTTATGTCTTTTGATGTTCTTTTGGCTAATTTCAGCTGCCATCAAAGCTTCCTATATTTATATATCATGATAAAAGCAAGAGAAATAGAGGGAGAGAAAATAGGGGAGAGTGGAATAGGAAGATATTGAGGTTATAAACACTATATTTATTATGTTTTAATGTTCTGGACTACATAAATAAAGCCCCATTTTCCCATTGCTTTTGCTCATAGCACAGGAATTTCTAATGTTATGGCTGAATGACCGTTTAAACAAAAGCAGTCAACCAAAATGAAGACTTTTCTTACTTCCATTTGAATTCATTTCCACATTAGGCTATTAGAATCACATTTCAGACACAAATCAAAATAGGAGAGAATCTCCCAAGTTCAAACAAACAGTTCTTCTGTCATTTTAAACCTATATGATGTATATGACAAAGGGGCACTTTTCCTTCATAAAATATAAAAGTAAACATACACATGTTTAGGTATATCTACAAATAGGATTTTGAAAATCTCTGATTTGATTTTTACTTTGGAAAGTTTACAATTATTACTTTAACACAAATGTTTAAGACAATTATTTCTTTAAGAAACTAGTAGAACTAAAGCAATATGGTAATAACTGGGGTATAAACTTGGTATCAATACCTGGACTCTAAGCAATTTATAAATTAAAAACATTTTTCCCGAATTACTTTCAGGTGGTCACAAACTTAAGGCAACAAATAAATGGACTGTTTGTTTGTTTGTGTTTATCTGATTAGTGTATAAGCCCATCCAGAAAGTTTCTCTAAGCCAACACAATAATGCCTTTCTGGTTTCTAAAATTAAAAACTACTTTCTTTTTAAAAATGAAATCATGATGGGGCATTAGCTACTAAAATCAGTCTGAACCAAGACTTAAAGATGTGGACATCATCATTCTATCTGAATGGGTAGTTCAAACCATCGTAGATGAGGATTAATTTGATAGCTTTACTTTTACATATGAAATCAGCACCAAATGAATGATTTCATGAAAATGTCCAAATAGATAATTCTGAAATACTAGCTCTATTTTATTTTCCTTGAAAAAAGCACAAAATAAACACTTTAATATGCTGGATCTAACCCACTCCTTTCCTCCACCACCTATTCCTTCTCCACTGAACAGTAAAGCCAGTTAACATCTTTGGGATCTTGTTTTCTAATTTTTCTAAAGGATATTGGAAAGTTATTAGCCTCCAATGTATTTTTAGCTTAGGGCATTCTAATTTGTCTATATAAAAGATTTATTACAAAAACCTCTGCTCTCTCTATGCTAAAGGCATGCCAATACTTTTAAGAAAGTAAAACAAAAAATACTTCATATTTCTTCTTTTCAAGGAGCCAGTCGATGTGGTCATCTTGGTCTCGTTCCTTGGCTACTACAACATCTCTTGGACTCACAATATAAAAAAGTGATTCCCCTTCAGAGTACTCTACAGGTGAGAGAAAAGAGGAACACCTTGCGTGACTCAAAAGAAACCTTGGCTGTAGAGCCAGGGGAGTTGGTTAGGCTATCCAACTTAATAAGAGTGAATAGAAAACTCGCTTACCTTTGGAGCAAGGGTGGTTGGCTCTGTCTGAAGGTAGGGGTGGGACACAGTGTAAAGAATGATAGCATATATTTCACTGCTTGAAAAGGTATTTAAATGTAAAATTACTTGGAAGGAAAAAAGGAAGGAGAAAGGAAGAGAAGAAAAGGAGGAGGAAAGAGAAAATACCAAAAATACCTTTTAAAAATAAGATGGGTTTAAAATTCTTTGTTTAATATATTAACATTCTGACCTCAGCTGAAAGATAATGTTCAAAATTCTCCATGTCTACTGAATATGAGAATTCATGTACTGTATATAAACTTTATTTATGGCCATTTACAGCACTGTTCTATTTTTACAGAACAATTACATCCCACAGTCTGCCATAAATGTTTCCTCCTCATCAAGGTCAAGGCCATCTCAAACATAAATGACAGATGCCCCAAGTCCTGGGGACATAATCTATCATTTCAGCATGTTGTGCACAATACCAATTGTTAAGGTATCCTGCAGAATTCAATTATAAAACCTGTTCTGAAGGGTTTCTAAGTGTGCAGCAGAGTTTGCTCTGAGCAAAATACCTAGATTGGGTGCTTTCAGTTGTGAATCACATTTGCTCTTTGCCAATTCCAGACTATACTCTCATATTTCTCAGCTGATTAGGAGCTTCATGTAAGAAAGCTCAAACATGTATAGATTAGTTCTTCATTTCTTTTGGTCAAATTGAGAACCAAAAATATTCTCAAAATATGTCGATTGTTTTTAAAGCAGAAAAAAATTTCCAAAAAGCTTAAGCTGTTCTACTTTCATCAATGTATTTTTCAAGGATAAGAAGACATCCAAATACAGATGCCTCTGTTAAGACTAAATAGCAATGGTTCTCCCTTTATTTCTGAGCAGTGACTAAGTGTATTTATTCATCCATTCAACAAATATTCAGAGAATGCCAATAAATATTCAGAGAAAGCCCAGTATGTGCCAGGCACTCTTCCAGGCTCTCAGCATTTTTTCACAAACAGAAGATAACTTCTCTGACATTCCAGAGCATCCTGTCTCGGAACACGAGGTTGGGAATGATATAGAACCATGTTGCCTGACATCAATATAAGTTAAGTGTCACATGTAATAGGACACTAAGGCCAAGTATAAGAACTCAAAACATGAAACCTACTCACCTCAGCCTTGGCCCCAACTCTTCCCCTCCCTTCTGCTGTGGAAGCTCAAGCAAGTTCTATAATATCTCTCAGCCTCAATGCCCTCATTTTCAACATAAGAGGCCTGCCTAGATATTGCCGGTTGTACTACTCAAGAGGAAGGGGGAAAATCTAAATGTAAGAAATAAAATAAGCCAGATCCTCGATCTCTCTCACCTAAGTGATAATCTCTACATTCATTTTCCTGAAAGCCTCTCACTGTTAGAGCATCAGAAGAGATCTCTTCACAAGTCTCGGAAAGCGGCTGGATAATATCCAGTCTGGGCCTGGCACAGTATTCTCTTTCCTAGGGGGAAAAAAAGAGAAGGAACAGGCTCATTTTAATTACATTTCTATAAAGTATACAAATGAATTCTAGTTAGCCATAATGAAATACTTGATTTTATAATTCCGGCAGGTATAAGCTCTTCGTAACTGAAGACCCGCCTCGTAACTGAGTTTTATTTTCTGACCTTTTGCATGAGAAAAAAGGGAGAAGTACTACTGTGTCATGGCAACAGTCCACCACTGCAGCTCATTCAACTCCAAGGGGAAGGCTACCACAGCCTAGACAGCTTCGTTACATATCTTCCTCACAATGTGAAAAAAAGTAAAAATAATATTACAAAGTACTATATTAACCAAATCACTGCTGCTATTAAATTTGCTAGTTATGCTAAAGAGCCAGAGATTAAGAGTTATGCCTAAGCAGAATTTGCTGAGATGATGAAAAAGTCCTCAGTTTGCATTGCCCAGTGTGACAGACACGAGATGCAGGTGCCTATTTAACACCTGAAATGTATGGTGACTGAGAAACTGCATGTTAAATTCGATTTAGTTTTAATTAAGTTAAACTTAGTTTTCAATGAATTTAGCTTTAAACATATGGTTAGTGATTACAGTTTTGGACAGTGCACTTCTATCTACATCAAGATATAAGAGGAAAAGATGATTTACCGAGGGCCTCTAGGAGCTCCACTAACCTAACAAGTACACAGATTATTCTCATGAAGTTCATAAATTACCCCATAGTAAGTATTATTGTTCTTAATTTTCAGATGAAGAACCTGAGGATCAAAAAGTTTACTAAGATCAAAGCTATAAAGTAAACGGTGAGACTGGGATTTGTGAAAAAACTCCAAATGAAACTTGTTCATGCTTTTTGAGCACTAAGCACACAGGTATAAAACACATTTTACTATTTTCCAAAGCAAAGAGACCGAAAGCAGTTTGACACTGGCACAGAGAAAACAGATGAATGTAATAGAATGAAAGAAGACCAGAACTACCACCAACTCTCAAGTTCCCTAAGTGCATAAGCTTCGAAGGTTTCTTGGAACAATTTTGGTAGGTTAACTAAGAAGCAATTACATCAGCTTTTTAACTCATACATTTAAAACATTCCTAAATAAAAGAGCAACTATAAAAGATCAGCTAATACAGAAAAAAAAACCCCCAAAAACTGTGAATAAAGAGCATAATTTATAAGATCTATGGAGAAACAAAAATATCTCAATTTGAAACAAAAAATGAAGAAAAAAGTGTAAGATCTGAATATCTAAAAAATGAATTACTATAACAAAAATAAAATATAAATAGAAAAATAGAAAAATAATTTGACCAAAAACATTAAAAGAAAACTGCCTTGGTAGACCATAAAATAGCTCCTTTATATATGTAAGAAAACCATCAACAATGTGATTCATCTCATTGTTTTATAACCTCTGTTCACTGGTCAAACAGCCTTGCTTATCTGTGAACTTCCTAGGAATAGGAATTTGGTCTTTGATCCCCAATGCTTAGCACAATTCTTAACTCACATGCCTTATTAATGAATGAAAGAAAAAAAAAAAACATTAGAGGAACAGCTTGATAAATTAAGGTGCACGACAACTTTAAGCAATAATTATGGAAGACTACACAGCCATATGAAGAGAAGGAAAGGCTCTAAAAAATATGGCGATACAGAATAGTTTGTAACTAGGATTGCACCTGTGTGGAAACATGCTCATATGTTAAAGGTACAACAGGAAAACTACTTTGGGAGATACTATTATGAATGATACAAAAATAAATTTTAGTGTTACAGTTTATTTATTTTTTTTTTGATATGAAAAAAGGAGGGGCATGGCTAGCCGTAAGCTTGTTTCTTTATTCCTTTGTTTTAATTGTATCAGTTTATTCTCTGTTTAAGGGCTTAAGGTGTACTTTGATGTTACATGACAAATAACTATGTACAGTAACATGCACATTACTAAACCATCTCCAAGACTCTCACTTCTTTCTCTGAAAATATTCCATTTTCTAATTTGCTCTCTGAGGTTGGTCTTTCTTGGCTTTTACTCTATTCTAATACTCTTTTATTAACAAAGTTTTCTTTCTTTCATTTGGTCAATTATTTACGAGGCTTTTCCTTTTTCGTTTTACTGCTTCTTTCCTTTTGTCTTTCGATCATATTCTCAATCCTCACATTCCTCATCAGAAAGTACTGTATTTACTCCTTCTGGAGACACTGCTTTTTTTTTATTTTACAAAAAATAAATAAAATAATAATAAACTGATGTCCTGCAACAGGGCTAGAAGCAAGCCCTATTGATTTTAGCAGGTTTGAGTGTTCACTTAAGTCTATAGCATCCTATTGCCTAGCAACATAGGCACCCAGAGCTTCAGGTTACTATAGCGATGGTTTCCTACTGCAAGTAATTTCTCAGAGAAATGCTTGAGATAAGCTACCACTTCAAAACTAGGGCTCCGAGGGCTTTTCTACCCATTTTATTCCTTGGTATTTGAAAAAGTGAAAAAAAAAGGAAAGGAGACAGACAAGGAGAACCTACTTACTGTAAAGGGCTAGATAATCAATTGCAATTTCTTTTATATATAACATCAAAAGAAAATCCTTTACAATAGGCTCTCCTTGTTTATGCCTTAAAGCTACCCCTACCCCTTTCCTGTCAGGATTCCTGGACTCAGACAATAAAGACAAGCTGGGAATGGGGCTGACCTAGGCTTCAAAGGGAGGCTGAGTGTGCATGCCCCCCCACTGGACCATATATACAGGCTTCATTCTAAAGTCATGTATAACAAAATTTAGATCCTCTGATGCTTCTTATTGAGCCATACATTTATTTCATTCCATCATTTGCACCGATAACTGAGACTTAGCAACGATGTATTTTAAAGCAACAATATAGCTACTCAGAATCACTGGGCTACTGGGAAGTAAACAAATATGTCTGGACCACAGGAAAAAATGAACTGCCCTTTCTGCAATTCCCTCTGACCACAGGGACCCCTGTTGTTGCAGCAGATCAACTTCATTGCTGTCATTTCTGCTAATGCACAGTGTCAGCTTAGTTTCTTTGACTTTCAGCAAGAGAAATCTTTCATTCCTTTCGACTAAAATACCAAGAGAGAGAGAAAATAAATGACTGCCCTTGGCTCAGCAAAAGGAACAAAGGCAGGCAATGAGTGGAGATTCTGAAAGGTAAATATGTTAGATCTACAGGGTAATCTCTGCCAACCTTATTTTGTAGGTCAGGAAATTCTGCTCAAACTATAGCAGTGCCCTTTTATGGGCAATCTGACCTGGGTGTAATGCTAAAAATGAACCCACACTTCTCTTTGTATTTGGGGTGAAATAATTTACCGTTTTTTCTGAAACCTCCTTTACATAAGAAAGCATAACAAGCTGATCACAGAGAGGTGCAAGTCCACTGATGTAGAATTCCGTTTCGAACTGGGACACTGAAAACAAAAGAGATGTAAATAAGATTCACCATTAACAGGAGTAAAAAGCAGCACACAAAGGACACAATGATTCTGAATTCAGGATGGACTCAGTGTAAACATCTAGCAGAAGAAAGCAGAGATAAACATACCTTCTTGACAATAATGAGTATTACAAAAGAATATCTGGAAATTTATACTTGAAATTTCTATCACAGACAAAAAGTAAACCTGAGACTAACAACATGAATGGCCAAGTGTGACAGTGTGCCCAGCTAGTTTAAAAATGACATAGTTAAATCCCATGAAGATGATCTGAAATTTGCAAAATCCAATGTAAACTATTATTAATAACAATAATAAATTTTTAAAAATGCTCACATTTGTTTTCTATAATTAGTCCTTTTTAACATTTAATAAACATTTTACTTAAAGACTTAAAAGGGAGAAAACATTTTGTAAATACAGATTACATTATGATGAAACATTATTATTTCTAAGTGAAATAAAGGTCAGAGGAAAGAAATTCCTCTTTCCTTTCTAAAGACAGCCTTTACAATTGAGAACTACTGTATCGCTTTAAGAGGATACAACAAGCTTCAGAGATCTTACAGAAAGCTCGGCGGTAGAAGTACAAATATTTGCTAAGGTATGACTCTAATGATTAGCTGCTATAAAATATTTACGATAAATGACTGTTGTTTTTAAACAACCAAGTTTTGGCGTAATTTGTGACACAGTAAAGCTAATTGGTATAGTAGTGGTGATGGCAAAGACTTCTAGGAATCATACACCATCTTTGCAGATTCATGTGAGTGTAAACTCATTTAAACCCATCACATTTTCTACAGGTTTCTCAATTCAGATATTTTCCACATTTCTGTGATATTAGCTTCAGGTTATTTAACTTTAGGAAGAAATTCCCTCTTTTTCAACCCAGGGGAAAGTCAGTGTAACATATTAGAAATAATACTGAATGTAGAGTCCAAAAATCTGGGTTATAACTTCAGCTAAACTGAATTTGGACAAGTCATTTTAATTTCTGTGGGTACAATCTTTCTTACCCATAAAATAATCAGAGTATAAGTAAAATCTATAATATGTAAGAAATGAGGGACTACTGAATTTTTTGTCTTCCTCTCCATTTTCCTTGCATCACTGTTATTTTTCTATGCCTATCTTTAATGCCCGCTCCGTATATTCACAACTTAATTTTCATACCAAAACGAAACTGAGGATAATCAAAAAAAAAACAGTAACATAAACATTAAAAAGGATCATATTTCTTATGTTTTGTCTTTGATTAGCTCTCACAGGTGGTCATGGTACCCTGAACCAAATCACTGAATAGAAATGCAGTCAAGTGCTTGAGTCCCAGCTCTACCACTAATGTTTCTCCTCAACGTCTGTGGGTCTGAACTGAATATTCTTATCCAGGCACTTAAAAATAGTTCTGCTAAGTGGTATCATGATAGATGTTCACATGAAGCACATATGTAAGAACACCTCCACCACATCCACATGCTCAGAGTAAGCACATCCTATGTACCCAGACACTGAAGGTTCTAGAGGAGCTCCCAGTGCTGTGAATTTGTTTGGTAGGTGAGGTGAGAAGACAGGTTAGAGACAGGAGAAAGTTAGAGTGTACAGATGCTATTGGACAGTAGGGTGCACACATAACCCAGTGATCAAAGAAGTGATAATTTCACATTCTAGAAGACATGCAAGCACATGAATAAGAGGTTTTGATTACCATCACTCCCGAGATTGCTAAATTCTTTTTGGTAGAGATAAACTTGAGTTCTATTTTACTAAATCACATTTCATCAGTTCCCTTACCAGTAAATTAGGTAAAGAACAAACAATCAGTGATGCCACAGAGACTGTTCCATGGGAATCACATGGAGGCTCTGATGTGCTTATCTGCCACAGGCACCTGAGGGAAAACACAATCTAAGAAGTGGTGGGTGAATGAGGTATTCTCCCCATTTGGGATGCCAAATGGGCTGCCTAGTCTCACTAACAAACAAAATCAGACAGTGTCTCTCCTAAATGTAACCAATACACCTCAAAGCCTTAGTTTTTATGAATGAGTTATAAAATACAGCAGAAAATCCAGAAAATAATCCTATCCAAATCTTTCCTCCTCTACATACTGATTTCCTAGTCAACAATATGCATTAATAAGATAGAAAATGTCCTGCTCTCTAATGAAGAACGCGACAGAAAATCTAATGTGTTCTTAAAACAAGGAAATATGTATAGATGTCTGACTAAATTATAAACTAACAAAAATGTTACTTATGAAGAAAAGATATGGTAAATGAAAATAGCATTGTCAAGATTCCCAGAGATATAGTTAAGCAAATTATCAACATTCAGATAAAGGTGAAATTAAATAATTCTTTTCATTTTTATTAAAAATTTATCAACAAAAATCTTATGAAAGACAAAATTGCAATTAAAGTCATATCCAGTATGATTCACAACTTAAGAGTTCAAAAATAATGGCTGTTTATCTTCGCACTGATGATTCTACTACTCAAGAATTCATCTCCATTAATACCAACTAGTAACAATATCGTGTAAAAAAAAACACCTCACTTCCTAAAGTGAGTTTCTGGTTTAGGAAAATGTCTACAGCTATTCTGCATTAAAAAAAAATTTTTTTTTTTTTTCAAAATAATGATGGCATTTTGCTTTTAGATCTATCATGATTCAGCTTATTCTTTGTATTAATGTTGAATCTAAGAAGGGCTGGTTGGAGACAGTAGTATCAGAATAAACATGAAAGTGTAAGAGTTATTCCTCTCACTGAACAGATGGAATTGGTGAATGGTAATATTTATTCTTCTAAAGAACATACATAAATTATGTAAAAGTTTATGAACTGTCTCTGTAAAATACCCTCAAGTAATTATTGACTTTCTATTTCAAATTTTCAATGGACCAATGAAAGGTCCAGTTTATTTTCTCTGAAATTCTATTTTTCCACCATAACATAACAACATAAATTATTAAACAAATTTAATAATTTTTAATGAAAATTATTTTTTCCTAAATGCAAAACAATTCAAATACAGGTGGTTTACAAGACTAACTCCACAGCAGCTCACCTTTAAACTAATTATCTGGAAAAGATAAATCACAAAGAAAATAAGGACAAATTCTATTGGAGAGCAGTAAAACAAAATAGAATGCAAAAGCTGGAGAGGGAGGGGAGAGAAGAAAAATGCAGACTTTCTAAAGGGAGCTACAAAAAGACAGTAGCTGTGCTTCTGATCAAAAAGAGCTAGAGTGAGTGATGGCTGCAGGACTCTGCAGGGTGTGCTGTGTCCACTCACTCAGATTATAATGGACATAAGCAAAGGTGCCCATTACAGCTGCAGCACAGCCTCCTTCACCCTCATGCAGATGAAGGGACTGCCATGCTCTAGTTCATAGTGGAGAACAAAGCATTCCTACCAGTGTTAGGAGAAATAATGACAGGAAAAGACAGAGAGATAGTTTAAGCAGATTAAGTGAGGAGAAAAATATTTCAAAAGGACTATGAAAATTCTATTCAGGGAGGTCCTTTGGATCCAGAAAGAGAACTGTTCTGTATACAGCCTTGATCCAGAAGGGAAGCTAGAGTTCTTGATCAGAGCTGTGCAAAAAAATATTAATACTAGTCAAATACATAACTTACATATATAATTTTAAATTTTCGAGTAGCCACATTAAAGAGTAAAAAGTCGTGATTTTAAAAATATATTTTATTTAATGCAACATATCCAAAATATTATCATTTTAACACCTAATAAAATAAAAAGTTATTAATGAGATAATTTACTTTTTATTTTCATACTGTCTTTGGACAAAGGTGTAGCACATCTCAATCCACACTTGCCACGTGTCACTCACTGGGGCTGGTGGCTACTGCAGTGGACAGCATGGGTTTTGATACCCAAAAGACTTGTTGTTAGCCTTTAAATTCCACTAATGTGACTCAAATATATCTTGATGATGCTCATCATGGGTATTATTTTAATTTACAGATTCAAGTTTTGTTTCTTTCTAGTTTCTGGACATTTTTCTTGAAATAGTGTTTTTGGTATTTATTCCATTCCCTTGTTTTGTTTTGAGGGACTCTTATTTGTAAGCTGAATCATGTTTGCCTGTCTTCCATATTTATCACTTTACTGTACATCTTCTTTTTCTCTTATTTCTTTCTGATTGAAAACTTCCTCTTCTATTTTTCTTGCAGCATTATCTTGTCTATTTGCTCTTGTGTTCTTTCTAGTTTAATCTTCATTTCTGAAATGATCTCTTATTTATAAATATTTCCTGAGTTCTGTCACCTCACTTGAGATTATTAAATTCTGATTTTCCATTGTTCTTTCATGCCTTAAATCTCTTCTTAAAAATGTCTTGTAGCTTGTTCAAAATAGTAAATTACAGTGTGACCTATCTTGTGGGTGTTTCTTTCTGGAGTGCTTTTACTGCCAAGTGTTCCATATTCACTTTTTCTTAAACTTTAGTACGAGACTTGACCTTGGCACTTTTTGCCTTTGTTTTTAGGTCTTGGCAAGGAGAATTGGCTGTTCAACACTGAGAGTTCACAGGGGCTCCTGGGCTGCCAGAGTGGTTCATGTGTTGTCTTTTCCAGGGAATGCCATCCAACTGTTTTGAAGTTCTCCTGGGGTCAAGTCTGCTAGAAAACAGTGGCAATGATCATGACTATAAGCCCCTTAATGATTTGGAATGGTGTTTATACATGAGAGAAAACATTTCATTAAATGTTCATTACAAAAATTCTGTGATAAAAATTTCATTTTAAAAGATTAAAAAATTAATGTATATTAGATTGTAAAAGATAAAAATCAAGATTTTATTTAGGTCTAAAGAAAAAAACACATTCCAAATAATTTACAATTAGATTATCTCAATACCTTGTATTCAGACCAATAAGATGATATTTAAGTCAATATTCTTATTATTTGTACCCTTATCATATATAGGTTTATGGACATATTTTAGTGACAGTTATGAAATGCATTCTCTTCAGAACAACTCAGTAAATCTATCTTTCTCCCAATTTTCTTTCAACTGATTTTACTGAATACAACAGTTTACTCTTCTCGTTGTTAAAAGAAACCTTTGTGTTTCTCTCACTAACTAAATATAACAGTAATATTAATAACAGCTCCCATTTAGTGAACATTACGCTGAGAGGCAACATGCTATATATTTTACAGACATCTATTTATTAACATAAGATGCTCAGTGATGTTAAATAGCTTGACTAAAGTCACTGTAGTAGAAGGCAGCAGAAGTAGCATTTTGAAGTCTTTTCCCAGTAACAAGTCAGACCAGAAAACAAATGAGAACACAGAGACACTCACGGTGGAAGCGCACTACCGTCAGAGGAAGTTAAGGGTCTGACAACACTCTGGTAGAGGTGCATGCAGCCAGTGCGCCTCAGCCCCTCTCTGGAATTTGCTGTCAAGTCTGCTAAATTGATGTGATTATCTCATTTATTAAACTTCAGCACTCATGAAGCAACATTGAGGCAGAATGAATTTAGTGAGCAGCTTATAATACACTGCTTAGGCAACAGAAAAGGTGATTATTAAAGACCTACCAGGTCAAAATGCTCAAACCAAACAGTTATACTTTAACTTGTCAACAGGCTATTTAAAAAAAAAAGATAAGTGTTGGTGAAGATGTGGAGAAGGTGGAAAGCTAGCATACTACTGGTACGATTGCAAGATGTTGCAGCTGCTATAGAAAATAATTTGGAAGTTTCACAAAAAAATAAAAAATAGAACTACCATATGATCCAGCAATCCCACTTATGGCTATATAACCAAAAGAATTGAAATCAGCATCTTGAAGAGACATTAGCACTCCCATGTTCAATGCAGCACTATTCACAACGGCCAAGATGTGGAAATAACCTATATGTCCATCCACAGAGGAACAGATAAAGAAAATGTGGTGTATACACACAATGAAGCATTATTCAGCCTTAAAAAAGGAAGGAAATTCTGCAATAGGCAACAATGAATCTTGACAACATTATGCTGAGTGAAATAAGCCAGTCACAGAAAACCAAATACTGTATGATTTCACTGATAAGAGGTATCTAAAATAGTCAAATTCACAAAATCAAAGAATGGAATGGTGGTTGCCAAGAAGTGAGGGGAGCGGAAAATGGAAAGTTGCTAATCAACCGGCATAAAGTTTGCTATATACGATGAGTAAACTCTGGTGATCTGTTGGTCAATGATGTACCTATAGTTAACTATACTATATTGTACACTTAAAAATCTGTTAAGAGGGTAGATCTCATATTATAGGTTCTTAGCACAATAAAATAAAATGTAAAAATAAATAAATAACTTTAGAGACCTCAAAACCCCAAACTACCTTGATGTATCAACTCTACCTAAGTCAAACCCTAAAAAATAGCAAACAAGAGTTTTTCTTCTTTTTGAAAGGATTAAAATAATAGCATCACAGTCTGGATTTAGTTCCCTTTCCTTAGAGCCAATTATGACTTGATACCTATCCATGGCAACTATGTTTATACCCTAACAATTTGGAGCAGTAACAAAGAAGGGCTTTTACTCTCAGGACAGAACAACAGGAAATACAAGTTTTACTTTTCCACATGAGACACTTCTCTGATCCAACATAAAAGAACATATCTATTGCATTTCTATTTCATCTGGCTGTTTGAAGAAGAGGTAAGCAGATATCACTGGTATATTAAAAGGAGTCTTTGCATTCTAGAGAATTTGCAAGCCTCTGTCCTTCTCATCAGTTCCTCTAACTGTAAATGAGGGCCAGGGGTAAGATAGAGGGAATGAATGGGAAGAATGTATGGCACAGAGGTTATGAGCAACAGCTCTGAAACAAGGCATACGAATTCAAATGTCGCCTTCTTTGCTTATGAATGTAATCATCTTGAGCAGTTACTTGCTAAACCTTAGCTTCTTTACCTATAAAATGGGATAATAGCCTCTACCTCCTGGGATCATTGTAAAGATTAAATAAAATTCTGCTTGTAATGTATTTACTGTGTGCCTGGTAGTTGATTGTATAAAGGAAATACAATATTTGTTCCCTCAGGTGATTCAAATTTCTTAACAGTACTTATTGTGGAAAAATATATTAATTCCACTTTCAACAACAAACATTTTATTTTCTAGCACTAAGTGGGAAAGAGTTCTTTGAGGAAGAATGGATAGAGGAAAAAAATATGTAATAAAGCAAGCATAGTAAAGTTTGTATTGTAGAATCTAGGAGGTGAATATATAGGTGCTCACTGCAAAGTTCTTTACTTTTTTGTATGTTCTAAATTTTTCATAATAAAATGTTAAGGAAAAATTCAGTGCAGAACTAAAAAAACAGATTGTGGACGTCAAACTGAATTCATAACAGAACAAAAAAACATATATAGCTAGATCCTTAAGCAAAAACACTTTGAAAAATACCAGAGCCGTCCTGATTCCTGGTGAGACTTAGATTACCAGATGAACCATGTCATTTGCATGCACATAATAACTGTCCCACTGCTGCAACCTGCATGTCTGGGTCAGAACAGGGACACCTGGATCTAAGAAAGACATTTATCTCACAGATATTCCATTCCCAGGTCACTGATTTCACAATGAAGAGGCTAAAAATAGAAAGATATGCTTAGTTCGAAGAGTCACAGCATAAGATCAACTGACATCACTTAATTAAAGTGAAAAGGATGTCCTCTCTTATCTCCTCCCTCTCTTTCTTCTTGGATCCTTTGTTATTTTATATATAGATTACCACATAGTTTTTCTCTTGATTATTTTTCTTAAAATAAACTTCTATATAAAATCAAGACCAGGAATTCAATTAATTCCGTGCACATTAAGTCATCAAGTCATCTGCCCCTGGAAGCAGACACCCAGAAAATGACATACAGATATCAGCTTCATTTCACAACATCATACTCTCTAACTACCATTCCATAAAGACCATGTAAGACTATGCTGAAAAATGCCAGAGGATTAGGAAATCTTATGAGAGCATAACATATCAAAGTTAAGTTAAAATAAGTAGGGCAGGCATGGACTACAACCTACTTTTAGCGATGTAATTTAGAAGAAGAAATGACATCCAAAAAGCCTTATGTATAGAGAATGTCTTCATGGGTTGGTGACTGGAAAGTTGGCTTAATCTTTATCATCATTATTTTTCATTTACAAAAATAAATTAATATCCTACCGAGGCAAAAAGTTTGTGTTGTTTTGAGATTTGGACAAACAAGGAAGTTATAAACATCTAGATTCTAAGAAATGTACAGCCACAGATACTTCTTTAATCTCAATGGATCATGCTGTTCAGCGCTAAAGCAAATTGTAATCCAGACCTCCTAACATTTCTCTTTTCCTTTATCCTAGTCAAAGACTCTTAGCTACTCCATTTTGCCTCCCGCTGTGGAACTGGTTTATATTATTAAAGGTTTGCTCTCGAGAGGAAAAAAAAATGGTACTTAACCATAACTACAGTAGTAAAATGTCAGTAATGTGATATTATTAGTACTCACACACGGTCTAGTTCACATAAATTGCAATAGAGATGAACTCCACTTTAATAATGTGATCCCAGGGCTCCAGGGCCACTACTGGGCCAGCTATTATCAGCCATGAAACTGACATGGGAGTTTGCATGGTGGTAATAACCACCACGATTCAGTGAGCACCTACCATCTCCAGACACTGTGTTACAGATATTACTTATGTCACGTCTTATTCTCGCAACCATCTGCAAAGGTAGGTAGTCTTACCTCCATTTTATAGGTGAGAAAAGTCTAGCTCAGGAAGGTGAAATAACCTTACCGAGAAGATTTTTTCCATTTTAACGCCATGGTAGTTAGTAATATTTTAGTCAAACTGTTTACATTCCTAAGCCCCAATTTCCTTCATCTATAGAATGAGAAACGGACCACCTGCCCTTCAAAGGGTTGTTGTGAGAGTGTAGTGAACTAAAGCAGGTTAAGACACATAAAGCAATGCCCCATATCTAGTGTGTGAGCAATAAATTTCAACTAAGAAGAGATGACAATTGTCACATTTTTATGTGTCCCTGAAAATTTTTACGTCTTTAAAAATCCCAAGAGTTCTTTATTTTAAAAAACAATCTGTATTTAAAATAATCTAATACTTATCTCTCAGGACACTATGCCCTGAGATGTTCAGAAGTTTTTTTCTGATGACAAGAGGGCAGCAGGAAAGAAGACAGACATAATGAAATACTTATCTTTATTTCTGAGTTATCAATCTTCTCTATTATCTTGTTCCTCAGTTTTTCTCAGCACCACTGTATTCTGCATATAGCTATTCTGTTCATACCTGAGCAAGATGAACTATGTATTTACATATCTTTCTAAGGCAAAAAGTTATTAAAGCCCTACCACCTTCTGGCTTCAAGTACAAAATATCCCAGATTTAAATGCTATATCCATATTAGCCATGTGGGTAACATATCTTTCCTGGTTTTCAGA
Source organism: Cynopterus sphinx (assembly GCA_030015415.1). Classification (NCBI taxonomy): domain Eukaryota; kingdom Metazoa; phylum Chordata; class Mammalia; order Chiroptera; family Pteropodidae; genus Cynopterus; species Cynopterus sphinx. Next base: position 48,469,484 of record CM057391.1, on the reverse strand, counting down.
AACATAGTCATGTACAAATCATTATCTCAACTTCGCTTTGTTATAATGGCCCACCAAATTTATATTCCTCATCCATCATTCAAATGAGTAAATGAAATTTTCAGCTGACTTATAAATATGCCAAAACTTTTCTTGCCACACAACTGTTGTCTCCTATTGCTCTCAGTTCTAAATGATATAAAAACAGCTTTAATCAACAAAAGCCATTTAATTCTCATCTTTTCTATCTGAATAACTTTTGTATTTTTATAAAACTAAGTAACAGAGTAATGGTATGTCCTCTTTGGCATACTTCTCCTGAATAGTTCTTTCTCAGTAACTGATTCATTCAACACAATATTACTTAGCACCTACTATATGCCAGGCAGGCACTGTGCCAGGCTGATATAAAGCACTGAGCAAAATCAGACTCAGCACATACTCTGAAGGATGTTATAGTCTCATGGAACAAACAGGAATGTACTGAATAATCACAAGATTCCTGCAACTGAAACAAGTGCCTGAAAGGGAGTGTGTTCCACAGGCCTATAATAGGATAATAGGAGGATGTGACCTAGGTGGGATATCCAGTGGGCTTTCCCAGGAAAGCAATATTTGAGCTGAGGTATCTTTAAGGATGATTAAGGGTCAATGAAGCGAGGATTCAAGAAGGGCATTCTAGATAGATGTGGAAGGAGCATGCACAGGTGAAAGAAGGCAGGGCGGCTGCAGCACAGAGACTAAAGAAAAACTTGGCAGATGCTAAAAGAGAAGATGAGAGATGACACAGACCCCTGTGGTCTCGATGAAGAGTCTCATTTTTACCCTAAGAATGAGAAGGGACTGAAGGATGATGACATGATCTTATGTGTATTTTAAATGTAGTGGGGAGACCAGATTATAGTAATTTACAATGGAAGGAGATAAACCAGTTAGAAGACTGCTGCAGTGATCCAAAAAAAATAATAATAAAAAAAGATTATGGCAGTTTGGACCAGACCAGTGACAGTGAAAATTAATATTCAGAAGATACATGTTGACATGACTAGGTATCAGTACTGTGCTATGAGCTGTACATGTATTAACTGTTGGAATTCTCACAAACATGTGGGAAAGGCATTCTTTTCCACATTTTATAGATAAGAATATTAAGGCATGTAGAAATTTGTCCAAAATCCAGGTGGTAAACATCAGAACCAGAACTCAAACCCATGGTTATATAACTTTAAAGCCAACTAAAAAAAAGTACTGTGCAAAAATTAGAAATATAGTAAGAAAAAGGAGTCTCTATAGTGACTCCTGAAACTGAAAACAAAAGGTTCTTGACCTATTTCATCAAGGTCCTAAGTGATAAGGCCTAAAGAAGAATGGTCTCAGATTTCCCCTTAACAAAATGGATTCTCCTTTGAAGTTTTACATTTATAGAAGGCATACCTATTTCAACATATCGACTTGGCAAGTCCCTCATCTCACTGGCATGCCGTTCCTTCACTGAACATATCTAGAAAATAAATTCACAGGTTATTTTATTCATTCGATGGAAAATCCTCCATACCATTTCTTTGATATGATACTTTCATTAAATTAGGCATTTGGAACTGAAGATGGAGTATATACAATACCATCTATCCAATGATTTAAAGGATAAAAATTAACTTCAAGGACATATTCTTCCACGTTATTCTTCAATAAAGCCTCATACAAGGGCAAAGAAAGAAAGGTAACTATAATATAGTTTTAACAGGTTTCCAATGACCCATAAAGCTCTGGCAGAAATACATATCCAGAAATGCTCAATGGCTCATGTGGACAACATTCACATTAGGTCTTGTGTTTCTGATTACATATTAGTAATTTATTTCACTGTTGCTAAATCCTACTTTGCAAAAGTGGCACATGCTCTTCTTTCAAGTATATTAATATAAATGTGTTGAACTAAATCAGGGGTTAGTAAACTCCTGCCTGGCACTGGCCTCTTTTTAAGGCCTATAAGTAAGACTAATTTTTATACTCTTAAATGCTTGGAAAGAAGGGAGGGAGGAAATAGTATATAGCCTGCTAAGTCTACAATATTTAATACCAACCCTTTACAGAAAAAGTTTGCCAATCCCTATTTTAAATTACATGTATATAGTTAGGATAGATACACACACACACACACACACACACACACACACACACGTGTATTTATCACAAACAAAACACACTACATATGTATATTAAGAATGGTTGTTTCACAGTGATAAGACTATAGATATTTTCTATTTTCTTTGCTATGTTTTTTAAAGTAAATACATTCTATTTAGTAATAAGGCACAACAAAAATTTATATAAGTTCAGCCACTGAAATAAGACTGAATATAAAATTAAATATTGATAAGGCTTAATTATTGTCAGGGATCAGGTTTTTCCCTCTTTCCTTCGATTGTATTTACTGTGTTCTGTTATAACTGCCACCCTAAGTATAGCTACAATATAGAAAATTCTAAAATACAGAAAAACCTAAAGGAAAAAAAAAACAAATATTCACTGTCCCAAGAAAACTGAACATCATTAACAATCTTTTTTAGCCTACTTTTATCAACCTAACAATTTACTACAACTAATTTATTAAATATTCGTTCACAATTCTTTAATGTCTTTATAGTATTTCATTACATGAGTGTTCTATAATTTTCTTAAACTCCTTTAAGACATTAGATTTTTACTTCTATCTTTAACACAAGCAGTAGGGAAATCAATATAGTTAAATATAAAATGTTTAGACTTTTGGACTTTTATTCCTAGAGGTAGAATTGACCGATCGATGGCTATATGTACAATGTTACAAGGTTTTGTTTAGTTTGCTGAATACACAGATCCAAACTGCTATCCAGCCACACAGTGACTACATGAGAATACTCACTTTCTCTGACATAGGGTTTGAATCCGTGGCTGTGGAAATATAAGCATTTATTTAGAAGTGACCACCTATCTTCTCCTTTGATTGTTTCCAGTCATTTGTCTCCTGTCCATCTCAGACAATTTCCTGTCCACTTCTGCAATGTTCCCCAATGTTCTCCTCTTTCTGTTAGACTTTTGACATTATATGTTATTCACTCTTCCGTCCCGACTTACTAGGGAAACCACTAAACTGTCTAACAGGCACTCTGTACAATGCCAAATGAACGTTTTAATGTGCTAATAAAAGCACATGAGGAATAGTGTTTCAAATGTTCTGAAGTATGATAACAGAAAGTGTGAGTGAATGAGTGAGGGAGAGAGAGAGAGAAAGAGAGAGTGTGTGTGTGTGTCTCTCTGTGTGTGTGTAACATTAACTAGCACTTTTGAGTAATTTTAACTCTGGGCACCATTCCTATGTTAAGGGCTTTATAAAACAGATATAGCTCTTTCCTTAAGAAGATTATGGTAGAGTGGGGGAAACACACAATTAAATAAGACATTCTACTCAAGTGTGATGAGAAAGTACAGAAATATAGAGCAAGAGAATCTACTGACAGGAGAGGAAAGCTTCCTGGAATAAGTGAACTTGTGCCAAGGCTGGACTGTGTCTCCAGCCCATGCCACAACCTCTCTGAAGACAATGACATATGGCACTACCAGCAGCAGGGCGATAGCTCTTCTCTACCCTCGTCAGTTCTACAGTCTGAGCTCTTATCACAGTACCTCTCTCATAGATGGGTAGCAGCAAGTGTGTGAATAGCAAAGTGCTACTCTAAGCTCGTGTCTTGCATAAAAGCAGATCAAGGAATTCAAGAGCCCTTTACACCGACAGGTAGGTTCTCACCCATGAACACTAATTTGCCTTATTCAACTTTCTTCTCCACTTCTCCATTTCCATGTCTAATAGGCAACTCAAGTGGACATATACAAAAACAACTCCTGACTTTCCCCTTCTAAGCATTCTTCACTGGTCTTTCCCACTTCAGTAAAAGGTAGCTTCATTTTCTAGTTCTTCAAGTAAAAAAAAAAAAAAAAAGACGCTGTTGACTTCTCTTTTAAATGACACATCCAACTATGAACAAATATTGTGGGGGTCTACTTACAAAATATATCCAGAATCCAACCATTCCTATAAGTTGCACCAGCTGATCCAAGACACCATTTTAAACTGAGGTTATTCGAGTAGCCTCCTAACCAGTCTTCCCTCTTCCCTGCACCTTTGCTGTTTAAATTTATACAGCAACCAGAGTGATCCTTTTAAAAGCCGAGTTAGACTAATTGATTCCATTGCTCAAAACCCTTTGCTGGCTTCCTAACTCACTCAGATTAAAACCTAAAGATTTCACAAAGGCCTGTCCCCCTACATGATCTGCTTCTACCACAACACACCCACGTACATCTCTCACTATAGTGTCATCTTCTATCCCTCTCCTCCACACCTGCTCCACCCACTCTGGAGGTGATAGTTTCCTTTATGTTCCACAAAGACACACCAATCACACTCTTGCTTCAAAGGTTCCACCCTGGTTGCCCCCTCAGCTGATGCTTCCACACCCACAGCTGCATGGCTTCTTCTCCCCTGATCTCTGCACAGATGACACACACTAGGGATGTCTTCCCTGGACCACCATATATTAAACGGCACCCACCTGACCCCTTTCCCCACTTTTCTGTTTAACTACTCCCCTTGATATTCATCACCATCAACATGGCATATTTACTTACTTGTCCATTTTCCCACTCTAGAATATGAATTTACCCAGGAAAGGCATTCATCCATTTATTTATGTATCTGCAGCACTAGAACATTGCCTGTCATACTGCAGGAACTCAGTAAATATTGTTGTATGAATGAATAAAAAATAAAATGGTTAGGTCTAATTGCACACAAGATTGCTATCTGAGAGAAAATCTTATGTCCTTTCTTTTCTTCCCTCCAGATTCACCACTGAAAAGTACTCCACATCTTACTAATTGAGTCTAAAGAAGAGGAATCTCTAATAAAATGAAACATTTGACATGAAAAATCATGAGTTGGACTATAATTTGGGCACAAAGTACATTAGTTTCCCATGTCTACTATAACAGATTACCACAAATTTGGTAATCTGGGGATTTAAAACAGAAGAATTTTATCCTTTCATATTTCTGTAGGTTCGAAGTCTGAAATCAGTTTCATTAGGCCAAAATCAAGGTATTGGTAGGACCGCACTCCTACAGGCTCTAGAGGAGCATCTAGAATCCTTGTGCCCTCTAGCTTCTGATGGCTGCCAGCATTCCCAGGCTACACAACTCCAAACTCTGCCTCCATAGTCACACTGTCTCCACCCTTTGGTGGTAGCACTCCCTCTTTAAAAACACATGTAACTGCATTTAGGGTCCACCCAGATAATGCAAGATAATCTCCCATTTCAAGATAACTATTTAATCACCTCTTTTGCCATAAAGAAACATTTACAGGTGCAAGAATTAGGACTTGCTCTTTTGGGGGGCCATTATTCAGCCTAATAGAGAATGTATTTCTGGTAGCAATCAGTGAATATTTTACATGTCACTACAGGCTAATTTTTCCTGTCTTTCACCAAAAGAAAAGAAAATCACAACTTTAAAACAAAGAAAAAAGTTACTCGGTACATTTAAGAAATTTTAAAAATATCAAGAACATTACGTTTACTGGATGAGTCACACACCCATGAAATAGGGATACTGGGGAATCACTGCTTTTAATCCTAGACTGTGGGGCACGACTTCCTTCCTGTTATCAATACTGTGAAGCAGGCCATGTTCATTTAACAAGTGAAAACAATTAGCATATGTTTAATTAAGAGAGAAAAAAAAATAGAACTTGAATTCTATCAGCTTAAGGGCCAAGAGACCCCAATCTCAAGTTAACAATGCTGGCTTTGGTAACAAGCGTTGCATTAATAATTTGTATGCTTTCCTTTTCCAGAGAAGAGTACATTTTAAATAGCCATGTCTCTTTCATGACTTTTTTAGAATTTTGTAACATAATGGCAGCTAATATTTACTGAACACAATATGTCAGATTCTATGTTAAGCTCCTAATATGAACTGCCTCATTTAAATCTCCACAAAACGTATGATGTGCGAATGATTTGTGCTCCCATTTTGCAGATGAAGAGAGTAAGTCTTAGGGTCACATGGGAAATAAATGGAGAAGCTGGAGTTGACTCCAAGTCTGTGCGACTCCAACGCCTAAGCTCTTTAGGAAATTAGATGACTGCCAGGTTACTTTCTCATATCACTTTTACCTCAGCTAATTTTTAGTTTATTTTGTTTAGGTTAATCTATGTATTTTTAAATGGAAGCTTATCTACGACCATGCCACCTGATTCGGTCTGATCTCGGAAGCTAAGCAGGGTCGGACCTGATTCATACTTGGATGGAAGACCACCTAGGTACTGTAGGCGTAAAAAATAAAAAAAAAAAAAAATTAGGATTGTAAGCTGACAAGGTCCTTGCAATCTGTGAAGTCAACCAAGGGTTGTCTCACCTAAAAAATAAAAAGTAAATAAAAAAAAAATGCAAGCATATAACTTTTGGCTCTGAAGTATCTAATAAGACAAGCACTATTACGCTTGAAATAAACATGATCTTTGGGTCTCTTTTGTAAAATAACTAAATTTCATTTAGTCAGACACATAAAGGACAGATAGTTATATGCCACAAAATAGTGTCAAGTCTTATGAATAATAAGTCTTGGCCTCTATTCCATCATATTATTACCAAGAAAGAAGGATGGTTTCATTTTATCCTTCTTTTTTCTGCCATCAAATCTAATGAAGAAGCAAAGGGTCAAAGCTAAGGGATATGGAAAGAACAACTGACACTGGAAAATCAGATGAACCAACAAAACCAACCACAAGTTCTATAAATAGCCAAGGCCAACTGGGTCACAGAACATTAAAAAAAAAAAAAAAGATTAAAAAAGGGAACAGTATTCTGAACATAGAAAATTTCACAATTTGTTTTAAATGGCACCGAAGAGAGATTACATTTTAAAACTTCTGCATATGAAAGAATTTGAATGCTAAATGATTATCACGTGATAATAATATTCAAGTGAAAATATTTTGATTCTGAGAAGCAATTTAAGAACTCATATTCCTTTGGATCTATAACAACATGGGCTTATTATAAAGACAAGCAAAGCAACCTTGACAGAAGTTCCCCAGCCAATAATCAGTGTCACACTGTCTTTCCAGCAGAGGCTGCAGGGATACATATCTGGGCGAAGACTTATATCATCCCGAGGGACATTGGTGATTCTCTGTTTTGAGGTGATGTCAAAAATCTTCACGCCCTGGAAAATAAAACAACATTAAGTATTCTCTACTCAGGAGAAGAAAAGTAAAGGAAAATTTATTTACGGCCACTGCTATGTACCACCAATAACGAGCACTACAAAATATTGACAGTGTTTATTGAACACGGCTAGGAGCCAAAGAAAAATGCTCCTACTCCACAGGAACCTGTGAGAACCTAAAAATAAAACCTTTATGCTTCTTTCTGGATAAAAGAGATTTTATTAGTAGGTGGTATCAGTGGCTCAAATACAATACGCATATGAAATGTACAAACTGCATTTTCAAAATGACAGACAAGTAACATTTCTAATTGCATTGTTCCACTACAAAAATGAAGCTTGTTTTTAGAAACACTTTGAAACTGAAAATCCACTAAGAATACTACTACTGACATTTAAAGTGCTCAAATGAAAACAAGAAGCAAGCAGCTAACTGAAAATAAACCAAGAGGCCACAATTTTGTTTACTTTTACTGTGAGTTAGAAAAAGTAAGAAAATTCCTGAACAGAAAGGTAGGTTCTGAGAGATTGCTGGCATTTAAAACAAATAGAACTAATGTACTAAGTTATACCTTGAAATTCCAAAAGAAATTCCTTAGGTCAAAAAAGACAATTTTTAAATTTTCTACTCACTCTAACTCATATTGAATAACTTGAAATAAGTGGAGCACCAAAAACTTACGACCTACTTTTTAAAAGGCAGGCTTATTTTTTGCCTGTGATTATACTGTGAGTAAAAACAAAATTAACAATATCCTGCACTTGTTTCATATCAGCTTTTACTTGCCTTTGGCGAACAGGCAAATAGTATTTTCAAGACCACATTCCCAATGCAGCCCTTCAATTATTAAGATGGCTTTTCATTTTCTTTGCTATCCTCCATGCCTCAGGTTTCTTCCTCTAAAATAGAGTCTGTGACATGTTGGGAAATACTCTATTAGGAAAGCTAAGAGCAATCTAATTTCTTTAACTTTCTAGGTATTATATCAATCGCCATTTGTTTGTATATTTTAGAAATGAGCACCGCAGCAAGTAGTATCTTTCCCATTATTACAGCCCTCACAGTTTGGCTACTCTTTTGGCTCTAATTAAGCATTAGAAAGATGGAAACGTGCTCTTACCATATTATTGGCCCAAGCAATCAGATGGCCTCTCCACTTCACACTCCTTATATTCCCTTCTCCTTCATGCAGAACAGAAGACTTCCATCTGCTCATCCAAGATCGTTCAAACAGGAGCAACTTGGGATAAAGATCATAAAAACAGAATTTCAGAAACTAAGAAGCATATATTACCATCCTCACTATTTTTGCTTGGCCAATGACCAAATGACAAACAAGTTATTCTCAACATTTTTTATGTAGACTTATGTTAATACATAATTTGCATTTTGGAAAGACTTTCCACTACATTTTATCCCTCCCAAAACCCTATTTAAAAATGCATTTGAGTGTCAAAGTCACTATAAAGCCAAGCCACAAGATGGCACCAAAACACCAAAATTCACAGAAAATAAAGCACATTGAGACAGTCAAAAGATTTGTAGCACAGAATGTTCTTCAAATATTGGTCCAGGAATTAATTTATTTTGTGAACTGGGAAATCAAAACCTCACAATTTTTCTCTGAAAGTTAAGATATTAGTTATAGGTTAAACCACAATAGTTAGAAGCAGTCTGTTTCTCATTTAACTCAAGAAAAATAATTTAACAATGATGTTTAAGCAATAATTAACATCACAGAGAAATTGGTTTAAGGATTAAACTTCTTTAAAAAATCCAGTGTAGCTAGGTCTTTATTTTAAAGGGAAGATTCTATAATAAAAAGATCTGGATAAATTTTATTACCAAATATAACTGGTAAAAACCTCTATAACTGGTGAAGATGTAGTCCTAGTAATTCACAAATTATGAAAGATACAATAAAATACTTTTTCCTGACATATCCAATTTAAATCCTTTAAGACATTTATACAATAATAATTTTATACAAGATATAATTTGTACAATGTATAATGTATAATATACAACTTCAGACATGTAATCCTGAAACATAGTTTACCATTTAAAAGTGAATGCTGATGACAGATTCCAATTTAAAAAATCCCTATCATCAGAGTCAATTTCAGTTTACTTTAGGATATTCTGTATCCCTTTGCAGCCTCCCAAAAGGGAGAAAATAATAGAACAAAGGAAATAAATTCATATTTTACATATATTTTTAAAATATCTTTCTCAATATTTGGGCTCCTATAGTCAGAAGGATCACAATAGAGAAAGAAAACCCTAAAATTAAACAATTGTCCATTTTCACAAGTAAGCAGAGTAAGAGCATTTTTAAATGTCCTAAGTGTTTGAAGTACTCTATTATCATTGGAAAAGAAAGGTGCACTCACACAGTCCATAGTGGAGACTGGACACAGGGTTTTTACTGAACATAGGGAGTCCTGCCTTCCCATTAGTTAGATACAGGGAGTCCTCTACACTCTCAAAGCCCTCCTAACCCACCTCATCCACTCTCAGGCCAGATTCTAAGGAAGAAATCACTACCATGTCTCCCTGCTTCCTATTAGACACCCTTAGGTCTGTCCTCTGTGATTCAGCCTCTCATTAAGAGCCAAGGAAGTCACAGAATGTGTTCAATATTTTGTGATAGGGTGGGTTTAAAGTCAGGGCAAGGAGAAGACAGGCTGAGAATACACCTCCTGCTATACACTCCACTAAAGATAGATAGCTAAAAACAATTGTATTAAACACAAGGAATTGTTAAGATTGAAATGTTTATCTTCCATCTCTGGCCTGAATTAGGTGGAAGTGATTGTGGGCTGTGTCCAGAGGAAGCTCCACAACCACCTGCTTGAAGGGATAGTGCTGCTAGATAGATGACCAGGAGGAAAGTGGAGTGCAGCATAGCATCAAGTTCCCCTCCCTCACCAATTCTCACCCAGAAATGACTGATGCAGTATTAAAAGGGAACAATTTGCACCCATGTGAGAAAAATTAAATATGCCTCAAATTTTAAATTAAAAATTCTGTAAAACATGATACAAGTAAGATTCCAGTCAAGGCCATGATTCAACTCACTATAAGAAAAAGCCTGCCTAGGTAGTAGTTGGTTGGGGAGATACCAGAATGCCGCCCCCCAAACCCCCCAACACACACACACACTTAACATAGTGCGGGCTGCAGGTCAGGGAGTCACCAGGAAAATCTCATTAAGAGTCACAAAGCCTTTGGTCAGCATTGGTCGCTGACACCTGAGTAGCCACTCTTATTGTCACTTGGTGACACAATTTAAAAGAAAAATAAATACTCTGGCAACTGGACTATGTCTTTCAAGGGCAGTTGTGCCCATTTTGCGAGGTGGCAGTAACTGTACACACTTCGAGCTGCTTTAGTAAATATAGAAAGCAGACTTAAAAAAAAAATACAGCACTTTCCTGGCTGCACCAATGATTACATTCTTTAGCAGCCATTTTTCCAACAGACAATCGTGTTCCAATTTAGGCAAAAATGAAAACATAAAAGTCCCTTCTCTCATTATTGTCCAGAATAAAATATTTGGACAAGTTGTCACAAAATCTATGACAAATTCACAGTAATTTCAACTCTGGATACTGAATATAGATTTCACTAAGCAAATAGGTACTAATAAGAGAAAAAAAATTAGCAATATGAAAAAATTAAGTATTTGAAAACAATATGACTTATCTAGGGAATAAATCTCCTATTCCTGACTCCAAAGGAATGAGACAGTCATAAAACAGAGAACTTTAAAAACAATTCTTCTTGTCCTCAAGTGACAACAAAATTAAGCAAGAAATTAGCAACAATAGACAAGAAAAACAAAACAAAAAACTGAAATCAAAATAAGTAAATACTCTCTATCCTAAGCACTTTGAACATGGGAACAAATACTATAAACATAAACTTTAGGAGAGGAAATCAAAACTGTAAACAAGGGAAAGTCCATAGCTCTAAAGGTTAATGAACAAAAACAGGTGTGCAGGTACTAGCTATATGACAAAAACAAAAAATATTTTACTGAGGGATATAAAAGGAGACCTAAATAAACAGAAAGTAACATTATGTGCCTGGATAATAAGACTCAAAATTTTCACTTAAGAGCTTAAATTTTACTAAGTTAACCTATGATTTTAACGCAAGCTCAAAGAAAATCTCAAAGGAATTATTTCTAGAACTTCTAAAATGCTATAAATTCATTTTAAAATATGTAAGAATAATAAGATTATTTTTAATTAAGCAAACTGGGAGTAGAGGGGTGTGGATTTGCCCTGACAGACAGTAAAACATTTTATAAAATTAACTCAAAATAGTATAGCAATGGTCCTAGAACGGACAGATGAAGGAAGAAGAAAGAACTGACAAAGATGAAACAAAATAAGGTCAGACGTTGGGGTGGGGGTGGGGGAACGTGTGCACGCGCACGTGTGTGTGCACACAGGGAACAAGGCACCCTCAAACTACTGAACAGTAAGTAGTCCTACAACCTTTCTGGAGTATTCTTTAGCATTATTAACTCAAAGCTTTAAAAATGACCCCAGTAATTCCACACCTAAAAATTCATTCTGAGAAGTGATCAGACAAGTGAGTAAAGATGCATATTATTTATAACAGCCAGAAACAGTCCACCAGGGAATGAGTGAATAAAGTGTGGTAGAGCTAGACATATGAAGAACATATATCCATTTTTAAATGATTTTACGTATGTATATTTATTAACATAAGAAGATGTCCAGGTCATATTAAATAACACAGCAGATTGCAAAGCAGTGCTAAATATGATGATCTTTAAATAAAATAGAAATGTGTATCCATATATAAAAGTTTGAAGATACATCACAATGTAATCATAATTAGTACTAGAAACAGGTGATAGATTTTATATTATAATTATTCTGCATGAAATGTGAATCATTTTTATAATGTTTATACATATGGGGACAAAAATCCATTCTCCTATTTTTACAGTCAAGATAATTTAGGAGAATAGTTGAAAGAAACAACAAAACAATATCAAAAATTCTCTGAAACTTAAGGAATGTTAGAGGTATATTGAATATGTTTAGAATTCACATAAACTGTAACTATATTTTAAATAAACATTAACTTTGGAAAATTGTTAATAAGTCTTGTTTCAATTCCAACGAAAATCCAAACTCACTCCCATCAATCTTTTCTGTTGCGGCTGGTGTGCTTTAGGTAATGGGACGAAGCTGAGGCCAGCTGGACCTTGGCCTCCCTTTGTCTCCTGCTCTAGCTACCAAGAAAACTTCTAGCAGGAAGAAAAGGGAGCAGAGAGAACTCTCCTGAATTTAGTCTGTTACATGATAGTGTACAAGTTTCCAGAGTTCTGTTCTAATAAATCTTGTGTACCCTGCTCTGATATGGAATCAAAGCAGCAAATAAGCTTCTCCCTTAGTATTTTTATAGTACACAAGGCACACAACATTCTGTGCAACTGGATGCTCAAAAAAAAAAAAAAATGTCTGGTGGGGGAGGTTAATATACTATCTTCTGTAAATGAAACAAATTTTAACTAACATATTACAATTTCAGAAGTGATTCATGTTATTTTCTCATGCTTTTCAAAAAGCAGTAGTTTCAATTACTTCACCTTTGTTTATTTACAATATATTTGGAACATCATCATTTAGAGAAATTTTTTCATTAAGTCAAATAATTTCCCCCTAATTTCTTGGTTCTGTATATTTTTTAGGGTCACGCTGGTTCTATCAGGGCATAACAAAACTGAAATTCACGTATTTTCCTTTGCAAATGCATTGGGAAAAGAGAACATATCTTATACTTTGCTAATACACAAGGTAAAATAAATAGCAGATACTGAGTGGGTTTTCCTAGGTGTACTAGTGCTATTCTTTTCTTCATTGTCCATGCATATAATGTGTTTGCTACAGAAGCTATGTAATTCCCCAAAACTCTCCAGTACTAAGCCCAGTGCTTCCATATTTTAGACATATTGGAATATGCCCTAATTTCAAAAATTTAAGGAAAGTACTGTTCACATAATTAACATAAACCCTTGCTTTGAGAAAGAGCTCACTTAATAATGACCCCACATCTTACTCCTGTCCTGAAATGTTGGTGTATTTTTCTTTGCTCAATGCCAGAGGACATAATTTGTGTGTAGCTTGTCGAAAATTTGAAAACTACTTTTAAGGTAATCTTTCCCTATTCAGTTTAGGTAACTGCAGTTCCTGTATTTCAGGGATGCCAACTGGACTCTCATTTGGCCTCAACAGTTTTATGTGAAACGTGTATGCCTGCAGAAGGCTCTTTGGATTGCTGCAGCGCCCACATCTCCCAACTATCTTGCACCTAGCCTGCTCCTCTTCTAAATTCCCTGCCTGGCCCTTGAAACATTTATTTCTGCCTTCCCTCTCCACTCCACTTTAATCTTTACTCATGAGTCCTATTTTCCAATCTATACATAGTATAAAACTTAAATGTCAGCTAGTAATTATGGAATCATTCCCATCACTGTCCTTTGAAACTCCTGAAATGTAAGTCTGCTATACATGCAGGATTTGATTTAGAACATTTTGTAGAAGATATAGTTTCATTCAGGAGAAAGAACCAGAGACAATCCACTTCCATTTGCTTTTTTAATCCTTATCTATGGGAATTTCAAGCAGAAATACATTGTCAGGAATGCCAAGGAAAGTTCTGCTTCAGTGATTTAAGAAAAGATAACCTGCTTTTCTTACATTCTACACTAATTTAACTACCACAAAACTACCTGCCTGTATTTCACTGACATTTAATAAAATCCATTTCTTTCTTCTAGCCATAAAACTGCCTAGAGACCTACTGAGCACGAATGTTCTACAAAGTATTTTAGAGGGTTAGCCATCGTGAACTACCTTAAAAGTAGCTGGTTAATTTATTTGGTTCATCTTCCACATCCTGTAATACTGAATTGTCATTATCACAATACTGAGAGCAATTTAAGCTCAATGGGAGCTAAGTACGTAGAGAAAAAAAACTGTTTCCAAAAGGTCTATTTTTTTGTTGTTGTTGGAGAAAGTATTTTAGGGCTTTATTTCCCATAAATCCACATTCTGGCAGTCAGCACTCTCGGTACTTATATTTCAATACAGGAGCCCTCACATTTTCAGCAATATATTTTATGCTCCTATGTTTTGCGCTGATAAATCTATCTAGTACTTTCCTATACTACCACATGGTAAGGATGCACACCCCAGAATATCCTTTATATATCGAGATATAATAAAAGCCGTTGATTCTGGTCGCATAACACCCATCATTACCCATCATCCACTCTTTCCCGATGGAGGAAAGGGAACACTGGCACCTTTTTAATCATCTTGTGATCTTTCAAGTATATAAATCACTGGACTCCTTCAGGCTTCCTGAACACTAGCAACAGTGCTTGCTCTGTAGCAGACAAGAAAGCAGGGCTGGAATATAAGGCTCTGAGCACATCACAGATACCAGATATGTTCCTAGAGGAAGGACTGAGGGACTTGGAGTAAAAAAAAGACTACACAAAAGGTAAAACGCTCAATCAGGGAAGATCCTGGAGCTCAAGGTAATAGAGAAACAGAGAAATAAAAGCAAAACCCAGCATATTAGAACATGACAAATAAGACTTTTCTCTGTAAAAACAGACAAAGGGAATAATGATGCAGAGGACTTGTCACAGGATTCACAAACTCAAGATTAGAAATGAAATTTTAAGTCAAAAAGGCAAGTGAGGAAAAAATTAGTGAGCACAGAGAAGACCTGGGATGGTAGCTGGCTGCTGACAGCAGACAGAAGGCTTGAATCCTGATGGAGGCAGGAGTGACCTGAAAGAATCCAGGAAACAGATAGTGCCTTTGTCTTGCTTCTGGCTCAGTACCAAACTTTAAAACACACAGTTTTCCCAAACACCATCAAGAGAGATCATAAAATCTGTAGGGGGTCGGGGGGAAGGAATTTCCCAAATGTGTTTTGCTTTCAATGCAATGGTTATTTTCTGGACAAATTATAATCCCTCAAACTCCTTTTCCTAAAGGTAATGTAATATGTTTAAAAGCAATTAAATACAGGGCAAATGCTGCTACCATCAGATGACAGGCCACTTACTTCTAAGCAATATTTGGTTAAACACAATCCAATGCCACACAGGTTCTGGACAACCTCTAGCAGTTAATTAATCCTGTGAAAACTATGTAGACAAATAATGTTTTGAAATTTAAAAAACTCTGTCAACATAAGTAACTGTCAATTTAGTGACCAAGAAATCCAAGCTATGAGTTCAATGTGAACAAAAGAAGCTAAACACTAGAGCTGCCACTTAGGAGTAGTTTCCTTCATACTAAAAGCTAGTGATGACAGATAGATATGAATCTATGTATCCACCGTTCTACCTCCATGAGTTTAGGAATCAAATGAGGCCTGCATGAGAGGTAGGCTCATATTTAAACTAGAAATCTGCATTCCTACATATGCAAATTTACAACTGCAAATATGATTTCAGAAGTAAATAGGGGTATTTTAAAATAATTTTACCACTAAAAAAATAAATTTCATTAAAGATCTCAGACTTAATAGAGCTGCGTTGTTCAAATATGTTAGGTCTGTTTTTCAGTGTGCAGCTGTCTCAGGCTACATTTCCAGGTTGGACTGCTTCAGCAGCAGAGAGAAAACACAGAAGTCATCCACTGGGTAATTAAACTTTGATTAATGTTCTGTGTGATGGACAAATATCTCTGATTATAACTACACAATATCTCAATCATAGATGACTGCACTATGGGAAGATCTCTGAACAGTGAGAATATGAAAAAGAAACAAAAAATTGCTATGCCTTAGATAACAGAAAAAGTCACATGGAATGCAAAGGCTTATGTATTTGAACAAGCACTTCACTCAATTTAAAGAAAAGCAAAATTGGGTAGGGGGACGGGGGAAAGTCAGGACACTATCTGCAGAAGAAACCAAGTCGAATGAACCTGACTTCAACTGGGTGCACTGGCCTGTCCTTGAGAGCCTCTGTGGAAGTGGCAGGACTAATGATTTGGGGCAGATGCATATCTGTGTAGTAGCACATATCTGTCCTCTTTTACACACTTTAATGTCTACTCTAAAGTCTCATTATGACTCCTATGTAAGGCCTCCCTGGGAACAAGAACATTATTCCAGATTTCGCCAAAATTGGAGAAAAGGCTATAGGCTATTCAGTAAGCAGCAATAATTTGCACCCAAACTGACAATAAATATCAAATAGACAGTCTCCACCATTTTGGTTTTATGGTAATATTAAAAGCTGCCCCAAGCAAAAAATATAATCAGACAAATCACAAAGAAGATATATAAGTGGCTAGTAAATTAAAATGTCCAAAATCATCAATAATTAAAATAAGTTACAAAATAGAATAATAAATCATCTTTGCATATCAAACTGGTAAATGGGATGTGGTGAAATAGATATGTGTTCTGGCATGCAATTTTACTTGGCAGCATGTATCAGAAGCCTAAAACATAATCATAATCTTTGACTCAATAATTCCAATCCTAGGAACTGGCTCTAGGAAAACATTAGAACCACAGACAAAAGTTTATGCCCAAAGATTTCTAACTTCCTTACAGTATGATTTATGATAATCAAATACTGGATACAATCCATAGGTCCCGTAATATGGGAAGGGTTAAGAAAATTAAATAGACCCACATGATGGAATATTATATAACCATTAAAAATATCAGGGTTAAGAAAAGACAAGTGACAAGTTCATATAATTTATTATAGTAAGTTAAAATTAGACCCAAAGAGTTAAGATTATTTTATTATTATAAAAGGAATGCATGCTTACTACAAATAGCAAAAATAAATGCAGAAAATAAAAGCCAGTGAAGGCCAGAAAGAACACTCTTAATACTGCAGATATTGTTAATATATTAATATTGTTAATACTTTGCTGCATTACCTTCCATGAATATTGCTACCTACATACACAGATAATAGTTCTACAAAAAACTAACATATAATAAAATCAGACCAATCACTTATTTTTGTAAAGTACCTCAACAGAAGCAATCTAGCTATGTTGGCATCTGAATTATTCCAACTGAGAAAGGAGGAAGCTGACATCTAGGAACTGGCCTGGCACTCAAGAGCTAGGCCCTGGTGTTCTCTGGATGAATATAATCAATTTCACAGAACACCTATGTCAGATAGGCTTAATGACCATGAAGGATCAGGACAAAAACAATATCACTCTATAATCATGTCTGAATGCAGACAAAACATGAACATTTCAAGCCACACAAATGACCAAACATCCCCCTATCCAGGCTAAAATAAAAACACTGCTGCTTCATCACCAATTATGTTTATAGCCTTGATTTAATCTTTCCTCTTCTAGACAAGATTGATTATGATACTCAACATTAGAATTATTCTTAATTCCTGACAGCAGCCAATCTAGAGCACAGCCCTTCTTCCTCAGACCCTCCCAAATCACCCAACACTAACCTAAGCTCTATAATAACTTTTCTAACACCTTCTTCCTCATACCCGGTTTGTGTGTTCCCAGTGATCTTGGGCTGCAGGGCAAGACACAGCTAATTCACTGCTGTTAGACATTTAATTTGCTCCAATTTTCACTATTATATACATCAAAGAGGAATGTTAGCTGAAACTGAATTAAAAAATAGGCAACAGATATAAGGGGGCAAAATCTAAAATGCTTAATGACAAAAGATTGCAAAATTACCCCCATGGTGATACATACACACACAGGTATGTTTTTTCTTCTCAAAAGACTTGGAATACTCATTTTCCTATCAAATCGCCACTAAGATGAATGGTTTTATTGACTAACTGCTTCCTGCCAAGAGCATTCTACCTATCTTGTTTTTGGAAAGGTATTGCCATTCCTGAAACCCAGATGCTATGTATTCATAGCACCCAACATAGACCCTAACACAAAGTTGTCTTCAAGATGCCAAAATTCCAGTGAAATGACTGTGACTTAGTTTGTGATGGTGACACTAACGTACAATGGCTAAAATTGTGAACCCTTGCTTTAAATGTATAGCCTTATCTTTAAAAACAAAAACAAAAACAAAACAAAAACCTTCCAGTATTAATGACAGTCAACTGCTTTAAACCCAAGAAAACACGATAAGCATTCTGAACTAGGCGATAATTCTTGCACCGTCATTAACTATTCAAAATACTTAAAGACAATCACAGCACTCTCAACATTCAAAGAAAGATATTTTCAGCAAGGAGTAGAGGGTTTGATTTCTCTAGAAAGACAGATAGAAGGTTTAACATCATAATTCAGGGGGAAGCTCCAAATGTTTCCATCTAGAAACATTACCTATGGAAAAGTTAACTGAACTCATTAAAGAAAAAAGGATTCTATTTTCTCAACAGGCTTTTGATGAATATGAAACAATGGTAGCACTGAAGAAAATGAAGTTGCAATGCATCCATCTCAAAGACTGTAGGAGTTCAAAATATAGACATGAAAAAAGTAATTAATATTTGAGACAAATAAACTTAATTTTGAAAGCAATGAAGAATGGCTATTTTTGAGCCTAAGAATGATTTCTATTTTAAGCACTGGATTTCTAATTTTAGCTTCAGCCCATTCAGCACATAGATAACCCACCCAAATATACTTTTACAGCATAGCTTGTTTACAGCTTAGTTCTACATACCTAAAAAATGACTGTGAAGGTTACATTTGTGTTTTACTTTCTATTAATTGGTGGGTTTTAATCAATTTTGGTATATTTATAGCATGAAATAAAGTTTTTGGAATGGAACCAATTTATAACACAGTACCTAGAAGAAATTAAGGTATTTATTTACAATGGTTCAACATACAACCACCAGGACTTAAAATTGGTAGTTGTTTATAGACCAATATGTGAGAAAAGTTTGCATGTAGAAAGCTGCCTGCCTAAGATCAATGAACTGACCTCACTTGTAGAAATATCATACTAAAGATCCACTGGACAGCAGACTAAAAGGGATAATTGATGTCAAATCCCTTTTGACCCCAAGAACCCCAGTTCCAAGTTGACCAGAAGATAAGCAAATGTATTAGGAAGCACCTCTACTTTTCTATGTTTAGTGGTCACAGTGGCCCATGCAGTCTAAAAAGATTCGCATTATTACAAAAAGCTGCTCTACTGAATCTTCTTCCAAAAAAGTTCTAAATGTAATTTATTGTTGCAAATAACCACTGGAAACTTAGAGAAGCTAGTTGATGCCATCACCTCTTTCTGGTAGAATCTACCACGAGCTTTCAGCACTGAACAGTGAGAAGCTTTACCTCATTTCATTCACACAAGTCCTTTCTTTGTTTGCTGAGTGACATTTTCTAGCTTACAAAGCAGCCTGATCCTGCGTCCAAGTCCCCTCATTTTATCCACCACAATGCCAAACAGCTGACTGTTTTCTAAAAATGAACACTGCAACAATTTAATAATTTGTCAAAATAGTAGAACCAGTTATTATGAAATGCATTTCAGAGTTCAAAGGTAAAGGTCATAGGAAACTAAAGTGTATCTGCTGAGAGAAAGCTGAGTAATTAAAAAAAAAATCCAGACAGGATCTACCTGGCAGATTTATTTCTAAAATAGAAACCTCATTGCTATGCTCATGTATTAGAATTCTAGCTACACAAGAAGGTTACACTTAAAAAAAAAAAATCCATTGGTACATGTGTTTCAAAGCTCTCTCCAATGGCACTTTTAAGAAGTGTGCTTTCTCTCTTACTTTTTTTTTTTCTGAAATGGAAACAAAACAGAATTTAGAATAAGCTCTACATATGCTCGTGTGTTAAGCAGGGGAGTCCTTAAATCTAACTATTGCATTCAACTACTAACAAGTTACCTTGAAAACCTACAATGAAAGTTTATGCCAGACAGAACTAAAGAGGCTACTTCCTAGTCCCTAGTCCCTGGACCAAAGAAGCTAGAACCTTTAAAGGAAATATCAACAAATGTGTCAAACTGTAGTTTCAGGCTTTTTCTGCTGCACTGCTATTTTACAAGGCTATTCTGAATTGTATATTCTAATTACTTTTTAAAACTGCTTTTAAGAAATTTAAAATTTTAATAAAATCAAAACAACTAAAATATTAAAAGACATCTCTTTCTAATATTCTTGTTCTATTATTCCTATCACTTCCCTAGTCTCCGTGCCACTTTCACCATTGTTTACAGAAGTTGGCATATAATTCCAAGATTCATTGAGCTGTCAGTCTAGAAAGATCAGTATTCTTGAGGGTTAAGAATGCCTTTACTCCACATTATACCTTCATCTGTCTAGTCTTTGCTCCAATTTTTTTTGAAGATTAAATTATCTCTTAAAGGCAGAAGGTCATAACCTCTCAGTTACATGATATTTGTCTTTATTTTCTTTTCCTCCTATGATGTGCCATCTGCTCTAAACAGAGAGGTCCTGGTATCTACAGTATATGATTACTGCAAGGTTATCGCCATTTGCTAATCTTTAGACTCTTCAAACATGTTCTACTTAGTTTATAGTACTAGCTGAAAACTGCATTTGGAATCATCAGAGTTTAGATTGGACCATCATAATCTTTGTTTTTCTCATTTTTTTAAAGGTCTAAAATGCTGCAACTCAGTTGCAAACAAAAACGAAAACAAAAACAAAACAGCTCCTCTTTAAAAGCACCTAACACTTTAGAAAAAAAATAATCATTTCACAATATTACTCCTTTCTTAATGTCACCTAAAAGCCTTTTATTTTAGTTTTAAAAATCAACAATACATTCCAAATCAGAAATATTTCCTAAAATATCTTCAATTAAATAAATCTATTTTACAACAAACAAAACACAATACTGCCAATACTCTATAGCTTAAGTGATCTTTAAAAATGCAGACCATGACAGAACTCTCTGGAGATTTCTGCATACCACATTAAGTGGGTGCACAGTCTAAAAATCTCTAGTTATTTAGCTGCATTCGAAGAGGTCACTTTAGTTTATTGAATAAACATTTCTTTTTACTACTAACTAAATACATATTTACATAATAAACTTACAGAATCCAAAGTAACCAGACAATATCTGTATGTTTCAAGTCCTTAAACAGGGGACACATTTACATACCAATATTTATTTCTTAAGCCTCTAACATAAGTAGGAGAAATTATTATTTTAAAAGGAAAGAACTCCAAAATGCTTGAAATAATTTGCCTTCTAAAACTCTTAGAAGGAATACACAGGCATAAATCTTCAGGACCTTGGATTAGGCAATGATTTCTTAAATAGAACACCAAAATCACAGTGTCAAAAGAAAAAATGTTAAATGGGACTTCATCAAAATTAAAAACTTTTGTAGTTCAAATGACACCATCAATAAAGTAAAAAGACAACTCAGATTGAGAGAAAATATTTGCAAATCATATATAGATAAGGAGCATGTATCCAAAATATATTTTAAAAATTTACAACCATAAAATAAAAAGACAAATAGCTCAATTCAAAAATAGGTGAAGAATTCAAACAGATATTTCCCCAAAGAAGATATGCAAATGGCCAATAAGCACATGAAAAGAAGCTCAATAACATTAGTCATTTAAAAAATGGAAATTAAAAGGACAACATACCACTTCACACCCACCAGGTGGGTATAATTAAAGACAGATAAAAATGAACGTTGGTGAGAATGTAGAGAATTAATCCTCACACACTGCTAGTAAGAATGCAAAATAGTGCAGTCACTTTGGAAAACAGTTTGACAATTCTTCAAAGTGTTCACGTAGAGTTACTATATGATAAAACACTTCCATACCCACAAATGAAAACACATGACCACACAAAAAACTGTACATGAATATTCATAGCAGTATTATTCATAATAGTAAAAAGGTGGAAACAACTTAAATGTCCATCAACTGATAAATGACTAAATAAAATACATATCAATACAATGACATATGATTTGGCCATAAAAAGGAATGAAGTACTGATATAGGCTACAATATGGATGCATTTTGAAAACTAATGAAAGAAGCCAGACAAGAAGGCCATGTATTATTGTATAAGTCGATTTACACAAAATATCTAGAATTTATATAAAATATTCAGAATGGGTAAATTTATAGAGAAATGCAGTAGATTAGTGGTTGGCTAGACTGGGAAGGGAAGAAAGGAGGATAGGGAGTGATGCTAATGGGTATCAGGCTTCTTTACTGGGATGAGGAAAATGTTCCAAATTAGATTATGGTGATCATGCATAACTCTGTAAATATACTAAAAACCCTTGAACTGTATATTTTAAACTGGTGAACTTTATGGTATGCAAATTATATACTAACAAATCTACTAAAAAATCTAAGAGATGCCTTAACATCATTTACATTGACATGTGGAATCCTGATTCTTCACTTCAAAATAGCAAACACATATTTTTATCAAAACCAATATACTAAGCCCTTTATATAATACACTGAACATGGTTTTCTTTTAAATTATTATGTCCTGAAATGCTATTTAATATCAATTTTTAAAAGTTTTTTTACCAAATGGTTGGAATTATTTTTATTTTATATACATATAATTATTTTTGTGCTTAGAAATGTCTACCAATGTGTATCTGGAGAACCTGACAAGAATAAAGGAGTAAATCAGAATGCTCTCTCAAAAAGCACTGAACATAGAAAAACTTGTCAAGTAAGTCAATGATAACCAAAAAGATGAACCAAATCCATGATTTTCTTGCCAGTCAGTGTTCTATCCATTTTATTGCTTATCACAATGTATATCTTTGTATAAATTCCAATTTCTTTCCATATTACCTCATCTGCATTTGGGTGATAGGCTACTTTTCTGTTCATACAATGTTCAGGTATCTATTCAATGAGCTCTGACCCAGCTGCATTCACACTGTACTTCCTACAAGATGCCCACAAATGATATCAAATGCTCAGCAGAAAGATGAAGAATATGTTATTGGCACAATTATCCCTGGCATCCTGCAGGTTGACAAGACATCCATATAGCAAAACTATTGTTGCAAACTTGATGAGATCATAGGTCAGTATAAAAACAATCATTAAATTCCACAAATAAGCTGATTATTAAGAACACAAAGTGACAGAGAGGAATCCTACTTTCAGAGTGTGAGTCTTACCACCTGGACATCGCCACTGATATTATCTCTAATATGTTCTTTCATACAAATACCTTCAAGAAATAGGGCACAACTATAAAATCTCTAACTCCTAAAATTGGAAGCTGGACTCAAAACTGCAACTCACACTAAGGAATTACTGAAACCACAGTGATTTATAAATATTTTAAGTTATTAATATTTTATGAGGGATTATTATTAAGAAGACATCTTAGAAGCATATTCTCCAGCTTCAGTCATGCCTTCAGATAACTGCAGCCCTGGCTAAAATCTAGGCTGAAATCTGAAGAAAGGTTTAGAGCCAGAACCACAAGTAAGCCATGCTTTCATACTCAAATTTTGACTTTTTAAGAGGTAATAAAAATGTATTCTTTTAGGCCACTTAAAAAACAAAACAACAACAAAAAAATCATTGGCTCAGCATTCTTTATGTCCACTGACTTTTAAATTAAAAATGTATAAGTAGAGCTAAATAAATTTATGCTATATCTCATATAACATGTCCTACTAGAAAAGTGTTTAGTAAAGAAATACTTTAACAAGAGGAATATAAGAGGAATGTTAAAGCTAATCTTCACGAGGTCAATAAACACAAGCGAGACAGTGGGTAAATTAGCCGCAGATCTAAGAGACAGCGTTAGAATAAATCTACAATTCCCATTGATTAATCCCACAGATATTTTTATGTGAGGTTAATGAGGATAGACCCTAAGGATAACAATGGTCTGGTACAATCTTGGCCTCATGCCATGTAAGGGAATCAGGATCTACAGGACCTGCCCCTCCACCATGACAATGAACTAAAATCAGTGCTTGAGAAATGCTGGGTAAGGTAATGACAAGTATGCTTTCCTGTCCTATTGAAACTGCACACTAGTTCCGCTTCCTTCAAGCAAATTGGTGATTAATACAATCCTTGAGTTATTTTCGAGACAGCACTGCACATAAGCCACCCCATCCTCAAGATGAGGCCAGAACCAAGAATCTTCAGTCTATGGAACTCAAATAGAAGTGTGACTACCAGAGCCCTTTATGAGGCAAAAGGTCATCCTTCAATAAGAAAGATCCGATGCCTAGACCAAATATGAACAAACACAGAACTGACCAATCAAACTCATTTGTGCTTTCTCTTGCCCCTCAACCCTTTACATTACTGGCCAAGTTTCAAAATCCTCCAATCAAAACTTGCCCCACTAGCACTACCACATGTCACTCTATTCTTCCTAACACTTAAAACTTGTCCAGACTCCAGACTGGGGATACATCTTTCTCTTGCCCTAAAGCTATTTCAAAGGAATATCAGTGAGAAACACTGAGACCACACCTCCCCCAAGATGCCAAGATGACAGTCTTATGATTTCCTTACATGGTTCTTAAAATTTCTTCAAGTGAATAGACAGACATTAAAAATATTCAGGATAAATTAAAGAGCAAACAGAATCCCCCTGAAAGACCACATGTGATGGCAGACACACAACATTTACCTTTTTCCCTCCAGTAACAAACTGCTTGCAGCTGGATCTCAGAAAATGAGGATGCACGGCAACGATCTATGAAGGAACAAGGACCCGACACTGGTTTAGGAGTCACAGTTATAGGACAAAAAAAAAAAAAAAAAAAACCCTTTATATGTTACAGGCAGTATGATCTAAAAATTCAACTTATACATGGGTAGGAAGTAATTTGCAGGTAATATTCTGCAACAATTAAGGATGTCTGAGTCAATCTTGTGTGATAATTTTTTCCATGAAGCCAGGTCAAAGCTAAAATATGAGAGTAAATTCATTCTAATTTCTGGCTGAGTGAGAACCCTCTGATTAGGCACTCCCTCCTTAGAGACAGCAAGGTAGGTCAATCAAGGCAGGTCAATCAAGGGAGCAAGATGTCACAAATGTCTGCAACTGAATACAATTCAGAGAAGGATCCCCGAGAAAGAACTAACTACGTCCTTGTCCAGCTATACAGTATACAGCTAAAGATTGGCTTCTAATAGTTGAGGTTGCCAGGAAAAACAAGTGTGCAATGCAGCCTCACAGATATTTCGTGTAGTTACGCCAAAGAGCTGCAGGACCCAAGGTTATGGAGCTAACTAAAAAAGACATTCCCTGTTACCGCCAGCCTCAGCTCCTGTGCACCTGGTCCTTTACTCACTTTGCACTCACTCCATCTCTTCCCAGGCCCTTACACAAGTTTCATCATAGACCCCTCCTGTGGCTGTATGCCAGCACATATTCCGCCTCCTTATCTTTTGATCCCCAAACTCATGTACTCACCAACTAATCCATTTTTTCCCCTAACACATAGAATTCTAGGTATTAATAAAATCCATTCAATTATTCTTTTGTAAACTTTCAACTAAATACATTTTATTCTTATTAATACATTGTCATCCTCCAATGGAATAGATTTCTCTTCCTATACTGTCATTTTTAGAGCTTGTGGCATGACCCCTCATTTCTCTAACCTTTCCTGCCTCCCGGTTAGCAGCCCTCCTTCAACACTCTCTGAATCCACCCTAGATACCAAACAAATCACTTATGCAGTCTGTTGTTAAACATTCTTAAAACCTCTCATAAGAGTCCTTTTAGTTCTCTTATAATATATAACTCTAGTTAGCAACTTACCCCTTTCTCCCCTTCAGCTCTAAGAAAACAAGGCCATTAGAGTCATAGTCCTTAACTACTGCTCCTTCACTACCTGACTTAGCAATAGTTGGGCTTTCCTCACCTCCTTCGTGCCTGTCTCACCGCAGAGCCTGCAGGACTCTCCTCCAAAGCTACGCTCCCTCCCTAGATGGTTGATGCCGTTCTTTAGTGCTGTGCCACTAAGCTGTCCTTTTGTTTTCAATCTTCCTCCTCTACTGATTTGTTACCATCTGCCAAAACACGATCTTAATAATATATGGTGATGCTCCTGCTCATGAAACTATCCTCACTAAGGCTTCCAGTGACTTCATGATTACCAAATAAAATGTCCTGTTTTATTTCTCCACACTGCCCTCCTTCTGGAATCCCTTCTCCTTTGGCTTCCTGACACTACTCTTCTGATTGCCTCTGCTCCCTCTCCCTGATTCTTCTTAGATCCCTTGCTGGTCCCCTCCTCCAGCATCCTGCCCTACTGCCTAAATCTTTAGAGTGTTCCAGAATGGCACCACCAGCTTTCTTCTCTTCTCATTCTAATAATTAATCTGATAATATCTTTAAAAATGGCTTCATTATACCCAACTGTGGCTATCAACTTTGTGCTTTTAGGGCCAATTTCCATCCTAAGTTCTACACCCACATTTCTAAAACCTCCATAACATTTCTACTGATACACTACAGATATCTAAACTAATTTGCTTTTTTTCCAGCATCAGTTTTGCTTTTTGGAGTAGTTTTATTCCATTTTGCATTTTTAATTTTCCTGAAATCTTTCAACCTCTCTCAGCTCTAATTTCTTATGAGCCATATATATATATATATATGTATAAATTTATTTATTTACTCAAATCATCCCTTATTATAAGATAGTAATTCCCTCACATTAATGTCAAAGCAAGAACCTAGATTTACCCTCAACTCCTTCATTTTTCATCATCATCATCATCATCATCATCATCATCATCATCATCAAACCCATCACTAAGTCTTGTTAACTCTACCTCCCAAAGGCTTTCCAAATTCATTTCTTCTACTCTGTCTTGAATACAGGCATACCTAGTTTTACTGGGCTTCACTTCACTGTGTTTCACAGGTGTTGCATTGTTTACACACTGAAGGCAAGACCCTTCATCAGCAGAAAGTTATGATTTGTTTTGTGATATTTGCTTTATAGTGGTGGTCTGGAACCAAACCCTCAATATCGCCAAGCTATGCCTGTACTCACTATTGCTATTTTTAATGAGAATCTGCAATGCCTTGCCTTAGCACTACATTAGCCTTCTAAACTGTCTCTGGTCCCAATCACTTCTCCTTAAATCACGTTCTATTCTGGCAGATTTGGCTTTCTAAAACACTATCTGATCCTATCTCCTTTACCTGTCAATCCATAAATGTTAAAACAAACAAGTGAAAAAATAAATGACTTCTTCCTTTAACAACTATAATAATCACTTTAACTATTATAATTGTTATCTAAAACTGGTCCTTCTGCCTTGTGGTTATCAGCCTCTGAATCTATACTGAATACAGTCACCACATGATTTTTCCTTAAGCTTAGCTCTGATTATGTCAGTCACTTCTTTGCTCTTAAACATTCAATAATTTCTCCTTATCTACTAGATGGAGCCCAAATTCCTTAGCCTGAATCTAAAGCTAGCCCCAATCTGCTCATACAGCAATCCTAAAAAGTCAGTATTTTATGCACCATCTAAACTAGACTATTTGCCACTTCCTGAACACAATTTGAACTTTCTAGCCTCTCCATTTCTATTATATTGTTCTTTCACATGGAAAGCCAGCTTCTCTATCTGCCCTGCCAATTTATTAAAGCCTGGTCAATATCACTCCATCTATGAAACCATCACTAAAAAGAACAACTAAAAGTAACTTCTCTCAGCCTTGGACTCCTTAATACTGTTTTTTACCAACTTATCTTTAATCACAAATTGAGGCGGGGGGAGGGAGAGAAGGAGTATATGTCACCTCACCTACTATGAGAAGATTCCTGAGGACAGACTAAGATCTCAATCACAAAATATACATTCCGTGCTCCTCTATAGCATGGTATCTTATACATCATTAAGTGTTTGACATATGCTTCCTGAAAAAATTAATGAAAGACTGATAATGTTCAAAGTATTGTAATCTTTGGCTTTCACTGAGAAAATGCTTAGAAAAATCAAAACTTACTTACTTTAATGGGACAGTCAAAAGTCTCATGAAATTCTTCTCCAGAATACAGTCCAAACACCTGCACCTGAAAGTTAATAGATCCATGACATCAACAATGAAGACTGGTGAGTCAGTGAGAACACATAATTTCAAAAAAATAAAAAATAAAAGAGCATTTAATAATCTAAAGCCCTTGTGGATCTCTAAAAATATCCAATGAAAACAATTCTATCAGGATGAGAGTACTCACTGCAATTAAACTTTTAAAACTATCCTATGGATAGAGTTCCCTTTAATATATTTTATATAGTTTGATAGATTTTATATATATATATCAAACATGACGATTAATCACTGCGGTACAAGATTAGGTAAACTGAATTTCACTTACAATCTTATGCTTAATCTATTGAGAGGATACAAATATTTGATTTAAGTTTCTACCTATCAGTGCCTCCTTTAAAGTAAACTTTATTCACGTTTAATCTCTTGTCTGAATGGTTTACTTAACAACAACAAAAAAAACCTCTGAAAAATATACATACTGTAAAGAGTAAAAATTATAAATTTATAGCTTGGCACACTTTTATGACATGACCATACCCCTGCAACCACCACCTGGATCAGGAAGAAGAACCCAAGAAGCTCCTATGTTTCCCTTCCCAGGCACAAACTACTCTGAAATCTATCACTATAGATAAGGTGTACTGATGACTGAATTTTATATAAATTAAACCATAAGCTATTTCGCTGGCTTCTTTCACTCAACATTTTCTTTGGGAGAATTATTCATACTTTTGTATGTAGTAGTAGCCGACTATTTTCATTGCTGTGTAGTATTTCAATGTATAAAATTTATGTATCCATCTTCTACTAGTCATTCTGGTTGTTTCTATATTGGGGACATTATGATAATGCTACAATGAAGACACTTCACAAATATTTTGATACACTTGTATTCACATTTATGAAGGATATATTAACTAGGAATGGAATTGCTGAGTCACAGGTTATGCATCTATTCACATTTAATAGACAGCAAAACTATTTCAAAAGGTAGTTCCGATCAATTTACCCTCTCACTCGCAGAACATAAGAATTCCAGGAGCTCTCAAACATTTTCAACTATTAGGGCCACTTAGAACTATTTCCCAGCACTTGGGATATGCTCTCTGTTTTTCTGATTTCATAAAAAGGGGTATTACTTCTTTTTTAAATTTTGTAAGAATTCACTAGTAAAGGTGACTGGGTCTAATGGCTTCTTTATGAGAAGTTTTTAATTACAAATTCAATTTCTTAAATAGATATAAAAGTATTCAGGCTTCTGATTTCTTTTTGTTTTAATCTTTGGTAAGTTGTGGGTGGTTCATTATTGCAAGTTCAAAGAGGAAATTTTATTCATGTTATAATTTTTAGAGATAACCCTATTCATTAAAGATAAAACCTTTAGGATACTCCATTCATGTTGTGACTACTGCTTTTATATCCTTGTGCCAAGTATGTTATTTGGGTTCTAATAACAGCAGACAGTACAATGTGACAGAGAGGGCATTTGAATTCACCCTGAGGTAGTCTGTAACATGTAGTCTGGCAATACATGTATGCCCACCATGATCTTGCCTCTTATCATTTAGAGGGCATCAAATCATTACTTTTATATAAATGTATAAGCAAAGGATGCAATAGTCTTCTTATAAAATAGTGCTTAAGAAGCAGGAAAGAAAAGGATTGCATTCAGATTGTACTCTACCCAATGGACGTTTAACTTGATTGATCCCTCAAACTCCAAGAAAATTAGACAAAAATAAGAGAGGTACTGTGTCATCTGAATCTCAATGGAAGAGTAAATCACAAGTGGTCAACTTACTGAAGTTACCTCTATATAAAATCATGCTACACTAGAAAGTGTAAATTCTAACATAAGCTATTTCCATTCTGTACAACAATGTGACAACATGGTCCTGTGTCAAATCTTTTATTAATACTAATAAAATATCTCTAAATGCTTCCACATACTTCACCTCAGGGGTTATCAAACCTGACTGCACTACACAGTTAACTAATGTCTAGACACCACCCTAGACAAATTAAACTTTCTGGTAAAATAAAATTACATTTTTAAAGGTCCACAACTGACAACATGTAGCCAGAATTGAAAATCCTGAACTACCTTATTTGGCCCTGATAGCAACACTGCTAGGTATGAGGGTAAACACCATTATGCTATTTAACAGATGATTCTGAAGAAAAATAAATGACTTTCCGGTGGTCATAAAAGCAAGAAAAGTATTCCAAGCCCTATTCTGCATACTATCATTATATGATATAGTCTATAATTCATAAATAAGGACTATATATTTCTAAAAGCAGGAAAAAACATTAAAAAGTCCCAAATATTTGCCAAACAAAAGTGAAGGTGAATATTAGACTTTGAATTATGCAACTCTATGATAGAGGTTGCAAACTGGAGCAAACTATTCATTCGAGAGTATAAACTTCCTTTTGCCTATAGCAAGATAAAGATGATTTTAAGAACAAAAAGTAAGTAATGTTTATTGTGGGGAAAAGCATCATAAACAAATGATACACATGCCAGTTGAAAAAGACTGAGATATCAGTAGATGAAAAGATAAATATTAGGACTATGAATCCAATGGTGAAGATTAAATTATAAGATGCCAGGGTAAACATCCCTTTAAATATTATGAATCCATATTGAAGATATGATAGTAAAGTGATGAGGAGGAATAAACAGAAAAGAGAACAAATCACAGAAGTTCCTAGCTAACAGGCTGATGCTTATCACTATCCTTGAGAACTAGTCAGAAGCAAAAATGCCACTATCATACCCAGAACCTGGACTGGAGGATTGTTTGCTGAAGGTGGCAAAGAAAGATTAGAACTCTTAGGTCACTCTCTAGTACTATGTTTAACAGAATAACACTTTCCTCAACTGTCCTTATTTTCTCCTGCAATATAAAAAAATAGGCAGGATGATTTTAAACCTTCAGTGTTTCAGTTCATTTCACTTATGTGTCAGCCCAAACTAGTTGGGTCACAAGTTATGCTACTAAAGCTAATAAAATCTCAAACAGGTTTCATTCATTTTCTCTCTCTCCCTCTCCCTCTCCTCCTCTCTCCCTCTTTATTTATCTTGCCAATTTTGTCAGTGAATACCATACTCATCTGTGAAAAGATTCCATTGAATGACAGCCTGGAGAACTTTGGAAGACCTCATCAAGAATCAGATTAAAGTTAAAATAGATAGGATCCTTTTGAAAAATGAAATCTCCTATAACAGCCCTAACAATCCCCACTAATTGGTCACCAAAAATACCTAATAAAAAAAATTAAAAATTCAGAACAAGTGGTCTTATAGTCAATCTACTACAAAGTCCTAGAGGAGTTCTCATTAACTACAAAACCACTGAGCCATATCAGGTCCACTAAAGGTATGTGATACGTGTTTTACCGCCTGAAGTAAAGAGCTACCCTCATGAAACAAGAAAGGTATATATCTCTCCCTACTTTATCATGGATTTCTGTGTATTTGCCAATCAGAAAACTAGGTAAAAGACCATGTGATGTAAAGGGACTGTGTGTGAGGTGGCCAAAGTATCAGACAATCTTCCTAGCTGGTACTTTCCTTTGTAACAGCCTCCCACAAACCCAAGCCTCCAAACAACAGGTCAAGAATTAGAACAGGGACGAACATGTAATCTGCCATTGCATCGAGGGAGGTAGCAGATGAGATCTTCACAGGAGAGATTCTGGTTTTCATATTCTCCACCTATGCAGTGTCACAGAGCAGAGAGAGATTATAAGAGAGGCTCCCACTTCAATCTGTGGCAGCTGCCTTACCTAATTACTTCTGGCCAAAGGAAGCTGAATTCATTAAAAGGACCTCTGTGTGGAGCTCAGAAGTGATTCTACAACACTCAAAATGATAATGTGCAGAGCCAAGAGCAGTCAGACATGAATCTTTTTGCTAACCCAGGTTCAGAAAGAGCTCTTCTTGCTCTGGAATGGATAAGCAAGCAACAAAAACACACACAAGGGATATAAAAAGAATACTGCAGAACACAATTTCTACGACTTGGAGAAAAAAAAAAAAAAACATGCTTTAAAAAATGTTTTAATAATAACCAGAAAAGCAAGGAGCATTAGAAAACTCTTTGGCGACTTTGATAAAAAGACCTCCAAGAATCTGCTGCAGAAAGACAGAATGATGATGTTGACAGTGATGATGATATTTATAGTGATGATGATGAGGATGATAAAAGCTAACAATTAATATGTTGTTTCTTCTGCTCCAGGTACTTTTGCAAACAACCTACATATATTAACTCATTTATTCCTCCTAATAATCAGTGTAGGAGGTACTGCTATTATTTCCATTTTATAGAAGAGGAAATAGATTGAGGCACAGAGAAATAGGAATAAATTAGCTGATATCACAAAGCTAAAACGTGCCTGGTAATTCCACTCCTAACCATCAGACAATATTGCCTGACACTCTAAGACATATATGTTGTAATTAAAAATACACACACACACACACTTTTTTTTCAGCCATATATGTGGCTGAATATAGAGCTAGGAGAGAGAGAGAAAGATTTCGGGAAAATTAAGAATGCAAAAGGGAATAAAACTACACCAAAAAGCAAAACTGACAGTGGAAGAAAAGCAAATCAACAAAGAGAACAAACAAGCAGGAAACTCTGACTACAAAGAAATGAGAGGAGAAAAACGAGAAAGCAAAGCACATATGTGGTGGGGGTGTGTGTGCACCACACACTATGACCAATTTTTCTTACCACATGTATTTCAGAAAGGAGAGAAAGAATGAAATAGTGCTTATCCATTCACTCTCTTTTCTTGAAAAGTTTAGGTATAATAATTTGGGAGGGGAAGAGGCCAGACTGCAATGGGTTAAGGAATAAATAAATGGTTAGCAATAAAAACGGTTAATATAACTGAGAGCTCACCACACACCTGGCACCACATGACATTCTTATGCAGGACTCCCACTGTGCCCAGTGCTCACACAGCTGAGGAACTAGAGGCACTGAGAGAGCAAACAACGTGCCCAACCTTACCCAATGCAGAGGAGTGGAGCTGCCGCCCAGGCAGGTGAAATACAGAGCTCTGCTCATAGCCTCTGCACGATACTGCCTCCAGCCTAAGTATTATTGAGTTTCTTTGAAGAAATGAAAACAAATGGAACTGAAGCAATAATCAAAATCAGAACTGAAGTAAACTTTCCTGAAATGAAAACAATACTTCAGAATATGGATCAAAAGGACTTACTGTGTTGCAGACAAAATTAATGAAAACAGACCCAAACAAGACTTTAACTTAGCAAACTGAGTTACAAGGGCCATTTATTATCGTCACTGTTGTTATTGTTATTAGTCTGAGCTCCAAGGCAGGACAAGAAAAAAATTAAAAAGGTTTTGTGAAAGAACAAAAGTATGCCGGCCTCAGATGTGCCTACAAAAATAAAGGTCAGACAAAAGGGAGCAACACCTCCAAAATTTTGAGAAAATATTTCAACACAGAACTCTTATACTAAATAGACTCTAGTTTATGTATAAAGGCAATCTACATAAGAGATCAGAAAATAAACCATGTATGTCCTTATCAGAAAGTTACTTAAAACTGTATGCCAGTAAACTGAAACTTCTCTCTCTCTCTCTCTCGTATTTCAAACCTTAGAATTCAAGCAGAGAAGCCATAAAATAACAAGACAGAATAAGCAGCAGCTAAACAGTAAATTTCAAACTGTTAGAATTATAACTTTAAAACTGAACATAGATATCAAAGGTTATCCTTGAAATAGAACATAAGTATTTATCTAGAAGTCTTAATACACCAAAGAAAAATAATAACAAGAGCCATTTAAAGACACATTCAATCTAGATATCTGGAATTTATCTTTAAAATAATCTTTATCATTATTAACAACTCTACCAGATCTCCCTATACTAGCTATTCAATTTTTATAATACTGACTAACCCATGGATAAGAGCTAACTTACATAAAAATGTACACTGAAGTACTTATTTTCAATTGTCAATGCTAATAAATGACAAAAGCATTTTTTAAAATGTTATTGTGAGTCTACACCAAAATACAGCAGTTATAAATATTACTAAACTAGGAAAACAGGTTTGCCAAGAAGTGTACCAGATGTCTGAGTCATCTCATTATCCACTAGACATAATAGTTAAAATATCCCACTCTGCCATATCGAATAATAACTCTTTAATATTTAGTGCTGAAAATTACTAAATGCAGTATCTCCATAAAAATTCTTTTCTAATTCAAAAAATGACTATTCTCTTTAAACAAATTAGTTCAATTAAATTATCAGCCCAGAAGGAATCTTCATCGTTAAGAAAACAAAATGAAGATGATCTTTCTTACAAATACGTGAATACAAAAAAATTTCAAAAGTTTGAATAATTTTTCTCACTTTCTGCACATACCAACTCCTCCCCCAATCTCTCTTTGACAGTCTGGTTCATCTCAGAATTTCAGAAGGTAATGTAAAATTTGACAGTGCTTTTTGAAAAGCACAAGTGTTCCAATTACTATTTCAAAAGACTTTAAGAAACATTAGGCTTAGATATATAAAATGCACTTTTGTATGTCAAGAAGACTTCATTTTTCTTTTGTTAACAGATTAAATGGGTATAAATCTTTTATACTGAGTACATTGTTTTTAATTTACTCATCCTAATGGTCCATTGAATTTAGATCACATAAAAAAATACGAAATTAGATTAGGAAATCTATTCTCTATAGTCAGGAATAGGTAAGGTTCTGTAACGGTTCTTAATGCACTCTCTTCATAAACTATTATTTTAGAGAAGTAGCTTAAATACACTGTGCATTAGAATTTTATCACTGCAAACCAACATTAGAAAAGACTTCCACTGACTGAAGAACAAAAAAGACATTCTTATAAGTGGAAAATCAATCACCACAACCACTAAATGTCACAGCTCAACATCAGCAAGAAGAACTGATAATTTTTAGTTATACACTGCACAAATGATGTATGTCCTCGGTTGAGGAAGTAGGTGCCAGGTTTTTAGAAAACTGTACATATATTGATTTTACATTTATTTAATGTGGCCATTGTAAGACACTTTATTCTTCTGATAAACTATGATTGCTTATCAAAAGATTCTATAATTCAAGAGAAACATTCATAACTTGTGTGAAAATGAAAACCACCAGCCCATAGAAATCATGCCCACAAAATCCAATTTTGTGGATTTATGGCAGAAAGGAATTAAACTTCTGTCTTGCAGGAACTGCAGACTAGTCACTGAAGTATAAGTGGCAAAGCAGTAATGATTAAGGTGACACGTTCCCTTGACACTGCTGTTAATCAGCTTAATACTAGTTACATTATTGACATTCTTGTAATTACTTTTCCTAAGGCACATCTGTGCAAAATATATTTTACTTTAATTATGAACAATCAGAAGCAAGTCCAATTACCCCTCCCCCCCACAAAAAAAGCAAGTTTCTCCTAATGCAGGTGGTATACAGTATGCAGAATGCTCTTCCAAGTGCTTGGATTTGGGGAATGTCCCAGTCCTCAGTGATTGATAGAGCAGAGTTTTCAATATCATACCTTGCCATCCTCTGAACACACACCCATGTGTTCTCCACTTTCATCCAGGCTAATCTGATTTATCTTCACAGGACTCTATCAAAAGAAAAAAAAAAACAAAAACAAAAACAAATGTGCAAAACTTTAGAGGAAAAAAAAAAAATATATATATATATAGAGAGAGAGATCAATAATCAAATGCATGGCTCTTTGTAAAATTTAAAAGATATAAGTTGTCTATTAGCTTAGATGCATGAATCCAAGACATATATTCTGCTTTTGTAAATGAAAATAGTAAAATACAACTTTGTTCCCAGACATGTATTATGCCCCAAAACATAACATTTTCACAGATTATTTATTTCATACTTAAAGTCCCTAAAACATTTTTCTCACATGTTACATGCTTTTTAATTGTTCTCTTCTATTTACTCCACACTCAAAAACTTACCCAACCAAATCTATTAAAAGAACAAAACAAAAGCCAAAGAAATTTGTGATGTAAAGAAAAGTTTAAGTTGTTTTAGGTTGGTTCACCAGTCTATTTGTTCTTCTATAAATTACTAAATCAACTTTTATTTATACTTGACCCTTAGTACTTTCTGGGGGAAATCCATGGGGTCTAGTTTAATTTAACTAACTTTGTTATCCCCTATTATTTTGAGTAATCTCAAATTTAAAAATTTGTGAAGATATGAATCAGCCTTTCTACTTTGGATGTATTTTTCCCAAGTGTAAATACACAACCATACTTTTAATATTTTTCACAGGTTTCTAGTTCTCTATGTAGCCAACTATTTACTTACTAAAATATTCATACAGGTAAATATTCTAACGGAAGTAAAAAATCAATGAATGTTGACATTAAAAAATGGCAAGCTTTTTTTTTTCTTCTTCTTAAATAATAGCAGTTTCCAATTATCTTATGCAAAGCATGATAGGAACAAACTAACCATGAAAAATAAGCCTTCATCAATTACAACAGAGCTTCAAATTAGTTTTTTTAAAGTATCTAACCTTAAAATAGTTTGGTTTGTTGATAAGAATAAGTGAAAATATACAAAATTGAATGCTGGATCCTTCTTCA
The DNA here is from genome assembly GCA_030015415.1 of Cynopterus sphinx. NCBI lineage: Eukaryota > Metazoa > Chordata > Mammalia > Chiroptera > Pteropodidae > Cynopterus > Cynopterus sphinx. The sequence continues at coordinate 48,432,529 of CM057391.1, read as the reverse complement.
ATGGAAAATGTTTCAGAGCCAGCAGGTGAAGGGAGGGCCAACCAAGACTCCCAGCCTTCAGAAAGGTCACCTAAGGACTGACTGATGCTGCTCAGAGGGATTCCCGTGGTCCAGGCTGAGTCAACTGGCTACAGAATCCTTTCCCATCTTGATCCCTGAATCATCACACAAGCTATCTCATTAAAAGTTCCTAGGATGTTAGACGAGGACAGAGCTTGAAAAGCAACTTGATCCATTTTACAGGAGAATAAACTGAAGCTCATGGACAAGGATCACAACAGAGAAAGAACAGAGCCAGAGCTCCAACCTGAGCACTGTGGAGAGAAATCCTGCAAAGCAAATAGTGTGATTTACAGCGAGGAGACACAAAAGCAAAGCAAAAGCGGAATGGGAAAGCAGTGACACCAGTGTGTCTGGACTTCTGGCTGAGAAGTCCGAATACTCAACTTCTATAGCCTTTGGGTAAACACTTTCCTCTTTGAATATCTTCTGTTAACAGATCTTTTGTTCACCAAACAATATTTTAATACCCATTTTACTCTTGTCAAATACAAATCCCACATACCTCTGATTGTTATAATTGGCATTTGATTATAATATACTCAAATTATAATTTAATAGGTACATGGAGCCTGATCAATGTCAAGGTCTTCTGTCTGGTCCAATACAGTACTTATCCACATGTGACTATTTATATAGAAAGTTATATTAGTTAAAACTAAATTAAATCATGAATTCTGTTCCTCATTTGCATCAATACATGCCAAGTGCTCAATGGCCACAAGTGACTCGCTAAATAGTATTAGAAAGCATATACTATAGAAGGTTTTCACCACCACTGCAGAAAATTCTATTGGACAGTGTAGTTCCAGACCTACAAAACTGAGTCCTAATGCTGAATGTAATCTTTTACAAGGCTTTTCTTCACTGCACATAAAAAGTATATTTTCTTCTCACATACACATCAAAATTTACGTAATTACAAAATCCTGCTCTTGGACTTGTACTTAAAAGGCTCACAACCTGTGCTAACACTCTATGAATCACACTGTGTGATTTCCAAAGACACAGCAGACACATCAAGTTGATCCTAACAGCCTCAGGGGAAAGCAGTCAGCACAAGATGGTTTATCTCCACATCACAGAGAGGAAAATGAGGCCTGAAGAGTTTATGCGAGCTGTCTAGAACCAATGTGACTACTCCGCAGTGCTCAGGCCACACAGTGTTATTCTATACAGAATAAACCAAACTTTTCATTACAATGTTTCTTCCTGAGTAGAACTGGTTTGTACCACTGCCTAAGTAATATGGGGGGGGGGGGGAGATCACACCTACAGATATGAAAATTCTCTTTCCCTTACTTCTCTGTCACAGTAGAGGTTTTTTACATTTTTTTCTGCCAAAGATCAATATTCATTGTTTTATTTCCCTGACTACTAATAAAGTATTTTTCTTATGTCTGTTGGCTAACTAATTTGCTCTCCTGCAAATCTCTTGTTCACATATCTTTTCCCATTTTCTATTAGCATGTCGGTTTTTTTATTTTTAGGGTATGAAGTCTTGATACAATTCCTCACTCAGAAATTGTATATGTGGTCTCTTATATTTCTTTGCAAAATGGTTATTGTTTAATTTCTAACATTAAAGTCTTTAACACTTTCAGGATACATTTTATTATCTTCCAAATGAATATCCATTTTGGCTAGCCCCATTTATTTATTAATCCACCCTTCTCATTCTAAGGAGAACAACTATGTGACCAAATAATAAATGTTAATATACACTGACATAATCTTCTGGGTTTTCAAATGTGGTCTCTTTGTCCATTGCTTATTAATTTGACATTGATCTAATTATACAGTATGTTCTGATATTCCCTCATGAAAGGGCCCTTCGTGACATCTTCCTCATCTCAGTTAAGGACTAGTACATTTTATATCAGGCCAAAAAACCTTGAAGCCATTGACTCTAGTCTTTCTTTTACACTCTATGTGTATCTGTTAGCAATTCGATCATCTCTTCAAATAAAATTTATCCAGACTTTGACCACTTTTCTTCAGCCATCCAGGTCCAAGATACCATCATTTTTTCTATGAGTTATAATGGTCTCCTAACTAGTGGGCCTATTTCTGCCCTAACTCTCCAAGAAGTCTATTCTCAACAAACCAGCAGAGTGATATTGTTAACAGGTTGATCACATGATGTCACACTTATGCTTAAAACTCTCCAATGGCCTCCCATCTCAGGATAAAGCCCAAAGTTTTTACTATGACCTGATAGTCTATATTAATCTCACTACAGCCCTCTCTCCAATTTCTGATCACATCTACTCCTCTGCCCTGTCCCCTCTCCCCCAGCCATGACAGCCTTCCTGCTGTTTCTCCTACCTTAGAACCTTTGCATTTGTCTGATGGAGAATGGAATGCTTTTCTCCCAGCTCTTCACTGGTAGACATTTTCTCAGTAACACTCTCTGGCTAGCCAATCTAAGATTTCAACATTTCATGTAAACATTTTATAACTCTTTCACTGATTTTTTTTCCCTCCCCTTAGTACTTACCACTATCTATCCTATATATTTTACTTATTTTTATATTTTACTTATGATTTTATTTACTTATGTAAATAAACTATTATTTACTATTTATGTATTTTACTTGTCTTTATTATAAAACTCACTCATTAGAATATTAACTTCATGAGAAATAGTTCAAAAAATAAAATATTCCAATCATTACAAATTCTTCAGAGAACAGAATAAAAAGGAAATGTCCCTAACTCATTTTACCAGGCTGGCATAAGCTCAGAATAAAACTCAACAAGGATGTTATGAGAGAGAAAAAAAAACGTACATCTCACTCATGCACAGAAATGGAAAAATCCCAAAGAAAATATTAATGAAGTCAACATATATATGTCAGTTTACTCTAGAAATATAAAGCTGGTATAACAAGGAAATTAATCAATATACTATAATTTTCTGTATTAAAATAAATTAGGAATATTCAAAGATTATTTCAATAGATGCAGAAAGTGTTGATGAAACTTTTTTTTTTAACACATCATGGTAAAAACATTTAGCATACTACAAGAAAAATTCCTCAGTCACACTTAATGGTGAATGCAGAGAGCTTTCCATTTGATACCTTTACAACACCGATTCTTCTAATCCATATCCATTGCTTCATTTATTCAGGCCTTCTTTAACGTCTTTAAGTAAAGTTTTGTCTAACATCCTTAAATAAATGTTTCCTCTTAAGAGGTCTTGCACTTCTTTTCATTCTGGGAGTAGCAATGACAGTGAGCATCCTTTCCTCGTTTCCAATATGTATGATATGATTCTATTTATACAACATACAAAAACAGACAAAACTCTATATATAGGGGGGTGCAAACAAATGATATAAAATGAAAAAGAAAAGCTAGGCAGTTGTTACTATAAAGAGTACAGTGGGACTCTCTAAAGGAATTGTGAGCAGCAGGGTCACGCAGTCTACTCTTGACAGAGTGGTAGTTAAATGATTGTTTGCTTTGTAATTGTTTCACTGCATATTTTATGTTCTTTTAAAAGTTATTTTTCACAATAAAAATAAACATTAAATTTTTTTAATGAAATAAAAAAACTTGCCTATAAAGATGTCTGGAATCAATTTCATTGAGTTATTTCTTAGATTACATTTTTCCCCATGATTGTCAACGCATTCAAAAGTTCTAATTCTATTCTGGTTAATCATATTTTTCCAGAAAACAATGCACTTCAAATTTCTGGAGAAAATGTGTTTATTTTACTTTTTGTTCATTTACTATTTTCATAATACTAATGATATAAATACAACTAATAGTTAAGTAGCAATACTACAACAACAATAACTTAATATTTAGTATATGCTTATTATGTATCAGGCTTTATTCTAAGAGTTTCATATATCACATAATTTAATCCTCAGAAATTCTAAAAGTTAGGTACAATTAATTTTCCTATTTCATACTTGCAAATATGAAAATATATACATAGCAGAATCTTACAGGTATATGAATATTTTAGTTTCTTTTTTCTTTCATTATCCTTATCAGATATCCTTTTTCAGTTGTACTGTCTTTTTAATAAAAGCAAGATTTACATCGATAAATTTGTATTTTTTAAATGTTTTATATTGTATTAATTTCTATTCTTAATATAATTATCACTTTTTATCTTAGAACATCTTGTTAACCTTATTCTAACTTCCTCACATTAATATATTACTTGTTAATTGTAATTGCTCATTTGTTTTATAACACTATTATAAAATAATAGTGTTCTGTATTTTCTTTTGAGTATACCACTGACCACAAACCAGAGAACAGAAAATAATGTGCATCTCGAAACTATTTCCTCTTTGAGATTTTGTTTCATTTCTAAAGATGGAGATGGTGTTATCTGCTTATTTATGTAGCTACTAATAAACTATTGCGTCACTACAATTACATTCATAGAATGTTTTGTATACCTATTTATAGAAATTTATTAATTCCTCTTTGAAACCTAAGATATCATCCTTTCAAAATAATTCATATTCTTTATTTTTACCTCAAAATATATTTTTAATTATGTTGTTTCTATTATTTAATTTCTATATCATTTATTTTTTCTTCATGACTCAAAACTGATAGAAAAGTTTCAAAATGTTCCCACTACAGTTGTAATTTTGTCCATTTCTCTGTGATGTCAAACTTTGGTCTGGTATTAAGTGCCTTATAATTTGGCACATAAAAAGTATAACTGTTATATTTTCCTTTTAACTTTTGTTATCAAAAAGTTATCTGCTATTTTGTTATCTGCTATTACCTAGCAGAAAATGCTCTTTGCCTTAAACTCTACTTTTTCTCACATTTTTACTGCCAACCTGCTTAATTTTTGTTTGGCTTTTTATAGTGTAATTTTACTCACATCTTTATTTTTCACTTCCATCATCTTGCGGGATATATGTCCTTCAAAGCTGATGCAATTCTTTTAGTAACAGAACATCTGGCCTGTTTAGTTTTATCTTAGTTGCTACATTATTTTATACTTTTTAGAATTATGTTTTCCCATTTATTATTTTTTAATTAAAAGTTATTGGAGAGACATTAATAAAATCAAATAAGTCTAAGTGTAAAATTCAACAGTATGTTTTATATATATATATATATATATTGCATTGTGTGTTCACCACCCAATGTCAGATTTCCTTTGTCACCAAATATCTGACCCATTATTATACTTTTGCTGTATTACTCAAATCATTTTATCTATCTAGAAAGAATTTAGATGTATTCATTCTAGCTTTATCCTATTATCTTCAAATTATTATGTTGTATTATGTCTCCCCAAAATCAACACAATTGCATTAACTGACTCATATATAAGATGAGGTATTCATCACATATTCATTTACTACCTCCTTCCCCTACCTATTTTAAATTAATAGTACAAATATTTATATTTCTTGGGTCACTTTAATTGAAAAGGAAAGCTAGTTAATACATCAGCAAAAACTACAATCCTAAACATCTAAGTTTTAAGCATGAATCCAAAAGAAGAAACTGTTTCACTATTGGGGTGTCCATAATTTTAAAATTGATTCGCATAAGGTTATATTAAATTGGTGATATTTATTACTTGTCATGTACATTACAAACAACTTTGCAGCTTATTGTACATTTTAAAATTTTCACTAGTTTCTAAAAAAATTTGATATTTTTTTTTTACTCACAAGTAAACAGTCAACTTACAAAAGAAATAGTACAACCTCAGTAATAACAAATACATAAAAACTAAAACAAGAAGATATTTTCCCTATGGAATCACAGAAGATTTTTTAAGTACCTACACTTTTTGCAAGGAAGCACAAAAAAACACACTCCTCTTATACTGCTGTTGAAATTCAAATTTGGAGAAACCTTCCAAAGGATCATTTGGAAACAAGTATCAAAATTCTTTAATATTTGCATTGCCTATTACACCTAAGGAGAAGTAAGATTATTTTACAAAGACATTTTTCTAAGCAGGTCCTTTTTGTAAGACACTGAGAAATGGAAATTATGTAAATTTCTAAAAAAAATCAAGAAATCTAAATGATAAAAATTAAAAGCATAAACAAAAAACAAATTACTTTTTTTTTTAAGTGCTATGTAGGAAAGAATCCGGCCCTGCGCAAAAAGAGGTCTGGCCTTTGCCTTTGGCTTCTGCGAGATAATCTGTCACACCAGCATACTTGATAGGGATGTCTTTATCAAGGGCAGAGGCTTGTCACACCTGATAGTCTAAAGGTTAAGGGCTAGCTCTGTCAGAAGGACCAAGCCTGTAATTTAGGGCAGGATCTTTAGAACAGGGGCTATCAGCCAACCTGGAAGATAAGATTCAACCATATGAACAACCTAACAACCAATCACAGCTACATAAGAGAGCCCCAATAAAAACCCTGAACACCAAGGTGAGCTTCCCTGGCTGGCACCCATCTATACCAGGAGGGGTAAATATCCTGAGTACAAAGGAAGAGTCACTTTTAGAACCATCCCAGGCTCTGCCCTATGTGTCTCTTCTTTTGTTTGATTTTTTGACCTGTATCCTTTCCCCGTAAATAAACCATAATTGTGAACAGACTAGCTTTCTGTGAGTCCTTTAGCAAATCATCAAACATGAGGGTAGATTTGGGAACTTCCAGAACTTGGGGTTGATGTCAGAAGTCTTTAGTAGGATCAACAGTCTAGAGGACTATGCGCCCGAATCTCCCAAACCGGCTAGCTCTGGGTAAGTACAACCCAATGTTTATTAATACTACTAGATTTACAGGTATTTATACACACACACACATACACATATATATAAATGTGACTGGAAATATATATATATATGTGTTTGTTTGTGTGTGTGTGTGTGTGTGTGTGTATACATATATACACAAACATACACATACATATATATAAAATGTGACTGGAAGTATGCACACCAAAATATCAGTATTGGTTATATCTGGATACTAATATTATTATTTCATTTTACATTTTGCTAATTTTCTACAACAAATTTTTATTGTTTGTAATCAAAAGATAAATAGTTTAAAGATGATTATGTAGCAAATTCATCAATCTTAAAGTAAAAAGATACCAAAATTAATCTTGATTGCCAAAACCATCATTCTGGGAACCTGCAGAATATATTTTTATTTTGAGGGATAATCTAGAATCATCACTATGCATATCAATTTCTACAATAGTTCTATAACATTTAATAAAAAAACAAATAACAGGATTCAATATTACTGCTGTCAATGGTACAAAATCATTCCTCTCAGAAATAGGGACAAATGCCTTATGTATGTATGTATGTATGTATGTATGTATGTATGTATGTATGTATGTATGTATGTGTATGTCATTTCTATATACCAAAAATAAATAACAACAGAAAAAAAAAACAGGAGAAAGAGAAAAGGAACAAGAAACTGAAGTGAAAGATTCTATTATTCTTCAATACTGACTTTTCCAATGGTTTGTTTTATACATATAATTTAGGGGGTGTGTTTGCAAAGATAGGATATTGGAGTACATGTAGATAAGGGTAAGGGGCCAGAGAAAAAAAGACCAGAGAAAAAATGGTCTCAGCTGTACTTTCCATTAGCTACAATTTTATTCCTAATGGAGATATGTTTGGAATTCTGGACAATATAAGTGAGTTTGTTCAAAAATCAATAATGTCAAGCTGACACTAGAGAATATACAAAAATGTTTCCCTAATGGAAAAAAAAAAAAAGAAGCCCAAGAAAGTGGAGGGGGTGAGGACCAGATAATCTAAATCTAAGTCCACTACAGGTGGTCTCAAGTTCTTAAATTTAAAGAAAAGACAAAATTACCAACATGTACACCTCATGTGATAATCAATTAACTAATGTAAAATGCTTGAAATAAATACACTTAGTATGGATTATGTCAGCTCTTCAATTAGGAATAAATTCATAGTCATTTCAAAAGCTGCTTTTAATGGTGCTCTTTGTGGCAACTTCTTTCCCCTGACACTTCCCATCATCACACCTTAAGCTATCGGTCTCCCAACAGTGAACCTAAGAAATCAATCTGCTAATGTATAATTTGTAAGGCTCCTCTGACTAACAAATGGATAATTGATTCCTTCACAAATGCTGCATCCCCATGGACACAGGGCGGAAGGAATAAGAAACAGAAGATGGAATTTCATTTCCTTCACTCAGAGATCCACTAGTTAGGCAATCCCAACACTCATACGACTGCCTATGCAGCTTCATGCTCTTTAATCACAGTTTGCAAGCAAGGTGCACTTACATTACATGTGTGAAAAGCAAACGTATGTTCTTTCATACTTGGGAAAAGCTCATTTTACTGCTTATTTTACTCTCCCCTGAGTGAGCAAGACCTGCATCTGGATTTATGAAGCCTCTGAAAAATACACCTAATTGTGGGTTTTTTATAAATCTACAAAACAAAATAAAACAAAACAAACATTTATTATTTCACTGACTTATTCCATGGCCAGAACAGCCTAACATTTACCTATAAATTCTCAAATCTTCCCAGTTGATCTGAGATTTCATCTCTAGGTTCACATTAAATCCTTTATACCAAGATGGGGAATAAATTTATCAACAGGCAATCCTGAAGTTAGAGAACTTTTGTGAAGCTTTCTTGAAAGTCTCAAAATATAGATTTGGTAAAAGCAGGAGAGAACTGGTTCCAGAGAGTTCCCCTGGATATCCATTCAGTGTCTCCACAGACTCATATCCCTGTCACTCCAGTACATCATGGCAACTAGTTGTTGCCCACCCCTCCGCTGCCAACCGCTCTCCCTAAAGCTACCAAAACTCCCTGGAGTTGAAGCAATGGAAACTCTTTTCAGCCTAACTTTACTCAGCCACTGTAACAACTGATCCTGCTCCCTTCCAACTATCTCTTCCCTCAGAAGTTCTCCCCATTCTCTACTGTTGAACTTACCACATGAGCTATACAAACATTGTTAAATTAACTAATAAGGGAACTTTTTGTTACAGTCCTGCAACAAAAGCTAAATTAACTCAATTCTTACCTAGCACATCAGCCCCAACCCCCCAAAAGGCTAAGAAAACATGAACCCAATAAAAACAATAACAACAACTAAATCTCAAGTAAACAATCATAACAAACACTAAAGACATTAAAAGAAAAAAGAAATACTAACAAGCAATATTAAATTTCAGATACGTAAAATATGTTAAATTAAATGAAGGTTAAAAAATCTTCAACAATGACAACAAAAGGTAGAAAATAATTTAAAAATATACCACAAAAAAAAATGGTTCAGAATTAAAACAAAATAATGCAAAAGTTAATACAAAATTTAAAATGAGAGACAAAAACAGGCTGAAAATTTCAGTTACCAACAATAAATACAAATATCATATTAATGACCAGGAAATTAGGTTGCTGGCTTTCATTTGAAAGTGAGAATACATGACGACTTTCATAAACCGTAAAGCTATATAATGTTCTCACACCAGCTACAGATAATGAAAGTCCACTCCTCTGAGAAGGCTCCTAACTTCATTTGCTGAATGAGATACCCCTCTTGTTTGTTCCAAAATCACATTCTATCAGAGTACACCTGTATCATAACAATAACCCACTCTATCATCTGCCTCAGAAACCTAACTTGAGCTCCTAGAGAAGAGAAATCTACTTTAAACCCAGTAGTTGGCACAGAAGAGCTTAATGAAGCTGTTGAAAGAATGAGAACCCCCAGTCTTTCAGGGTCTGAGGCTGTGAACAGGAAAATAGGTTAAACAAGCAAATAAATAAACAAACAAACAAATGCAAGCTCTGAAAGAAGACAACTAATAGCAGAATACATAAAAACAGAAACAAAATTTTGTTAAAAAGTTATTTTCCTAAAAATGAGAAAAGTTTTAAAGAATGGTAAAGCTTCAAAGTACATTCAACAGAGTTAACTTCTAATATACCCCTGCTCTTTTGGGAGCCACGGTTTTCAATACTCAGTTCAGTACAAATACAGCCATTGTAAACTTAACTACATAAAACATGTCAGGAACAACATAACATTTTTTTTCCTGAACATTTTCAATCTGTGGTTGGTTGAATCCATAGATATGAAACCTACAGATATAGAGTTCAGACTGCAGCAAGAAACAATCTGATTTTTAAAAATGGACAGAGGACTTGAAGAAATTTTCCAAATAAGACATACAAGTGGTCAAAAAGTACATGAAAAGGTACTCAACATCACTAGTCATAAGAAATGCAAATCAAAACCACAGTGAACTTCACCTCATGCTTGTTAAAATGGCTTTAATCAAAAAGAGATAAATGTTGAAGAAGACGTGGAGAAAAGGGAACCCTGGAGCACTGTTGGTGGGAATGTAAATGGGTACAGTCGCTACAGAAAACAGATCACAGATTCCTCAAAAAGTTAAAAAGAAAACTACCATATGATCCAGCAATCTCACTTCTGGGTATATATATCCAAAAAAAATGAAATCAAGATTTCGAAGAGATTTCTGCACTCCCACATTCACTGCAACATTACTCACAATAACAAAGACATTGAAACAACCTAAGTGTCCACTGACGAATGGTATAGAAAATGTGGCATGCACATGTGGAATATAACCTAGCCACAAAGAAGAAAGAAGCGCTGACATTAATGACAACAGAAATGGACCCTGACGGTATTACACTAAGTAAAAAAAGTCATACAGAGAAAGAAATACTGTATAATCTCACTTCCATATTGAATCTAAAAATATCCAACTCATAGAAACAGTGAAATGGCAGCAAGGGCTGGGAGGTGGGTAAATGCGGGGGATGCTGGTCAAAGGGTACTAACTTTCAATTACAAAATAAGGAAATTCAGGGGAGCAGGGTATAGCATGGTGACTATACTTTTAATACTGTATCATACACTTGAAAGTTGCTTTGAGAGTAGAGCTTTAATGTTCTCATTATAACAACATCAAAATGGTAATTATGTGAAGTGTGTGTTAATCTTACTGTGGTAAACATCTGAAATATATATGTGTAACATCATCACACTATATACCTTAAACTTCAACGCATTTGTCAATTATATCTCAATAAAGCTTGAAAAAATAAAATCATATATTCTAAAAAAATACTGACCTATTTATAGAAGCCAAGTTGATTTCTAAGTGAAAAGTATTTATCTGAGTAATTTATGTTAGTTAAAATATTGAGCATACCAATATTATTACTTTAATAATATGAAACAATTACACATCTGTTATTTGAGGTGATGTCTGTTATATTTCCAATATAAGAGCTCAAAAATACTCCCAAAATATCACAACCCATTTAACTGCTGATGATTCTCCTTACAGTAATTTCAAACCAGCAGTAGTGCTTCAAGGAGTTTTATGGTTCATCATAGCTTTCCCTTGATGCTGCGAAATTAATGTGAAGAAATACGAAATGATTAAGGTACATAGTACACTACATACATGTATCTCCAGAAAGCCTTAATAAATATTTTACAACTTTCACAAGAATACAGTTTGGTAGACAAAAATAAATTTAATTATCTCTAATTAGCATTTTAATTTCGATTCTAATGACCAAAAAATAAAATTACTCTATTAGAAAATAAATGTCCTTGATTAACTCTAACTAATATGTTGGAAATAATCTCAAAGAAATAAAAATTATTTGGAAATGAGAAGAATGAAAAGAACTTTTGAAGAGCTACTTTGGAAAGAAAACAATTTTGTCCATTTATTGTGCCATCACTGCTTTAAATTAACACCTGTGTTATAAATTTTCAACATTTATAAGCAAGCTTATTTATCAATCTCTAACAGTCATTAAAACATTCCTAAGTACTTTTTTTTTAACTTTTAAAAATATCTTCAACAAGATTTTTTAACCACCTCCCCTGTCAGAGCACATTGGATGTGACTTAGATGTGCTTACAAGGACCATCTAACCCCTCAAACCCGAGACTGCTGTCTCTGCCTGGAGCCCCAGACCCACCGCCCCTGTGCACAGCTGACTGACTGGCGAAAGGCTCAGACATTCATCCCACTGCTGAGCCCTGCCAGGATTGCACTACCTCAGCAGAGGCAGGGGCACAGAGAAAAGCCTTTCAGCCAGCAGAAGGCTTATTAGATAGATGTTCGTTTTCTAAATCCTAACAACCTTTAAAAGCACAGGAAGGATTTGGAAGGGATTTCCTCCTAAGAAGTTGGCACACTGCTGATTCCTAGAACTGTTTTCCTTTTGTTAAACTTCACCTTCTGCATGTGTCTGCCACATCTCCACAGACAAAGGTAGGAGGCCGGCTTGTACACGACATGTACCCGAGACGGTTATTCACAATCTGGGTACGATTAAAGCATGTTCATAAAAGGCAAAACCAGGCTTTTGGTCCACTTTTTTTCTTTTACTCACATGCCAGGCACTGTGCTGGATGCCACATATTCATGGTGAATATGGTTAATGTTGCCCTAATGAGGCTTGCAAATCTCTGAAACACTGTTCATGTTTAAGATGGTGATATTCCAGGGATTACAAACCTGCAGTTCTGTAAAGAGGTGGATGAATAGCAAATTGTAGTTGGAGCTCATTCTCCCCAGGGCTTTCAATGCCCATTTGCTAGAGAGTTCAGAGTGGGCGTTTTGGAGACATAACCCTATAATGCCTTGAACGGTTATCTACAGTAATGAATTTGGCAGATGAGTGAGGAAAACTTCAATAGAACTTCTAAGGACATCAGCCTGAGCAACAGCATAAGAAGCCAGGGAAGTTTCTCTTCCTAGTATCTATTAGAATCACCAAGCATTTGCCAGCTTCTAGACAGTGTGCTGGGTTGTGATGTCATTGTAAACAATGTTTTACCGGAAAACCATTGCTAAAAGAATATGTTCCACACACAAATAACCTGAAAAGATAAACAATTAACAGTTTTTGAAATGGTGAAATACAATGTATGACATATGATAAAAATTATTTAGTAAACTGAGTATTTTCTTTGCTTATACATGGATCCAACAAAAATACAAAAGGAGTGATAGAAAAAGGAAAGCAGAGTTACCAGAGAAAGCATAGTTATTGGAGCATTGCAAAGGAATAGTACGAGGAAAAAAAAAAAAACGACTAATAAATGCATTTAACAAAAGAGCAGCAACTAGTATTACCAAAAGCCCTACATAATACAAAAAGGATTAAACAAAAAATGGACAAACAAGGCCTACCTTCAAGATGTTCTGTGTACACTGGGTAATACTTCTAATTTAGAATTTAACACATTATACTACAGATCATTGTTTACATGACTAGCTCCACAACTGATTAGACCTGAGAACAGGGGCTGTTTTTCATTATTCTTTATATCCCTTGTGCATTCTTACAGAATGTTTGCTGAAGGAATAAGAAGCAATCACTAAATAAATATTAAATACATATTCTGCACAGGGTCATCAAGGAAGGTCTCACAAAGAAGGCAGGACACTGGGCATTTCCACAGGCAAAGGCCGGAAAGCACATTCCAACAAGAGCAAAAAAGACAGTCTGTATACAGTGCAGACCCCGCCTCCGCGCCAGACAGGAGAAGCTCTGAGGGATGCAGAGAAGAGCTCTGTTTTATTCCACAGGCATCAAGAAGGCACTCGAGTGTTTTCAGTCAGGGGAGTAACAAAATCTCCACACTCCTTTGGGAAGATTACTTGGGCATCTATGTGAAGGATGGATTAGGAAAGACAAGAGATGGGGTGATCACTTGGGTTTCACTGTAATAACTCAGGTGAGATTCAATAAAGACCTGAACAAGGTGGGGTGGCAATATAAAAAAATGAGTTAAAAAAAGAATGAGATAAGAGAAGAATCTAGGGGATATACAGGAAATAATGGAGGCATACGATAGAGGATATAAATACCACAGAGAAAGAAGTAAACACTGAGGAGTAGAAGAAAATGTGGCCTTTTGGAGAGACAGTATTTATCGGGAGCCTAGAAAAGCCTAGTCTTTGAGGTTAGGCAAAGATCTGCTTTTTCTTGGCTATCGTATTTAGACTAAAAAACAAAAACAAAGAAAAACAACAACAACAACAACAACAAAACAAACTTTACTTTATCTGACCCACTAGACCACATTGATAAAGAAACAAGGACTTAAGAAAGATAAATGGTCTAATTAAAAGGCAGGACCTTATTGAGAGCAGTTTAGTGCTGTCAGCCTAGGGAGCCAGGACTCAGCAGCAAAGGTACAATGCAGTCCTTTCTGTCCTTGTGGTAATTCACTACGAAGACACTGCCATGCATCATACAAAACAACTTTTCTATCTCAAATAACAATTTAGCACAGAAATAAACACTGATCTTTTAATACCCAGATGAATTAGAATAAAAGGTGGCCACAGTGAATAAGGTGGCCATGCTGCCGAGATTCCTAGCCTACTGGGTTCTAACACTGTAATTCCAGAAAAAGATTTTTTACCCCAAAGAACACTGCCCTAGAGTGCATAATAAATTTCTTCTATAAGAGTAAATACAACAGAAAGCAAATAATAGGAAAAGGAATAACAAACATATTACTATTCTTCAAAATCAAATCTTAGAGGGCTACCCCTTAGACTGTCCAAGCCCTAAGCACCTGCTATACCACACCTTTGAAGATAAATTTCACAAACAAAATCAGCTCAAGAAAGCCGAACATGGTGTCAAATCCATGTTTATGTGAACATCTAAGCAGAGCCCACAGACATCTGTGCTTACTTTCTCAATATGCAAATTAACAATAAAGAAAAAAATCTGTCAGGAGTAAAGACATTCTTATTTTTTTTCACCTTTATTTTTAACTTTATAATTGCAGGAGCAATGCTAATGCATTCTATTTATCTAAAAACATTTGATAAAGTAAAGCCTTTGTGTTTCCACAGTTGGAAAAAAAATCTTTTTCTACAGAGCAATACAGATTCTTTAAATAACTGAGTCATTAATCACATACAAAATGCCTAACTTATTTTTCAGACATAAGATGAAGACAGACCATTTAAAACGTCACAAATTCAGCTGTACCTTCACCACAGAAATATTGCTATAATGCTAATGCTCTCCAGTGTAAAAGCATTGCTTTATCAATTCCCCATTAAGTCATTTTCCACGTAGATTGTCATTTCTCAACAGTCTCAAAAGAAGCATCTTGTAAACCAAGTCACAATGTCTCTACACTAAAAAGAAATTCCTGGAGTCAACTCACTAGACCTGCACTGGGAACCATTTCACACAGCCTAGTTACATACATAAGCATGTTCTTAAAATATCAAAGAAATAAACTTATTTCTGCCATGAGATAAAGGATACCCACTCCCCGAAAGGAACAAAGGATCTGTTGGAGCAGGTAGCAAAATCAGTCTGTAAGAATGGGTGTGTCAAGAAGTTTCTCTTTCTTCTTCCCTTCTTTTTCCTTTTACTTCCTTCCTGCCTTCCTCCGTCTCCACTTCTAGGTTTGTCTGTCCTATACACACTGAACACTGTTAAAGCTAATCATATCAATAAATTTATGAATAATAGCTCTCTTTCAGAAGTGTCCTAAATGCCTACAAATGGACTCTTGGCTTAATCCCATTCCTCATAATGGTCGACATTTTGAGCCTGGTGCCATATATTCCACATGTGTATCTTGAATAATCCTCAAAATAATATCAATCAAAGGTGTGAGCGTTCTACATCTTATAGAGAAAAAAATTCGTACAACTCAACCAAAAAAACAAACAATCCAATTAAAAAATGGGCAGAGGATCTGAACAGAAACTTCTCCTAGGAAGACATACAAATGGCCAACAGATATGAAAAGATACTCAACTTCACTAGCTATTAGGGAAATGCAAATCGAAACCACTGTAAGATATCACCTCATATCTTCAAGAATAGCTATTATCAACAGGACAAGTAATAACAAGTGTTGGAGAGGTTGTAGGGAAAAAGGAACCTTTATACACTGCTGGTGGAAATGTAAATTGGTATAGCCACTATGAAAAAAAGTAGGGAGGTTCCTCAAAAAACTAAGAATAGAATTGCCATATGACACAGCGACCCCTCTTCTGGGTATTTACCCTCCAAAATTGAAAACATTTAGCCATAGGATACATGCACCCTTATGTTCATAGCAGTGTTATTCACAGCGGCCAAGATATAGAAACACCTGAAGTATCCTTCAATAGATGATTGGATAAAAAAGTTGTGGTACATGTATAATACAATGGAACATTACTCAGCCATAAGAAAAAATGAAATACTGCCATTTGCAACAACATATCTTGAGATTATCATGCTAAAAGAAATTAAGTCACATAGAAAATGTTAAGAGCCATATGATTTCACTTATATATGGGATATAAATCTGAAAGCAACAAAAGAACAGGACAAACAGGGACTCAAGGACACCGACAACAGTTTAGTGGTTACTAGGGGAGGGGGCAGGGGAATAGACAAAGGTAAAGGGAATCAAATGCATCGTGACAAAAAGAAATTTAACTTTGGGTGGTGTACATATAATGCAATATACAAATGTACTATAGAGCTGTATACTTAAAATCTATATAATTTTATTAACCATTGTCACCCCAGTAAATTTTAAATTAGGTGAAAAGAGAGGTTAAGTAACCTGCCCTAACTAATGAACATGGTGCAAGAGCTAGAAGCCAGAAGTCTGACGCTACACCTGGCTCACAGTCATAGTGCCCAACTCCTGCCTCTGGACCACAACCCACCAACTCCAGAACCTGGCCAGGCACCCTGCTAATGGGTATTAATGTCCTGTCAGTCTTCATCTCCAACCATCCCATCAGCACTTCTCTTTCTACATCCATTCTGGGGTAGCTAGATTTCCAATAATGCAACTAAACAAGGCCCTAGTGGGGCTAATAAAAGAAAATGTGAAATTAGTAAGTTCAGGGGGTTGCAAAATTTTGTGCAATTCTTTCCTGGCAAGGCAAGAACTTCAGACTCCATCATGATAACAAGGAATAAATTCTCCTCCTCACAGTATAGTGAGAATTATCTTCTTGAGGAAGAATTAAGATTTAAATGCACAAAGTAAAACTTTAAAACTTTTGAAAGGAAATACAGAAGAATATCTAAAAAATACAAACTATGAGTGAGAAGACTGATATATATTTACTGCCTTTAAATAAAAAACTTCTCAACAACTGAAAATACCATAAATGAGGAATTAAAAGATAAACCATAGACTAGAAGACATTTGCCACCCTTCAAACAAGAAGATATTGTATATGTCCTCTGTCACTGGAGGAAAGTGACAATTCCCTGGCCTACCACTGTCTGGTAACTGGTATTGATCAGACTTCTAAATGTTTTGCCCAACCGATGGGTGTGAAATGGTGTCTCAATGTCGAGGTAATTTCACACTTCCCTGATTACTCCATGATTACTAGAGAAATTTATGTAGTTATTGGAAACATTTTGAGTTCTCTGTCTGAGAACTTCTCATTCATACTTTTTTCCCAATTTCTTTCTGGGTTGTTTGTGTTTTCCTTATTAATCTGTAAGAATTCGTTAGAGAAGTAATATTTTAACAAAAATACATGCACTGCTAAAATTTGCTACAAACATCTTATTACAGCTTTTACTGAACTCGAATCAAAACAAGTGAACAAACAAAAACAAAATTCAGATTTAAAGTATTAATTCAGTGTAAAAATGGATGTTGTCCTAAAAGTAAATCATCAGTGTTTCATTTAATAATAGAAGGATTTAATTGCAAGTGTGAAATTTGTCTTGCTAATAACTTCTGATTTTAAGCCATCACATGAGCCATCCAGATCAATGCTGTTACTTTTGCTTGTAAACAATCAACTCTTTAATTACAGATCAATGTAGAACTTCATGCACATACTGACAAAGTATATGAACTAACAATTCTCAAGAGTAAAGAGCTTCATTAGCAGTCAGAAAAATAATATCTAAATTAATAAATTCCTGTTTTCTAGAAACCTATGTAGAAAAGAATATTTAAATGATAACAGCCAATGCTGATGATAAAATATAGTGACGTTTTCATACAGTGCAGGTAGGTATTAATTCAGTTTAACCTAAAGTGCAGTGAAATCCAGCAATCTGTGGCAAAAGCTTAAACATGTCCATAGTATCGGACCTAGCAATCACCTCAAAGGATTTGTCCAAAGGAAATATCTCTCACAAGATTCCCCAGCCCACCCTAGAATGTCCATTCCAGTATTACACCTAGATTTAGCATCATTCATTAAGTGTACAGAGCACTAGAATGTTGGTCCCAGAACAGCTCCAGGCAATAACAGACCTGCTTTTTAAAGAAATGGATTCTCTATGATTAGAGTGATGCTCATCCCCTTCCCCTAATTCCCATTCACAATTTAAGCCTGGCCAGAGTATCCTATCAAACAGCCTAGAGCAACTGCTTCAGGTAGAAGTAAATACCCCAACCAGGCCCATCAAAGTCTCTCCAGGCAGGTTTTTGCCAGTTACTGAAGGAATCCTTTCACATCCGTGAGGAATACAGTACTGTGACATCAGCCTTGGACTGTGGGCCAACCATGATGCTCACCCAATGAAAGAGCTTAGGCTAGAGATAGGGACTGTAAGACACTGTTTGAGCCCTGAAGCCCCACTTCACCTTAACTTACAAGAACTTCTGTTGATTAAACTTGGCTGAGTTCAATTTCTGTCACTGACAGACCAAAGTGCTCTAAGATGTTCATTTTTTCCCATTAAAGTAAAATGGAATTACATTTCTAAACTACCTCACAGGGCATTTAATTCCTTCCCTCTGAGAGGAAACTCTTCTAGAAAATCTAACACAATTCAGACAGACTTTCTGCTAACTAGGCAGATGTAGCCAAATGAGATATTTTGTACAAATCTGCTACGGAGAAACCTATAAAACAAATCCTTGCCTATTCAGTTATTCCACTTTGTCATTATATCATTTCTACAAAAGGTGGAGCTCCCTCCAAATAAATATATAATACAGATCCCATATTATACCAATATAGAACCAAAATGAAAAAAGATCTTAATAATATTGGTAAAATTCTTTCACCACTCATGAAACTTAAACCTTTGGTATTTTCTCCAACCATACTTCATTGGTCAGAAAAGGAAAATATTAAACAAGAAAATTTTAAAAGACAGGTATTTTTTTTCCTTCTGATAACTTAAAGAAAAGCCAAAGAATCCGGTATTTAGATAATCTAGATTTATAATGACAAGCCCTTGAAGAATATCCAACAATTTGGAGTTACAAACATTCAAATAACATTAAATATTCTGAGGTGCAGATAAGACCACTGAGAACACATTATTCTATTTTTTTCCTTTAGCTTGTCTCTTTTTAAAAGTATTTTTAACAGCCTTTTTTGAGATATAACTGACAAACTGCAGATATTTAAAGAGTAAATTTGCTAAGTTCTGACATATGTATGCACTTGTGAAAACTTCACTACATTCCTATCAGCCCTGAAAGTCTCATGCCACTTTAAAATCTTTCCATGCCATTGTTTGCCCATCTCCAGGCAAACAATGATCTGCTTTCAGATTTGTTTGCATTTTCTTGAATTGTATGTAAATTCAAGCACACATATATAGCCTTTTCAGTCTGGCTTCTGTCACCTAACATGATAAATTTTAGACTCATCTATGTTATAGCATTTATCAAAAGTTCATTCTTTTTTACTGATAAGTAGAATGCCATGGTATGGATATACTACATTCTGTTTATCCGTTCATCTGTAGATGGACATATAGACTGTTTCCACTGTGGGGCTATAACAAATAAAACTGATAGAAACATTCATGTACTAGTATGAACATATGCTTTGTATGAACATATGCTTTCATTTCCTAAGGATGGAATGGCTGGATTATATGGTAGGTGCATAGTTAATGTCTTCAAAAATTGCTAAACGATTTTCCAAAGTTTTACATTCCCACCTGTACTATATGAGAGTTCCACACTGCCTCACAAACACTTGGTATGGTCAGTCTTTTTAAAAATCATCTGGGAAATCTTTTTAAAATAGATTCCTCAATGCCTTCACCCTCTGCCAAACCGAACCCTTTTTACTGGTGAGAATTTTGGACTATTGCTTCATGATTTGTACTACTAAAATCAAAACTACAAATGCCATGACTGAGATGAAAAATACTTCTTGGGAAATAAAAAAAAATGCTATGCAAATATAAGATATTATTATCTTATCTAATTTTATTTTAAAATATTTTTACCTAGAAGTGAAAACTAAAGTCATTAGTGTTTGTTCATTCTTTTTTTTCCTCCAATACTTGTTTTACTCTCGCTGTGTTTATAATGAAGAAAAAGGTTCTTGATTAAATATGGCAAACATACATTCAAAGAAAATCAGCAAATTCAAGTCATAACAGTGTTTTTAGAATTGAAAGAATCCCTTTTTAAGAAGAATAGTACAGAACTCCACAAAGCAACTACAACATGAGAAACAGGAAAATTAATAAAGGAAAAAACATCAGAGATGAAAAGCTGAAGTTTAAGACTCCTTTCAAAAAAAATAATGACAATCTAAAACTTGTTACCTGAAAGTCATATACCTAATATGGTAATGATCATGAAGAAGCCAGGGCCTCATAAAATACTTTTCCTCAGCAGACCACCAAAATCTTGAGTAAAGCAAACAAATAAAAATAGCACCAAACCATCTTCCTTTCCTGCTAAAAAAAAAGAGTGCAAAACTATAGAGAACTTAATTTTCAAAGATGTCATATAGGCAGAATTTAAAAAAAGTGTGGGCAACTGAAAAAAGGTTTAGGCAAATTTAGGGATGATACCATAAATTACCTGAGGAAGGATGTAAGATGTAAGTGACATAAAAGTGACATCAGAGAACATTTAACTAAAGAGGTATACTGAGTAGACACAAGAACTGACTAAATAAATTAACGAGAGAACAAACACATGAATAAACTAACACAGTATTTTTCTTGGTTTATCTTTTGGCAGTGGAACAAGCACTGTATATACCATGAATCTTAGCAATTAAATACTGAAATTGCTACACAGTATTAAAAAGATTTACTTAGAAGTAGAATGCCACAGAATCATTGAACTGGATGGAGCAGGAAATTTAAAAGATCAAACAGGCAAAAAAATGTTTTAAGGTAAGTAGATATGAGCAACACCACGAAAAAGAGCTCTGCCCAGCACCAGTCCACATTTTAACGGATGGCAACTGAAAGACCAAATCCTGAAGTCATCAAGACGGGAGTTCAGTGTCCAGGAGGTAGATGAGAGAGGGCCAAATGCAGATTGCTTTTGCCTGAAAGAACTGCTAAAGCCAAACAAGAACCCACAATTTTCCTCATGTGTATGATTAAAGCAAATAATTCCTTTTCTGTCACCATTCAGTGGTTTCATTTCTTTTAAGCAAAATGATGTAACCCTTTCCTTTTCATCTACAATGTGTCAGGTTTAGAAATTCTGGTCTCCTTTATGAACCACGCCAATATCTTATGAAGGATCTTTCGACAAGTGCTGACACTTTCTTCAAAAAAGTATTATCTGCCTCCCAAAATGATCAACTTTTCCACTCCAAATGTTCACATTCACACAACCATGGATGCCCTTGATACTTTCAAGGTAAGGGAAATCCTAAATACAAAATCAAGCTTCAAATTCAACATTTCCTTCTTCCTCAATGATTCCAAATCACAATTAAAAAATTGAAAAGCCTGGATCTTTGCTTTCAATAAATATAATTCACATAAAATATTAGCTTTATATATTTAGAAGAGAGAAACTAAACCAGGAAGGCTATTAATCAATTTTCAATTACATTTGCCATCTATACAAGATGATGAGGCATGTACTTAAAAACTGACACTGGTGACCAGATGAAGGGGTTCACACTTTTAAGTACTCCGCAAATCCTTTTGTGTGTAAATTAGCACCATTATTCATCAATAAATTGTTTCCTTTTAATAACATTTCACCTAGATATTCTAGTTATAATTTTTAAAGAATACATGTAAGAGTATTTTTAAATGCTTAGTTTAAAGTCAAGTAGATGACTATAATTAACTGAAGAATTAAAATTAAACAAATTTTAAAAAACATTTTTAAATGAAGTTCATATATAAAAGATACCCAGTCAAAAAACATATACATACATACACATATATATATGCACACACATATACATATTGATCTATTTCTTTCCAAGGTTCACCTTTAAAAATTTTAGCATAAAGTTCAGTTACTTTTTCACCGATTTAACTGATGGAAATTCTTCATTTATGCTATTAAAACAAACAGATAAACGTAAAAATATAAAGTACAAATTTTTACATAAATTTAGTTCATACATTATTTTAAACTGTATACTTACTACATCAAACTTCTGAGTGATGTTCCCCTGGATATCAAGTAAATAAACCTTGCCATAATGTGTGCCCAGTGCCAAAAACTGTAAGAACAAGACGGGTCAGCTTATTAATAATGTACCATTAACATACAATTAGTAATAAAACCATTTTCAAAGTTAAGACTCTTAATGTATAAGTGATTTGCAAGGCCTTGGAAGATATACAATCTTTGAAGAAGGTCTATTTCCAGCTTCAGGAAAATAACAGAACAGGACCTACTTTATTGTGATAGCACAGACCAGCTGTCAGAATGACTCATGAGGACCTTCATCTACTGACAACTAATAGTGTGTATGTGGTCTATACACAATGCCTGATGGACTGAGGCAGCAAATTAAAATGCAGCTATGAAAGCACAACCAACCTGAGGCTGAACTCAAAATTAGAAGGGAACGATTAAGCAGCTCGCTTAATTTATGCCAAATGTG
This sequence comes from Cynopterus sphinx, assembly GCA_030015415.1. Taxonomy (NCBI): domain Eukaryota; kingdom Metazoa; phylum Chordata; class Mammalia; order Chiroptera; family Pteropodidae; genus Cynopterus; species Cynopterus sphinx. Next base: position 48,409,655 of record CM057391.1, on the reverse strand, counting down.
TAAATTTGTGCTATCACTTAAATTCAACATATGCACACACAAACCCACAACAAAGCATTTATTATTTCTTAGGAAAATCCATGCTATAATGAGAAGAAAAAGTTCAGAATTGGAATGTTTCTATAAAAGTTAATTTATAATACTGAGTGTAAATGTTGATATTCTAATGCAAAAAAAAAATTCTTTTCTGTCACAAAATAACTACTGAGCTACATATTCATTTTATGGTATGAAATTAGTTCATAACTTCCACTGTTTCTTTAATTTTCTGAACAAACCCTAAACACACCAGAAAAAACTTTAGGACTATCTGAAATATGACATAAGATTTTTCTTCCTTTTTCTTTATTTTACACATTATTTAAATAGTTCCAAATTCTCTGTATTTCACTGCATGTGAGCATTCTTTATGGCAACCTATAATGAAATGCTCAAATTTATAGGCACTACCAGCATTTCACTCAAGCAGCACAATCTTTAAAAAATAACCTTACGGAGAGTCATGACTTTAAAAGATTTATCAAAGTATAATTGCTTAAAATGAAATCTCAGTTCAGGCACCTAAAATATGAAGCTACATTAAAGAGGAGCAACAAAAAGGGAAAGAAGGGGTTCATTAGAAATTCAGCCCCTGCAATGCCTTTCACTCCTGCAAGGTTGCCTTTTTTCAAGAAGAAAAAAGTCCCCTGGGTAAAAAAATCAATTCTGGTTAATAAAACATCAGGTGTGCAGACATAACTAGGTATGACGATTCTGTGGCACAGGCCTGCCTGAATGCACCAGGTGCCATGCCGATTACTTATCCAGGGCAGACAACAAGCCTGGTGAAAACAGGATGCCTGGGCCCTAGAAAGGGAAGGGGCAAGAGGTAATTCTGGGGGAAATTAGTCTGAATATTTAGAGCAAATCAGGATGTTTTCTCCAAAGCAAAAGAACATTCTAATCAGATATAGAGGACTCAGATAATTGTAATTTTTTCTCTACAGTAACACTCTAACAATATCTAAATTAAGAAAACCACATACTACTAACAATATTCCACTTCATTCTGAGGCTATCTTTGGTAATAGAATGTGTCTTAACAGCTCACTGCACCCCAAGTACACAATGGTATTAATTCTCCAGGTAAGGCAGACTAGACCTTAAAATGCTTTACTACTGGGTCATTCTCGGACACGTTTGTGAAGGCTGTACTTGAACTTCCAATTATACTTTATGTTATTATTTTTAAAGGTTCTATGCAAGGTATTTTATCCAAACATTAACTCCTTCCCTTTTTATTTTTTCAAAATTACTGGTTTAATACATCTAATATTTAAGACAGAAAGAAAACAAACAATAATTATTTTGATTTTACAGTTTTAACCTAAAACTATAATTACCTTAGAATATTTTAGGAAAAAAAACAGTGGTTTTTATGACTTGACCATTTATTTACAAAAACATTTAGTCATTTAGATTAAATTATTGCTGCTCTTTTAGAAATAATTTTATGTATTAAAATGCAAATGTGATAAACCAATTAAATAGGTCTTCAAAAATTTATTTAACTACCTAAACTATTGGTAAGTCATACGTATATTTGTTAATGCTTCTGCCTACTTAAAATAAAACAAGAAAAAAAAGCAAAAGTGACCATAAATCACAAATGTATATACAAAGCCTTCAAATGTGACTCTCTTTCCAGTCAGTAAAAGCCTTGTGCTTTTGTAACCACTAACCTTTTTTTAACCTGAGAGCACTTAAAATCCAGGATGGGCAAAGAATAAATGTAATTTAATTAGCACCTTCATGTTTAATTACAGAAACTTGACTCTTTTTTATAAACTATCAGATTGGGCATCCAGTCCTTCTGAACCCTAGCATAACTGCTTTTACTTTGAATGATTGGGCTTTCTATACGTAAACAAGTAAAAGTAATAAGCAGTCCTTTGGACAACCCAGGGGGAAAAAGCAGCAGCACATTTCAAATGTGGTCAGCTGTATAACATCTATGTTTCACATAGCATTTTATAGTATTCAAAGTATTAGAGCAGGAAGTGCCTTCAATTACACGTGAAGAAATAAGTCGAGTTGATGTGACTTCCCTGGAAACAGGCAATAAGTGGCAGAGCTAAGGTTAGAATTAAGAGCTAAAATATTCTCCATTATACCAGAAATCTCATAAATAAAAACATGGGCCTCAGATTAAAAGTGCATTTCTAAAAGTTAGCACAGATTACAGTTCTAACTGTCAGGCTTCTTGGCAAGTTGGTTTAGATTGTTCTCCATTTCACCCATTCAATGGTTATTCAACATACAACAAACAAAAGCATCTATAGTAAGCACAGACAATTAGTAAGCATGATTTAAAAGGGTGAAAGTAGAATGGAGACAGCTATAAAAAACTGATTATTATTATTATTACATTTAAAGAGTACATCTAGAATGGAATATCTCTAAAATCCTATGGTGTCAGCTGCGCTGAACTTTGAACTCTGAAGAAGGAGTCAGACACTAGAAGCTGAGGCAGATGGGGCAGGCTTGTAGTAAAGACCATTTTAGGCTGAGTGAATGCAACTTGCTCAAAGTTACAGAGTTTCAAAAAAAAAAGCAGAAGAAAGTCAAGAAATTACAAGTAGCTTTAAATGACAAGAGTATCCAGTTCATGCCCAGGAGAAGAGCCAGGTGACAGGGCAGTTAGGGTTGGTTAATAGGAGGCATTTGAATATTAATGGAGAAATGAAAAGTAGGAAAATAAATGGAAGAGTATGTGTGTCCAAATCATGAAGACATCAGGGGGTCAAAAAAAAAGTTCTAGGAAGGAGGATTACACAATTAGATTCAAGTTTCTGGAAGATTATTTTAGCAGAAAGAACTGTTAGGAATGGACTAGAATGAAAGCAAATCTGAAGGAAAGCAGATTGGTCTGCAGTGCCTTCATTAGCTCCAGGGAAAAATGAAGCATGCCTGAACTAAAAGAGAAAGGCTCAGGATGGGAGTGGATTCAAACAGGTGAGAGGGAGTGGAATCCAGGCAGAAGAAAAGTTATGAGTAAAAAGAGCCAAGCATTACTGTCAGAATGCCTCACCTGTGGCAGAACGTAATAAGAAATAAGGCCAATTACAAGGAGGCAAGGCCCTCAGAGAGGGCCTTACGCACCAAATTAAGGAGCTTTAATTTTACTAGTAGATTATGAAACCATACAAGGGTTTTAAAATCTGCACTTTTGACAGATCATTCTGGCTACCAGGTGACAGATGGGTTTTAAGTAGAAAAACTAGAGGCACGTGATTGCAGGCATAAGATGAGGGCCTAAGCTAGGGTAGGGGTGGTAAGGAAAATCACCAGGACTTAGGGAATGACTAGGTGGAAAGAGAGAAGGAGTCACATGAGACAAAGGAGATGGTGATGCCACCAAATGAGAAAGAGGAAAAACAAAACAAAACAAAAAACAGATGCAAGGTTACAGAGAAAAGAAGATAAGTACATTATGGACATGCTGAGTTTCAGGTAAAAACAGAACAAGATAGCAATGTTTAGGAGGCACCTGGATAAATAACACTATTCTGGGAGGGAGCAATGTAGGTGGTCACAGAGGTCATGAAATTTAAAATCAAAAAGTACAAATTTAAAAGGAATGTGGACAATGGCCAAAACTTGGGAAAATCAACATGTAAGGGAAAGGTGGAAGTAAAAGAAAGTGAAAGAAGCAGCAGGAGTAACAGAAATGATCAAGAAAATAATAACAGAAGGATGTAATGATAAAGATGTTTTCAGAAGGTGAAATCCACAGTTTTAAGAACAGAAAAATGTACACCAACTGGTGAATGAATAGACAAAATATGGTACATTCATAAAATGGAATACTATTCAACAATAAAAAGGAATGAAATACTAATACAAGAAATCTCAAAAACATTATGCCATGTAAAAGAAGCCAGACACAAGAGACCAAACAACATATGATTCCATTCATACGAAATATCCAAAATATCCAAATCCTAGAGACAGAAAGTATATTAATGGTTACACGAGGCTAGAGTTAGATCTGTTCATTGACATAGTATGTATCATTAGAAGAGAAGGGATGAAATGAGGTGGTGAATGAAAGGCCCCTTGAAGAAGAGGAAGAAACCTCCTGTAGGTCAGGATAGGCATGGATGTGGATGAGTTGGGAAAGAATGAAGGGGTCAGGAACTGAGGCTGATCATGCCTGATAGTTTCCATTTTTCCTTTTTTTTTTTTTTTAATTTTCTTAGTTAAATAGAAATAACAGCATCCTCTGAAAGGAAAGGGATAGTGATTGAGAAGGTGGATTGAGGACTAAAGAAGCTAATGAAGAACAAATAAAAACAACATTTTAGTGGCGGAGGACATTACAAAAGGACAGGGGTGTAACAGAACTGAAGATGCTGGTAAAGTTAGAATAGTTAACCACTGAATGGAGTTAGAAAATTCTTTTAAAAAGAATGAATTAGAGGTCAGGATCTTATAAAGTCACAAAACAGAATTAGTAGAAAAATAAACACAAAATTTTAAGGAGAAAAGGGGTCTGCAGAGAGTGCACTGAAAGATCAAGTTCCAGGTACTGACATCATCCAGAGTGTGGTATTAATAATGGGGAGATGAAACACGGCAGAGTGGAATTAAATTAGGTTGCAGACGGGTGGCTCCATAGTGTAGTGATTAGCAAGTCTGCTTTACATGCAGAAGGTCCTGGGTTTGCACCCCAGGTGGAACTATGAACCATACCCTGGGTGCGCCAGGCCTCCCGAGTGTGCCAGGGATGTCAGGCCCTGGGTGCACACCGCAAGCATGTGAAAGGAGACACCTCACTTTCAGAGATCCAGTTCTTAATTGGGAAACGGCAACATCCATAGGTCAGGGGTAGAAGTGGTGGGGGAGGATTAAAGAGGGGGTAAAAATAAATTTATAAAAATAAATAGATAATTAGATCAATAAGTAAATAAATAAATCAGATTGAAGAACTGCAAGGCCATTCTTCAGTGAGTGAAACAAGATGACAAGGAAGTTGGGAGATAGCAGCAATAGGTAGGGGTAGACAGTGGTGCAGCCAAAAGGCAGGCACCTCAAATGAGAGGGTTTCTGATAAAACAAGAAACAGCAATTATTCCTGTAAAATGTTGAACAAGTACAGGAATCAGTTTACAATGGAATGAAATCTGATAAGGAGGGAAGATGAGGCAACACTGCTGGTAACACAGAATAAAACCAGGAGATGGATCAGATCTGGGGAGTCTGTCTTTTGTGGAGGGACAAAGATTCACTCACAGGGTTCACAGGGAAGAACAGGGCACTGGTTGAAGTTGCTTGGCTTCCTATAGTCTGATTATGACACATTTTGTTTTAGTTCAAGAATGGGCCAAGGGTGCTGTACAGTACTTAGGCCAGATTCAGAAAGTTAGTGGGGGCTTTGTGACAATTTGTAAGCAATAATATGAGGCCTTTCTAATGATTCCTAATAACTCCAATGTAATTTTTTCTGCCCTTATGAAAGCACTGTTTATAATCTTAACACTTTTCTACTCTACTATTTACAATTTGAGTAAAGTGATACTGTTTCCAAAGACCACTTCCTATAAATCTTTCACATCCACATCATCTAAATTCTACCTGATGCACCCTTACACTGTGCTCCATATATGTGTACAAATACAAATATTACATATATAAATGTATATAATATTTTTGGTTGTCATTTTGATTATTTTGTTGTTGAGGAAGAAGACACAATTACTGTAAAAAAGAATAAATAAATAACACAACTAAAAGCAGTAGGACTCCATATGATAAACTTACCACAGAAATGACTTACAGAAGAATCTGCTTTAGGGCTACCTTACCTTGTCATGGACTGTCATACAGCTAGCTGCATCCTTCTGAAGTATTTCAGTTACCCCATTGGAAAGCCTTTCATACTTCAGTTTGGGCTCCTCTTCACTCTCTTCTTCCTGCATAAAAATTACAGAAAATGACAGCAGTCATGAATTTAACTTAAATCGTCAAAGATTCAAAACACGTTTCTTAAAGGGAACCCAAAGATGGTCCCCTTGATGATTGTCAATAACTACAATTAGAACTAATGGTTAGGATCTGCGGTATTTCACTTTTCCAACTAGGTGTATCAACAGCTACCAGTGTACTGGTTGTAAATTGGAAACAGGATAATATATACTTACTGTTAACAGTAATCATCTTCAGCACCTTAAATGCAAACTGTCTGGCCCACTATGCAGACATAAGCCAATAAAAGGTGAGTGGGCAAAATACTTGTATGACCTCATGGTCATAAAACATCTACAGCAGTAAGACAGGAATACAATAAACCTCTAAATGACATAAATTTTATATTTTTTAAGAGTATACATATTTTTGTTAGATTTGAGCATATCTCATTTCAATTAGAAAAAATTAAATCAAAGTAAATTAGAAATTTTATATAAAACAAATTGTATTATTTCCCCTTCAGATAAAAATATTTTAATAATTAATGATCTATGAACAATCATTACTTAATTTGTTAGAAATGAATTGTTTAGTCTCATATAAATATACCTGCTTATGTGTTAAAAATATTTTAATCATTTTCTATTATTACTAACTTTATGTTTAACATCATTGTTGATACAGAATAAATTATCCTTAATCTTCATAGTTATAAAATAAAAGTAGGAATCTATGTTGACTATAACGGCCATGAATTAATAAATCAAGTTTATTTATAGAAATTATTATAACGATTCAAAAAAGATTTTACTCTATTGATGTAATGGAAAATCAAAAAAAAGTACATATACCAATAATTGTGATCAATAAAGCTGGTCAAAACAGAAGTTCACAAAAATAATCTGCTCATGGACATTTCCTTCAAATATAATAAAATCTTCACCTTCCAGCTAGTATTCAAGTAGCTTGAGGCTACCTGAATGACCCCACACAAAATAACTAGAAAGGCTTAATGAAATATACAGCAATATCAGTCTAAGGCATCAATTAAAAGGCCGCTGAGGCAACCTGAACTAGGGAGACCAAGATTACAAGGTAGTGGAGAAAACATGGAGAGGTGAGATGGCATTCTACAGCCAGCCATTCTTCCTGAAGGTATTCACAAATTTTGGGTGCAGGGTAAGAAGCTGAACACCCAAGCTCTGCCTGGGAAGACGGCCTCTGCTGAGGGTAGGGAAAGCAGCAAACCTTTTGCTACTTGTGGGGATAGGGTGACAAAAATGAAGACTTGCAGGGCTAAGATCCCAGTGAAAGAGTGAGGTGGTCATTTTTCCCCATAAGAAAACTGTCAATTTGCAAAGCTACATGAGGTTTGATGCTAAACAACTAAACAGAAAGCCTCAAAAATACAAACAAACCAGCTGCTTTGATGTGCTGAGGAAATAAGAATTAATGCTCAGGAGCCATCAGCAAATGAGGTTCTGATGAATACTATAGACTCTCAATTGGAACTCCTGGTTCACAGGGGACACAATGAATTGCTTACCAAAATGTCAATCTAGCTTTGACTCAGCTCAACCCCTGACTGGATATCCAGTAAAGGAATGAGTGACATTTGGAGAATCAAAACTTCTCCTTGGAGAAAGAACACTACTGGGTGCTCTACAATTTTCACTTATAATAATTGAAAAGTCAACAAAAAATTAGTAGGTATGCCACAAGACAGAACCAAATGACTAATAATCAAAGAGAAAAAGAAAAAAAAACAGAACCTATGGATGACCTAGATATTGCAGTTATCAGAAAAGAATTTCATTATAACTATGACTACTATGTTTAAAAAAAAAGGAGGAAAAGAGAAAAATAGATGAAAAGATAGAAATTCTCAACAAGGAATTTTTATCTATAAAAAGAATCAAAAATTTTAGAACTGAAAAACTGATATCAAAAACTGATTAGGTAATTTACCAGATAATTAGCAAACTGAAGACCGGAATAGTGAAATGGAAAACAGGTCAAAATACATCCAAAGGGAAACCTAGATGAAAAAAATGGATGAAAAAAAGAATACAAGAAAAGAATGTGCAAGATATGTGGAACACAGTATGAAGGCCTACCATACTTTTAATTACAGTCCCAGAAAAATAAGTAAAAAGGCAGGAGCAACATTTAAAAGAGGTAACAACTGAGAATTTCTTAAAACATAAACATCAACCCAGAAATTCAAGCAGCTCTGCAACCCCAAGCAGGACAAATATGAAGAAAATTATACCTAAGCACATCATAGAAGAAAGAAAATTAAGAAAAATAACTTGTAGAGGAAAAAGTGCTGGGCCTACTGAAGACTATAACACTGAAAGAACATATCAGGCAGACTGAAAACTCAAATGCATACAAAAGTCTTTACTTCTGGGGCAAAGAACTGCATCTGCACATGGAAAGAGGCTAATTTGTGCATAAATGGAAAGGAAAGACATATCAACCACCCTATCTGTCCTAGGCTTAATATCAAATTATCTCATTTCATTCTGGTAGAAGGTAAATAAACTACGGATAAATATATTTATTCCATTTTATAAATTTTCAGTAAACACTGATGATCAGAAATTTTAAGTAATTTCATCAAGACACACACACAAAGCCAAAAGTCAAATTCAGTTATGAATGCTCTCAAGTCAATGCCTGGAATAACACACTACCCAGTTTCCAATGAAAATGATGCTACAATTCACAACAGAAGCCCCACAATTTTTATGCCTACAAATAATATGAACTATGTGATCAACAGAAAATGTTCAAAAATGTGTTTTTTAGCAGGTCCATTAGTTATCTACTTGCTGCATAACATATCACACCAAAATTTACTGACTTAAAGCAATAATAAATACATATTATTTTACAGAGTTCCGTGGGCAAGCAATATAGGAGTAGCTTAGACAGGTGACCAGATTCAAGTTCTCTCGTACAATTACAGGCAAGATGTCAGCCGAGGCTGCAATGATCTGAAGGCTTGAATGCAGTTAAGAGTATCTGCTTCCATGACGGCTCACTCAAATGGTTGCTAAGTTGGTGTTGGCTGCTGGAAGGAGGCTTCAGTTCCTTGCTTCACGGACCTCTCCATAGGGCTGCTTGAGTGTTCTCAGGACATGAAAGGTAAATTCCCCAGAGTAAGTGAACCAAGAAAAACCAAACTGGAAGCCCCAGTTTTACATATGACCTAGCCTCAGAAGTTGGACACTGGCCTATGGCCATGCCACCCTGGACAAGCCTAATGCCATCTGAGCTCGGAAGCTAAGCAGGGTAGGGCCTGGTTAATACTTCGATGGGAGCTCGCCAAGGAAGACCAAGTGCTATAGGTATAAAAAATAAAAAATAAGGGATTGTAAACTGACAAGGTCCTTGCAATCTGTGAGGTCAACCAAGGGTTGCCTTGCCTAAAAAAATAAATAAAAATAAAAAACTGCACACTTACACTTCTGTAATATTCTATTGATCATACAGGTTAGCATGATTCAGTGTGGGATGGGATGACACAAGGGCAGGAATAACAGGCGGTGAGGACCATTGGGGACCATCATGCAGACTAGCTACAAGAACAGTAAAATTTTTAATAATTTAAAATAATCAAATTTTAAGAGCAATAGACATAGTTTTTAAAAAATCAATATTCTATGCATATGAAGAGCTGTCAAATTTTCTTCTCCAAGTATATACAAGTTATTTGTTCATTAACAGAGTATTAAAATTAAAGGCCATGTACCTACTATTAACTTTCCAAGAATACCTTCAATAACTAATAGCAACAAATGGAAGTATAAGCAGTTACCTAAAGGACCTATAATTCTTTAAAAAGATAACTCCTGCTAATCAACCCAACCCAAGGAGCTGTTGCACATCAAAAAGTGACTTGTTGTTAAAATATAAGGTAGCTAATTAACTAAGTCTTAAAGAACCAAGAAACAGGAAAATCAAAAGGCAACAAATAAACACTTTTATTTATGTAACTACAAGCAAGAAACAGAAATCATTACAAAGTTAACGTTAAATGCAAAGATGATGTGTACATTCTGAAATAAATGTGTTAAATACAAATTGAATTGAATGGTAGTCTTTGTAAGATACCACATGTTGCTCAGGTTTGGACATCAAATGTGCATCCAATGTGAAAAGTTAATTCTAGCCTCTTGACTATTTTGCATAAAAGCACTCATCCACGGACCATTAGATAAAGTTACTGTAAATAAGGTTTGCCTGTCTTATATATAAGTGAAAACTAAATAATTCCTCTCACATAAATATACAAAAATAAATACTTTCACAACACAGTTCACTGAAGCATTTGTGCCAGTCTTCAAAAACCATAAAGAAAATGAAAAGTCCAATATTAGGCACTTGATGTAGCATTTCATGATTTTCTGACAGGTATCTTTTATATTAAGTTAAAAGCAAACTAAGGGTGAATTTATAAGGTTTTTTTTTTCTGCTTGCTGTAAACCAAAAAACTGAAAAATGATTCAAAAATATATTTCACAGAGGTTATTCTACTGCTATAAACATATCACATTTTAAATAAAAAAATGTTAAAAAAAATCAAGCAGATTTAATAATGAGTTTCACTTTTTAAAAACTTTAAACAGAAAAAAAGGCTTTCATATGGTTTGAATTTCCATGGAAAATCATCCAGTGTTAATAAAAAGCAAATCAATAATTTTTGTTAAATTTTAATAATCTTACAAACCTACAAATAAAACCATCAACAGTCTTAGTTGACAGTTAACTGCATTTCTATGACAACTTAGTTGAATAGTACAAGTCCTGACTTGCAGCTAAGCAAAGATATGAACAGAGTGACATTTACCCATACAAGAAAAATTTGCAGCTTTCCTTTACTAAGAATCAATTCCTTAGGTAACAAGGATGTTCACTAAGTGTACAGCACTTTTAATTCAAGACGAGCTCTTTCAACCATCATATAGGATTCTAGAACACTATCTGAAAATAAATTTCACATCAGTCATTCTTACTGAGTTTTGAACTTAAAAGTAAAAAAAAATTACTTTTGGGATAACATATAAGGCAATTAAAAACTATTTTGTTACGAAACATCACAGTGTAAATTTGCATGGAGTCCTGTCACCAATAAGAAATATGCACTTTTTACGTGATAATTTCAAATTTGTATACAAGAAACTTTTTGGTGTTTATAACCAACTTTTCATGCTGTTTTAACTTTATCCATATCTTTCATTTATCAATACATTTTATATACCATCATTATAGACCAAATGAAGACTTGGATTTTACTTAAAAAAAAAATGTATGTTACATGAATTCTGGAAGCTAACAGAAAGGTCATTCCATTTTCTATTGTTATTACTAATATAGAACTTAAAATTTTATTTCTGGATACAATTTATTAAAAAGCAGTTTTGTCTCGTTTTGTTTTACAAAATAAAATAATACTAGATAGAGTGAAGGGGAGAGGTGAGATACCTTATAAAGTCTAAGTTAAAACTAGTGGAAAATACCACCAGTTGAGCACTTCTAGACAATTTACAAAGACACTGTAGTGATGGTGTTTATCTCATCCAGCTTCACCTATAAGAAAGACTTCAGATGAACCTCTAGGAATTTTAATAAAATGAATGGTTTAGTTGGCGTCACACCATTAACTACATCTAACTAAGGATAAATCCTTTTAATAAATATCCAATGTTTTAGGGAACACTAACATTGTCAAAAAGAAAATTCTTAAAAATGCAGCTTCTGCATTTGAAAAAAGGACTATTAATAAAAAGCAAATTAATAATGAACATAGGTATAAAGATAAAAAAACAAAGTCTTTCTTTCTCTAGAATATTAAATTAAACATTAAATTCTCCAGAATTTAAATTAACTTAAGGAAAACTAAAATCTTCAAAGTTGGCATTAAATCTTATAAATTTAAAATCTAAAAAATAAAGCTATCAACATTAAATATCAGAAGATTTTAATTTTAGAAAATTTGCTTTAAAAAAAAATTCTCCTTACAAATAATTCACTTCATACCAAGCCCATGATAGATTAAAATATTTCTTTTGGATCACAATCAGAGAAGATAGAGGGAGAATAGAAAAATAAAACAATTGGTGTCAAATACAAATAGACATTTTTTAAGCATAACTGAATCATATATTGTAAATCAATTAAAACATCCAATTTGAGTCTCAAAATAATTAACAAAATTTTAAGCAATAGCTCTATCTACTCACTACAACAGTTTTATCAACGAAAGCAACATAATAAAAACATTTTATTGTACAACTAATATATAAATAAACACTTATGTGAAACTATAATCATTATCACTAAATGTAAATGGACAATATAGGACATCACTGAACATGTTATTTCAATGTTGAACTTTTCCATAAAGAGTAGATCTATGATGAGAAAAAAACTGTACAAAAAGACCCTACTTATAAGATTCAAAATTAATCAAGGACTAATGATGACTTTAATTAGCTGTGTATTGTCCCCCAAATGAATGCCACTTCTTTAAAAGGGTAAGTTGAACTATTAATTATTGTAGGCAATGGTTCTATTACAGAAAGATAATTTTATTTACACAAAAAGATTACTATCTGGTAGAAAAGAAGGCTTTATACATATCTTTTTAAAATGCCAAAACATATCAAGAAAAGAACATGAACAAGCCGAGAAAGTTAACTTCTGGGTGTCCATCAATAACACAAGGTATTATACGTGCCTCAAAGACCATTTACAATAAAATAATTGTGATCAAAGCTCCCAGGATGCCTTTCCATCAGACTGGTGACAGATAACTAATTACATTCTTACACAAATGCAAATAATATTAAATTTTTTGCTTTCAAGCAATATCGCTATTATTTACACATAAATTAACCCAAAAAAGTAGCAGAGAATAGGAGCTGAAAAATGTAATCTAAAGGTCTACTTTTTCATACAGACAGAAAATTCACGAGTCTATTCATATCCAAATATTATTTTTAAAAGCATAAAATACACACGGTTAAATAAGTGGTCTTCAACTGGATGTGATTTTGTCACCCCAGGACATTTATTTGGCAATGTCTGAATACATTATTGTTGTCATAACGAGTGTGGGAAAAGGTGCTATTGGCAACTAGTGGGTAGAAGCCAGGGATACTGCTAAACATGCACAACATAGAAGATGATCTCCCAAAACAAAAAAACTCTAGCCAAAAATGCCAATAATGTCAAGGTTGAGAAACGCTGGGTTAAATAAATTTCACAAGATTAACTATTGCAGACATATTCAAACCTATTTTCAAAGATAACAAAAAGAAATGTTCTCAAAACAACTTATTAGGGGGATAAAAACAGGTTATAAAACCTGCTTCCATGATCCAAATTTTAAGTAATTTATTATATACATATGTTGGGGGGGGCGAAGGGGAATCAAAAGAATAAACACCAAAATATTAACCTTCTTAGGTTTCAGTTTCTTCATCCATAGAATGTTAGTGATAAAAGGACCGAAATCACAGAGTTGCTGTGACCATCACAGAAGATAACAAATAAAAATCACTATTGTGAGTTATAACCAATATTTTCTAAATTTTCTAAAACAAACATGTATTATATTACAAAAATAAGTATATGACAAAAATATTTTCAAAGCCTTTGTCCAACATCCTCTTCCAAACTTTATATCTGCTGAATTAAGATTCTTATCTCCCAAAGCTGCTTTCCTTATCCTAACACTGACTAGAAAAGTAAAAAAAAGTTGAGCCTCTAATAATTGAAGAGCTCTACTTAAGATTCACAAGATATGCAGTCTTCATAAAACCTGGTCTCTCCTTTGCCCTGTAGTATCAGAATTTCATGTTCAATTCAACAAGAAAAAAAATAAGGTAAAGGTCCCCATGCCCTAAGCCCAATACCATAAACAGGATCAACTCCCATCATTTATTTTATATTGGGAAAGTGATAAGAATACATAGAGGACAAAAAAAAAAAAAAAAAAAAAGGGAAGGAAAAGCAAATAAGCTTTTATTTCCTTCTAGCCATGAGGAATAACCCTACCAATCTTCCAGATATTCAGGTGAACAATTTCCGCCACTAAAGCCAACATAACCTTCTTTTCCTTCCTTCCCAATATCCCTTGGTGATCACAAGATCCTTAGAGGCAGGGTTTATGCCTTTTCATTGTTCTGAACTTCACCTAACGGAACTTAGGCACCTAATAAACACCAGTGAAAACAAATGTACGTAGTAACAACAGACCAAGTTAAGTAAGAAGCTTTCCTAAAATATTCTCATTGAGATTTCCACACAGGAAAATCCAAATCATACAGTATCAGCCAAAAGGAATCTCAGAGATCAACAAAACTATGAATTAATTCACAGACACAGAGATGGGGAGCAGAATTAAGAGGTAGGGAGGTTGAGGCATCAAAGAAGGATGGGGATGGCTATTCTGAAATAGTACAAATTAGAATTATAGATAAATGTACAGAAAGGAAGTTCTATCATTTTCTAACAGTTGTAGCAAAGAGGTCCTGCAAGCTCAATTTTTATGAAAACTTAACATTATTTATAATTTGTTTATTCTTATAGAAAAAGAAAAATGCTATAGTTCTTGGGACTATTTTGTTTTAGAGGAGATGAAATCCCTCTCAAGCATCTTCCAACAGCACATCCCATATTCCAGGTGCAAAGAAGTACCTTGCTACCCACTCCCAAATCAAAGCCTCTGAGTGCTTCTCAAAATTTTCCATAAAGATAAAAACTTACAATAGCAATAAAAATTAAGACAATTGGTTACAAAATCAAGGAGAAGCTAATACTTATAGGTAATATAAATGAGAATTCATGACACACCTTGATTTATTTGATGAAATACAAACCACCTGAACAAAAAAGTAGATGCTTTTAGCTCTCCCACCAACCCTCTGAGCCCATGACTTGGAGCCTGCTCCTCTCTATAGAACAGACACCCACCCATCCCTTAGGGCCTTGTTCTCCAGAAAGAGGTGATAGTCTGCAGCCTCTACTCATTGTTTCTCTATACCCACACTTTCTGCCTTGGCCACCAGAGGTGTACATCTTTCTTCTATGGGCAGAAACAACAGCCCCTAACAGCTGGGCAGTACATTAGCCATGGTCTAGAAGTCTCAGCCATAAGCATTGCAGGACTATGAGAATACTGAGAGCAGGAAAGTGGGCACCACAGGGAACCAGAGAACACTAATAAAGGTAAAAGCAAAAATGCATTAATAAACCAGAAAACTGAATAATTAATAAATCCAATGATTAATATTTTTAAAGACAAATAGAATAAGATGTAATCACAAAATAGAGAAATGTCATCAAAGTACTATAGCCTATCTCCTGCAAAAAGGCAACAAAGCCTTTGTCCAACATCCTCTTCCAAACTTTTAGTAAGCTCTATTAACAATTCTCAAAGAACAGAAAGTTCCTGTTATTTAAACTGTCCTATAATAGAAAAATATTAAAAACAATTTATTTCAAAAATCCCAAAGAGTGCATCAAAGGGAGGCAGGGGAGGGGAACCCACATAATCCAGCCATCTCATGTAAAAATTTAAATGCAAGTTTCAAATAGAGTATCACCAATCAAACTCAGTCTGCAGAGAAAGGAATGCCTTAAAGTCCTAACTGTCAAGTGTGATTACCATTTAAACAACGTTCTTGAACAGTTATCAGAAAAGAGACACACATACTTTTATAAATATAGCTCCCTACATACAGTACGAGCAGTTTAATTACAACTATTTTCTGTATGTTTTTCCTTGCTGGATATATTTTTACTACCCAAACCCTGACAAATAAAGCCTAATGAAAAGTATTAAGAGAACAAGATTACCCAACCACTTTATTTACTGTGCTGGTTTCCCACTGCTACTGTTACAAATTACCAAACTCAGTGGCTTAAAGCGACACCAATTTGCAGTCTCACTGGGCTGAAATCAAGATGCTAGCAGTCTGGATGCTCTGTGGGAGAATCCATTTCCTTGTCTTTTCCACCTATCCGACGTCACCAGATTACTTGGCTGTGGGCCCCCTTCTCCCTGCTGGACCTTCAAAGCCAGCAACAGTGAGTGCAAACCTTCTAGCATCACATTAGTCTGGCCTTCTCTACCTCCCTCTTCCATTTGTAAGGACCCTCGTGACTACACTGGCCCAGCCTGAATAACCCAGAATGATCTCCCTAATTTAAAGTCAGCTGATTAGTAACCTTAACTCCATTTACAACCTTAATTTATCTCGCTATGTAATATAACATATTCACAGGTTCCAGCGATCAGAAGGTAGACATTTTCTGTGAGACCATTATTCTGCCTATTACTCAGAATAACATAAGGCTCTGAGGATAAAAATAATGGTGGGCTATGCAGCGGGGTGCCCAAGCCAAATTCAAAGCTTAAAGACAGTTCTCACTTGCCTATTCCTAAATTAAATCATGATCCTTTTGAGGGATAAAAGTTTCTCAATTTGAGTCAAGAGGCAAGGGGTGGTCCTTGGTATTTATTTTTGACAAAGGGTCCTCTCCAAACCCTGGTGTCCCCATCTCCAAAATAAGAACAGAATACCAGTTTCATATAACTGCTGTGAGAACTAATGAAGTCAATTCATTTATTCACTCCCAAACAGCTCTGACAGTGAAACCCTAGTGGTCCCTGCCCTCATGAAAGTACCTGGAATAGAGCCAAACAAAATTAACAAAAGAGCAGCAGCAGCCAGCTTAATAAATACCTTTTAATGACAGGCAAAGTGCTAATAAACACACACTATATCCTTTAACAGTTATTTATGTGTCCCTTATGAGCATTCTATATATTACCATTTGGTAATGTACAGTACAAGAATTTCTGAGAGTATCAAAGACATTCTGCCAACCCATTCTCTCATGAATCCATTCCAGTCAGGCTGCATCACCACCTCTACCACCATAAGCCACCACAACTATCCTTGTTAAGGATCACCAACGGCCTCGCCTTTGCAGTTCCAAGGGTGACTCCCGAGACCGCATCTGAGTCCTCCTCTCAGCAGAGGTTAGCACAGTTGACCACGCCCCTCTTCCTGAGAGGCATGCCTCCCTCAGCTTCTCTGACACCAACCTCATTTGGTTCTCCTCCTCCCTCACTGGCTACTCCCTCCCTGTCTCGTTTGATTGTTTCATTTACCAGATCTCTAAAATGCTGCAGTACCCTCAAGGTCTAGGTATCAGACCTCTTATTTATCTGACCTCGTGCCCCAAATGACTTCATCCAGTTTCATGGCTTTAAACTATACCTAATTGCTGACTCATAAACTCTTTTCTCCTGCCCAAACCTACACTAGTCTTCTCTATCCAACTACCTACTTAACATTTCTACCTGGATGTCTAATTGACATCTTCAACTTAAAATACCCATATCGAAACTTCTGATCTACCCCATCCCCGCCACCTCACCCTGAGCGCCAAAATCAGTCCTAGTCAGTCTTCACCTATCTCAGCAAACAACTCCACCTTTCCAGTTGCTCGACCTTGGTTTCTCTCTTTCATTTACACTCACACATCCTAGTCAGGAAATATACTGGCTCTACCTCAAAAATATGCTAAATCTTTCATTAACTCTAGGTAGAAGTGATGCTTATGCTTCTAAGGGAATGTTTATTCTGTTTAGCCAAAGCCTAAACTGATCTTGCTACCACCCACCTTGCATTTTTTTCAAACAGCATCCACAGTATCTTACTAAAACAACGACCCTCTAATGGCTTCCCAATCTACTCACAAAAAAAACTGAAGTCCATAAACTGACTTACAAGTTCTACATTCTTGGCCACTCATTCCTTCATTTCCTACTATTCAGCTCCAGCCCACTCATATCCCCGAAGATGTCTAGCATGACTCCACTTGATAGGACTGCACTTGCTCTTGCTTTTACCTGCAAGAACTTCCCCCCCAGATATTTATTCAAATGTCTTCTTATTAGAGAGGCCTTCCCTGACAAGCCAGGACAGAACAGTACTTCCTCAGCCTGTTCCACAATCCCCTTAACCCAATGTTATGTTTTTATCCACAACATATATTTCCACCTAATGTATGTTTTTGCTTAGTGTCTCCCTCTTTCAGCAAATATTGGTGTATCTTAGCACCCAGAAGATAAAAGTACACAATAAATATTTGCTGAATAAATATAATGATCAATCAGTCTATCTTGGACTGCTTAAAGTAATTTTTCTCTTAGGTAATGAAATTATAAATTCTGTTCAAAGAAACATCATACCAGATGTTTACCTTTCCAACCTCTAGCAGAAGAAATACAGCTTCACAAAGCTGAATTTGCATCCAGAAAGTTTCTACTAAGTTTCCAAACATATAATTTTGATAATGTATGCTTCAAAGGGAATGTTTATCCATGCCTGAATGATGCAATAATCATCAGAACCTGTTAATATTAATAGCTCATAAAATGAAAGAGCAAATTTTTAATACAAAATCTGAAGGATATTATAATACCATACTCCATTTTTCTCAGCAATGAATCTCATAACAAGGTACATTACCATTTCAGTTACTAGTTGCTATCAAATTGTTTATTAAAGTTAATATATATAAAGAATCAACTTAAGTTTCAATAAATGATTCACAATGTTCTACTCACCAGGTAAGAGAAATAAATTATTTTTGTGTGATGCAGTTTCTGATTAAAAAAAGCTATCTTCTGATTTCTCACAATGACTGGTTTTCTATTCAGTGAAACTGAAAAAAGACAGTCCTTGTGGCTAACACAAGAAGTTATATTTTATTTTAATATTAACTTCTCATTCAACATAAATTGGATGTAGACTTTAAATAGGTTCAGCTATATTAGTCCACTTTATTAAAATTAAAATATATAACATATTTAAGGCCTCCTACCTGTGATATTTGCAAGAACTAAGCCAGATCTGAATGAACATCTATTTAGGAGGCATGTTTATTAATAATGGTAACAAAAGTTATACAAAGGTGACACTAATTAATTTTGTTATTACATGCCATTGCCCAGGGAAGATTATGTCATTCACATTCAATCTTTGCTTCAAAGGAACAATTTCAGGCAGATTAAGCCTATGTTTGGCTATTCAGTTGCTTTCTCCAATAACAAAGGTTCCTGGAACCCATATTTGATACAAAGCAGATCTTACTACATACCCATTTTCATTAAGTACTCTTCTCGTTTCTTGTCACCCCTCTTTAGACTGATGGTTTTTCCTTTGCTGTTATTCTCTTTGCTGTAAAAATTTAATCTTGAAATGTTTGACTAATAATTTGAGACCTCTAATGCAAAGTTCTTTCTACAACACACTAAACTCTTTAAGAAAAGGTGTAACACATCTCCAAATAAATAATATATGAAGAGCTTATTCAAAGTAAGCAGGGCTGGAAAAAATGCATAACTCCATGAAACAGCTGCTTCAGTTTCTAGTTGTATGACCAAAGTATTCCACAGAGCACTGATCCATTAAGTAGGAAAAGAGCCTACGGAAAATGATGACACTCTGTACTGTTCATGTCACAATTTCCTCTCCCTGCACCACTGAATCTATTCAGAAATAAATCTGTGCTGTGCTAAGACACTACAATTTTGGAACTGTTACTGCAGCAAAGCCTGCCTCTTATGCCTCATACAATACCTGATAAGATTGTGGTTCTTCTTAAGTGAGATAATCCATGTAAAGCAGTTAGCATGACACATGGCACATAGCAAGTAGAGCTGAAAAACTGAAGGAATTGATTCTTCATTATTAAATATCATTTTCCATTAAAATGATATTTATGAGAATGAATAAGATGTTAGAATTATCTGGCAAGACTTTAAAGCACCATCATAAAAGTATTACAACAAGCAATTATAAATTCCCTTGAAATATATGAAGCAATATGATATCTTAGAAATGAAAGTTATTTAAAAATGGAAAATTTAGAACTGGAAAATATTAATAGCCAAAGGAAAAAACAAACTTAATGGACTCTATAGCAGAGCAGAGTTAACAGAAGAAAGAATCAATGAATTTGTAAACCGATCAATAAAATTTACCCAATCTAAATGAGAGAGAAATTAACTGAGGGGAAAAAAAAAAACCAGTCTCAGGGACCTATGTAACAATTAACAGAAGGGATAACATTCATAATAAAAGGCCCAGCATGAGAAGAGAGAGTGCAACTGAAAAAGTATTCAAAGAAATAATGCCTGAAAACTTTCCAAATCTGGTGAAAGACATAATTTTACAAAGCTGAGCAAACCCACAAAAAAGATAAATCAAAGAAATCCACACCAAGAGACATTATAATTAAAATTCTTAAAACTAAAGTAAAAAACAAGCAAACCTGAAAGCAGCCAGGGAAACATGACACGTTACTTATGAAGGAGCACCTATTCAAGTAAACACATTTCTCATTTGAAATGAGAGGCCAGAGGGAGGTGGCAGAGCATTTCCAGGTTTGAAAAAAGAACTATCAAACACAAATGCTGCATCTGGTAAAAATATCCCTTAAAAATAAAAAGAGAATAAAGACATTCTCAGATGAAGAAAAACTAAAAGAATGTGTGGCTTGCAAATCTATCCCTAAAGAATGGCTAAAGGAAGTTTTCCAAACAGAAAAGATCAGAAGATAGAACATCTGAGATAACATCTAAGAAGGCTTAGAACTTTATAAAGAACATAGGAATAGGTGAAAAATAGGGGTAAACATAGTTAAATTATCCTTTTCATGAATTTATTAAATCATATTTGACAGCCGAAGCAAAGTTTAATATCAACTGATGTGGTGTTCAATGAAAGTAAATATTTAAGACAACTGTGTTTACAACTGTGTTTACAAACATAAATGAAAGTAAAGTTTCTACTCTTGTCCAAAAGTGATAAAATATCATGGACACCAGTAGACTGCGATAAATTATATATGCATATTTTAATACCCAAAGTAACCATGAAGAAGTAATACACTCAAAATTATAGAGATGGAGAACAGATCAACAGTTGCCAGGGGGTGAATGTGGGGAAATGAGTGGCTATAGAAGGGAAGCATAAGGCAACCTTATAATGAATTGTTCTGTACCTTGATTGCAGTGGTGGTTCTACGAACCTTCACATTATAAAAATGCACAGGACTAAATATACATACACATGCACAAATGAATGCATATAAAATTGGTGAGATCTAGATAATATTTGTGGATTATAATAACATCAATTTACTAGTTATGATGTTGAACTAGAGTCATGCAAAACGTTATCCTTTGGGAACAGGGTGAAGGGTACACAGATCTCTCTGTATTCTTTCTTATAACTGCATGTGAATCTACAATTATCTCAAAATATAAAACATTTTTAAAATCTCAAAAAAATGTCTATTAAAAATAATTGTCTTTATATAAAATCTTGGATAAAATAAAGAAGCTGAGAAATAAACCAAACCTTTTCCCTAAATCCCTAGTTAGAGTTTGAGGTGGGGAAGGCAGGACATGCAGTTTCATTCTGGGTTCTATAGCTTTGCAACCCAAAAGTTCTGTAACATCAACAAAAAATACTACAATAATATATGCAGAGATTAACATGTTTGTTAAAAAAATAATGTGGTAAGTAATGCACACTTGTATGGGAAGTTTAGAAAATAAAGGAACATAATAATAATAGTAAAAAAATATATACATATAACCCAGTGAAAATATGGTCTCATGATCATTTGTTCTATGCTTAAATGTGGAGTTTGGAGGTTAGAGAAAAACTGTATTATACTGTAAATTAGGAATCACCAAACTAGAGACAATGGCCAAATCCAGCCAAATGCCAATTTTTATAGATGCTTCGAGAGGGTTTTTATGTTTTTATATGGTTATATGTCTATAAAATATCATCAATACTTGCTCTTTGTCTGCAAAGCTCTAAATATTTAAATATTTAGACTTTAGATAGATGCATTTTTCAAAATTAATATAACATAATGAGCATTATTTATTTTATAAACTATTTTATAAGTTTTTATAATAATTACTTTCTAGATAAATAATATTATTTGTTTTATGGTAAAATAGGTATTTCATTAGAATTATTAATGTTATATATAAATTAGCCAGGCAATTCACTGTTCTCCAGAAGATAAACCAAAGTTCAAAGATTCTAAAATTGATATCTTTTCTTAGTAGCTGAATATCAAAATCTGTAATATCACTCAAAATATCATTTTATATATTAAGCGGAGTTCCAAGGAAGATTTTTCTTTTAAATCTTGCGCAGTTCTACAAAGGTACAATGAAGAAGAGTATGGCAAAAAATTAGAGAGGTCACTGGAGTGAAGTTTGAGGCAGCTGAACTAGAGAGGTTAGATGACCAGGCTTTGGATTTGGATGGCTGGGTTTAAATCCATTTACTAAACAGGTGACCTTGAGCAAATTAACTAAGCATTCTAACTCTGTCCCTTCATCTGCAAAACAGAAGCTACAATCATGGCCAAATCATAGGGCTGATTAATATCCCTAAAGAGCTTACCAAAGTGTCAAGAACTGTTTCCTATACTAAATAATGTGTTTCTTTTTGTAATGTTCTTTATTATCAGAATAGAGTCCCAACACTGCTCTTTCCACTATATAACCACTGCTCCAAAGAGAGCTCAGAACTTTCCTCTTTAATAACTTGTAGGATTTTAAGTCAAATCAAATCCCACATATTAGTATGTTCACCTGCTTTTGTTTAAAACTATATTTAATATGAAAGCATATTGTTTCACTCAAAACAAAACCATTATAAAAGGAGTCTTCAATGAATTAAACAGTACCACTTTATTCAGAAATAAATTATCTGGATATACAGATGTCAATCTTTAGGCTTAGAATGTCTCTTTCCTTTAACTGCCTAAAAGTGGACCTTATTCAGTTTCCTACAACACAGCTAAACTAGATACTTAGGAATCTTCTTGACTCCTCCATCTAGCTCATCTCTCACATACTATCCAACACTTCCTATTGAATGAACTTGAGAAGCATTTCCTCTTTGCCTTCTGCTACTGTCTAGCCCAGGCTCCTATATACCTACTATCTTTTACAGGGACTTCTACTAGAACTTCCTGCCATGAGTGTCTCCTTCCAGTTCATCTGTCATCAGCTCCTACCCTCACCCCCAACAATCTAGGCTTTGGCTGGCTCTCCAACGTACACAGGATTAAGTACAAACTGTATGGTTTGACATATTAGGAACTTCATAACCTCACCATAGTTTCCTTGTCCGGCCTCATTTCCTCAACTTCCTCCTATATTCCAGACATCCTGAAGTGCCTCAAGGTTGGCTGAATGTGCACCACACACATTTGTGACTTGATCTCTGCATCATATGTTCTCTCCTTCCCAAAGATGTGCCCAGCCTCTTTGCCCAGACTCATCCGGCACATTAACTCTTGAAGACTCCAAATGAAGCCATTCCGACTAATCATCCACGTTGTGCTCCCATAGTACTGTGCTGCCTCCTACACCAAAGTCATCTCTTCCCTGGGAATTGTAAAGATCTTAGAGTGTCAAACGGGAATGAAATTATTTTGAAGATAACATATTTCTTTGTTATGCTTTTCAAGAGTAACATGTCATCTGAAAACCGGTCTGGCTTATCATTTCAAGGCAGATCTCAGGGGATTTTGTGCACCCACCACAGATGAATGACCTAAAACTATGGTCTTCCTGATATAAAAAGTGCAGTCCATGTGAAGTGCAGCATTTCATAAAGTGACAAATAAATTATATGTGGTTGGAAGTGTTAAGTGTCATTGTTCACAGAAATGGAAATTATCTGAACACTTGAATAAAGGAGAGATACAAGTATACAAAGGAAGTTCCTAACTTGCGAAAGCTTACAAAACCCAATGGGAAGAAGAGACTGAGGAAGAAAAGGAAAAATAAACACTCTTTGGCAATCAAGTAGTATCTCACAATATCAATCCTGGAACTGGAAAATGATTTAAACTGAGGAAGAAATCCAAGCTGAACTTTTCCAAGACTGGATTGCAAACTACCTCACTACGTTTAAAAGCCTAAAGTTGGTCCATCAGCAGCCTGACTACTTTGCTGGTACAAACATACTAGAATCAGTAATATCTGGGAGAACAGCTACTTTCCTAGAGCCAGTGGGGAGTCTCTCCAAGCCCTCAGGTTGGAGCATCAGGCTGGCTCTGGTTTAAGGTAATTGTTGACATCTGCAAATGTTGTCTAAAGACTTATGATGAAATATTATGTCAATGTTTTCTTCAGCTAAAAATTTTTAATTTTCACATTTCTTTTTTCTATAATAGTTTTGTAGGAATGTTACCTGGTGTTTCAGTTCATTTTTATTTCTTTTAAATTAAAAAAAATTTGTTACAGTTGACCTACAATATTAGTTCAAGTGTACAACATAGTGATTAGACATTTATATCACTTATGAACCATCACCCCAATAAGTCTAGTACCCATCTGACACTATACACAGTTACATTATTGACTATATTTCCTATGCCATCATCGTATCCCAGTGACTATTTGTATAACTGGCAATTTGTATATCTTAATCCTTTTACCTTTAGTTTATTTTTAAATGTCTAAGATTTTCCTGGATAGCAACAATAGGTGATCCTATGGAGGGGTAAAGTACTTGGGTAACTTACTAGGTCTCTCAGTTACATTGCAAATAAAATGCATTTTCTTTAAATAGTGGCATTCTGGAAGGCTGGAGGAGGGAGAGGGGAAAGGAGAATGGTGGTTGCCAGAAACTAGAGGATGAGAGAGATACAGAAGTGAGTCTCCTGATTTTATGCTATTCTTTAATTTCTGGGCATCCTTAATTTCTCCTGCTTTTCACTTTTCTCTTTGCCACCAGGCCTCCAGGGGATGCCTCCCCCTCCTCTTTAGAAGCAGTCTCATCCCAACACTGTCACCTCTGGTTCCACACACTTTCATGCCCCCTCCTTAAATTCCCCAATAGCCAGGCCTCAGATCCACCAGATCTTTGACCTGCCCTCACTACTTCTCCACTCAGGGTGGGGCTCCCTCCATCCTCAAGGTCATTTTCATCTGTATTCAGCCACTTCTAAGGCTCAGCTGCACCCTCTTCCTTTCTATCCAGTCTCTGTCTAACTCACTCAGCTCCAAGGTCAATCTAGAGCTGGCTCTGCTGGTTTCAGATATTTATTTCTCCACTTATTCCCTGCTTCCTAATTATGCTGGAAGCATGGGGTATGTGTGCTTTTGTCTGCTCTCCTGTGGATCCATTTAGCAGCTGAAAGGTGTGCAGATAGATTTAGGTGGCTTTCAACATCCTCCTCACCTCTGAAATGAAATACCTACAGAGGGCTCTAACACTGCAGGACTCTGTACCAGTGTTTCTGAGGAAACAGGGTTCTCAGTAAACTAGACATATCCAAAAATAAAAATGGTGACCTAAAATACTTTTCAATAATTTATTTAAAATTGACAAATATTATATCCTAGCTATAAGCAAACTCAGTAATACATTACTAGGAGCCCTAAAAAAAGTATCAGAGGTCCTTAGTAGTGAAAATGTTAGGACCATGACTAGCCAAACTACAAATGTATGATGGTATCATATGGAAGATGTTGTCTAGAGTAAGTGTATAAGCCCACATTTGCCCTGACAAAGCAAACAAAACTGATATAATAACTATATGCAATATCAACCCAAGCTTAATAGACTATAAAGGTTACAGTCAATTTGCTGTGGATTTCTAGCAGGTTACCATAGATATATTTATATTCCTCTGAGCTAAATATTAAAAGGAAAACATATAATTATTTTTAGTCCATCTATAAAATGGTAAGCTAATTAATCTGCATTATGCTTAAACTTTTCTTCTACATAGTCTTGAAGAATAATTTTTTAAAAAGCCTTTCCTTTTACATTACTTTTTCTCCTTAAAATACAGTCTCTAATACAACTTAGCTCCCAACAACTTTTAAGGTAATTACCTCCTTTTTATTTTATGAAATATACTGTAATTTCAATGAGTCAGAAATTATATTAATGAGCATGTCATATTTATTAAAAGGATGAAAGAATAAATATTAAACTTACAATGGATTTTTTTCTTTAAGGTCAAGATTAATTTGTAAAACTTTGCATCCATTTTCCTACTGCTTCAGGTTAAAATATTGTTCAAGATGAAGAGAAAACTTTGATTCTTTCCTTGTTTAATGTTGAAGCTGATCCATTTTATAGTTTAAAGACAACTGGCATGTTCTTCCTGAAGGCACAATCATCTATGGCCCTACTTTAACACCCAGCCTTGGGAATGATGCATTTTAGCAAGGCAGAACAAGTTCATGATGATAATGTGATTAGCTGGAAAACCGCAAGTTCCTGAACCACCACCACCTTACCTCAGACTCATCGGTAGATTCTTCAAAAGACCCGGTTTCCTATAAAGCACAGAAGGAGGGGAAACGGTCAGAACAGATAACAAAGGAATAAAAAATATTTTCAAGTGAACCTCATGTCCTTACCACCAATACCTACCTGCCCTTTTTTGGAGGTAATCTACAAATACAGTTTAAAGGACTCCACATGGTCTGACTCTCACAGGACTCCTACTTCCCTACACCATGAAGGACTGAGATGGTTCCTCTGGGGCCACACAAATCCACTGCTCCTGCTGACCTCCCTCAAGCGGTCAGCAGGTTAACAAATGATGCCAGGAATTGTTGTGTGAGTACACAGAAGGCTTTTCTTTTGCTAAAAATGCAAATGGGTCTCGCAAAGCAGCCTTAGTAATCTCAGAAGGGAAGAGGAAACTGTCATCTCAAATTATCTATAAGCCAATTTTTATAATGAAACACTCTTGTGCTATTATTATGCTATTAAAGCAGTTGAATTAAAATGATTGTCTTGCTTAAACAGCTCTTAAAAAAGAATTCTTCTCAGGTGGTACCTATCAGACAGTGTGCAAACAAACTGTATAATTTACACCTACTCTTTAAACCATTAACTGGAAGACAAATTCTGGCATTTAACACAGTTTTCCTCTTGCTGGACAATGAATCTTGCTGCTCAGGAAAAAACACAGCAAAAAGGAAAAAAAATTGACTTGATCCTGCTAATTTCTCACCTGTCCACTGAAAGAGAGAATCTGCTGATGCCACACATCCTCAAAGAGGTCAGCAAAATGAAGATTTACTTAACGTACTTATAGATATCAATAGCAATAAAAGGTTACAACTAATATGCTGACACTGAATGTAAGTATTTTACAATCCACAAGATAAAGAAAAACAAACAAACAAAAAGGGTCCAGGACATTTTAGATATAACTAATATTTTTCAAGAAAAAAATGAACATTTTAAAGAGAATTCAATGCATATATTACTCGATGCAAATTAGATAGCAGGATAAGTACAAATCTAGTGTTTAAAAACATTTTTATTTTGTTCATGGACAATCACTAAGCACACAGCAGGTGGCACAGGATGCCTGGGGATCAGTCTTGAGAACAATACAGTCTCTGTTCTCAAAGGCCATCTGTAAAATGGGGATGAAAGTTATGCGTAATTAAGGATTTTACTGTAGTTATATCATTAACCATGATGAATACGAGAATATCCTCTACATTCCAATCAGCCTACTTAGTTTAATGTTACTCTAAGTATTAGGAAGTTATTATTAATTTGGAGCTACAATCTCTCCACAGTAACTTTGTTGGTAGCACCAATACGATACATTAAAAAGCCAATTATTTTACTACCATTTCATAGTTCCCCAGAGAGTTAATGACACATATCATGCCTACCCTTCTAAATTGTTTCTCCTCTGTGCTAACCAGCTCCAGTTCAAGGTTTTAGTCCACTTACCATCCTGATCATTCTCTTTTGGTCACGCGCCACTTAATAAGTCACTATTCTGACATCTTTATCTTTATCTATCTAGTATATATATTACCATAATGCTAAATGCTTTACAGGTAGCATCTTGAAATTTCCTAATTACCCCTGAGATAAGAACAATGAGG
This sequence comes from Cynopterus sphinx, assembly GCA_030015415.1. Classification (NCBI taxonomy): domain Eukaryota; kingdom Metazoa; phylum Chordata; class Mammalia; order Chiroptera; family Pteropodidae; genus Cynopterus; species Cynopterus sphinx. The sequence goes on along the minus strand of CM057391.1, from coordinate 48,381,688 downwards.
CTTAGAGGCTGAACTTCTAACATCCCTTCCATCCTTGACAGTCCCTGATATTAAGTTATCAGCATTAGCAAAACCAGGCTTTGACAACTGTGCCAATGAACCACACACACATTCCTATTCCCCAACTCCAGAACTCTAAAAAGACACTTAACTATGCTTTTCAGAAAATTACATTAAGCCAAAGAAACTTTTCTTCTTATTTAGAATTCATTCAAATATGCACAAAGGGTAAAGGGCAAATATCCCACTTAAGTTCTTGATTAAAACAAAAACATAAGTCCCAACCCAACAATTTCAATCCCCAAACTCTAAACCAGATTACACTCTTGCTCCCCACTGTAAAGCAGGCAGTGCCAGAATCTGACACTTCAAAGCATGCAGACCTCAGAAATTTGAGTCTTCAGGGAAAACCAGGCTTTCAGAGGCACTTCCTATGGGTACAGGTATCAATCAAGAACATTTACCCCAGAACACTCTCAGACTTATCCTAAGCACCAAGCACCAGCAGAAACCTCCCAAACATAGCTATGGCCTCAAAAAAATTTTTTTTAAATTATACTTTTGCCCACAATCCTACCAAAGCAATGCATGAATGACTTCAAGAATTAGCCTGTTCTGTTATTTCTTAGTTTCATTCATTCATCAAATCTCTCTGCTTAATGCTTTAGAGACAGACAGGCAAACAGGACATGACCTGAAACATCCCCAGTAAGGGATCCAAGAGGCAAGACTGAAACTTGAGAAAGGTTACAACTGCTACAATTTAGAGTCATTGGTTTTCAAATATTTTTTAATTTCACATTCTATCTTTCAAAGAATCTAACTTCAAATTATGAAAATATAGTCATAAAATTGTGCTATTCTCTAAGAGAAATAAACCAGACACAAAAATCACAAATACTGTAGTATTCCTCTTATATGAGAAAACAGAACAGAGGTTAGCAGGGCTGGGGAAGGGAGTAATGAAAGGGTTATTTTTTAATGGGTACACAGTTTGTGATGATAAACAGTTCTAAAGATGAGTCGTGACAGTGGTTGCACAATATGCACAATATGAATGTACTTAATGCCAATAAATCACACACTTAAAAATGATTAAAGTGGTAAATATTATGTTATGTATATTTTACCACAATAAAAAAAAAATTTGTGATGTTCTGGTTGAAACAAAAACAATGGGCTAGAAGGTACCCAATGACACACATGTATAGCCGAACAAGTTCTGGGCAACAGGCTAAAAGCTAAACTAGACAATTGTTTCATTTTACCTTTCTTTTGCAAATCAATCCTTAAACTCAATCATAATGATCTTGGTGCCCTGACATACAATCCCCTGAATCTATTTATTCATCAACTGCTATTAGGATTATCTTCCTAAAATAGAATTATCTTCCTATTATCTCCCTCAGCTGGCACTGAATACTAACAGCATTATCCTAATGGTCATCCTTTCAAATACACTGTAGATAAATCCAAAGGTTTTGCCTCTTTGTCCCCCACTATACTACCCAAAGGAACAGCTAAACACTCATTTGCTGGTGATGATGATAAGAAATAAGCAGCTGATCTAAAACAGTAACATTCTCCTTCCTCTATATATTACTTTTCTTTTCCACTTAACAAGCAAAAAGTCCAAGTGGACTTTCTCCAGGCTGATGTTTGAATTATTAGCTAATATCTAGAAGACAGTTACAGAAAGGGGCCTGAAAGAAGACAGCAAAAAACAAGGATAGAGCTATTCAGACAGAATGTTAATCACCTAGGAACAGCCCAGGAAAGGTGCTAATTGAGCTCTCAGAAGACCCCTCCAATAAAGGCTTTCAACCTATCCCAACCCTAATTCTAACATCAGCAGAGAGCCCAGAAAAGTGGCCTTGAAGGCAACTCAGCACAGTTGGCCTCAGACGCCAGAGGGGTCAGGAAGGCCATTACTCCAGAAACAAGGAAAAGTCAGGACCTCCTGGGTTGTAAAGTCCTCAGGATTCTGAGGGTATACACAGTTTGTTGGGGGAGGAGAACAGAATTTGGGAAAGAAATGAGAGGCTGAAGCCTTAAAAAAAAAAAAAAAAAAGCAGCTCCAAACTCTACAGGATGAAGAAACGAACAGAGACTAAGCCCCAGGAATCAGACTGGGCTGGAGATAGACAGGAAACACTCAAGGCTGTATTGCCACCTTCTCTCCCTTCCCAGCAACCCATGTGTCATAGCAGAACTTAGCTGAAGAGAGGGAATGATAGCTCTCAATGTCTGACACAGGCACAGAAAAGAGGAAGTATTTTATGACATGTACTTGACATCCCTGTGTTACAGAGCCTCAATTTCAAAAAGCTTTTGGGTATCCAGGGATTAGGCTGGTTGGGTAGGAAAGATAAAAGAATATCTGGGGAACTAGCAAGAGCAGGAAGACTCAGTTAACCAACCGTGTTCAACCCACTAGCCTCAGCTATCGGCCACTGCACTTGTCATATTCTGCAAGTAATGAAAAATCTTAACACTTGCCCCACCTTGGTGATTTAGTGACCCAATCCCAAATCTGACTTTGCATCAGAACCATCTAAATTCACTTTGAGGAACTGGCTGATACACTCCATGTCACAGATTCTGATTTAGCTACATAGCTATAAATAAGAGCCTAGAATCACAAGCATTTGGTAACAAAAACATAAAAAGGACCTAGTACCTAGAAGACAAAAAAGCAACTGTGAGTGAGCCGCCATGAATGGGTAGCTGCATGAAACCCAGAAGCCTCTGATCTGATGAGGGCTCCCTCTCCAAGGTGGTAATTGGGTGCTAAGAATGCTACTAAAAATCAGCTAGTGATGTAAGCCTCCAGCCAACCAACCCACACAAAAATGAAAGGAGAAACTAACAAGGCAATAAGCATGTCCAACTAAGCTAACTGGTGACTAAAAAGTTCTCTGATCCTGTGCTTTTGCAACTTCTTGTTTGGGCCTTTGTTTTTCCTTTTGTTATTAGTAAAGTTGCTTTTAAATGCTCTGACATGGCCAAACTGTAAGAAATGAGACTCTTGCATCCCTAAGATACACCCACATTTGGATGATAAATCGTTGTCCTATTTAAAAGACAACCATTTCAATTTGGCCACTTGAAAATGCTTTATCTCATGTCATACAAAAGTCCTGGAGAGTCAAATCCCCAATTTTCAGGCAAGAAAACAGACACTCAAATATTTGCTGACTTTTCTTTTACACATGGGGCACAATGACATGGGAATATACATGCTCATGAATGTGCCTCTGATAATCCATAAATGCTCTACAATAAAGACAGAATTTCCATAATTTCTAAAACAAAGAGGGAGAATTCAAAAAGTAAACTATCCATTTTGGTTAAGGAATAGATAGTCTGATTGATCAAAAATTTGAATGGACTATAGGTTCCCTACTGTCTGGTAGGAAAGATGACAGGATACCTGGGGAGCTGGCAGAATGAGGAGTGTAGGGAATGTATTCTACGACACATACGAATTAATAACTTCCAAAAGTTTCAAGTAAATTAAAAAGCCAACACAAATTCTACTGAACCTTACTTATAATTTGACATTTTTAATTCAGAAGGCTAGTCTCCCCATAATAAATTAATTTAAACGCTTTATTAAGCACCTAGGACCTATAAAGCCCTAGCCCTGTGAGAGAAATAGACATGAGTAAGCTCTCGTCCTTATTCTTGAGGACTCAGCAATCTGTAGAAGAGATAAGACAAATACACAAACAACCAGAATTCAAGCAGAATGTTATTCATAAGGGACGTCTGGACAAATACTGGTGGGCATCTATGATTATGAAGGTCAACTATAAATTTTTCTGGTGCTAGATAAAACTGCTGTTTAGAAGATTTCCAAGCAGAAGGAAGGGTCTTAACTTTTCCTGTGAACTATATAACATTCATGTAGTTATTTTTGTGAACTACCTTTACCACACTCAGCATAAACAAAGAGCTCTCAATAACTCTTAGAAAATGTTCACTCATATCCAAAAAGAGACTTTTGGTTTGAGGGTCTATGAACTATTTTACATTAATTCACTTAGCACACATCTCACTATTTTGATTCTTCCTAAAATTAAAGAGGGGAGGGGAGATAAAGCAAACACCAAAGAACACCATGCTTAGGGAAATTCAGAGAGGTTATATCTGTATTGCTCATCATGGAGGGCTGTTTGCATTCACAGCACATGGTGCTAAGGAAAAAAATCTTCCTTTGCCATAACTTGTCATCATAGTTACTTCTAAAACACATCACACTTCTTAAAGCATTCGGGGGGGGGGGGGAATTATATCAAGATTTTCTAAAAAGCTCAAAATATCAGAACAGAACAATTAGAAAATTTATTTAACTCACTTTCGTATACTTTAAGCCTTCAAATACTTTAATAAAGGCCTATTATATTGATCAGATTTTGATGCAAAATGCACAAAGCACAGTGAGAAAAGTTTAACCATTTTTAATCGAAAAAGGACTGATAATATAGGTACAATTATTTACTAAATTTCTTTAAAAATATAAACAGAATAACAATTTGTGAATGTTTGCTCCTTTCTGCTACTGACAATAGGCTACTGGTCTTTTTGAAAACGACACTGACACCACGGACTAAGAGGGAGGAGTGGATGCCTGCTCGAACCATATGCTGGCAGTTAAAACATCAAAAATGAAATGGTGACTTGAAGGAAATTTATGAAGGTGATAAGGGCTAATTCTATTCATAAAGTAAAAAAAATAATTTAGAATTAGGTATTTTTTAAAAGGCAAGATGTTCTAGTGAAAAACCATAGCTTTGAAGATAGAAGATGGGATTTATTATAGATACAAGTCTTTGGAAGTTACTTAAGTTGTCTGAATTTCAATTTATTTATCTGTAAAATTCACTCATCTAACACATACTGAGTTTCAAGCACTATTCTAGTAGTCAGACATACAGCAGTGAACAAATCCTTGCCATTGTGGAGCTTCTATTCTAATGGGAAGAATATACAAAAACATACAGAATAGAAAAAATAAAGATAAGCACTAAGGAGAAAAACAATGCAAGAAAGAGGTTTCATAGAATGGTCAGGGAAAATCTCACTCAAAAAGATAACACTTGGACAAAGACATGAAAAAAAAAAAAAATAGGTGAGAAGGCCCTGAAGATATCTGTGGTCACAAAAGGGAACAGAAGGAATAACGGTCCTTTGGTAGAAACATGCCAGTCTTGTTGAAGCCAGAGAAAGCAAGTAGAGCCGATGCAAAGTGACAGATGGGAAAAGCACTGAAAAATGAGGTCAGAGAAATGGGGTCAAGGTCCTGTAGGGCAACTAGGCTATAACAAGGACTCTCACTTTTCCTCAGAGTGCAATGAGAAACCATTGGAAGGTTTGGAACACAGGTGCTTATCCTGACTTACATATCAGAAAAAAAAAAAAAAAAAACATTTACCACACTGAATTCTTCTGTGAGGACCAAATGCAATGCAAAAACTGCAAAATTCAAATCATTCTAATTTTATCACTAACTTACTATGTGTCTTTCTACACCAGACAGCTTTGTCAAACTCCTCTCCTGCACAAAATAGTAAATACAAAAAAGCAACTCTCTCCATTTCTACTACTCTATATCTAAGAATGTAAGTTTTTCTTTTTCCTTTTAAATCAAACCACCAAAAAACTGTATTTCAACACAAAAGATGAACAGTATGAAAACCAATTTCACCACTATCATTGAACCCAGCAATGAGTCATGAAATTACATGTCAATGAGTATTTTCCTTTGAACTGTCATGAACAGAAAAGGGAGGCTCCTGTGGGAAGTAGGGGACTCTTCTGTTATCACAATTAAGCACCCAAACCAAATATCTACCTTATTTATTATATATTGGCATAAATTAAATGTACACAGGGCAAATTTTCATTATATAAATGAAGTATGTTGCAAATGGTACAAATTATAAATTAGGTAAACTTCAGTTATTGTGGTACTAAACAGCTCATCATCAAATCCCTGCTTCGAGGCAATTATGGAAACTGAAGGCCCCATCAATTTGTGAGGAAAAACAGTACCAAGCTGAAATGACCCTGTTAATGGAAAATAAAGGTAGTTCCCCAGGTTCTAACCTTTGTCTACTCTTTTTTTGTGTCCTTTACAACACTCTGTCATTTCATCTACCGCCTGACTGCCACTATTGCCTGTATGAAAATAACTACTGCCTCATTACCTTCTACCCCAACTCCAGTGCCACAATGCTAGGTGCTGACTGTAATTGCCACCTGATGTCCTACAAGCAACAAATAATGCCTCGTATCTTTCACCATGTCCAACTTTCACTGGACACTTTGACTTTGTGTACTAATTCATTTCAACTTCAACCACCTTCGAAGGACGGCACTTCTTCATCTGGTACTTAAAAGTTAAATAACTAAAGCCACATTAAGAAGGAGAACCTACCATAGTGGCCTAGCTTTGTACCTAAAACAACAGATACGAAGCACAATTCATCATCTCCCCTTCCAGCTCTCCTGCAACTCCACTCTCACTATCCTACTTTGAGTGGAAAGGAGTTTAAATTTCAGTCACCTGGCCTCAAAACTCAAGTCATCTCTTCTGCCTCCCGCAGGCAGTTAATCCCGGGGAGCCCACGCTGCCTTCAAGCAAAGATTTCACTGAGCACAGGTCACAGAGGAAGGCCCCTACCACCCGCCAAAAACAGGGGGCCGGCCTCACGATCGCCGGCGGCCGGTTTCGGTGGGCTTTCTGCAGCGCCCTCCAAAGCAGGTATCCCACCCGCGTCCCTGCTCCCGAAATGGCCTTTCACTGCCCGCCAGCGCCGCTGTGGGCCTGCCTTGCTCCCCAACGGCTTCGCCCCTCCACATGTTCCACCTCAAGCCCCCAACCACCTTCCCTCGCCCAGCCCTTGCAGCCTTTACCTGTTCCTCTGCTTCCGCCATGGTGCGGCCGGTGAGTCACGCGACAGACCCGGAACTGAAGGAAAGCAGGACACTGGGGCCCGGGGACTGCTGGGAAATGTAGTTTTAGCCGCTTCTGAGCCGGGCCTCTTTTCTAGATGGTGAGGCTGGCTATTCAACCTCGTTTCTGCTTTCAAACCTGCAAGCTCAAAGAAATTATGCTTTGGAGAATCTGAACATAACCATTGTAACTGTTTTATTCTATTGTTGGTCTTATTTTTTTCGTGATTATTATAGTATTTGTTAATAGTTACTATGTATTAGGCCCCGGATTTAATTTTGCATGGATTATCTCATTTAATCCCCCCAGCACTCCCTACTATTATCCCTATTTAGAGAGAACACCGTGCCTCAGGATCACAAAGCAATAGGATTCAAATTTAGCTTCATTTAATGCCAAAGACTTGATTATCAAATGCTGTTTAGTCTAAGTGTTCTTGCCCTTGTTTTTAAAGTATATTAAGTGAATAGAAAGCAATCTTTGCAGAAGAGAATCAAAGAACAATTTATACTCCAAAAATATCTATTTAGTATCTACTGCTTGTATAAGTTGACATCTTCTTCTGGCATCTGGACATTGACATTAAAAGAATTTATCTGTTGTTTAATTAAATTATTTATTAAACTTTTATTGAGTATATTTTATTGGCAAATATGCAAGATAGAATAAAAATTTGTCCTTGGTAAAATATGTAATACCACTGCATTACTCGCATTCTTGAGAACGAATGATCTCTCCCTGTTTCTGGGCATTTTGAACTCTCTTTCCTAATCCTCAGGAATTTACAGCATCTTGTCCAAAGGCAGGCATTTTTCTCTTTCCACTCACCGTTAATAGCTGGTAACTAGCAGATGGCCCATCACAAATGGCAACCTGTGGCATGCTAAAATACCCTTTTGGACTCCCTGTCCTTATTAACTCTGACCTAGTAGGAAGTCATAGACACTCTATGCCTCTCAGGTGTCTAGGAGTAACTTGCTCAACCTATGATTCCCAGGGCCAGGTGTGACCTAATAGGAGACACTTGTCTTCTCCACATGGCTTAAATAGCCTTAGTTCTATCCTCTTCCTCCAAGCCTCACTGGGATACTTTTTCCATTCTGCTGATCAGTCAGTTACAAAGGAATGTAGACAGGCCAACCCCAAGGCATTTAGGTATGCATTGCCAATTACCCAATGCACTAAGATCATCTCTTGCAAAGCAGCCCAGGTCCAACATATTATTCATGAAGGGCTCCAAGTTCCACAAAGACTCTTACACAGACCAAAGAGACTCTGGAAACCCTCAGTCAAGTCTCCATAGGAAAAAGAACTAAGCCTAGACTCTCTACTTTCCTGACTTTTCTCAAAAACTGTGAATTTCCCCTTTTTCATTTTGCGATAGACCTACCTATAAACCTCTAATGGGCCTGAATGAAGATGTAGCCAAAGTTCACTGTAGATTATTTTCTGCTTATGTAACCTCAGAGACTCTGGATTCCCCATGTCTGTTTCCCATTCAGTGTTCCATCTTGACTATAATAAAATATGACGAGTATTGGATCTATTATTATTTCCTTTTGAACAAGCTGGAAAGGTGAAACCCACCAGAGGCAAGCAGGTTCATGCTAGGCCCATGCACAAGATGAAATTCACATATGACCTTCAAGCCCCAAGTTTTCTAATTTGAAATGGAAGTTTTGGACTCCCTTATCTAGGAAGGCCCCTAGCTTCCTGCTACTCACACTGTGGTTCACAGACCAGCAACATCAATATCACTTGATAGCTTGTTGGAAATGAAGAACTTGGGGCCTCTTCAGAAACATACTGAACCAGAATCTAGATTTTAATAATATCCCCAGGTGATATTTAGTTTGAGTTTTATTTAGTTAAAGTTTGAGAAGTGTTCAGCCTGACAGTCTTTCATTCTCCAGTAAAGCACCTTTTTTTTTTCTTGTACATCATCTGTTCATATCTCCCAGCTACAGAGCTAGAGGTTAATAGTTAACTTCTCATTCACAATCTATAGCACCTAATACTGAGAATAGGCTTCGACCAGACTTAAACCATAACATCTGCAAAGTGGTTCACTGGTTTCACGGATTTATCTTATAAATTTGTTATATAGACCTGAAACAATTTATTAGCTCAATAAATTGTCATTTATTCATAATAGCAACCTACTTCATTGTTTAAACAATATGAATGGTTTCAACATTTTCCATTATAAGACAGTATTTCTAAATTTAGTAAATTCAAAAAATCAGCAAAGTGGAAAGGTAAGGTGAAAAAAGTCACCCTTACATTTTTTATAATTAAGTGGTACTTTACAGTTTTTTTTTCTGTCTTTAGCTTCTATTCCTTCTTCGATTGCTACCTTTTTCAGTCTAATGGTATTGCTTGATATAGCCAGTGACTAGGAAAGCTAGACCATATTACATTACTGACTCCAAGCAATGGTCTTAACCTTTCCTTAATTTTCTCTCACAAATAGCTAAAAAATTTTTTGTTTCTAGCAACTTTGGAAAGGCGTGACTTATTTTGTAGTTTATATTTTCAAAATCTCTACCCTCTGAAACCTGTTACCTTCTAACGGTATAGATGTCATTTTGAGACACAGCCTATTGAAAGTTTCCCTAAACAAACACACTAGATTTTTTTAAAGAACATTTTTCTAATTACAAAAGTAATGCATATTTATGATAGAAAATTGAAAAAATACAAAAAATAAAATAAAATACAATCCAAAAGCCACTTATAATTTTTTCCTCCATATCATTATTGTTGGATATATTTCTTCTCTCTCTCTCTCTCTCCCTCCCTCCCTCTTTCTTTGTGTTTATTTAAAGTTTTTTAAACAAAAATTATATTATCAAGTTTTGTCATCAAATTTCTTCACTTAGTCATATTTCAAGGTCATTTTCCAATAACATTATAAAATATTTTATGAAAACATGATTTACTTGTTCACATTAAAGTTTCATTCTATGAAAATATTATAATTCTTTTTTAATTCATACTTTGAGTATCTAATTAATATTCCTACACATAATTTTGGAAGATACTTTAGCAGAAGGTGGTATCAATTGTAGAAATAAAGACCAACCAAATGAGTAATTCCAAGGTTGTTTCATTTAGAACCTGCTCTAGCAAGAAAATCAGCCACCATCACTTATGTTTTGGCAGAGACACACAAAAAAAGGCAGGAATGGGAAAGCTTTATTGTGTAAAATGGGAAGCCTTCAGGTGTGCCTAGAATGGAGGCTTTAGGTGGACTAATTATGAGTGGGGCATCCAGTGTGATTGGTTAAGGGCGCATATTTAGCTTTCTCAGGTTGGTCCTAAATTGGAAGTGGGAATAAAAATTATTGAAGCTCTTCTTTATATTAATCAAGTCCTGGTCACTTTGGGCTGATTATTATAGAAGTTTTTGTTTAACTTCCTGGAATGTTACTAGAGATAGCAATCTGGCTTCCTGCAAGTCTGCCTTACAGCAGGCTGCCTTCCTGGGCTGGTTATTGTAGTTGAAAGTTTGGTTTCTTGAATAGGTTGCTGCAGACTGTTGGTCAGAATTTGGTTTTTATATCTAGTCTGGCCATGTCTGTATGTTCCATTTCTCATAATTTATATTCCCGTGAGTTATATATGATATCTCTATTCTCTATACCCTTCTACCATCAAACATTAGATATTCTGTTTAATATTGTGTTTTCTTTAAAATGCCATCAATTTATTGGGGGGGGGATAGTATTTTACTTTTTGTTTTAACACATATTTCTTTGAATTTTGATGAGTTGATTTTTTTCATACTCTTCATTTTCAATTCTTTTCTGCATTTTTACTCTCACTCTTTACTCATTTTCATGTGGGAAATTGGTCTTTTTCATATTGACTTGAAAAAAGAATGTTAGCAGACCGCTGGTTTCAGTAAATGGAAGTGTTGTGTGCTTTCCAAGAAAGATTCTTAAAGGGTAGCACACAGCTGGAGATATCCCTTATACCTTTTCTGCTACAAGGTTCTCCAGTAATCATCTAGGTCCATGAGGTAGCCTTGAGGATAGAAATCAAATACTAAGGATGAAGCAAAAAGATAGAAGCAACCTGTGTTCCTGATGATGTTTTGTAGCCACCATAACCCCCTAGATTGCCTGCCTCCAGATTGATTTTGAATGAAAAAATAAAACATTGTGTTATTGTGGGCTGTCTATCACATGCATCCAGACACAATCCTAACTGATACAGTGGTGGGAACACAATGAGAATTTGGCCATAAAGATATCACTTATTACACACCAGTGAATGATCATTTTCCTATTTGCACACCTGAGAATAGTAAAAGGAGAAAGGGATAAATCACACAGGCATGTATGTGAGAACAAAATTTTAAATTATAATGTTTTGAGATCTTGGGGTATAGGGCTGGCACAGTGCCCCCAGAGTGTAAACTTTCCTTCATTTTTTTCCAATTCATTGTGATGTTTAAGAACTTGAAAAGTGGTCAGATCAGAATCCAAATTATATCTGCACTATTTACAGTACTTCCTTAGAAAAAAGTATAAGTTAACTTTATAAAGTTCCAGTTATCTCGACTGTCAAATGGGCTAACAGTACCTTGCTCTCAGGGTTATTGCAAAAAATAAAAGACAAAATGTATTTAAACCTCTGAGCAGGAGGTTGGGGCATAGATGTTTTTATTATCATTGTACTGCTATTGTGTTTTCTACACTTGAATATCTATATGAAAAACATCACAGTCTCATTCCCATGCTCCATTTTTATGATCTTCACTTAGAGGACCCAGCCTTATTTGTTCTCATAAGAAGAAGAAAAGGAATTTTAGGGATGTTCAGACTTGTCCTTAACCTGGTCCCTGAAAGGAAACTGTTTAGAGATTATCAGACACCTCATACAGATAAAGTGAGAGTGTGACCAAAAAACAGAAACTTCCAGTTTCTGTTTCTTCATGTGAGAAATTTGGAACTTACTACTCTGTTCTAACTATAAATAAAAAGCTGAACAAACTGAAAACTCATACTCAGAGCAAATTCCTGTCCTCAAGATTGGAGAGACCAACCGAGAATAGAGGGAGTCATGGCATTCTAGAGCAGAGATTCACAAGGAGAAACTGCCACATAAACCAGTGCTAGGGTGGGAAATTCTGAACTGTACTTGGGGCTCAGAGTGGACAAATCTGAGAGTTAGAAACTCCAGGAATCTGAGGAGCAAAGAAACAAACAAACCAAATGAAAACAGACTTCACAGATACAGAGAACAAACTGGCAATTGCCAGAGGGGAGAGGGATTGGAGGGCTGGCTGAAAGAAGTGAAGAGATGAGGAAGTATAAATTAGTAGCTAAAAAACAGTCACAGGATGCAGAGTACAGCATAGGGAGTATAGTCAATATTATTGTAATGGCCGTGTATAGTGCCAGATGGGTGCTAGAGTAATCGGGGGGATCACTTGGTAAATTATGTAAATGTCTAACCATTTACCATATACCCAAAACCTGAAACTAATATAACAAAAACAAACAAACAAACAAAAGCTAAGCAAAATAAATTGCATAGACTTATAAGTGAAAAAACAAACAAACAAAAAATTCCAGGGATTCTCAGGTATAGTGGGTGCCCAACAGTGTTGTGAGATTTACCTCCATGAACTCAACCAGGTTCACGTAAATATCTGGGAAAATCTCCTCAGTCTTCCGTCAGGGGGTCAGGGAAAACGAATCATTGTGATACTAGCCAGAAGACTCTGCTCTTAACAAGGTCTGCACTCAGGAGAAACTATTTAACCAAAGCCTAACTGACTTGGGAGAAGGGAAATACCAACTGCACCCCACTCTAGCTATCCTGCTCTACATAAAGGGGAAAAGAAAACTAAGAAAAACTTGTGAAGTTCACAGACTGACTAAAAGCCCAGACTCACTAAAAGATGAGACTTAATCCTGGGACTATAGAGCACTTTCCCTCCCCCCACATCTTACCACCACATTCTGAAAGGCCTCTTTACAGCAGTTCCTTTTCCTAGCATATCATGTCCAGATATCAGGAAAAAACTACGAGATATATCAAAAAGCAGAAAAACAATCTGAAGAAACAGAGCAAGCACCAAAATGAGACATGGAAGGAATGTTGGAGCTACTGGACTAGGAATTAAAAACAAACAAACAAAAGCTATGATTAATGTGCTAAGGGGTCTAATGAATAAAGTAGACAGTATGCAAGAACAGATGGGTAATGTAAGCAAACAGCTGGAAATCCTAAGAAAGAACCAAAAGAAATGCTAGACATAAAATGCAGTGTAACAGAAATAAAGAATGGCTTTGGTGGGCTTCTCTGTACACTAGATTGCTGAGGAAAGTATCTCTGAATTAGAAGATATATCAAAAGAATCCTTGAAAATAAAAGAATGAGGAGATAAAAGACTAGGAAAAAAACAACAGAACAGAATATCCAAAGACTACAAAAAGTGTAACATACATATAATGGGAATGCCAGAAGGAAAAGAGAGAAGGAACAGAAGAAATATGTAAAACAATGGGAATTTCCCCAAATTAATGTGAGACACCAAACCATGGGTCCAGGAAGCTCAGAGAACACAAACGTGATCAATGTTAAAAAAACAAACAAACTAACTAACATGTAGGCATATTGTTTTCAAATTACAAGAAAATCAAAGATAAAGTAAAAAATTCTGAAAGAATCTAGGGAGTGGAGGGGAGGGGGAGTTCCAAATTCTCCTCAGAAACTATGCAAGCAAGAAAAGAGTGGAGTGAAATAATTAAAATGTTGAAAGGGAAAAAATAAAACAACTTAGAATTCTGTAGCCCTGTGAAATGATTTTTCAACACTGAAGAAGAAATAGACTTTCTCAGCAAACAAAAATTGAAATAACTTATTGTTAGTAGACCTGCCTTGCAAAAAATATTAAAGTTCTTAGAAAGAAAAATAACACAGGTCAGAAACTCAGGCACGCATAAAGAAAAAAAGAACACCAGAGAAGAAATAGGTGAAGGTAAAATAAAACTTTTATTTTTCTTATTCCTAATTGTTTTGACATAAAATTTTTTTCAAAATAATAATAGCAACAATGTATTCAACTAGATGTTCAGTACAATGTATGCTTATGTATATCACATTTATAAGCTTATGTATATCACATATATATGCTTATGTATGCTTTTATATAAGTGAAATCAACGACAGAAATGATACAAAAGAGAAGAAAGAATTAAGATTATTTGATCAGTATAAGATACACATACTACCTGTGACATAGTATTAGTGCTATTTGAAAGTGGACTTGGATTTGTTATAAATGTATATTGCAAACTCGAGGGCAAACATTACATTTTTTAAAAAGAGGTATAACTGATATGATAAGAGAGAAAATGGAATCATAAAAAACTTAATTAAAAAGGCAGAAAAAGATTAGAAAACAAAAATAGGAACAAAGAACATGGGCAACAAATTAAAAGTAACAAATATGGTCAATATTAATCCAACTCTATCAACAATTACTTTGAATGTTAATGGCTTAAATACAGCAATTAAAAGACAAAAATCTCAGAGTAGATTAAAAAAAACACAGCCCAACAATATGTTGACTATAAGAAACCCACATTAAATATAAAGACACACAGATTAAAAGTATATATGTAGAGAAAAATATAACATGCTAACATTAATCAAGAGAAAGGAGTAACTATATCAATTTCAGACAAAGCAGACTTCAAGGTAAGGAAAGTTATCAGGGGTAAAGTAGGGCATTATATAATGATAAGTGGGGTCAATTCTCCAAGAAGATACAACAGTTCTTAATATGTATGTGTCTAACATAGGAGTGTCAAACTATGTGACGCAAACAATGATAAAACTTCAAGGAGAAATACTTCAAAGGATATTATAGTTGGAGATATCTATATCCCTCTATCAGAAATGGACAGATGAGCAGAAAATTAGTAAGCGCATAGTTCAATTCAGCAATACCATCAGTCAAGTGAATATAATGGATATTTATAGACTGCTTCATCCAAAAACAGCAGAATACACATTTTTGCCAGACTCACAAGGAACATTCACCAAAATATACCACAATCTGTGCCATAGAACACACCTCAACAAATTTGAAAGAATAGAAATCAGGCATGTCTCCTCACAAACCAAAGTGAAATTAAATTAGAAATCAATAAGAAAAGATATCTGGAAAATCCCAAAAGTAAAAAATACATGGGCCAAAGAAGAAATCTCAACAAAACATAAAAATATTTTGAATTAAGTGAAAATGAAAACACAGCTCACCAAAATTTATAGGATTCAGTAAAAGTAGTGCATAGTGGGAAAATTATAGCATTAAATGCATATATTAGAAGAGAAAGGTCTAAATTCAATCATCTAAGTTTCTAACTTAGGAAACTAGAAATAGATTAGCAAATTAAATCCAAAGTAACCAGAAGGAAAGAAGTAATAATTAGAGCAGACCGGAGAAACTGAAAATAGGGAATCAATGGAAAAAAAAATCAACAAAACCAAAAGCTGGTTCTTTGAACAGCTCAATAAAATTAATAATGCTCTAGCCAGGCTCATGAAGAAAAAGAGAACATAAATTACTAACATCAGAAATAAAGAGGAGACATAACTACAAATTCCATGGACATTAAAAAGATAACGAAGGAATACTATGAGCAGCTCTATGCCCACGAATTTGATAAACTGGATGAAATGAACCAATTCTTTGAAAGACATGATCTGCCAATACTTACACAAGAAGAAATAAACAACATAAATAGCCCTAAATCTATTAAAGATGTTTAGTCAATCAGTAATTTATAAATTTCAAAAAAAAAAAAAGAAAAGAAAAAAAAGAAAAGTCCAAGCCCAGATAGGTTCACTTGTAAATTCTGCCAAACATTTAAAAAAGAAATTATAGCAAACCTCTACAACCTCTTTCAGAGAAAAGCAGAGGGATTACTTACAAAATCATTCTGTAAGGTCAGTATTACTCTAATACTATAACCAGACAAAGATATTTCAAGGAACAAAAACTACAGACCAAATCTCTCATGAACATAGATTTAAAAATTCTGAACAAAATATTGTCAAATCAAATCTAAAAAAAGTATAAAAACAATTATACTTCATGACCATAATAGATTGATCTCTGGTATTCAAGGCTGGTTCTATATTTAAAAGTTAATTAATGTAATGTATCACAGACTAAAACGATGGTGACCATAACAATGATGTAGAAACATTCATTAATGAGAAAAAAAATCTTAGTAAACTAGAAAAAGAGAAAAATGTCTTCAACTTGATAAAGACTAACTCCAAAAATCTACTACTAACATCATACTCAATGGTGAGAAACTCAAAGCTTTCTCACTAAGCTCAAATACAAGGCAGCGATGTTTTCTCTCACCAGTCCTTTTCGACACCATGCTGGAAGTTCTTGCAAATGAGATAAAGCAAGAAAAAGGAAATAAAAGGTATACAGATTGGGAATGGAGATACAAAATTCTCTTTGTTTGCAGATGAAATTGTTGTCTATTTAGAAAATGTGAAAGAATAAACAAAACCCCCCCTGAAACTAATAAGTGATTATGGCATAGGTGCAGAATGTAAGGTTAATATACAAAAGTCAATTGCTTCCCTATATACCACCAATGTACAAGTAGAATTTGAAATTAAGAACGTTATCATTTACATTAGCACCTCAAAAATGAAATACTTAGGTAAAACTATAACAAAATATGTACAATATCTATATGAGAATTATCACACAACTCTGATGATCAAAATCAAAGAACCAAATGAATAGAAAGATGTTCCATGTTATTGAATAGGAAGACTCAATAGTGTCAAGATGTCAGTTCTTCCCAACTTGGCCTATGGACTATGCAATTTCAATCAAAATCCCATCAAATTATATGGATATCAACACACTAATTTTAAAGTTTATACAGAGAGGCAAAATATCCAGAATAGTCAGCACAATATTGAAGGAGAAGAACAAAGCTGTAAAACTTACTCTACATAATTCTAAGACTTACTCTAAAGCACAGTAATCAAGACAGTATTAGATAAAGATCAGAGAAATAGATCAGTGAAAGAGAATAAGACACAATTCACAAAACAATAACTGTTAAGCTATATTTCATTAAAATTTAAAACTTTTGCTCTGTGAAAGACAATGTAAGAGAATTAAAAGACAAGCCAGTGACTGGGAGAAAACATTTTAAAATGATACATCTTAATAAAAGACTTACCCAAAATGTACAAAGAATTCTTAAGACAACAAACAACCTGATTAAAAATTGGGCCAAAGACCTTAATAAACAACTTCCAAAATATATAGATAGCAAACAAGCATATGAAAAAGATGATCCACATCATATGCCATCAAAGAAATGCAAATCAAAACAACAGTGAGATACCTATAAAACTATAGAAATGTTCAAAATCTAGTACACAGACAACACAAAATGCTGGTGAGGATATAGAGCAACAGGAACTCTCATTTGTTGACTGTGGAGAGGGAAAATGGTGGAACCACTTTGGAAGACAGATTGGAGGTTTCTTACAAAACTCAACGTACTTTTACCATACAGTGCAGCCATCTTGCTCCTTGATATTTACTCAAAGAAGCTGAACATCTATGTCCAAACAAAAACCTGCACATGGATACTTATGGCAACTTTATTCGTAATTGCTAAAATTTGGAAGCAACTAAAATGTCCTTCCATAAGTGAATGGGTAAATAAACTGTAATATATCCAGACAGTGAAATATTATTCAGTACTAAAAAGAAATGAGCCATCAATCCATGAAAAGATACGGAGGAAGCTTAAGTTCACATTACTTAGCAAAAGAAGCTAATCTGAAAAGGTGACCTGTATGATTCCAACTATATGACATTCTAGAAAAGGCAAAACTATGGAAACAATAAAAAGATTTGTGGTTGCTGAGGGGTGGTTTTGTCTAAACCCATCGAATGCACAACAACGAGATGGAACAATAAAGCAAACTATAGGTTTTGGGTGATTGTGATGTGTCAACGTAGGTTTATCAGTTCTAACAAATATGCCACTCTGATTAATTATTTTTATAGTGGAGGAAGTTATGCATGTGTAAGGGTAGGGGTATGTGAGAAATCTTTGTACCTTCCTCTCAATTTTGTTGTAAATCTAAAACTGCTCTAAAATATAAAGTCTTTTTTTTTTTACAAAAATTATTTTATGCACAATTGTAGAAAGTATAAAGTTGTATCTTACCCATAGTGAGGGTAGAAAATCCTGCTGGTTACCCTTTTCCATGATAATTTCTCATAAGTAATCATCACTTTATGTATGTTAATACTTCACATCTATGATTTCTAAAGAGAATGGTGAAGCTTAATCTCTTTATAAAAGACCTGTCAAATATTATACAGTAATGAGTAAAAAAAAAAGACTCCAGAAAGATTTTTTTTCTTCTTATGTTTGTTGTGATACATTTTACAGACATTTTTACAGATTATTTTCTTCATATGTATATACAGAGGATTATGTAAGTTTTAAATATAATTTGAATCATATTCTACATTTCTGTGGCACTTTTATTTATTAGTAGTTCTAAAATGTAAATCCACATAAATACATGTAGAGCTACATAATTGTCACTGCTTGTATAGTTTTCTACTGAATTATTATAACTTACATAGCCAATCCCCTACTTTCAAAAATTTATATTGCTTTCAATATTGTGATGAACATTGTATTTTTCTGCACTTGTATAATTTACAAATATTTTCTTAGAAAAAATGTTTAGAATAAAATGTCTTGATTAGAGGATCATTGAAGTTCTCATGAGTTCTTTGAAAAAAGCAAGAATACTCTACCATGGTAATTGTGAATAATTTAGAAAACCTTTTATACATCCTTCGGATTCCTATTGCATGTCTTACTAACAAATATTTCAAAGGCCACCTGTTTGGGTTTTTCCCAGACATGAACTACTTCTATGCAACCTATTTGTGGAACTTCTTTAATATTTTTGACAGGAAAGCACAAAACTAAGTTTTTTAACTTAAAGCATAAATTCAATCTGGTCATATTCCAGGTGTTTAGCTGTGCCAAGAAAATGTGTTATTTTACAAAGAATCTTTCATTTTTAATCAAAACTTTTAAACAAAATACTTAAACACATCCTGCCATTGGCTCCAAATATCTTTTGTGAAGCAAGGTCCATTTTTCAGCATGAATCCAATTTCAAGGTGTGTCTGTGTAACAAGAGCTTTCTATTTTATGTATTTGAGTCTTTCAAACACAAAGACACTAAAATTGACAATGAAGAGGGAGAGAAGGAGAGAAAAGAGGAGATGGAGTAAGGGTCTGCTATAATAGGTTAAAGCAATGGTAGCTCCAACTGTGTTCTAAAAGTTTACATAACCACTCTGCTAATTGATTGAAACTTAGTGTTCATTTTTTGGTATAAACAGTAATGTAAATGTTTTTTATCCAGAAAACTATTTAGTCCACAATACCATTAAACCTATACATGTTATAAAAAATAGAATACATAACTACTGCAGAATCAATAATTAAAGAAATTAAAAACAGTTTGACGTTGCTTTAGTTGTTTTGTACTTACATTGAATATTGGCTCATGAAGAAAACCACACTTAATTACCACAAGATTTTGTTTTACTTTATTGTGTTTCTGCTTGACTCCAGTTATTTATTGAAATATGACAAGGGAGGAGCTTATCCACCATTCCCGGCACTGTTATCACAGAACAGTGTCACTTTAGTTATAGGTCCCTGATCTAGAAATGAGGTTTAGGGTCTTTTGGTTGTTGCTTTAAGGAGAGAAATAACTTTAATTATCACTAGGGAAGGCTTATTCCCTCAAAAAGAGAACATATTAAGAAAAATACTAGAAATGAGTTCACAAAATGAATATGAAAGATAACACTGCACACTAAAGTGGAGCCAGACTTCCTCTTAAGGTAATTCTGCTAGATTTCAATTAACATTTCTACTGAAAAAAAAAAAAAAAGTTGCCCTAGTCCCCACCACACTCATGTAGCAGCACAAGAACCCCAAGGCCTGACATATCTAGATGATATATCATTAACTTCTTATTTGACATACAAATGTCTAGAAGGCTTTAGAGGAACCTCTCTATCTCCCCATCAACCACCTCCCAAGGCCATCTGAAATGTTCTTCCCTTTATGACTTTTCTTTGCTCTGATTTTTGTAGATCCAACATCAAATTGGGATGTTCTTGCCTTGCTGTTTCCACAAGCCAGTCTCCTATCCCACTTCCAAATTTGTTTGCCAATGCCTTAGGCTTCAGAACTGTCACTCATTGTTAGTACCTTAACAATAGCAATAAAAATTATTTATTAATTTTTTCTAATAAGAATATACTTTCTATTTTGGTTTGTACTTGTAGCAAATTTCCTAGGACTTTAGGCCATCTCAAGCTGCCTGTTTCTTTATACCTTCTTATCATGAAACTATAACACCATTTGCAGACATAGAATGGTTCTATCCTAGGCAAGTGAGTTAGGGACCCTTGGAAAGTAGAGCTCATTTAAGTCACTAGGGTATTATTCCATTAACATATGACTATTTACTTCAACTTTGAGTTGAGTAAGTTTCTTTCAGAGACAGGTATTGCCTACAATAAAACGTTGCCCACCCCTTGCAGGCTATTATTTGTTGATAAAATCAACTTAGTATTTTACAATATGTCTTCTATTCACAAAATTATAAAATAACTTAAAAAATAACAGCCCTCAAAATAACCTCTGACTCTTAGAAAGTTACCTTAGCTTTTATAAATCTTTGCAGATTTTTGTCCTGCCTTTTGAAAAATACCGAACTCTGATGATGCATCCCTCCAGCTCTTACAGTCATTTAAAAAAGTGTGCTACTTATGTTTTTCCATAGGCAGCTATGTGGACTGCCTTCGAGGTTCTATTTTTTGAGTTTATAGTATCAAATCTAGAACATTCAAAGCATGGGCACTTATTGTTAAGCCCATAGAATTGTTTTGTTCCATTGTTTTTATGGCCAAAGTCTTAAGAAACATAGTGGTACAAAGTCACTAAATATGGAAAGCAAATTTGATTTCTTAATGAGAGTATTTAATCCTCCTAAGTTCTGAGTAGAATTAATTTTTATCTTCCAAAAAATTAAGAGTGTACTTGAAAATCTCACATCTATTTGGGTTAATTCAGTGTATTTTAAAGTTTTTCGTTTCTTTGAAGTTTTGTTTGCTTTTTTCTACATACTGCATCCCACAGTAAGAAATTTGTTTTACATCATTGTGTGTGTGTGTGTGTGTGTGTGTGTGTGTGTGTGTGTATGATAGAGAGAGAGAGAGAGAAACACACACACCCATAACAAACAAAATTTTCATGAAATAATACTTACCTGTAGTATATGTGATTCACACAGGCATCATTGAAATTTTTTATTTTATCCTATCTTATACTATGCTATCCTACAATATTTTGGTCACTACTCATTAAATTGACTTTATTATCTGCAAATGAAGCACAGACTTTCAATTTTAAAAGCACTGGATTATAATTTTTAATAATAAGAAAAGAACGAGGCACATGTAGTAGACTAAAGTAACTCTAGTTCTTTACTTCCTAGAACATTTTTCCACTTGTTTTTCCTTTAATCTCCAGGTGATCCTGGTAAGGGCTAAAAAACTTTTCTTAGGAATGAGTATGGAAAATGGCTTCTTTCTGCTGGGGTTGCCAAGCTGTGAGTTGTGAATTTGGGCTGTTGGCAGCTATCTTCACCCTGCAGGAGAAAGCCTGAATGAATAATGAAGCCACAGTATACAGAGGGATAGCCAGAGCCAGGGAGAGCCTTAGGAGCAATGTTTGAGCAACTGGATTAAGATGTAAAGAATTCTAGATGTATCTTGTATTTCTCAGATATATAAGATAATATGGTTTCTTTTCTTTAAGTTGTTTTAAATTTTCTCACTTGCCAAGTGGAAGAGTCCTGATAATGAAGTAAAGCAAATGAACACAAAGGGCTTGATATGAATGAAGAGACCACATGCCTGTACCTCTATTGGAAATATTAATACAACCTATCTTCTGCTTCTCCTCTTATATCCATGGAGAAATGGGCTGTTCAGGGACTTATGTGGCAGAAAATTCTATTATTTCAAGAGTATTTTAAATATTAATTCATATGTCCTTTCCCCCCATCAAGCTCTTCTACCTCTTTTCTTTTTCCCCACCAGTTAGTATGGCTTTCTTTATTCATTCCTTCCGAAAAGGTATGACATTGCAGAAATAACAAAGTTTGGCCATTTATTTTCAATTGCCTATGCTTCAAGAGAACACAAAGGAGGTGTGATGAATAAAGAAAAAAAAATTATAACTGTAAGACTAGAAAGGAATTCCCAGGTTAAGGAGGGTGAAAGATGAAGGGAACATGAGTGGGAGAAAGTTGAGAGAGGCCCTAAGAAAGCCACCCATTTCTGCTCAAGAATCTGGTTATATGAACAGTGTCCATCACCAATGCCTGGGGAACTTTTTGGCTCCATTTAGGTAAAAACCATGCATTCCCTGTGCTGAGGAGTTTGTTAGTCATTCTTTGATTAAGGTTCTGTGAGATTCCCCCTGCTGCAACAGCAATCACATGGGCTGCTGAGGAAGACTACTTCTCTGTGTACCCATACCACTAACCCTAGGTAGGTAACCCTCCACAAAAGACTCTTGAAATAGAGTGTGAATCCTGAATACAAAGAGAAATGTTATTCAGGAGGAAGGAAAGCTCACTGCATCTAAACTCGGAGGAAGCCCTGAAATCTCTCCAGAGCTAGGTATTAATAAAAATATCTAATCTGACTTTGAAGCCTCCCACTCCCAACATACACTGTTATCATCACCTCCACCATCACCTTTGCACATGAATGTGCTAAACAGGGATTCAATCAGTACTAAACTATTTTACACATTTTTGTATCATGACTCCTCAACAAATGTAACCAATTTTAGTTAAGCTCAGGGCCAGGCACTAATAATATAAAGATGACTGATATAAGATACCCAATCTTCATGTTGCTCACATTGTGAGAAGTGAGTGGGCACAGAAATGCATGTAACCAATCCTATTCAAAGGGCTGATGGAGTGTGTGTGGGGGGGAGCAGTAGGGAGGTGTCTGCCTGGATGGCCTTCCAAGACCTCTTCCATTCTATCATCCTGTAATTTTTTTTCTAATTGAAAACTACCCTGCATTGCTATGGTTTAGCCATAAACATTCAACCTGTATAACTTAATGAAGGAATTTTCCTATAATATTTCCTGAGGCTTTAATTACAGTTTTAAAAACCTAGAGTAAACAATGCACAAAGAGCCTCTGATATATCATCGTGCTCACCTTTATCAATAAATTCTGATGGAAGTAGGTGGCGCCAGTCCATCTGTCATGAATGCTTTCCATAGGTCTGGCTTCTAATCATGGCTTTGCCAATGAGATGGCCTCCTTCAGTACAATTTCCATCCTAGTGTTATATCAATTCTCTCCCCTTTGTAGAAACAGTATAGCCTTCCTTTTTCCTCTCATTCTTTCCAAATTCCAATAATTGATGAAAACCCAGAGTCTAAAGGCACCAACACTTACCCTTGGACATCCCTTGATTAAGAAGCCATCATGTGGCAGTGTCCCACATCAGAATCCTGATCTCTGCAGGTCTGCTCAATGCTACTAAGTAATGCTTGAAAGAGACTGTTTAAGTACATGGCATTGTGGTGGGTTGTGTGCCTACTACACACACACACACACACACACACACACACACACAC
This sequence comes from Cynopterus sphinx, assembly GCA_030015415.1. Classification (NCBI taxonomy): domain Eukaryota; kingdom Metazoa; phylum Chordata; class Mammalia; order Chiroptera; family Pteropodidae; genus Cynopterus; species Cynopterus sphinx. The sequence continues at coordinate 48,357,921 of CM057391.1, read as the reverse complement.
CAATACACACACACACACACACACACACACACCAACACACACACTTCTCAGTGAGCCTTTCTAAAGAAATACATTTTGAGCTAAGAGCCTCTTCTAGGGAGGAGAATATGTCTATAGGTTTCAAGGAAGTAAAAATCAGGCCACCTCCCACCAGGATAGTTAAAATGAAGCCAAACATTTCTCCTGGAGGAGGAGGCTGCCCCTAGTAAGGACGTGAACCACATTCCTAATCCATGAGAGAGATAAATTGTTCAGGAATGGAAGACATACAATTTTGAAAAGATTATGTGGCATGCCAAAGACATACACTTTAAGTAGAGCATTCTAATTGGGTGACTGCATTACAGAGGAAGTTAATAACTGAACTGACCATATCTTAAGAACAGGAAAAACATTTACCTGAACAATAGGGAAATGTTCATTCTTTTCATTCTTTTCATTCTGTAGACTCAGAGAAAGTATTTTGATGGATCATAAGCCTTTTATGAACCCATGACCTGGATTTAGAAAAGCTGTGATCATTGCATGCCAACCTTTCATAATAAGCACAATTTACTCCCTCCTCATTCCTTGCCCCAAGGTGAACTCTAAAGGATGAAATTCAGAAATCAGAGATTACATGCACTGGGAATTATTACCAAAGTTTAATATAACCCTGTTACATTTTGACAGTAAACGAACTAGTTAGATATCATACTAGGTGGAACATATTCCTGTTGACTATCAAGGACTAGATATTGAACTTAAGTGCCATTGTTGATTTATATTTGTTTTATAATAACAATATAATGAATGCTTCTCTTTAAAACAACAAAATTAAACTAATTCTTGCTCTTCACATATATGGCATCAATTTCATCATATTGATATGTTCTAAAGTTGACATTGGAGAGAAAAATTTCAGATTAGAAGAAATAAGGACTGGCTGCCCAGGCCTACCTGCCTCTATTGGTAAAGGCCATTTTTGCACATTTATATAAATAGTTGTCAAGCATTTCTTAAAATCTAGGCCAAAGAAAGAGATGACGGGGAACAGGAAAGGTTACCTCTGGCCACCTGATTAAGGCACAGTTTCCAATTTCTTATTTCTTGTCCTGGAATATTTTTTCCAGTGTGATTGACACCTAGAAAGTTTCTTCCTCTTGTATCCCTGAACTGTAAGAGAATAGTCTTACTTTATCCCTATAAGATATCATATTAGAGCACAATAGTCTAAATCAGAGTAGGAAATAATGTGTCTATTCTCTATGCGATCACCTATGAATAAAATTATGACAATTTACACGGATGTATTATGTTCATATGTAGGTACTCCTTAAATTCTCTCAACATCCTGGTGAGTTCATCATGATAATGCCTCTTCACAATGCAAAGTATTCCACTACTCCCTTTAACTATAAGATAAAGTCTAAACTCTTTAGCTTGATATTCAAGGCCATTCAAGAAATAGAATGAAAAATGAACAAAATTGAACAGCACTATAATGTTTTATTTGTGGCTAGTTCCCTTCTAGATTGTGGTCCTCCAATGCATGATTACATTCCAATTCTGTCTCTACCATTTTCCATCCATGTGACTTTGGAGAAACAACTCAATATTTCTATATAAGAAAATCAAATTTTAGAAACATTAGTTGGTTTCTCCAATGTTACCTGAATAGAAAATGGCAGAGATGGAATTGAGGTCCAGTCTGTTCTGTTCTAGAGCTGAGCTCCTTTGAATTTCTAAGAACCTAGTCACTGATATTTACAGTGATTGGGACATAGCAGAAGCTCAATACAAGCTAATTGTTATTATTGTAAGTCCCTCTCCTGCATGACATCCAGAACTAATGTCTCTGGTGATTGACATCTCATGTTTTTTGAATTAATGGTCAAGTTAATGACTTTCATTACTCAAATGGAGAAATTGAAACTCAGGGAGGTTAAATGGCCTGCACGGTTCTAGGGAAAAATAGTGGCAAAGCCAGGATTAAAACACAAGTTGTTTGATTCTTAGTCTAGGGTTCTTGCAATGCCACTCACTAACCATATATTTAAAATTTATAATTACAGAGAAATATCACCGAGAATAAAAGAATGAATATTTAAACTTCCTAAAAGAAAAAATTTCATGGAGAAAAGTCCATCTTATTCCTCTATTGGCAGGATTGAAAAAGTATCTATTGTCTTAAAAATAACCCATTATTGTACTTTTTAAACAGAATTTTAAAGTAACATATATGCATCCCTGTAGATGAGTAAAACTGAATTTTAACAGGTAGGTTTGAAGGAAACAGAAGCATATATATGACAAATAAAAAGGAAATCTATTTTATTGATTCAATTCTTAGGATACCAGAATGGAAGTATATGTATTTGTTTATGTATTATTCTCCTAACCATTTCTCTCCTTCGATGTCCAAGTCATACTACTTGAAAATATGGGCGCAAATTTGAATTTACAGATTTCTTAGACTTTGATATACATAAAATGGAGAATAAACATCACCAATGAGTCAGATGTGGTCATAGCCAAAACAAATACATGTTTGTTAAGTTTTCTGCCCACTATTCTTTTAAGAAACTCATCTAACACTGAAAGTGAATATAGCTTTAAGCTTAAAAAAAAAGGAATAGAGAATTTTTTCCTTCCTAGTGTTAAAATACTCTATTAAAAGTTTGAGAATAAACCTCCTTCCCTATCAATGTTTTACTTTTCTATTAAGTAAATATTAATTTCCCCTCTCATGCTTCTGATACAAGAGTCCAAATGACCAAAGCCCTTTGATTTGCTTCCTTCTTTGTGTACTGCATACTGACAAATCTGCATGTTTATGACTTGTGGCTGTTAGGCAGCCAACAATGGGGTGCTCACCTCATATTTGGATGAAGGAAAAATACGTGATTTAAAACAATCCAGTTTTATTTTTCTCTAAGTGCAAAAGTAAAGACTGTAGTTTTCCACATACACAAAGGTTTTGCAAATATGTTCAGAAGCAGAGTGAGAAAGTTCATTGGTTAGTGCCGGGGACTTAGGGAGAGCCAGTATTTATACCTGAAGCAGGGATTGAAGTTCTGAGGAACTTTGGTCTCTGAAAGATTTGGATCATTGATCATCAACTACACCTGAATTTTCTCGCTATAATGACTAAATTTATTGGATAATTTATCAACTTCTTACTTTCTGTACCTAGAAACAGAGTGAGTAGTGAGAAAGTATATTCTATTTTTGCTTTTCCCCCTGTTGCTCTTAGCATATCACTTAGTACTGAGTCTTTTTCTCCCCATATAGAATGAAGAATGAAGTCATGGGTTTCCATGGACAGTTCCTCCTGTGAATAAACTTCATGGTGTTGCAATGGCAAATAAAAACAATAAAGGCATTTTGGTATATAAAACCTTGAGGACAGCCATACATTATAAGATTAAGGAAAAATGGGAGTGGTGTTAGGATTTGAAGTAGCTCTTATCTACTTTAAATGAAAATTCAGTCTGAATTTATAAAATCTCTAAAAATAAAAATACATGTGTCATATTTAAATATCGTTTGATTGTTTCAGAGATTAAGCTTAAACTTAGAAAGAGATTAAAAAAGAGTTGCTTGAATACCAGCAAATACTTACAGAAACAAATTCTTTTGAATCATTTGCCTCCAAAGACAGATGAAAAAGATCAGAAGAAAGAAATTCTCATTAAAATAAAATATAGCTTCAGGCAAGCGCTATAAAATTTATCAGAATATATAATCAAGAAATACCAAAAGTCAATGATATATAGTGAGATATTTAAAAATAATTAATTTTGCTTACTTTTTATCAAAGTAGTAAATAAGCTTTCTTGTATGATTATCAAAGCCTTTGTTTTGATTTATTCAGCAAAGTCTTCAGAAAGAGTGATGGCCTTGCTCATTATTCAACAAAAACCACAAGAAAAAATGTGTGTCATAGAAACTCTTTATTTACTCTTTCTGGACCCCAAACAACTTCCATCTAAAAGACATATTTTGATTAAGATAATATTTTTCCTAATCAATATTTTTTACCTCTGTGTTATTATTTCCTTAAAGGCTTCTCTGCTTTTTTTAAATTAGTGCATGTAGTTTATGAGAACTCATCAGCACTGACATATGCTGCTGTTTACATTAAATCTTTCCCTTAATATTTACTATTGGGTGGCAAGGCTTGTCTCTAGCCTTTAGAGCTAAAGGCATTTCAGGCATACAAACCTGAAATGTGTATTTTATATTTAATTGGAATTGGGATAGGAGCACAGGAGCAGAATTAATCATTAAGAAAATAACACTCTTATTGACCAACATTCCTCAGTTTCCAACTTGGTTGGTAATATGCCTTGTTGCAAAACCAGATCAAGAATGGTAAACTTGTGCTGTACATATGTTTAGAATCATGTGCTTTTAGATCTGTGTCAAACTACTATACAAGTATCTAAATGCTCACTCTGGATTTTTGTACTTATCTCATCACAGATTGGTGGCAAATGGTTTGCAGACCAGCGCTGGTCTATGGACCACACTTTGAAGAGTACTGGTCTTGTATGAGGAGGGAAGAGGGATGTGTATTGCCTTCAATCTCATTAATCCCTTGTACCTTCCAGTGTCTTTTGCTTACCCCAAAACTCAGTGTCTGCACATTTCTACCCCTCCACCACCTCACCCTAACACTTGTTCACACACACACACAGTGTGGTTCAAGACCTAAAATTAGGGTTCAGTATTAATGTGTTGCCTTGACATCTGATAAAATTGAGATGGCCTTGAATGGCTTCATCATGACAAGATTCCCTCCCAACTCTGCTCCCATGGACAAGGTCCTTTTCCAAATAAGCCTCCTTATTAAAGAACCAGGCACATTCTTGCTTATTCTTTAGTGGGTTTCAGTTTTCTGCCAGTGCATGGAATTATTCAAATGAGCCAATAACAAGATCCCATGAGAACCAGTGGGCATCCCATCCTCTTGATACTATAAAGACTACCTCTAACAGACCCGGGTTGTTCACCTTACACCTGAATGTAAACCTCATATCGCTCTGCATGGTGTGTGATGTTCTCCTCTCAGGATTTTGAGTATATGTAACTAATAAACTGCTGTTGATCACATCTTTCCAGTGTTGATGTCATGTATTCAGCTTTCCCTCTAACCCTCTAATTCTAGGGTTGGGGATCCCTTATCAACAGAGTAAAAAGGATGCAGTTAAAAGACATGTACTCTCTCTCTCTTGATCTCTCTCTGGAGATAATGCCTTAAATTTCAGTCCTGTCCAGGGACAATTGCACTAAATCAGGGCTTGCATTTTAAAATGAGAGAAGAGGAATTAGGAAGAGGAAGATGTGGATATCCAGATTTGGAATCAGAAGATCTAAGAAAAAAACAAACAATATCAAAAATGCCTTGGCATATCATTAGCTTTGAAACAAACAACGAAAAATGTGCATTCTCTTCTATTCCTTTCACAATATCATTGTGTGGTTCCATGTGATACTGTATGTGAATATTTTTGTAAATGTTGTATGTATACTTTTAAAAGAGGAGAATCTTAAAATAGTGGCTAATTAGCAACTACTAATTAATTCTGCCCCATTTCCCACTGAAGTATTCATGAAAGCAAATAAAGAATGTAGCATTGCAATTGCGCTAGACTCAAAGAATGGCTGGTGTCCTAGCGGGAGCAGAGGGTATAATACTTTTGGTGAGAGGAGAGGCAGTTTTCCCTTGCTCCTTCCATTCTTTTCACACTCATTTGTCCTTCATATATTCAATTAACAAATTTTAATTGTGGTGAGATACAACATGAAATGTAACCATCTTTATTATTCTTAGCAGTATAGCCTGGTAGTGTTAGGTACATTCACGTTGTTCAACCAATTTCCAGAACTCTTCTTCATCTTGCAAAACTGAACCTTTGCATCTATATACCAACAACAACTCCCCATTTTCCTCTCTTCCTTCCCCAGCCCCTGACAACCATCATTCTACTTTCTGTCCCTATGATTTTGACTAATCTAGATACCTCATGTAAGTGTAATTGTACAGTACTTGTCTTTTTGTGGTTGGCTTGTTTCACTTAACATAATGTTCTCAAAGCACATATATAATTGTAACATGTGTCCAAATTGTGTTCCCTTTTTAGGTGAAATAATATTCCATCGTATGTATATACCATGTTTTGTTCATGATGAATATCTATCAATGAACACTTGGGTTATTTCTACCCTTTAGCTATTGTAAATAATGCTGCTATGAACATGAATACAAATATGTTTTCGAGACCCTGTTTTCAGTTCTTTTGGATATGTACCAAGAAGTAGAATTGCTGGATTATACAGTAATTCTGTGTTTAATTTTTTTGAGGAACTGCCATTATGTTTTTCACAGTGGCTGCACCATTTTACATTCTCATCAGCAGTTCACAAGTGTTCCAGTTTATCCACATTCTTGTCAATAATTATCATTTTCTGTTCTTATTTTTATTTTTTATAGTAGCCATTCTGATGGATGCGAGGTAATATTTCCTTATGATTTTAATTTGTGTTTTCCTAATGATTAATGATTTTGAGCACCTTTTCATTTGTTTATTGGTCATTTGTATATATTCTTTAAAGGAATGTTCTTTCAAATTCTTTGCCTATTTTTTAATCAACCTTTTAAAAATTACTATTGAGTAGTAGTTCTTTGTATATCTTGGATATTATCCCCTTATGAGATATATAATTTGCAAATATTTCTCTCATTCTGTGAGTTTCTTTTTTTATTTCATTGATTGTGTCCTTTGATCCATTATTTTCAATTTTGATATAGTCCAGTTTATCTATTTCTTTTCTTTTCTTGACTGTGATTTTGATGTCATATCCAAGAAATCTTTCCTAAATCCAATGTCATGAAGCTTTTCCCCAATGTTTTCTTTTAAGAGTTTTATAGTCTTAGATCTTAGGTCTTTGATTCATTATGAGTTACTTTTTGTATATAGTATTAGTTAAGGGTCTAAATTCATTCTTTTGTATGTAGATATCTAGTTTTCTAAACATCATTTGTTAAAACATATGCATATTTTTAAATGTTTTGAAATTGTATTTATTTATTTATTAGATTTAAATCTTAGAGGAGATGTGTTTGTATGGTAGAGAGGCACCTGCTTGGGAGAAAGGATGAAATCAGTGGAGGGGAAGAGATAGTGGCTGAGCTCACTGGCCTAAAAGTTGTTTTGACCATAAAGAGACAGTTGTGAAGTTAGTACTGAAAGAATTATATCTGTGAAAATCCCTGTTTGACTTTTTTATATTATTATTATTATTATTATTATTATTATTATTATTAATTATCTAATGCATTGTGATAAATTACTCTAAAACTTGGTACTTAATAAATATTTATTATATAGGTCAAGAATCTGGTTGCCACTTAGCCACATGTCTCTGACTCAAGGTCTCCCATGAAACTACAGTCAAGTAGTTAATCTGAGTTGTGTTTTTATCTGAAGGTTTGACTACAGAGGGATCCACTTTCAAACTTGGTCATGTGATTGTTCACAGGATTCAGTTCACTGTGGACTATTTAACTGAAGGCTTCAGTTTCATGCTGGCTACTGTCTAGAAACCTCCCTCAGGCCCTCACCATATGAACTCTCTCTCTCAGGGCAGTTCACAACATGACAACTGACTCCCCTCAGCAAATGAACAAAAGAATACTCTTAATGGAAGCTAACTTCTATTTCTTTCTTTCTTTCTTTCTTTCTTTCTTTCTTTCTTCCTTCCTTCCTTCCTTCCTTCCTTCCTTCCTTCCTTCCTTCCTTCCTTCCTTCCTTTCTTTCTTTCTTTCTTTCTTTCTTTCTTTCTTTCTTTCTCCTTCCTTCCTTCCTTCCTTCCTTCCTTCCTTCCTTCCTTCCTTCCTTCCTTCTTTCTTTCTTTCTTTCTTTCTTTCTTTCTTTCTTTCTTTCTTTCTTTCTTTCTTTCTTTCTTTCTGAACCTAATCTTTTAAGTGACATTCATTCACTTCTGACATTCTATTCCCTAGAAGCAAGTCACTGAATCTCTCACACAGTCAAAGGAAGGGGTTTACACAAGAATACCAGGAAGTAAGGGTCACCTGGGACCATTTTAGATGCTACCTAACACATTGTTCAAGTATAAAATGGTACCTCTCAGTGCTGAAATGACCAAGGATATACAGTTTGAGAGAAAATCATTCATTCCCCATACCCTATGCCACTGCAGTCTCTGTCTGGGCACCTTTCAGCAAGGGGATACCTGTACTCAGTCAGGATAATCATCAAAGTGCAGCTAGACTAATAATTTGTAAAATTGCATATTAGTGATGCTGGCTACAATAGATAAATATGAAAGAATACCAACAGGAAGAAACTATCCTTCACAAATGGGGAGATTTTGGTAAGAAAGAGTCAGTTCTAGGAGTTATATACTAGTCTCCAAATCATCTCTTGTCACATTCTTTGTTAAGTCTTTAATAAAATATGTGTGCACATTTGTATGAGTGTGTACAATTAGAAAGAAAATTTTCACTAAGAATTACAAGCTTTTTTGGCCTGGATTAGTTTGCCAAGAGGTACCCTGTGAATGAGGAAGCTTATACTATCTATCTTGCCTTGTAGGATCATACATTGTCATTGTCACAGCAAATAGAAATCTACAGAAATCCAGCAAGAACACTCTACTTTCCAATTACTGTAGGTTGCAAAACCAGCATGTGTAGAAACACAGCTATAGTTAAAGACTTACATTGCTCATCTCTCTCATTCTCCTCTTCATACAGGTACACATGAGCATTATCCTCCCATATCTCCTTGCTATGTGGAAAATCTTGTGGCTAGTAAACAGAAGTAATGTGAGTGCACTTAATTGCCAGTGTGAGATCTGCCAGTACACTCACCCACTGATGAGACAACCATGGAGAAGACTCTGTGTTAAGAAAGAGCTACAGCAAGACTGAAGCAGCCTGGATCTAATTCAGGGAAAGGACAGTTGTTCTCTGCAGTAGACTATAGATATAGATGAGCAAGAAATTGCTTGTTGCATTCAGCTTCTGGAATTTGAGGGTTGTTTTTGTACTGTAACACACTTTGGCCATTCCTAAGTTATTCGTTTTCTCTTTTACTGTTGGTCTTGGTAGTAATACTGTGGAGTTATGCACAGTGGGAAGAGTTCCAACTTCCTTAATTTTTCAGGCAGCCGAGACAAACTAGTGTGAGCATGTTGGTTGGAGGAGGACGTCTGTAGAGCTTCCTGTGGAGCCAGCAGCTGCAGTCTGGTCTTCAGAGATGCCTCTAGGTTCCTGCTCTATCAGTAGATAAAAAGGAGGATCTCCACTAATTCAAAGTCAACTCCAATTGGCCTTAAGTTTTCATTCTTTAATGCTGAATTTGAGAAGAAAGTGGATTAACATCTACAGGATGTAGAAAGATGTGACTCTCGGATTATATAACCAGCCAATGTTTTCTTTGTATGTGCAAAATAAGCAAGCAAACAAACAAACAAATATATTGTCAGCACAAAATAAGATAATAAAACCATAGATTCAGCATGGATTAAAATAATAATTAAGAAATGTTATGTAATAAAAAATTGGACAATATTATATAATAAAAATTTTTACAAAATGTGTAATTTCTCTTGGGGAAAAAATGTCTAAAAATTATCACAGCGGAAACTATGAAGAAGGAAGAGTAATATTTCAAAAACTTCAGAACAATTCATTTTTACCAAAAAATTCCATTACACTGTAAATGTTCAGAACATTTAACTAAAATGTAGAAAGCCACAAACTCCATTTTATAACATTATCTTGACTTAGACACTGAAACCTGATAAAAGTACATGAACAAATTGCAGACTAATTTTAAAATTTGATTGTATAAATGATAAATAAAATTCTGTTTTCTCACCTTAACCTGAGGTAAGAATATTACTTACATAATAGTCATGATGATTACATGAGATAATGTATATGTAGCATTTAGCAGAGTTATACTACTTAGTAAGTGTTCAATAAATGGTAACTACATTAATTTTGCAACTTTTTTTAGAGATGAAATATTTTGATGAATAATATCTCATTCTTGCTAGTATATAGACATTAGTTTTACTAACATGAATGTATAGGTTTATAATAAACAAAATTAAAAAGAGATTCCTACAAACTGAATAATATTTCTAGTCATTCTTGAGGAATAAAATGGCAATAGTAGCAAAGAGATTTTTAATAGAGAAGTATTGTTGAAGTATTTTATTTTTCCTAGCAAATATTATGACATATAACAAAGCTACAGTAATTAAAACTGTGCATATACAGATTAGCAGAGTAGAATAAAGAGCCTAAATTAAATTCTGCTTATTATTTGACCTCCAAAAACCACAGCTAGCTGGTGAAAGATGAATTATCCAAAAAATGATGTTTAGAATGTTATCTATTTAAACAAACAATAACAGAGCCTTTATCTCATATCTAATACACCAAAATAAATTGCAAATGAAGTTAATTGAAATTTTCACATTAAAAAAAATGTACAGTACAGGTAAATAGATTTAACAGATCTTAACATGAAGAAAGACTTTCTGATTATAAATGCAATGAAAAAAGAGAAATGACAGACTTGATAAATGTTATGTGTATCAAAAACCCTTTAAAAGAAAACAACAAATCTATCAGAAATCTATCTTTAAAGATGACATATAAATTAGCAAGAAATCATTAAAGGAGAAAGGGAGAAAAGAGAATAAACAAAAGAGAAATTGAAATTGCCAATAAACATATGAAGAAATGTTACATTTTGTGTTAAATAATGTTAGATCAAAATAACAATGAAGTACTCTATTTTGCTTGACATATAGAAAATTTATTTTTTAAATGTTAATACTCAGCACTGGAGAGGATCAGAAAATCTCTCTTGGGAGTGGCCATGCATAAATATTGTACAGATTTTGTCCGTACTCACAGGAGAGAAGCCTGGTAGCCAAACTGCATGTCTGGCAAGGGAGTTGAGGGAGCAGGAGAAAGAGAAGAGTTTGTAGTCAGTGAGAGTGATGTCACAGCAAGGGGCAGTGGAGTAGCCAAGAACAACGTCCAGCCAGGCCAGATGCCCCTCTATGGCATGGTCCTTGAAGCAGAGGACAACTAACCTCATTGTTATAAAACAATTTCTTTCTCTCAAGCACGTCTGCATTAGACAATCATTATATAAATACCTGTCCATATGAAAAACGTTGGGTGCTACTATAAAGGTGATCATTTTTTTATCATAGGATGAGAATACAAGTGATTTTTTCTGTTAATGCCCCCAATACAAGCAATTCTCTTAAGTTTCTTGCACAACACAAGGTTTAATTAGGTGCTAAAATAGTCTTTTTAACCACGAAAAGAAAATTAATAATTCTCCTTACAAAAATAAATGCCTTTTTGGCTAGAGCATATACTCAAAGCTTTTAGACAATTCTTGTATATGGCAATTTCTGCATCTTATGTGAACTGCTTCAGGAATAAAATGTTATATCTCATGCATTTTGATGTCAATTTTAAGATTAATGATACAATTTTGTACCATCTCAAAATAAAAATCACAAACTTTTCTGTTCAAAGACTGAAAATGGCATTAAAACAACAGTAGAATTACAGACATGCCAAGGCTCTAATGGCTGATTTTTCTGTTTCCATGGCATAAGTGTGATTCTCACCTAGTTGTTTTGTATTTAAGACTTGGAATTGGCATTTTCTTGCATCCCTTCATGGGCAAGCCTGTGAGTGTAACAAATGTGGACTATTTAGGGTTTGTGTAGCTCTAATTTGTAAGAGCCTTACATGTCTATCAATGCTCATTTACACAGTCTTCACAGAAGTGTATCACTAACTCTTGTTTTAGTGTTTTACTGACAAGTATTTTAAGATAAATTATGCAGGAAAAGGACCGGATTGGTCCAAGAGACCAGTTCTTTTACATCCAGGGCTGAGTCCTGCACAGAATTAGAAATTTTGTGAAATAAAAGGGACTTTCCGAGGACAGAGAGTATTTTGGAAAACACGTATGTAATTTTACCTTTTTTTATTTTCTTCCAAAAGTGTTATCTTAATGCAGGGCCTGCAAACTCAAATACTCAAGGGGGCCAGCAGTTGACAAAAATTAGTTGCTATGATTTTGTTAATATTTGTTAAGTGGAGCATGGGTGCAGGATGGGAAGTCACAGTTCAATAACAAATCACAAGAGAAATTGAAATAGAGATTTATTACTTACAGGTCCTGGAGGAAGCACACAGCATACCACAATAGGCCACACGGGGAGGTCAAGGCAGAGTGCAGACAGAGAAAGTACAGATCGTGGGGTACTTGCCTTCCTTAGTGGGTATAGTGATTTGGAATTCCTGGGCTAGGGTCAGATTGGCCAATTCAGACCAAAAGGGCAGGGTTTTGAATAGATCTTATCTAAGAGATACTCACAAGTTGATCACAAGGGCTGTTAGGGAAGTCACATCAAGAATTTACCTTATCGTCTGACAGGTATGTAGGGCACGCACTTGCACAAGGGAGCTAGTGTTGTATAATGTCATTATGAGCTGACTGACCAAACAAAATGGATGCAGAAGCAGCCATACCATGAAGCAGTTTAGCTAAACTCTGGACGTGAGTGGGAAGGCTGAAGTCAGCCAGTGATAAATGGAGAGGGCTTGCTTTATTGAAAGGGGCGGCTGCCCATTAGTTTCCATCTTCTAATACTATCTTGGCTAGCATGCAGACTTAGTGGGACCATTTTTTATGAGAAATGCGCTGTCATTTATATATGACAACTACAAAAGTGAAAAATAAAAATAAAAATTGTGGGTCAAACAAAGAATGTCGTAGACATACAGCCAGTGGCTCTCCAGTGTGTGACCGTTGCTTAATGTCATATCAGGATCATTTGCCTAGCGAGACAGAGCTGTCTATTTAACTGTTCTTGAGAAACAATAGTACTTTATACCTACAGTTTTGATCCAGAACTTTCTACTTGTGTGGAGAGTTTGTGTGCACTTTAGTAAAATGGGGATATTAACACCTAACTCTTAAAATTTTTGTGAATAGATCAGAAACGTACAGATCTCGTGTGCTATTTCTCTTCTGTTTTGTTGAGTATGTTAGCCTCTTGGCTCCACCCTCACCAGTTTCATTACATTCTCCCCCTTTTCTCTCACTCACTGTGTTCATTCTTACCCTCTGCCTTTTCTCTTGCCTGTGCCCCTGGTCTAAAAGTTTCTCCCACCTCCTTTACCCATTCTAAATATCCTATAAAATCCAATTCACTTCTCTTTCTGCATCTCCTTACCTTATTTTACCCTACACTGATTCTTTATGATCTTATTTCACTATTTTTCCTGTTGTAATTGCTGTTCAGGCACAAAATAGCAAAGAGCAAAGTTGGGAAGGAGTTTTCCCAACTAAATTTAAGATTCTTCATGAGTACGAATGCAATTTTGATGCTTTTGAATAGTCCATAAAACTTTATGTAATGTTTTCATGATAACAAACACTAAATAATGTGATCTACAGAATAATTTAGATGTTCCATCTGAGAAAGGTAGTTTAGAACAATCTTCAGAGAGCCTCTCAATCTTTGTAATTTAAATCACCATATTTATCACAAGAATGTACAAAGTTAAGCAGATTATTTGAGAAGGGTCTTGTAATGAATATGTGCTTCCTTGACAATGAAGATTGTTATTTATGTGCTGTAGGTACTGAGGCTATGAGGTGCCGAAAACATGCTAGACTGAAGTATATCCTTAGGGTCCACATAAAATGTAATGGAAAATATTACCTTAAAGTGTCCTAATGGAGAAAGACTTGAAAGATTTGATGGTAACCAAATTTACAGTATAACTTTATTAGAGCAACATAATTGCAGAACAATCAGAACTTGTCAATGGAGAAGGAGCCTTGAACATTAACTTTGTGCCCTGTGGTAGAAATATATAATGAAACGACATAATCTGGCTGTTGAACTTTTGATTTGTTGATTCATCTACTTAATTTTCATGTTCACTATGTAGCTTCCTTATTTTAACTTGCCTTTAATATTTGTGATAGGAATTTTCTTGGTCATGCTGTTGCCAGAATTTGGCCCATGTGACCTTTGTTTATTAAAAATTAACAAATTGGTAGTTTGGGTGCTTATCTTAGTTTTTCAAACAGCAGTTTTTCAAGCCATTTCTGAGGCCTGATCACTCCTGCATGCTGACAAGTGTCTAATTCAGGTATTCATTTGAGTGTCCTTGACCTGATCTAGTCAACCTGTCTGATTTTACCTCTATTACATCCATATTTGAATTTCTGCATGGCACACCCATGTGACAAAGTGTGAAATATCTATTTTCCTTTTCATTCTTATCTCCCCAGTAGCCTAGTTAGATTTACAGTGTACCTTAGTTATTCACTCATTCAGTATTTTAAAAAATACACTACATGTCCAACTTTCTACAATGTGCATGAGGCGACATTGACCCTATCACAGAAGAGTACTGGCTACCAGAGGGTTTTGAGCGCATCTGAGTCAGTTTGGTTGCTTATAACTATTCGATTTGTTTTGGTAGATGCTGGTAGCCACTAATATCAACTTTGTGATAGTTACTTAATCCTCCATAATCTGTTGTGTTTTTTTTTATTTTAAAAGCAAGATCTCAGAAAAAGGTCTACTATTCATACAAACATTTATTAGATAAATATTTTTAGTAAGCAGGCACATAAGCCATCACACAACTCATTCCGTGAGTTCCATGGAGACCTAGCTCTTCATTCTTTAGGATTTTAGGTGATCTGCGAACACCTTGAATGGAAGATTCACTCGAAACAAACATAGCCACAGATCAAAGATATCATTTAGTTTACCTGATAATTGACAGCAGACAACCATTAGCCTTTAATTATCCATTTACATCATGCTGTCTGTGCTGACGTATTTTTAAACAAATTATAGACATTACAACACAGGGTTTTAAATATACGCAGTTTTAATACCATTTCAGTTTCTTCCAAATAGCATTACAGCTTAGAGAGAACTTTAGAAGAATGGAATGATCTATATTAAAAATACTCTTTAATGACAACTCTACTAAGAAAAGAAAAAATATCATTTTAAATTTATCTTTTTTTTTTTCATTTTCAACTGGCAGACCTAGGAGAAAGGTAGAGTTATCCTTAGAGTAAACACTTATCTTTTGTAGGGTAAAATAGCTTATTTGACACTAAAAGTCTGTAGGGCACAGCCAGAAAAATTAAGATTGAGGCCAATAAAAAATTGAATTACTTTGCATTACCAAGTAATTGAAAAATTTTTTCCTTTGATAAAGATAGTTATTAGGAGGCTCCAAGCTTGCCTGGGATTTGGGGATGGAGAGAGAGAGGTGGACAAGACATATTAAAGATGTGAGAATGGACCTTGGGAAATGGAAGTAAATGGAGTCTGGAGGGAGGAAGGACCCACAGAAGTTATTTGCAGCAAAGATGACCTCTAACTCTTAGCGCAGTGATATCTAACACTCAGTTTTATGTGGCTGTCAATGTTCATCTGTGTGTATGGGATTCATTTATGTTAGTCTAAGCCTTCAATAAAATGTCTGCTACACAGAATCACAGTAGGTTAGTGGTCCTTTGAGAAAATGAAGACAGGCGGGGTAGAGGATGCATTAAGGAAGTTCAGAGAGAAGACAGCTTCTCCTACACTGACCAATGTGTATTGGTCTCTTGCTAAACTCAGCTGACCAACTGAGAATTCAGAAAGAGCATACATTTAGAATGGGAGCTGACCATAAGTTTTTAAGGTCTCTCTGGGAATCTTTTAAATTCTAAAATCTTGTATAAACTTCCTACAATATATGCAGCATAGATTGGTGACATCTTAATTCATATATTAAAGGAAAGGATAGCCCCAGGAGACTAGAAGACATCTAGACCTAGAAGATGTGATATTAAGTAAAAGTTTGACATTGATTTGATCCATTTGTTGCATTTGTCTTAGATAACTAAACAAGTTGAACTCACAGGAAAATAATAAGAAATGTTTCAACCAATATTGACTGTCCCAAAATTCAGGGCATTTACATTTATTCAAGAAATTCATGTTTATTTAACTGAGAAAATAGTTTTATTATATTGGAAATTTGTTTATTTTAAAGGATACAATATTCTTTTTATGATTAAAAATGTTCTCATTTAACAATTTCTGATGCCAGAATGACTTGATGTTTAAAACAAGGTCTTAATATAAATCATAGGTGCTGTGCCTCTAGACCCTGCTCAGTACCGTGGATCTGGCACAGTACTAAGTGTTGAAGATGCAGAGAAAAAGATAGTTGTTGCCTATTCAAGCTCCTCTTCACAGAAAAAGCAAATATTATTGCATTAAATGAAATTTATCTGCTCTTCTTTTAAATCTGAGCAACCTTTCAAAACTTCATATGATGACTTTTAGATCATAAAATATACATTCCTGTACAATATATTCCAATGCGCTTCTTTGAGCTGTGGATATTCTGGGAAAGCCCAACCATAGAATCTGATTCTGAGGAGGCCATGTTTGCCTTTGAGACTAAAGTTCATTCATAAACAAACCATTTCTGTGGATGTCCTCCCCCTTCCATCCAAGGTGTTATAATATTTCTGTAGGCCACTGATCACTTTGGGCTTTCCATTGATCTTATTTGGGTTTTAACACATTTAAAAACATTGTTATATTTGTTGTTTGTTTGTTATTTAAAAAATCTTATTTTTTTAAATCTTATAATACACTCATGGTTTGTTTCTATACATCCAGCATCCAGATAATATTAAAAAGGAGGCTTATTTAACTTTCAGAGATATAAATGATCTAATCCAAAAAATGCCAGAGCAGTTACTTTTCTGACATGGGGTGTACTAAATGGGATAGGTGAAGGAAGATTTAATGTAATAAGCCTGAGTATTTAAAGTTGTGATTTTTAGAAGAGAAATGGGCCAACTGGAAATGATTAGAGGGAAAAAAAAGTATTTGTGGTTGGATATGTGAGTGGGTGTGTTAGGGAAGAGGGTGCAGGTGAAGAGAATGCAAAAATGTGAAGCAGATTATTTGTATTTTGATTCCTCACCTACAATTTGATATCTAGATTATTCTTTGAAACTCTTGTTTCTTTCCACACAATCTGGCCACTCTGAATGGGCACGCTGAGGATCCTGGAATGAATATGGTCTCAGTCTCCATGAAATAATGATTCAAGAATCAAATTTCAAATTCAAGATCCACTACTACCTATCTATGAATCATTGTGAAAAAAGTGTATCCTCTTTTAGTCTCAGTTCCTCTATCAGTAAAATTGAGATAATAGTATCAAATGGAGGTTTGGGGCAGATTACTATATTACATAGAACCTGAGATTATGATTGATTATATTTTATGTACAACTAAGGGAAAGAAAAAACACTGCTAATTGAACTATAACACCATCAGTTTCAAGATGCATTTTGATGTTTGAGATGCTAAAATGTGAAATCTTGGAATCAATGAGATACAACAAATGAAATATTTAATGTTAAGAAGTCTTGCAAAACATACATTATTTACTATTAAAATAATAAAACAAATTATTTTTTATATATTAAAATGTATAATGCCATGAACTGATGGATACACAGAAATGATTAACTTTCATTAAATTTTGGCATATAAGAATGATGAGCTATACCTCAAAACTTAAGACAAGAACTTTATGAAATATTACATTAAAATTTGTGTCATAAAAGTGGAAATAGGTTGAAAAGACAAACATTCTTTCAGAGCCAGATTATGTGTCACAAGTAAAAGTTATATATGTTAGGACATAAAAAGCATAGATCTATTACATCTAAGACCATGCCATTGAGCTCTCTTATTGAGAAAATGCAAAAGGACGAATTCAAAGCAACAGGTTTTGTTGTCCTCACCTTAAGACTTTATGTTGAAATGATGGTAAAATTAATAAATGAACAATCTTTGGGAGGGATAAGTGAACTTATAAGTTATTTTGCACATCCTTTACTACTGACAGCTTCAAATTAGAAATATTCTGTATCTGTGGCCTTGCTAAGGGAAAAGAAAAACAAACTTTAACAAAGTAGTGAATATAAGTAGTATGTGATGTTGGGCCATCTAAGAACTTATTTTTAATTAGTTAAACTGGGAGAAAAACAGCTAGAACAGAATTTTAAAAAGAGACAATAACATATTAACTGAACATTCATTGATCCCTTGAATTTTGAGTACACTTATACTCCTTGAGTGCTGGAGAGATATTTATTCTATTTCTAGAATGTCCAAATCTAGGTTGTTAATAGAGTATAAAAGAAGCATGGTTCAAAGTGGTTTTTAATCATTACTCATGTATATTTGCTTTTCATATGTATCACTCAGGATATTTCACTGGGACTCGTATCACCAAACAGCTAAAACATGTCCTGAAAACTAGTTTTTGCAAGATTGAGGAATTCTCTAGTTTCTTCATTTTGACCACAATTATCACAAAACTCCTCTTTACAGCCTGGATCATGGTGAGGGCCAAGAATATGAGCATTTTCAGCATCAGATCAAGACACTCGGCTTGGTCTCAAACTTCTCCTAAATTGAGAGTATGGCTTGAAGGTGGAAGCCTATTTAGAAAGCTTATTTTCAAGACTGATTTTTTTCCCCCAAATTTTATGAGAGTTGCATCTGAGCAAAGTAAAGAAAGGTGAAGAAGTTGAAGTTGGGGGACTTTGACATTTTGCTTCTTATTTTTTTTATTTGAAGTCTTTACACTAAAAAATTACTGCTTATGTAATTCTTTTTTAAAATTAATTTTTCCCTGATGAGTAGTATGGAATAAAATTAGAGAAAAAAATGTTTGTAAAATATTTGTTGATATATCAAACTTAGATATGTATGTACTTGATAATAAAACTTTTAAAATACATTTAAAAAACTGACAGAACTGACAAATCCACAACTACGAATAGTTATAACTATCTCCTCTCAATAGCATAAGTACACAAAAAATCGGGAAGGCTATAACAGATTTGAACAACACTATCAATCTACTTAACCTAATTGTCAATTAAATAACACCACACTCAACAATTTCAGAATACATATTATCTTCAAAGACATGTGAATGTTCATCAACATAGACTGTATGCTGGGCCTTAAAGCAAGTCTGACTACATTAAAGAAATAAAATCATACAAGGCATGTTTTTTAACCACAAAATAATTAAATTAGAACTAAAAAAATCTGGAAATCTTAGGAAATTAAACAATCCACTCCAAATAGCCTGTGTGTTAAGAAAAAAAATAAAAGAGAAATTAGAAAATATTTTGTATGACTATGAAAACGCATCATGTAAAACTTTTGAAGTACACACAAATCAGTTCTTAGAAAATTTATATACCTAAATGCTTGTATTAGAAAGATGGTTAAAATCAATGATCTTAGCTCTCATTTTAAGAAGTTGAAAAGAAGAGTACATGAACTCTAAATATAAATACAAAAAGGAAATAAAGATAATGAGACAATTAAATTTAAAATAATTAAAAATCTGAAACTAAAAACTGGTTCTTTGAAGTATTAAAAACTAACAAATTTATAAGTAGGATAATAAAGACAGAAAACACAAATTATTGGTATGAAAGAGGGACATGACTACATATTTTTATAGACATTAAAAGCATAATAGAAAATAGTATGACTATGCCAATTAATTTGATAACTTAGATGAAATGGACAAATTTCTTTAAAGACACATATACTAAAACTGACACAAGGTAAAATAAAAGCCAATACATTTGATCACTTGAGAGACACAAATATTCTACTTTATACAAATGTCTTTACTTATTATTCAAAACTCAACTTAACTGTCCACTAAGAGAAGTTTCATTACTCCCATAATTTTATTTACCTCTTTACCTCTGGCTTTTTTCTCTTCTTCCTTTTATTTTTATTTTTCAATTAAAGTTAAAATTCAATATTATTTTATATTAGCTTCAGGTGTATAGCATAGTTGTTAGACATTTATAAAATTTATGAAGTGATTCCCCCCAAAAGTCTAGTATCCACCTGACACTATACATTGTTATTAAAATATTATTCACTATATCCCTATATTGCAGTTTACGTCCCTGTGACTCTTTTCTGTCAATTTGTACTTTTAGTTTCTTCACATTTTTGACCCAGCCTTCTCAGACTACTCCCATCTGGCAACCATCAGTTTTTCTGTGTCTATGGGTCTGTTTCTGTTTTACTTGTTTATATATTTTGTTCTTTAGATTCCTCATAAAAGTGAAATCATGTGATATTTGTCTATCTCTATCTGACTTATTTCACTTAGCATAAAACCCTCTATGTATATCTATAGTTTTGCAAATGACACTATTTCATTCTTTTTATACTCAAGTAATATTCCATCATAAAATACCACCACTTTTTTAATCTAATCATCTATTGACAGGAACTTAGGTTGCTTCCATATCTTGGCTATTATAAATAATGCTTCAATTAACATGGGAATATATCTTTTTGAATTAGTGCTTTGAATTTATATATACATATATGTCTATACACACACACACACACACACACACACACATATTTGTAAACATGCCCATAGGTTTATTAATTTGCTTTGTTGCCATAACAAAATACCATCCACAGACTGGATGGCCTAAACAACAAACATTGATTTTCCTATAGTTCTGGAGGCTAAAAGTCCATCATCAAGAGCCAGCAAATTCAGTTTTTGGTGAGAGTTCTTTTCTTCATTGTGTTTTCACCTGGTTTTTCCTCAGCGAGCATGCAGAGGCAGAAAGAACTCTTCTAAATTTAATCTTAATTATCCCCATAAAGGCCATTTCTTTAAATATGGTGACAGTTGGTGCATCAACATTTGAATTTTGATAGACACAATGCAGTCCATATTAGTAGGATATAAAGAAAAACAATATAGTAAATAATGCATAATGTCCACCACATTTAAGAAAAGCATTTCTGGCTTTAGCTTTGAAAAATCCTCTTTGCCCTTTTATAACTCCATCCTTTTTTATCCCTACTGAGAGATAACCATCATTTTGAATTTTGAGTTTATTATTGTCTTGTTTTTATTTATACCACCATATGTTTTTGTACCTAAACAATAAAGTGCCACAAGAAAATTCATGCAAATATAAGCATACTGCATGTATCTTTTGGTAACTTTCTTATATGACTCAACATTATGCTTCTGAGGGTCATCACATTATTGTGCGAAACTGTGGTTAACTCATATTTTTATGCTGCATAACAATTTACTAGTAATGAAAATCTGGGTTGCTTCCAGTTTCTTGCTGTTAAATAAGTGTTGCTCTACACATTTTTAAAGATGCCTTTTGGTGGATAAATGCAAAAAATTTCTTTATGTCAGCATTGGCAAACTTTTCTTGTTAAGGGTTAACTAGTAATTATTTTAGTCTTTGAGGATCTCATGGTTTCTGTTGCTACTATTCAACTCTACCCATATATTGTGAAAACAGCCATAAACAATACATAAACAAATGGATACGTCTGTCTTGCAATACAATTTAACTCATAAGCACAGAAGGCATAGCTCTCAGGGCATATTTTGTTGATCCTTGCTCCAGATTATTAGCTCTCAGGGCATATTTTGTTGATCTTTGCTCCAGATTATTAACTAGAAGTGAAACTGCTAAGATATATTTTGTATATACTTACATTTCACTTGACTAAATAATGTCAAGTTGTTTTCCAAAGTCATTGTATCAATTTTAACTCCTACTGGCTTTTTAGAAGATTCCCATCCTTACCAAGACTTGAAAAGATAAAAATTTTTTCTTTTGACTAATTTGAAGGGTGTGAAATGATATCTGATTGTGATTTAAAACGCATTTCCTTAATTACTAATGAAATCGAATATATTTCCCTAATTTTTCTCTGTGAATTATTTATTGAAATAATATCCTCATTTTCTATTACACTGTCTCATCAACAATTTGAAGGGGTTATTTATATAATACAAATTCTAATTCACTTTCACCTGTTTTGGAAATATTTTTTTTACCACCTAGAGATTTGTGATTTCTCTTTATTAACAGTGCATTTTGAGAAATAGAAGATTGTAATTTTGATGTTATAGAGTTTATCAATCATAAAAGATTGTTTTTCATTCTTGTGTTTAAACTCTGTTTAGTCTGATATTAATATAGATATACTAATTTCATTTTGATTATAATTTGCATCGATTATCTTTGTCTATGTTTTATGTTCAGACATATTTTTTGTGAATAACACAGAGTTAGATTTCAATCTTTTCAGCCAATCTGAAATATTTCCTACTTTCTTGGATCATTTAGTGTGTTTTACATTTATTATGGTTCTTATATATATTTCCATCATATTATTTTATGCTATTTTTTCCCATCTGTTTTGTTTCTTTCTTTTGAAAAATTATTATTATTTTTTATTATTACACTGTTTTTCCTCTACTATCTTGAACATTGTACACTGGTTTCTGTTCTTTTAGAGATTACCCTTAAATTGCAACACGTATCTTTAATAAGATTTGAAATTCATTAATAGCTCACTTTCAGATCAGGTCAGTAGCAACAACTGTATTACTCTCCTATATTAACTAAAAAGTTAGACAAAACATACACAAAAATAGCTTTGAGACACTGGGCAACAGGCAGAAAAGAACAGTGATCTCTAAGAGAAGGAAAATATATGAGTTGATTCTTGTGAATGCACTAGAGAAAGTCTACAAGCCACAGCATTGGGTTGGGTGAATCCAGGAATAGCCCAGTGGTCTTGTTGAGTTGAAGAGACAGAATTTGGAAAAATGGAAACTAGAATTTTTTGTGTGGAGTGTGGAGAGAGAGAGAGAGAGAGAGATGCAAGAGAGAGAGAGAGAGATGCACAGGCAGTTTTTGGCTTAGTATCTGAAAGGGACTTAGTTCTTTTCAAGACCTAGCTTTCCTCTAAACCCTTCTTTGGTGAAAGGTAAAAATGCCTTCAGCTGCTGTGACCCCTTGCTGAAAGGAAAAAACCAATCAACCCCTACCTAACCTTACACCACCCTAGATACAAACAATCAGGTAGGGACAAGTCTGGAATTTCCGCACCTGCTCCGTACAAATACCTGCTTCCCCAGCGTCCGGGGCTCTCATTCCAACACTGCTGCATCAGTGTCCATCGAGAGTCCAGACTCGAGTCTCAATAAAAACCCTCATATGATTGCATCGGTGTTGGCTCCTTGGTAGTCTTCTGGGATTCGCAACTTTGGGCACAACAGTATCAATCTATGTATATGTCTAAGAAAACTATAGAACTTGGGGAAAGAACCCTTTGACAAGAGTAGGCAGAATGATCTTCAGAGCTCCCAAAAGTCAGGAGAAATTTGCTTCACCAGCTAGAATGGAAAGACATCCTAACACACAGGCTGTGAAGTAGAGATCTCAAGAGTGTACTTGTCAGTAGTGAGACCAATTGAGATTTAGACTAAAGGCTGCTTTTCACACAGGTGTAAAAGTAATGCTAATTAGAGTCAAGTAATTTAACTGCCTCCCTGAACAAAGTCCACAATCATTTAAAGTAATAATAATAATAATAATAATAATAACTCATCCATGTAAAAATTCAGTCTTGTAGCCAATAAGAAATTACCAAAATACACCAAAAAAGGAAATTACAACCCATAACTAAGAAAAAATATTAATAAAGACTTTCCCAGAAATAACACAGATGCTAGAATTAGTAGACAAAGACATTAAGACAACTATTATAAATATACACCACGTATTCAACAGGGTAGAGGAAAACATAGCTTAAGCAAAAACTCCCAAATCAAGATTTTAGAGATTAAAAAGGATAATACCTGAAATTTAAAACTAATAGATGGGATTAACAACAGATTGAATATTAAAATAAATTATTAATGAACCTGAAGATATAGTGATGGAAACTATGCAAAATAAAGCAGACATTAAAAAGACTCGAGAAAAACACAAAGAGCACCAATGAGTTGTATGACCATATCAAGTGCCCTTAAATGTGTAATTGAAGTCCCACAAAGTGAGAAGAAAAAAAGATCTAAATTTTTTTTTTTGAGAAATGATCTTCCATCAGAAGAAATATGAGGAAAACTAACATACCCCATAATCAACCTTCTTAAAAACATAGTCTCTCAATCTTAAAAGCAGCCAGAGAAAAATGGCAGATTGTATACTGAAGAACAAAAATAAGAATGCATAGCCTGCTTCTTACTGGAAATACAGAAGGGCTGTGGAGAAACAGCTTCAGAATACTGAAAGAAAAAAAAAGAAGAGCTGTAAACTTAGAATTCTATGCTCAGCAAAAATGTCTTTGAAAAAGTCAGGCTAAAGATTTTTTTTAGATATACAAAATCCAAGAAAATTAATTGCCAGCAAATCATCACTATAAGAAGTAAGTACTCAAGGAACTTCTTTAGGCAAAGGGTATATGGTACCAGACGGAAATTTCAATTTACTTAAAAAGAATAAAGAGCACTGGAAATGGTAAATAAAAAAAAGACTTTTTTGGTTGTTATTTTTAATTTCTATAAGCTTAATTAAGGCTGGGAGCATATCTCTTTTGATTATTCTATTTAGTGCTTATTAAAATTTTTATAAATATTACTGAATGATTTAAATGTTCATGCAAATAAATGTGTCTGTGCAAACTATGATATAAAATGCACTATAAAATAAAAGTAAAAAATACTATAAAAGAAGAGGGAGCCAAATATGATATTCTACTTAATGGAGAACAGACATTTAAGCTGAGATCTTAAGAACAGCAAGGCATTGGCAAGAGGCGGGCCATAAAACTAGATATCAGTGAGCAAGAGGAAGAATCACAGGAGGGAGCTTTTAAAACTAGGCAGGGAAAGAGTTTGAGTAGGGAACTGTCCTGAGCTGAATTCTGTTCCTCCAAAATTTATATGTTGAAGTCTTAACCCCCTGTACTGCAGAATGTGACTATATTTGGAGATAGATCTTTAAAGAATAATTAAGGTAAAATTAGGTCAGATGGGTGGATCCTAATTTGATATGACTGGTGTCTTTATAAGAAGAGATGAGGACACATACACACACATAGGGAGAAAACAACCATGTACAAAGGAAAGAAGCCTCAGAAAAAACCAACTCCCTGATTTTTACACTTTGATTGTGTGTTCCTAGCCTCCAGAATTGTGAGAAAATACATTTCTGTTTTATAAACGATTCATGGTATGGAAATTTTGTGATGGAAACCCTAACAAACCAATAAAAAAATATATTGTGATACTTTAAGTCATTTAATTTTGATTGCCTTCAGGTAATCATGCCAAAATCATGTGTCAAACAAACCTTTAGGGAGTTATCTTGTGAACAAACAACTGGCATAGTCCAAAACTGGCTTTTTAGTCCTCAAATACTAGACAAATACTAAATAAGAATATTTTTCTCTGCCCTTAATTGTGGGTGAGATTGTTAAGAAAAAAAGCCTCTGTGGCTTTTAACCTCTTATGTCCTGGGTTGTCTGTTTAAAGTATTTTTCATAAAGTATGCAATAGTTAGCCAAGTTACTGAATGAACTTCAGCTGATACTTGTGGGCTTCAGTCTGCAGCATTGTCTTGCTTTCATATTAAAACAAAACAAAACAAAACAAAACAAAACAAAACAAAACTGTTGTTGGATCATACCTATTCAACCTCTTCTAGGGGAATTGGGCTGTGTGGTCTTTTAAATTTCAGGTTTCTTTCAATTTAATATTAGAAGATTCTGTTGCTTCTACCGTTTACCAGGCTCACCATTAAGGCTACAGAATACTTGAAATTGCAAATATTTTCTTATGTAGGCAATATTATCTTTCAGATATGCATACAGTTACAGACAGATGCTGTTGTCCATGTTTAGCTGTTGCAAGACTAAGATTTCTTGACAACCAGTTCACTGCACTGGACTATTAAAATAGTCCTTCTCTTTGATGCATTCTCAGCCTGTTGTTCAGTAAGACATAATTGTGCCCATAGAGGAAGATGTGTTGGAAATACTCATAGCAGGATAAAGTAACTCAAGTTGAATCGAATTATATTATTCAAACTGCAAACATGGTGAAAAATTTGTCACTTATGTTTCTTAACAGGTTAGACGTCTCATTTTGAGGGTCAGGATAAAGATTTGCCATTTATCATGAAGTGTGACTTTTATGCCAGTAATTGAGTAAAGTAGATAGCAAGAGATATCTTGGATCAGAGTTTTTTCAGAATAGCATCAGCAACTTAACAGTATTAATCATTTGCTCTGGCTGTAACTCAAGAAATAACAATACCAAAGGGTTTATTTTGATATATGGTTTCCAGCTAGTTACTTTGCTAGCAGTAGATATTCAAGATTCAGAAGTAGAGACTTAAAGGACAAAGTTAAGAAAAGGTAAACAGCCTAGTTTTGGAGGGTTCAGAAGAGTGGATTTGGAAGAAGAGTCCAATATAGCCAGAAGGTCAAGATTTGCATATCTCAAAAAAAAGTTCTACTCACAATAAGAACTGAAAACAAAAGCTATCCGGCAAAAAACAGCAAAAGTTGTGAAAAAGTTTTAAGAAGAAAAACATTTAACTGAAACTGGAAAAAAAAGTGAATAAAGTGAGAATCTTAAATAGGTGAATATAGTAAATATGTCAATTATTTGCAAATTAATGCATTTATAATAAACATACTTATATTTCTAGTGATTTCTATTTTCTTTGTTGTGCTTTTATGGAGATACTAAACTTCCTGAAAAGAACATGCGTTTTTCTAATCAGGAAAAAATTAATAAAGTTTTATTCTATTTGTTTTAAATACGGAAAATACCTCTGTATACAGAATGACAGCATATATAGTAGTAATCTAGGGGTCCATTATCTTTGCTTGAGACTGCAGGGCACATCTGTTTGCACATCTCTGGGAGCACCATTTTCATCATAGCTCTCTGGAGTTGTGCAGTGCACAACTGAAGCTATCGTACAGGGTGACCTTTTCCTGCACAACAGCTTTAATGAAAAAGCAGCACATCCCATCAAGAAGTTTCTGAACCCTAACCAGAACTCTTTGTCTAAAAGGGAATTTAAGTGTTGGCATATTGGAAAGCTAGTTGTTATCTACCCTTCACTTGCTAGTAACGTTGATTACTGATTGTGCTGTAAAAAGGACAGATTTTGGTTTTAAGAAACCCAATAAAGTGTAAAATTTTTATTTTATTCAGGTATTAAACAATATGTTTTATATTTCTTTCAAATAGCAACAATCTATCTACCATCCACAATGAAAACATCACATAGATTTCAAAGGAGGATGCAAATGTGCTTTCTGGGATCACATCAGAGATTCAGCCGATGTTTCCTTAATAATTCTGTGAAAAAACAGAAATGGCATAGGAAGCATGTATTACCCAACAATGTGTTTAAGTAATGTCATCAATAGAGAATGAAAGACTAAATAAAATAATGCACATTAAAAAAAAGCTGAGAGAGCGAGGGCAAAGGTGAGAGCGAGAGAGCGAGAGAGCGAGAGAGAGAGAGAGAGATTTTAATTCCTTTTCTCAAAATTTTCTATTGAACATTTAGATTTTAAAACAAATATGAGATTAATTTTAAGAATAAGATATTTTTATTTTGTTAATTAATTTACAAATGACTATTATTAATTTTAAAAATGATTTAAAAATTTTTATCACAATGTGGACTTATAGTTAAAAAGTAAAATCATAATAAAAGGCTTATAAAAAAACACAATTGTCTCTTTCTATCCTGCTTCCCAGAAGCAACAGGTTTCAAACTCTGTTTTCTTTTTTGCTATACAGTTCATATTTCCTTTCTCTTCTCTTTCTAAAATTTTTATAAACCACAATTTCTGGTTTACTCTTTAAGGTTTTACTGCTATGACTGTATCAGTTAGATTCAGTCAGAAAAATACCCACTTAAAATAGCAACACTTACTGCTGTAGAGATTAGCTATGTAGTGTTTTCTCTTGTTAGGTGCTCTATTCCAAGTAAGAAAGTTTGGGGATCACCTGGTTAATAGGTCACAGTAGCACATAAAAATTGATATCTGATATCTAAAGATGCCCTTAAGAATTATGATTCTTACTAGGAGCAGAAGATGAAAGCTGCAGCAATTTGTTCTATACTTTAGAGGAAATATGCCCCAGAACATTGAACCTTCAAAAAATGTCTGATTGTAGCAATTCTAGTCAAGATGGCAGAATAGATAGATGCTATGCTCGTCTTCTTTCATGACCACTTAAAATCACAACTAAACCTCAGAATAACCATCATACTATCATAGAGAATCACCTGAAGAATAGCTAACCAAAAGTTCTACAACTAAAGATGTACAGAAGAAACCACCTTGAGATTGGTAGGAGGGGTGGAAACACGAAATAATCTGTTCCCATACCCACATGTGATGGTAAAAATCGAGAGGGATATCTCAGCTGTGGAGTTTCTCCTGAAGGTCACAGCACCACACCTGGCTCCCCAGCCCAGGGTTCCAGTACAAGTTCCCAAAACTTCTGCCTGTGGTTATTTATTATTTATTAATTGGGTTTTATATATTGTTGCTTTGGGTTAGTTTTTCATCAAGAATATATAGTGAAGAAATATAGCCAGGAGCACCCTGTCTGAAAATATTTTTCTGTTTTTTCAATAGGAAAACACTACATTTGCTGAATATAGAAATACTGTAGACCTTATCCTAATATCATTCTTTAATTTTAGGTAAAAGTCTGATGACAATCTGAATTTAATAGAATTCTAAATATCACAAAACAACTAATAAAGAGATGCCAGGGTGAGAGAGAAATTAGGTATGATGAATGAATCAAGGAGTTACAATTATCCTCCAGAAGAAAATAAAGCATATTGATAGGAAAGATGTATTAGACTTATGCAAGAAAAAAATTAGAGTTGGAAAGAACCCAAATAGAAGATGAAGAATACTAATCATGTGACAAAACAATTAACTAGGTGAAGAATAAAAAACATTCACCTTGGAGACCATTCTATGACAGTGGGAAGATATTAAGAGGCCAAACCACATTTTTATTTTCAACTACTTGGTGGATTTCCTAAGAGAGTGGTGGCAGACAGCAGAGCTGGAGATAAAGAAAACAGGGAGCCCACAACAATTTTATAGCCACTGAAAATAATCCATTGAGCAAAGAAGAAAATTTATTAGAGAGAAAGGTTTTAAAATGCAATGGCTCAGATATTCCACATTAGGCTGGTGGTGCGTGGGGGGTGGGGTGGTTTGGGATAAAAAGGAATGACATTTCTGGGTTATGACTGTCCCTTGTCCCACCTCCATCCCAGAAAACCACAAGCACCTAAATGGTTAAACAAAGCACACAAACCATCAACATCTAGCTTCTGCATCAACAATTTTAAAAAGGAAAGATTTATTCACTCAGTGTACGAGTACATAAAGTTAAAAATCGAGAAGTACCCAGCCATTAATATTCTTGGTAAGATCATAGGTATGATTGAAAATGGCACCATTCCAACATTAACAAACCAAAAACTATACAAATCAGCATGGAGCCCACAGTAACATTCTGCAAATACATGTAAGAATAAAAAAATGTAGCGTGCCAACTACAGATATAATTGGTAATAAAAAGAACAATACTCAAAGATAGAATAAATATAATCTTCCCACAAATGAAAAACTGAATTTCTTCATCAAAATGGTTTATCTTGTTACTGAAAATAAATAGATAGATAGATAGATAGATAGATAGATAGATAGATAGATAGATAGATATGGAATGACCAAGAGTGAGTCTTTTTATGAACGATTTTATACTGTAGGTTAAAAAATGTATAATTATGTTAGTTATTTTGAACTAAAGTATTTATCATAAGAGAAAAGAGAGACAAGAGATAGAAGTATAAAATTAAAGAAGTCAAGGAAAATCTCTAATATTAAACTTCAAATTGGAAATATCAGTGTGAACTCATGACTTTTCTTTGTTAATTCTTTTTTTTTTTTTTAGTTTTGATCTCTGAAACATTATATAATCAGTGGTCTAAATACCACTTTTATTTAATAAGAATCTAGTCACTCTCACCACTATTATTCAACATAGTATTGGAAATGTTAGCATGGCAATCAGACCAAAAAAAAAATCTAATTTGGAAAAGAAGTAAAGCTGTTACTATTTGCTGATGACATAATACTATATAGAGAGAACCCTAAAAATGTCACCAAAAATATTAGAACTGATAAATGAGTTCAGTAAAGTAGCAGGATACAGAATTAATATTCAGAAATCAGTTGCATTTTTATACACTAATAATGAACTATATGACAGAGCAATTAAGAAAATAATCCCACTTACTATTGCATAAAAAATACCTAGGAATAAATTTAACTGAGGAAGTAAAGACCTATACTCAAAAAATTAAATGATATTAAAGAAAGAATTTGAAAATGATACAAAAAAAATGAAAGCATATACTGTGCTCATGGGTAGAAAGAATTAGCATTGTTCAAATGTCCATACTGTCTTAAGCAATCTATATAATCAATGTAATCTCTACCAAAATACAAATGACATTTTTCACAACACTAGAAGAAATACTCCTAAGATTTATGTGGAGCCACACAAGACCCCAGATAGTCATAGCAATCTTGAGAAAGAAGAACAAAGTTGGAAGTATCACATTATCTGTATCAAACTATACTAAAAGAATTTAATAATTAAAACAGCATGATACTGACATAAAAACATACACATAAGTCAATGGAACAGAATATAGAGCCCACAAATAAACTCATGCCTATATGGTCAATTAATCTATGACAAAGGAGGCAAGAACATACAATGAAATAAAGACAGTCTATTCAATACATGGTATAGAAAAAAACAGACAGATACATGGAAAAAAAAATGAAATTCGTTCACTTTCTTACACTATATACAAGAATAAACAAAAAATGGGTTAAAGACTTAAATGTAAGAGCCCAAACCACAAAACTCCTAGAAGAAAACTTAGAAAGTAAACTCTATGACATTGCTTGTAGCAATATTTTTTCTGATATATCTCTGTGGGCAAGGGAAGCAGAATAAAAAATAAACAAATGGATCTACATCAAACTAAAAATATTATATACAACAAATGAAAAGACAACCTACCGAATGAGGGAAGATATTGGCCAATGATACAAAATGTATAAAGGGCTCATACAATTTAACACCAGGAAAACCAAATAATTTAATTAAAAAATGTGCAGGGGACTTGAACAGACATTTCTCCAAAAAGGACATAAAGATAGTCCATAGACATATGAAAATATGCTCAATGTCACTAATCATCAGATAACTGTAAATTAAAACCACAATGAGTTATTACCTCACA
This sequence comes from Cynopterus sphinx, assembly GCA_030015415.1. NCBI lineage: Eukaryota > Metazoa > Chordata > Mammalia > Chiroptera > Pteropodidae > Cynopterus > Cynopterus sphinx. The sequence continues at coordinate 48,326,518 of CM057391.1, read as the reverse complement.
ACTGTCAGAATGACCATCATCAGTAAATCAAAAAACAACATGTGCTGATGAGGATGTGAAGAAAAAGGAAACACTCATGCATTGTTGGTGGGATTTCACATTGGTGCAGCCACTACGGAAAACATTTTGGAGAATCCTCAAAAAATTAAAAACAGAACTACCTTGTGACCCTGTAATTCCACTTCTGGGTATTTATCCAAAGACATTCAAAACACTAATTCAAAAATATAAGCATTCCCATGTTACACTGCAGTGTTATTTACAGTAATCAAGATACGGAAACAACCTAAGTGTCCATCAATAGAAAATTGGATAAAGAAGTGATGGTACATATATACAATAGAATACATTTGGCCATAAAAAGAATCAAATCTTATCATTTGCAACAACATGGATGTACCTAGTGGGTATTATGTACAATAAGTACAATAAGTCCAACAGAGAAAGACAAATACTATATAATGTCACTTATATGTAGAATCTAAAGAACACAATAAATAAACAAACAGAACAGAAACATTTTCATAGATACAGAAAACTGCCAGGTGAGAGGGGGGCTAGGTGACAAAGGTGAAGAGATTAAGAAGTACAAATTGCTAGTAGTTACAAAATAGTCATGGGGATGTGAAGTACAGCATAGAGAATATAATCAATAATATAGTGTTAATTATATATAGTGTCAGGTGGTTACTAGACTAATTGAAGGGATCAGTTCGTAAATTATATAAATGTCTAACAACTATGCTGTACTCCTGAATCCTAATATAAAGTAATATTGAGTGCAAACTATAGTTGAAAAACATTTTTTAATTAAAAAAAAAGAGAAGAAAAATGAAAAGAACCTAGGACTGGTATAGAAAATGTACAGGAAGATTCTGGAACACTTCATTGGCATGAAAAGCAAGGAAGTTATCAAAGGCTAATGAAATCATTTCAAAAGTATTTATAACCAGCTTGATTGGCTCCCATGGCAAAGGATGTGACAATCTGAGAATAACAATTACAATTGTTTAAAACTCACTGAAAATATAAAAATCTATTAATTATTTGTGATATTAAAAAGGAACAAAGAACATAATTCTTTGTACAAAGTTGGAGGCTGCTAGGGCACAAACTCACTCTGAAAATTGATAACATAAGAAAGAGAATCCAGCACTTATTCTGTCTTTACGGTATACACTGTTTCAGAGTAACCACATATTTTGCCTTCCATCAGTGGATAAGGGCAAGTTTTTCTGTATAAAAACTGCTAATAAATGCAGAAGAAATTATAGAAATAGAAAAATCACCATTTTACAACTTCCAAAGAATAACAACTCCAGATAATGGGCCATAAAACTGTTTGATGAAATGTCAATGGAAATTTTTGCAATGAAGGGAATGGGTTGCTAGCACCAGAACCTTGAGTCTTAGTATTACTACAAATAAGATAAAGAGACTTTAGGTGCCTCCTGATGAAATGCAACATGAAACTTGAACCTGAATATAAGCGAGTCTATGATGAAATTTGAACCTTAATATAAACAATTCTCTTGATCTAACTTCTAGTCTGCAGGAAATGGAGGGGACAAAAAAAAAAAAAAACAAGTTAAATTATATCAGAAAAAAATATCAGCAAAATTCAGAACATGGAACAGACTCAATTTTTCAATGTTTAAAGTATAAGGAACCAAAAAAAGAGGGGATGTTTTGTAGTTAAGAGTACTATGAGAAATTTAAAAGATATAAAGAAATACAATGAACCTTTTTTGAATCTTAATTCAACCAAGCCAAGAGTAAAAAGATATTTTTTATACTATATCAATTTTGAGTTAGACTTAATATTATATTGAATATTATATAATATAAAATTATTAAATGATTAATAGTATTAAGTAATAATTATTAATTTTTAAAATGGCCTGTGGTCATGTAAGAGAATGTCCTTTATTTATTTATTTGTTTGTTTGTTTGTTTATTTAAAAATTCACATTAAAATATTTTGGAGTAAAAGAACATGCAATTTGAGATTTGTTTTAGAATACTCTAGCTAAGAAAGCAGAAAAGGGTAATAAAACAGGTCTAATAGTGTGGATGGTTGTTGAGGTGTGATGGTAGTTGCACATATTCATTGCCCCAAATGTTTTCTTGCAACTTTTTAAATCTCTCTTGGCCTCTTGCTGCTCCATACCATGCTTTATCTGTATGTCAAAAATTATTAGGTGGTATATTTTAAATACATCAGTTTGTTGTGTATTATTTATATCCTAATTTGTTTTCTTTTGCTATACATTAGTTTGCATTTTCTAAAATTTTTTATAAATGGAATTGTATAGAGTGTACTCTTTTTTGTTTGGCTCCTTTTATTTGGGATAATTATTTTGAGGTTCATCATGTTTCATGTGTATCAACAGTCCAATTATTTTTTTTATTGTAGAATAGCATTTCATTGTGTGGATATACACAATTTTTCCATTCATCCATTGATGAACATTTTGCTTGTTTTCGGTTTTTGGCTATGACAAATAAAGTTGCCATGAACATTTGTATACAACTCTTTGAATGGACATATGCTTTCATTTTTCATTGGTTAACACCAAGGAGTGGAATGGTTGAATCATATGATAGATATGCATTTAACTTTTTTAGATATCTGAACTGTTTTACAAAGTGGTTGTATCATTTTACATTCCTACCAGCAGTGTAGGAGAGTTTGTTTCTCCACATCTTTGCCAATACCTGGTATAGTCAGTCTTTTTAGTTTTAATCCTTCTAATAAGAGTGTAGTAGTACCTCACTGCAGTTTCAGTTTTTACTTCCCTAAGAAATAATGGACATCTTCTCATGCATTTATTTGCAATGTGTAGATATTCTTTGGTTCAAGTGTCTGTTCAAAATCTTTTGCTCATTTTATCATTGAGTTTTACTGAGTTTCAAAAGTTATTCATATATTTTGGATACAAGGTCTGTATCAGATATGTGATTTGCAAATATGTTTTTCCACCCTTTGGTTTTTCTTTTCATTCTTTTTACATTGTATTTTGAAAAATAGATTGTAATTTTGATGAAGTCCAGTACTATATTAAGAAATCTTTGCTGAGCCCAAGATCACAAAGGTTTTCTCCTACGTTTTCTTCTAGACATTCTATAGTTTTAGGTTTTACATTTAGGTCTCTAATCCGAGAAATTTTTGTATATTGTGTAAGTGAAATCCAGCTGATGCTACTTAAGGAAACTAACAGTGGTTGAAAATACCATTCTGGAGAATTAATCTACAAAACTAGAAAGATAGGCAAAGATGTGGTATTGAAGGGTATGCAAAGAGAGAAAACAATGATGATGGTGCCAAATGAAATTCTAGAGAAAAAAATGCCCTTAAAAAAAGACGGCATAAATTGTGCCAAAGGAGAGTCAACTGAAGATTGTAGAAAGGGAGTCAATGATAAGTCTTGACTGTGTGTACTTACACCGACTATGCAGTCTCTTTTCCACTTGTTATTTAGTTCCTACATTTGCCTTGAAAATCGTGCAGCAGCAGCAGCATGGTAAGAAAACTCTAGCAAATGCTATGCCATGATTCATATTCTTGGAAGAAGGCTAAAAGCATATGGACATATAAGAAAAATGAGGGGAGCGGGAGAGATCTGGGGGGAAAATAAACAGACTAGTTGGAAAAATGGTGAGATTAATATTTTAGAGACCAGGAAACAGAGGAATGAAAAAGAGAAGTAGAGAAATAAAACAAATAAAACTGTAACCAAGGAACAAAGAGTGAGCAAGAGAAAAAACAAATCAACAGGGAGAAAGGGCAGGAGAACAGAACTGAAGTAAACCTACGTGCAATAGCATAAGTGGAAATACATTAGTCTATGTGGAAGTGGGTTCCTCTTGATTACTTTTGTTCGATATTTTCTCTGGTTCTTGAATTCTAGAGACACTCAGCTATATAGCAGCTAACTTCTTTTCTATTGTTTCACTTTCTGCATTTTCAGTTATCCATGGTCAATTATGGTCCGAAAATATTAAAAGAAAAATTCCAGAAAAAAACTCATGTTTTAATTGCACACTGTTCTGAGTAGAGTGATGTAATGTCTCACCACCCCACTTCATCCCCCTCTCTGGAAGTGAATCATCTCTTTGTCCGGTGTCTCCACTCTGTATACGCTACCCACCTATTAATTGCTTAGGAACTGTCTCAGTTATGAGAGACAGAGACAGACAGAGACAGAGCAGAGGGGAGAGAAAAAGAGAGAGAGAGAACATTCACATAACTTTTATTACAGAATATTTATCATTGTTCTGTTTTATTATTGTTGTTAATCTCTTACTGTACCTATTTTATAAATTAAACTATCCTAGGTATGTATGTATAGGAAAAAACAAATATGTAGTGTTTGGTACTATCCACAGTTTCAGGCAACCACTGGTGGTCTTGAAACATATCTCTTGTGGATATGGGAGGAATACTGTATTCTCTCTTCTCACTTTAAACATTGCAAAGGATTTATTGAATAACAGAGGAGACTAGCACTTCCACTTTATCTTGGTTCTCTGTGCAACATTTATCTCTCAGTATCCTTTGTGGTTTAATTGTTAAGAAATTAATGGCATCCCTCTTCTAAGAAGTTAAGGGTTTGGTCTGATTAATGGTGACCTGTTGCTCTCTTGTATACAAGACGGTCAGTTTTGGGAAAAGGGTAGGTCTAGCTGATCTGCAATGTAAGGAGGGAAACTAAAGTGTTGGAAAAAGCATGACTTTGTGAAAATTTGTTAAGAAGAGAGGAAATCAGAAGAGGCGATGGTAATGGTGAATATTTCATTTAAGGAATTTCTTTCCTAAATTCTATTGTGGAAGCAGGAGAAAAAAATTAATTGAAATACTTCCTTCCCTTTTTCATTTGTTCTCCATTGCTCTAACCTTAAAAGTGTTTGCCACTCACACTGATGGTGGAATAGATGGTTTTGCTCATGCTATTTCTTTAGACCTGAATACAAGATACCTTCTTTTTGTCAAAATCCTTCCACCATATTCATGGAGTCTTCCTTAATTCTCCAGCAGAATTTATCTTTTTTTCCCTCTCTACAATCTATATATATATATATATATATATATATATATATATATATATATATATATTCTTTATCGCCGGAGTCCAGCTCCGGCAGACCAGAGTCCCGGAGGGAGGTACAGGTGCGGCGAAAAAGTGATGAGCATTCAGACGAGATGGTGGGTGGAATGCTACAATCTTTATTTTGCAAAGCCGTTATATAGTGCAAAACCAGTTTATTACCCAGGGCAAGTTTGTCAAACATAATAATTACAATGGTTGACTTATGGGTTTAATTGATCATATCTCTTTCGTTTGCTGTTCTTAAGAATAGACAATGACTTCTGTCCCTAAGCATGTGCGGGTAGCCACATCACCAGGGTATTATTTTCCTGTTCTTTTCCTCGTTCTTGTTAGAAATTACCTTCTACCCATTTTTCTTCTATTCACTACCTGTCAACCCACTGGCCAGGGGTGCAAGCGGGGGTATAAAAGCAGAATGATTATAGTTAATAGTCTATGTTTCCATGACGGTAGCCAAGCAATAATTTTCAGCTTATACACAAGTGATTGTTTCTCATGCTATGTAGGTAAGCAGAGTCACTCAGGCAGTTAGCGTCTGAGCTCATTGTTACAAGTTTTATAACTAACAGAATGTGGTTAATTCCTGTAAGATTTCTAAGTGATTTCTACTAATGTTTCTCTTTCCCAGTCCCCTATTTTAATCGTTGTAAAAATTCCTTTCCTTCACTATTCCATATTAATGATATTAATAGCAAGGTTACAAAACATGTAAGGAGAGACAGGAAAGCCAGCCCACATATCTCGCTGCTCTGCAGCCGAGACTGTCCCCCGGTGACTCTGTCATGCCGCAGGGGTGTTTTGGCTCCCGACACTTTATAACATGCAAAAATGGCATTTGATGTGTATTCACAGAGTATAACTCAATGAGCTCTCACAAAACATTATCTCTCCCAATTCTTACAGTACCACTGTGGAGTTCTGAAGAAACCCATGACACAGAGAAGTTGCCACTTTCCCAAGACCAAACCCACTCAGAAGTAAGGGGTGGAGTAGATCCTAACCTAAGCCTGTATGTACATTATGGTGCCTAAAAATATGAGCATCTTCTACCAGATAGACTAAAACAATTACCACAGAATATTTTTATGCACTTAGTTTATGTTTTAAAAAGCCATCTATATGTTGTATTAAGTCATTTACATATATGCCTGTGTTTCTCACCACATTATTAATCTTTGAAGGTCAGGAAGCTAGTCTTATTCAAGCTTTTGTATTATCCAAAGTGCCTACAAGAGATCTTACAATAGCTGCTAAATTCAAAACTATCCTTGTGTTTTGATCTTCACAGCCTTCCTTTCACTACCATGCTAGACTTAGAGATTATTCCTTCCTTTTTGTATGGGCAGGGTCTTAAGGTCCCAAACACACTTTCATGCCAAACTGAGATGCCTTAATTCATGTTATCTGGAGACTTTTCGTTATGGGGGCTCCTAGGAATGGGTAGTGGTCATAAATTTTACCTTGGTTTCCTGGTAGGAAGGTTTTAATCAATTGGACAATGCCAGAATCATTCCAAAATGATTTTGGAATGCCAACTCATTCCAAAACAGTCTAATTCAGGGATCAAGAATCTCATTTTTTTTCCCTCAGATAAAACTTACCTGCTACTCCTTAATTGTGGGCATATTGCTTCATCTCTCAGACCCCTAGATTTTTTTTCTGATAAAGGGGGCTAATCATTCTTACTTTGAAGATCATAATGAAAATAAATCTTAAACCAAAATATGATATCTGTCATCTCTTCAAAAATTGGTCTTCCTCTTGATTCCCTAGCTCAGTAAATGACATCACCAGCCATGCATTTTGTGCTGATTGGAAAGATATTTCCCTCTTCCTTAAGTTCTGTTATCAATAAACCACCAAATTCTGTGAATTGTACCTCTTAAAATCATCCAGTTCCCTCCATCATAAGCGCTATCATCCTATAACTCACTGGTCTCACCAAATTCACTTTTATTACCCCCTAACCCACCCCTAACTCTCAACAATAGGCAGAGACATCTTTCAAAACCAAGTGTGTGACTACACTGCTATTCTCGGTGGCCACACAGTACTCCTGGCTAAGGTAAGGAATCTTTGATACTACCTAGGAGATCCTGTGTGTGCTTTGGTCTTTGCCTCTTGCCCCTTTCTCCCTTGCTGTGCTCCACACAAGGCGTGGCGCTTTCTTTGAGCTCCAAATAAGCCATGTTCTTCCCTACCTTTTGCACATATCTCCTGTGGAGAATGTTTATCCCCATTACCCACTTTCTCACTTTCCTGTGTTTTACTAACATTCTTCCAGTTTTGGTTTGTTTCAAGTCAATTGCTTGAAGGGAAGGTTTGTTGACTCCCCTTTGCTCACACACACACACCTAACACTAGGTCAATTCCTCTGATATAAGTTCTTCTATTACTTGCTTTTCTCAATAGTTCTCAGCATAGTTTAAAATTTTACATTTTTATTATTATTAGATGAATATTTATCCTAACCACTAAAATGTAAGATCTCTGAGGAACCATGTCTGTTTTGCTGTATCTCTAGCACAATATAGTACCTGGCATATAGTACAGGCTCTATAAATGTTTAGCAAATGAGTCCATATTTTACATATGGTAGCCATTATTCCAAATGTTCCTTGACTTCTGGGTTTCCTAAAAACTCTACCTTTAGATTCAGAGCAGGTTCAAATCATGACCCTATTCATTTTGGGCAGTTATCTTTTTTATTTTCTTAGTCTTATCTGTAAAATGGGAATGACTGTACCTTCCTTACTCAGTTGTAGGGGATTTAGTGAGCTAATGTAATGTCAGTGTGGGACCCAGTGCCTGACTCAGGGCGCTATCTGTGTTGGCTAGTAATGATTGTCATTCATATTGGCCAGAGAGTCAGGCAAACAACACGATTGTGAGCAGAGTTGTGCCTATGCCCACCTGGAGGATGGAGCCTTTGAAAGGGGTTTTGGCCTCATCCTGCAATCTGCCACTCCCCACCCCCTTCCTGGGGAAGGTGCCTAAGGAGCTTCGTTTCCAAGGGGAGGTTAAGCCTGCAGTGAGGTGGTGGGAGTGGACACCTGGGCTGCGGTACAAAGGTGCTGGTCGGCAACCCAACCCCAAGTTTGTCCCCAGCTGGCTCCAGGGCTGGGCTCCCGCGAAGGCTCAAGAGGATGCAACGCGGGGTTGTCAGGCGCTCAGAAAGGCAGTGGCGCCTGGGGTGGCGGGTCAGCAGCCCATCAGCCGGGCCTCTTCCCCAGCTTTCCCAGGTCTCCCCATTCTCCGCGTGTGTCCGATGTCCGCCTGGTCAGGATGTCAGGAAGGCGAGCCCCGAGCAGTCGCGCCTCCCACGCCGTCTGTGCGCCCGCGGGCTCGGGGCGAGTTTGGCGGTTCCCACGCGGCTGATCTCCCAGCCGGGCTGCCCCTCCCCCCACCCCCCCGCGGGCAGCGGCGCTGGGGGCTGGGGGGGGGGATGCAGAAACGCCGGGAGGTCTCCAGGGGCTCGGACAGGGCTTCGCTGCCAACTGCGTCTGAATCCTGTTCGGAGCACCCAGTCCTCGCTTCCCGGGAGGGCCGCCCGGCTGCGTGCGGCTTCGTTTTGATCGGGGATGCTGAATTACGCGCGTGCGCTCGCGCGCGCGTCCGTTCATGTCATGAAACAGCTCTTAATGGGACGTCTGTAAGCTTTCGGTCTCTTACACGTTCTTTCAAAATGTCGAAAATGGTTTTTTTCCTTCCTTGAAGTTTCTTTGATTTAATTTCAAGCGATGATGTAATAGCATGCTGTATTATACGTAATTGTATGTATTCTGTATAAAACATCTCATAACTTTACCTCTCAAACTTAACGTTAATTTTGCACCTTGAAAAAGCATCCCTATTTTAATGACAGAAAGTTTTCCTGTAAAGATTTTTTTTAAAGTTATAGTATGCCAACTAATGAACTTAAGTTTAAAAAGTAACCAATTGCAAACGTTAATAAATCCACCAAGGCACCAAGCTAATATATACTATTTATGATCTTGTATTTTCAAAGAGCAACTTTGCAGAAGATGTGAGGTTGTATTGAAAATCAGGTTCTGATTTTAATCTTGAAAGGGTTAAATAGCTACTAAATTATATTCATGTCACTCTTACAGTAGCTGACCCATAATAAATACATCAATCTATCCTGGAGTGTGTGGGATCAAATAGCTTAAACTAAATGAAAAAGAAAAAAAAAGGAAATATTGGTCATCACGTTACATCAGTTTAGATGAGTTGAAAGTAAATCATTTCCTAACCTTTTAGAACATGAAAATTTTAATGACTGCTATTTATGCACTTTGAATATTTTATATTTGAGTAGTCATAACAGTTTACATAAACAATTGTATATATCCATTTCTAATAAAAAAATATCAGGGTATCTGTGTTACGTGGTGGTTAACATTTCAGGCTCTTTTTAGGAAGGTGATGTTGAATAAAACTGCAGAGATTACCATATACTGCCAAAGGTCATTTAGAGAACCTGAAAATAAATTCATTAGGGACAGCTTAGGAGAAGTAGGGTAATTAATTATAATTGAAAAAATATATGGTGATATAGAAATCAGTTTCAATTATATAAAATATTGTTTTTGTTTTAAACATAGGTTTCTAGAGCATTAAAAAATGTTTTTACGTTTGTTAAACCTTTAGCGGAAGATTACAGCCAATGTTTTGTCTTTGGTGTAAAGCTGTTTGTCTCACTTTATTTACTTGGTATTGGATATTTGTCAATGTCATTTCATATCTACAGAAAATTCTTACAGTCTATGGAGGTAGTGAATGTGTGTGTGCGAGTCTGCTGGAGGTCACGTGACAATTTCATCCTATTTGGTGGAGCAGCTTGACTTTTTTTCCCTTGCTTTTGGTGATGGTTGTGAGTGCAGAACTTGATTGACAGATGCATGCCAGAAACCCCCATTCTCCTTTACAAAGACAAGATATGATGGATTGCGATCTCTCAGCCCAGCAGGACACGGGGACCATGCAAGCTGTAATTGGTCAGGTATGGAGTCAGCCATTTCTCAACTCCCCTTTTTTTCCACAAGGATCTCACCATATGATTCACATAATTCATATTTACAGTACCATCTTTCTATCTATATCTCCAGCTACCTGCCAGCATAGTGCTGAAAGCGCGAAAGGCAAAAGGCACCCATTAAATCTAGCCAGGAAACCTCAGCTTAAAACTTTATTGCAATATTTAGAAACAAAAACTAAAACAATAAAAAATCAAAGAACACATCTAGTTTATAATTTGATCTGAACGTTTAAAAAATCTATTTTTAATAATTTATTTTCTGTTGAGGTTGTGATCTCTGCAAGAAATAAAGTGTGAGAAGAGAATAAAATGTTATGTTTCCTAGGTAGTAGTTAAAATTTTTCTGCTTAATACTTTTATTTTGATATTTTTTATATTCTTTTTTCTCTCTCTCCCCTTCCTCCCTCCCTTCCTCTCTTTCAAATATAAATATATAAATACACATGCCTTTACTTCTAACCCAGATGTGTGATTGAGCTTGGTAAATGTAGTAGTGGTCTTGGCTGCTGCAGAGGGGCAGGCTGCAAATTAAACACTGCCACAATCTGAAAGGTCCAGGTGGTCTGCTTGCGTTTCCTAATGCAATCCAGCACAACAGCTTTAATAAACAGCTCTATTTAGTTCCTCCTCCCTGTATCCAGGGAAGTGTACTGGTCTGGGGCTGCTGTGATGAAATGCCAGAAGAATATCTCTCAGAGGCCTCACAAGCTGATATTTAGAGCTTTCCTGTATTGTCGTCTTTGTCTTCCAAATGGGTCAGTGAGTCTTGCTCTTTCTGTTCAATGCTTTCTATTAAATCGGGACTTTCTGTTTGTGTTGTAATGTTTGTGTTGTAAGCTAAATCAGGACAGGAAAGAATCATTGTATTTTCATTTGCCTTCAGATAACTGGAGTGGTGAAAGGAATACTTGTGCCCGGCTGCAAAGGAAGGGTGATTTCTCTGGCTATGATGGGGGTGGGGTGAGGAAAAAGAAAATATATGTGGCTTCTTTCTTTCTTTTTTTGTAATGTATTTTTGACTAAGATTTTCCTAAGTTGTCTATGCTTATTATGAACTGTTAACTTATCAGAATATGGTTACAAATATTGATAAACTCCTAAAAGTTGCTTTTTTTTCCTGCACACTTTCTAGTCAAGACAAGCTGACAAGGTGATGGCACAAAATTTGTTTTCTGTATGTTAATAGTATGCTGAACAATGTACCATCCTATTCTGTTTTCTAAAATATAGCAAAGCACTGTAAGGTTCTGAAAGCACATGGTTTATTAATACTAGCATGCTTCATACTGTATTTTTAGATGGAAAATGTCAGATATATAATATCATGTTTCCATGAGCTCAAACTCTTAAAAGCAGTAGATATCTGTTTCAACAGAACAATACGTATTTTCATAACTTTCAAGTTGGTTTTGTTATACAGACATATATAAAGCGAAGTCTCCAGGCATACATTTGTTAAGAGAAAATATATAAGGACTGATTTTATATACTATTAATACCCATTTCAGTGCAAGTGCTCACTGAGGAATAACTAAGTACATGAAGTATATATACTATTGTGGCATATAGAATTAAATAAATACTTGTTTAAAAAGACCTTTTTGTATAAATAAAACTTGAACTCCTGATAACTGTCTTTTCATGTTTAATAAAACTTTTCTTAGATTTCAGGCATGTTTTCTCTTTCATATGTGATAGTATGATCTTAATACTGTACAAAATTACAGTGTTTCAGTCCCAAATAAGAAATAGGATTTCTTTTTGTATATATTTTTCTTATTTGGGAAAAGAAACCTTGGTGAAAAAACAGGTGCAATACTTCTAATTTATTATTCAATTTTGTTTATTGGAAATATTTACAAAGATATATACTTTTAAAAGGTTCAAGTATATACTTTAAAAAAGGAATTGGCATACACATTACAGATACCAGACAACTTCTAATTTGCCAGGATTTAAAATTTGTTGCTATTATTACATAGCTCTGTATTTTGTGTGTACTCTAAGTAATTTTTAAAAGCTCTGTATGTCCAGGTACTATATATGTTAATGACTTGTTATGAATACTTTGTAAATAGTATCCAAGTAGCCACATGTTTTCTGAATATTTTTTCTTGTAAATCATTTTTTTAAAAACTCAAATACTTATGTCAGCTTGTTAATTATAAAAGCCATTACTATGAAGTTGTAAAATTTGCTGTACTGAAATGTACAAACTAAAATGCATATTGCTTTTTGAACCTAAACACTAAGTATTCAAAAGGAAAAAAAATAGTATACTATCCCATTTGCATACCATAAAAGTAAAAAAAATCTTAATTGAACCCAAATCTACAGATATAAAAAGAAAGATGATGTACAAATTTGAAATGGTTTCCTTTTAATTGTTATAGCACAGATAAGAATATTGACTCAAATGACTACTTTTAACAGTAAAAACAACGTGAAAATAATTTTTATTGCTTTGCGGTCACAATAATAGAAAAGAGATGGTTTATTTTCAGCTCTTGATTTCAATATCACCTTATACAGCAGATGTGACAGTCCCATTTGATAATGCAAATTTTTGTGTGTGTTTCTTCACCAATACATATTGGAATAATAATAATTATTATTATTTTTCTTTTGTTCTGTTCTGAGTTCTTTTTCTAAATGGCTTGGGGTTGGAGGAGCAAATAACACATTTTCAATGTTATTTTCCATTTAGAATACTAAAAGATTCCCATGCAGTATGATCTTTAGGTTTTTTCATTCATCTCTAAGATTAAATATCCAGTTGTTTCTACTCGAGGGGAAGAGTGGACCTCTGTGTTGCTGACTGTGATCCAGCTTGGGAGAGTGTATTGGCTTCATAGAGCATATACAGATCATAATGGCTTTCCCCCAGGATTTTCTCTCCCCCAAGTAATCAATCAAGCAGTCTAGTACGTAAGAACATACTCCCAGCCTAGCTGATCAAGATCCAGAAACTTAGTTTATTCATTTAGTTTTTGAAAATTAATGGGATTTTTGCTAGTTGTACGTAGCCAGCTCCATAACCCCTTTAACTATGGGATGAATTGTTTGTTACCTGCCGATAGTTTTTCAAATCACTTCAAACTAAACAGTTAAGCAGGTTCTGAGCCATGGGTTTGAATATCATTTAAAAATGAAGTCTCACATTTCTACCTCTCATGATCCTTAAATGTTTACTGCATCTTTTCTTTTTTCACAGACCTGAGTTTGTGAGTGGTAGATTAGTTAGTTCATCAGTATTTCAGACCTCCTGTTTTTTTTTTTTATTATTATTTTCTCATCTCATGCAGATGGGTCACCATGTTTAATGCTCCTTCTGGCACTGTTGTCCCCAGAGGACCTTTGGTCAGCCTGCCATCTTGATGCGCACGCCTGAGGATCTGGGCTGGCTGAACGTTTCTGTGTACTGACTTCTGCAAATATCATAGAACAGAGGATATTAAAATTAGTTGTTAATAAAACCAACAGATGAGGCAAATTAGATGAAAATATTTATTAAGCATATCTAAGCATTTGTATGGAAAAGAGGAGACACAGATGGTTAAAAGTGCTCATTGGTACACTTGCAGTGGACATGGAACAAGAGTGAAGAAACATGTTTAATAGCATCACAAGTGTAATCAAAAATTTTTGCAATTTTCCTTACCAGTAAAATGAGTCTCTGTTTTTCAAGGTAAATTTAGGCATTTTTAAATATTTGAAAGTGGAACATTAGAGAAAGAATGCAGTTGTCTCAGACTGCTAATGGCTCAGAAGGAGAGTGAGGGTAACAGTGCATTTGGCCTAACTATCTCAGTGCATGTTTTCTCACATGAAGATTTTAAGACATAAAAATATTTCATTGTTCTGGTATCAAAACAATTTTACATATAGATTTATTTACACCTTCCCTTGTTCCAAAATGTATTTAATGTGGCTTTAAGAACAATGTGCTTACCTAGAACATATTCGAGCTTATGTGAAGTGGATGTGGCCTGGGGAGAGGAGACCCAGCAGTAATAACACACTTGCAGAGTGTTCTTGGTCCATTTAAACTGATTTTCGTGCCTTCTGTATAAAAATTAAACTTTGGGGCTAAACTAACCCTGTTTTACACATGCCAAGAATTACTCTCATATACTTCAGGAAGTCATTTTTGTAGATGTGAGTGAATGTCTTCTTTGAAACTGACATCACTTCAACAAATTTATGCATTTTGGAGATGGGAAATTGTTGTTTGGCTTTAATTGAGAATACTTTTTTCAGGGTATTACAGTATGTAGTATAGGTACTGGAAAAATTCAAATTAATTAAGGATTATTCTTTCTGAATACAAAACAGTTCTAATATGCCTTTTGTAAGTGCAGGACTCACCAAAATCAAATTTATACTACATATTTCTAATTGACCTTACACATTTTACTCAATATTCCAATTATATGTAGAGGAACATTGAGGTTAATTTTTTACTTTTAATCAGATGAATTTAATTTTTATTACCTTTAAAATGGTTTTAAATTGAACTTCAGTGTATCACCAGAGTAGATGTTTGAATTGTGAAGCCAATTTTGTCCATTAAAGTAAAATTTATCAATATTAGTAATACTTTACCATACTGTTAATAATACTAAACAACCAGTACATGAAATCTGGCCTTGAAATAAGATTTTCTTTTTCAATTCCTAAGTTCAATTAATGAACCTATATATTCTATTCAAGTATCATTTTAGTGTTTAAGAATTTTAAGCTTTTGGATTCATATCTCTAGAATATGGAGAAAGATTACTAAAACATTTAAAATATAAATGCTTCTGAAAGAAAGTTTGAATGTAACATGCTTCCTATATGTAAAATCTTTTATATTGTTCCAGAGGTGAGTGAAGGCATTCTTTTATTGAATGTTTCTTTGCTGTGTAAACTACATTTTATCGAACAATTTAAAGCATCTTTTTCTATCTTTATTGTTTGCCAAAATTAGAATTTAACTAATGTCTGTAGATACTAAAACTCTCCACTTTTCAATTGCATAGTGATATCTTTGCTTGTTTTCTAACACTTTATTAGATGGAAAGTAAGACTGTGAAATAAGATGCAAATGTGGAAGGATCAGGCTTGAAAAAAAAATATACAAAAAGATAAATATGACGATAATTGGAACACTGATTGAAAATCCAAATTATACAACTTCTAAATTAATTTGTATTTTGTGGCCAAATTTTAACTTGGGAGCTAAAGGCTACCCTAAATATAATTTCAAACTTTCACTTATGCTCTTTTTCTCTCTTATTCCTCCCTTTCTCCCTCCCTCTTCTTCCCTTTCTTCTTCTCCTCCTACCGCTTCCTCATCCTCTTCCTCTCCTTCTCCTACCGCTTCCTCTCCCTCTCCCTCTCCTTTTCTCCTTCTCCTTCTCCTCCTCCTCCTTCTTCTTCTTTATTATTATTATCGTAAGGTGAAGTGTGTGCCCAATAAAGTAAATTATCAAGTCAAGCCTTGTTCTGGGATCACATGTCAATTACTCTGTTAGCCATGTTGTCCTCAGCTAGTCCAAAATTGTAATAAAAATTTGTACTAATTTTATTTTTTACACATTTCTTCTGAATCTTAAATTGGAGAAGGTGTGTGAGAAACTGTCATTACATTTCAGTAAAGGTCATTTTTTTTCCTATTCTTTTCTTATCCTTCCAAATTCTGCAATGTGAGCCAATATACTAAATATTGCCTACTTTTTATTGTATAATATTGTTCCTGGTTTTCCCTATGATTGTGCTATTTTCTTTACCCCAGCTATAACTGACCATATTATTGTTATTTCAGAGCTACCTCTTTTTCTAAATATAAAACCACTGTATGTAAATAGCAGCAAAATAATTGAAACCATTTCTGATTATTTCTATTTAAAGCAACTTTCTAGATTTTAAAACATTTTATTTTTTAAGTTTTCTGGTTTCAGAAAATACTTTTTGTTTTATCACTACCTTTAAAACACCCATAATATGAAGAACTCTTTTCTCAAAAGACAGATTAGCTATTGATACTTGAAACTGATTCCTGGCGAACTGCAAACCTTACTCCCTTTAGCAGCATTTTTCTAGCCTTAAGAACAACAACAACAACAAAAGTGTATGAACAGAATATTCTAAATATCTCCTATTGTTAGTTCTCTCTATGATAAGAGAGACCCATACAATTTCCAGTTCTCATCCTAAGGTCAAAGCCGTAAAATAATGTGTTGACACCTTGTGTGGAAGGAAATAGTTACTCAGATGCATTGGTCTGGTATTTTGCTCTCTTCCTTCACTGTCATTTCTTCATCAGCTTTCCTTTTTTTTTTCTACCGTAATCCAGAGTCAGTTTGATAAGTAGTAAGTAGAAAGTAAATCCTTGTGGGCTGCCCAAGCGAAAAAGGGCACTGGAAAGAGAGACAAGACCTGAAGCAAAACAAAGCAAAACAGTAGCAGAAAACTCATCAACACATTTGCGTCTGTAGTTATTATTTTTGTTAAGTTATTTTATAATCTTACTTTGTTTTAGGCAGCAATTTTAGGTCATACAAGTTAGCAGTAAAGCAATACTGTAGAACAGGAAAAATAAAATAAAAGACGAAATGAAAAAGAAAAAAAATACAGTGCTTGTGCCATGGAACACAAATTTTAAAATTAAGGAATACTTTATTTTTGGAGCTTTTTATAAAAGTTTAACCAGTGCTTGGGTCCTGTGAAATAGCAACCTTATTAAAATAGATGTTTCTGGTTGTTGATATGATGTTGACAGTTTGCATATTTTATGACTTTGAATTTTTTATAAATAATTAGAAACCATTTAAGAAGAAAATATTGATTTCTAACACCTGAGAACTTAAAGAAACAAATTTACTTTAAAAATTAAATACCTGTTAAATAATGTTTTTAGCATGGATCAGAAGACTCAGGTAAACTCTTTAAAAGAATAAAGTGTGTCATTTATAGAGAGCTTAGTTTTCAGTGCAGATTTATATACAAATTTTTTAAAATGAAATTATTGTTGAGAGTGAGAGATAAATATTGCACCAACACAAAAGCATGGATGTCAGAAACCCTAACTGATATTGAAGCGATATGAAAAAACAGGTAGATGTTTTGTAGATCTTCAGTTGTATTCCTTCAAAATTGAAGGCCAGCATGGGTGAGAATGGAGCCAGACACACAGAACTAGGTTGTAGCAGGCCAGATTTGTCTCGGACAGAGCTAGTTAACTTTGTGAGCTTTAAATAACACTAGAAAACAAAGTTCTTTCAACCTTTTGGAGAAAAGATTGAGAGTTGGGACAAATGTAAAACGCTGCTTAATGTGCAAGAATAAAGCCAAGAACATCAAGCTCATTTCACTTAGTGTCAGTTCTGCTGACTCATCATTATGATCAGGGCAAACTGTGATGTCTGGGCTGAAACAATTTTAACCATTTTTTCTTTTAACAGAATGTTCCAACTTGGATCATATATCCTTAGGGTTACAATATTGAATTCTGAATCGGGAAACTTAATCTTGCAGCCAGATTTGACAAGATGCTGGTTGAATGGTAGGCAGAAATGATGATTGTGGGGTTTAATGCCTCAGGTCAGAATTTGAGAAAATAAGAGATTTTGTGGAAATTTGGCTGTGACATGAGAACCCCAAATTTGAAAATTTCTCACTGTTCATATGGGCAGATGGTATTCTGGGTCTGAAAAGTAGATCACAGCTATATTCATTTTCTCTGTTTTAAATATTTCTTTAACAGAGTGAGCTTTTACACATTCTTAAGTGTATTTCTTAGTATATTTATAATTTTTCTAATATTAAAGGTGTTTCTAGTAATATTCAAAAGGTTTCTGGAAACAAAGGATAGCATTATTGCTCAGAACAATCAAGATAATTATATTTTGTATTCTGGCAAAATACTAATACTGAATTTAGGAACTAAGATCATTTCTTTTTTTTGAAAACTTTTCCCATTTGTGAATAACTATGGCTAGATTTTCAGGGATTAAAGAATTTAGAGTGAAAATGAAAATGAGGCACTATACGCACACACCTTAAGTATTTTAGGAATTCTAGACTATTTAACTTCTAATAATCTAAAAATATTTTAAGTCCCTGTTTTTAAGTTTAGTACATGAAAATAATATGACAGGTGTTTACTTAAAATACTGCTCCTCTCAGCTAAGCTGTTCAAGAAAATGAAAAAAATATTTTGCAACTTTTAGAAATCAAAATTATTATATAAATACATCTATACAGTTGATCAATATACTGCAAAAGTATGATTATTGTGGTTATTTTCTTCCAAAACCAGGGCACTTTGTTTTGCCAGGTACTTCCATTTTATAGCTACTTTCTATAAGTGCTGAAACATATCAGCGGGGATTGTTTTCTTTCTTTCTACCATTATTTATCCAATAGAATTTAAATAGCTAATTCAGGAAGAGAGTGGAACATCTATGTAAAATCTACAGAATATGAATACAATTCTTATATGCAGTTGATTGAGGTGAGTTACATGGTGGAATCATATGAGTCTCTTCAAAATTATTTTTATTAAACAAATTATAAAAGTAATATGTGCTTATGACAAAATTTCAACAATACAGGAGAGTATAAAGTGATGTAAAGTGCCTACACTCATTGAACATTTCATGTTACTATAACTAGATCTTCATCATTCTCTATAGTTTTCCTTTTATGAATATACACTAATTTATTTAACCAGTTCTCTTCTTTTTTTAATTGAGATATAATTAACACACTTTATTGTATTACTTTCAGGTATACAGCATAATAATTCAACATTTGTATATATTAAGAAATATTTACCACAATAAGTAACCCGTTCTTTATTGATGAGCATCTAGCTTTAGAAAAAATAAGTTATTCTCTACAATGAGACTGACAAGTAGAGATGTTTTATTTCTCTTAGCACAAAAAAATTTTAGAATTTTCCAATGGGGTTTGCTGCACCAAAAGAACTCATAAGTAGTATCTCAAGAGAGAAGGTGAGGTATAATTTAAAAACGAAGGATAGCTTTATGCCAGAAGAATAGATATTTGTCATTTATATATTGAACACTCAGACCAATTAAAATAGCATAAAGATCACAACATTGTATTTAGTAACAAGAATAAGAGATAATGATATAATGCACCAGTTCTCCATCAGATGGTGTTTTTTCCAAGACACCAACTCAACATAACAAAATGTATAGTTTATTTTCTTTCATGGGCCTTGATACTATTAATTGAGATAATTGACAGAGATATATGTTTCTAATGCATGATTCAGTTATTATACCTAGATTAGTGAAAAAGAGACCAAAAGAAATTTGTGGTAATTAATGTCAATTAAATTCTTTTAAAATACATTTCTGCTCATTCATCTTAACCACATCACTTCACATATGTTAAGAAGAAAGTGAAATGGATAGTAATAAAATCTTATATTTGTATAAGAGATGGAAATACCAGTAGAGAGTGAAATCTTTCCCAGAGTTAGTTCAATGGAACTGGCAGTTGGGTGGTATATGTTTTCCTCTTCTCTGTTTTTCCCCACAGATGCTGGTACCTTGTATAGGAAATGATAATGCTTCACTTATAGGTTTAAAGTTAGCATGCTCCCTTAACCAAGCCTCAAGACAGGTTCTCAAGAGCAAATTGCAGAGCACATCAGTGATATTCATTCTTTCATTTGAAACCCACACCTGTGAGAAGCAGCTACAAATCATCATTCCCATTTTATAGAATTGAAAGCTGACTCAGTGGTTATATGTCTTATTGATAGCCACATTGCTAATGAATATAAGTGAGTTTTGAATCCAGACATTCTTTTTATGAGTTCACAGTTTTTTTTTTTACACAAGTTCTCACTTCTGGCTGCCTTTTAGAACCACCTGGGACAACCTTTGACTCATTCCCAGAAAACTGATTCAACTCATCTGAGTACTGGCATTTTAAAATAGTTTTATAGGTGATTCTAATGTATCGTAGTGCCTCTTAAAATGAATGAATGTTATTTGTAAGAGTGAGAAATATTAAACAATGTAACTCCCCTCTGCCCCAATCATAAATCCACAGCAGAAAAAGCATGGAGGGAATTTAGCTATGTATTTGTGTGTGTGTGTGTATGTGTGTGTGTGTGTGTGTGTGTGTGTGTTTTCAGTGAGAAGCTTTGTTGAATATCTGAGATGTTTAATAACTTTTTTTATTCAGAAAAGGGTTAAATATTTAATCATCTCAAAAATTACAACACTAATAATAATATACCAATTACTTACTAGGTGCTGAGCATTTTAAAAGCATATTTTAGTCCTTACAACAGATCTGTGAGGTAGGTACTATTATTACCTACATTTTGCTAATTAATTGATTAAGGAAGTGGCACAGGATCACACAGACAGTACGTGGCAAAACTGGAATTTAACCTGAGGATTTTAGAGGCCAGAGTGTAAATGCTTAATCATTCACAAAATCATAGAATTGAAACATGGCTCTAACCATTACCTTTGGAAAGTACAATTCTTAGTATCTTCTCTTGATGAAGGCAGATTTTTATGACAAAGGTATCTCTTGTTCTTCTGTGTCTCTTTCATTCCCTATCTTCACCCTCTTCCTTTCTCTCTCTCCCTCCTCCCTCTTTCTTCTCCCTCCTTCTTTTTCTCTCTCTGTTTTTTTGTTTCTTCCATAAAAAATTATTTCTAGCTAAACAAAGAATCACACTGACCTTGATCTCCTAGTACTACTATAGATACACATTCAGACCCAACAGACCTTAAACAGAATAGCCAGTAGGCACTATTCTGTATGTATAAGGAGCACAATCTCTGCAGACAATTTCAGGGAAGATTTAAAAACAATTTTATGTTTTATAATATATAATGTATTTATACTTTTATAACATAAAAACATAAAATATATAAAATATAAAATGTGTTTATATTTCAAAGTAGTCCCCACTCTTTGAGATTCATAGCCTTAGAAATTATTTTCTTTATTTTTCATCTTTTAACCGATTAGCATTCTATTATCTATTTATAATTCATCTATCTTTCTATCTATCTATCATCTATCTATCTATCTATCTATCTATCTATCTATCATCTATCTATCTATCTATCATCTATCTATCTATCATCTACTACCTATCATCTATCTTTTAACTGATTAACATTATTGCCAGTTTTGAAATCAAGCATTAAATTTGCAAAATGAGCTTGTTTTCTCTCTTTATTCTCATAAACACTCAGCTAAATTCTAGCCAAATGTGCATTAGCATATCTAAACTAATTTTTATGAAATAATCATATTGTTATAATTAAGAGTTATGGTCATGGGAAATCGGCAGTTCTACCAAGGAAATATTTCTTAACTCACATTTTGGAAAACGTTTTAATAGTATTGTGGGAATTTCAATTCTACTTCAGAATTTCTGTGTTGTGGATGAAGGACCAAGTAGAGTTTCCTCTTAAATGACTCCTTTAACTTTTACATATAATTAGGTTATATTAGAACTTATGGATGTAAGGTTAAGAAAAAATATGATGATTTGGTGAAATGAATCATCATGCTCTTCAACAAAGTACTTCTCTAGAACATCAGACATGAGCATATGCTTGGTAAAGACATATTTTGCCTAGGGTTTATAATTCATTATAGTATATCTTATATGTTGGCCTGCCACCCTTCCATATCTACATTCTTTCTCTCAGAACCACTCTGAATCAAAGGCTGGAGACATGGCCATTGTTCAGACAGATGCGCTGAGTCTTGATAACATCTCCTGCAAGAGCCCAGCAGTGTGAAAAATTGTCGAAATGGAATACAAATGAAGTGTATACTAGAATTCAAGAAAGCAGACAAGTATATGAGTCAAAGAATTTGTTCATTAAGATCTTTGAACGTTTCCTTATCTATTTACACCTGTTTTCTTTCTATATTTCTTGATGGTTTTTCCAGTTGGACCAAATCTTTGTTAGAAATAGAGTTTTAAAGGAAACATTAAAGGTGAGGGATCATTCTACCTCTTGGTTATTTGGTTAAAGTCAGCACATGAAATTGAAATCACATCACAACACAGGGGAGCAAATTATGTTTATGAGCAAATGAATATAAAGTGTATTCCTGATCCACCAGCCATTATTTAATTTTAGAAAAAATTACAATTATATATTAATAAAAAATAAATAGATGCCTAATGCATTCAGTTATTTTATTCTATTGGGATTTCAAGGGGGAAATAAATAAGATTCCTTCTTTAATTCTTGACTTTATGTTCACTTTATCATTTACAGAACTCATTAAAAAAGGACTTTACATCTACAGCCAGATGGGCCTGCTAATTTCCAATGGGCTCACATTTTGATGTTAGGACAGCCTACCAAAAGGAAAGTTAGAGTTTGATCAGGAAACTCATTTACTCAAGATTTCTGCCTCCTACTAGTAGTAGGACAAAAAGGTAAAATAGAACAAACTTCTGTGTGGATGTAGAGGACCATGAATATTAGATTCTTGTCATTTACCATTTTGATATAAATTTTCTCCTCTTGTGGGTGAGAAGTCTATTCACATGAAAACAGAACTTCCCACACCACCCATTTTCTGGTTAATTCCTTTCAACCTATTTTTGCACAAAGCAGGTGATATTGGTGTCTTATTGAAGTCATTGACAGACTGAGAATTCACCCTCCCCCCCCAAAAAAGGGGGTTTGAATAAAATAAGGTCTTGAGCTTTTTGAATTTTCACTTTACTGCAGAGGTGTTTCCTTCTCTTTCCTTTCTTTTCCCTCCTTTTCCTTTTTTCCCCCCTTTCCCTTCCCTTCCCTTCTTTTCCCTTCCCTTCCCTTGCTTCCCCTTCCCTTCCCTTTCCTTCCCTTCCCTTCCCATCTCTTCCCCCACATCTTTTCTCTCTCTTTCCCCTCCCTTCCTTTCTTTTTTTCCCCCATTTATGCATTCATCTTTCTTTCTGTTTCATAATCATATAAGAATAGTTAAAGAGTTAAAAGAGTTTCTATAGATTGATTATACAGGATTTTTTTCTCTTTACACTCACCATCTTAGTCTTTCCCCTTCTTCCCTACTTTTCCAAACAACTCTTAGGTCTTTCTAGAGGTACATCCTAACATGTAACAGGTACTCAATAATTGCTTTGGACTGATTTTTTTATTACAACTCTCACTCTTCTAATTTATATCTTGGTAGAATGCTCTTCTTTTGTGGTTTTGAATCCTCAAGTTGCCCTTGCTCCATTTAGTTTCCTCTCAACAGCCCTTGTCTGAGAATTTTTTTGTGTGTTTTACTCCAGTTTTATCTCTGAATGTGTAAATAGGCTATCCTTGAAAATTACTGTTTGCCATTTTTACACTGATATCTAAAAGTAAATTGGGCTTCTTCAGATGTATTTTCTTGTTCATATTCCATAGTGCATTTAATTTAAGCAACCACTACCACAATATCCAGTGGATGCTTATTTTTAGCACATCTTAATGATGAATCTTAAAATATGAAGGAGAGATTCAAGGTCCTATTTAACAGATCTTAAAACCCAGAGAGGAGTAGAGAATGAAAGCATAGAATTTGTTTCAGAAATTTGTAATAGCTAGATGTTAAGTTGTATGTAGATCAAGTAAATAAGACATGACTAAGAAACATAACTAAAAGACATCTTATAAATCTGATGTCATTTTCAGAAATTTTATAAAAATATTTTATGTTTGGTTAGTGGTGAAATCTGTTCTAACACTTTACCACCTCTAAAATATATTCCTTAAAAAATTACTCTCAGTGGAAAGACTGTATTACTATTCACCAATGTTTTATGCAATATTAATATTAGTGCAATTTTCATTATTAGTGCAATAACATTAGTGCAATTTTCATCTTTCTAAAGTCTGGGAAATGGTTTATTAAAATCACGCTCTAAAACTCTGAATACTGAAGGCTATAGAGTTATTAGCAGCTACATGTGTACTTACAAATTAAAAAAGTTAATGAATAAAAACAAAACAAATGAATAGATTATTTTGGTATTTCTAAAACAATGTCATAAATTTAGAATCTACTTTACTTGATTCTTGAATAAAATATTCTAAAAATAATGTATAAGCAAAGCTGTGTTAATAAACTCTTGTATTTTATATTTATGTATGGTAAATAAATGTGACAACTGAAAATTTAAAATTTAATTTTTTCTTGTTTTCCCATTGAATTTTAAGCACAATAATAAAATCAGTATTGCTCTTCTGCATAACAGATGGAGGAAAAAAGAATATAGGCATAGTTAGAAAAAAAAAAGATTTCTTAGACAAGATCAGTAAAAAATAATGTGTTGATTCCTTGGTTTTATTTATTTAAATAAATGTCTTGAAAACAGTTATGAATTTCAAGTTTCAAAAAGAATTCTGTTATAAAATGTGAAATGGTATCTAAAAAGAAAGACATGAAAATGTCAAGGATATTGTTTGAGGGAAAAATGATGAGTTTTCAGGAGTTAAAGATTTAGATTTAAGGAAGTCTGCCTAGCATCTAAAGTGATACTAAGCAACAATGATTTTTATTTTCAAGGTTTTACATATATGTACACACACATGCACACACACACATTCACATATGCATGTATACACATATGAATCAATGGTTTTTCCATATAGGGAAGCTTTGTTTTTCCCTCTCACATAAAATCTTGTGAAACCTCTAAACTACTTCATGTTTGAGCCATCACTGTAGAATTCCATGGAAGGGAAGTGTCTGGTGCTCCGAGAGCATAGAGCCTTTTGGTAAGTGAGAGGAGCGTGTTCTCAGGGGCTTACGCTTCCCTCTGGGGGCAAAATTTAACTCAAGTCATTCCTTAGCACCTTTTACTGCCCTGGATAATATTCATTTTCTCTTCTTGGATTAACTTTGTTTACCTAGAATTCAAACTATCTGAGACTAACAGAGCGGCAAAATCATTGATTTTGTTAGTGCAACACTTTGTTCTCAATTTCCTTGTAGTAATTGAGATTTGAATGAATATTATGTCATTCCTTTCTAAATGAATGAGAATTCCAAGCTGCAGTCATGTTCCATGGACAAGGGCAGGCGAAGCAACAATTAGAAACAGGAAAGCCAGACAGGAGAGGCAAAGAGTAATCAATAGAGATGGAGTGTCAAGAGGGTACAATGACCAGCACCTAGAAGGTTCTAGAGAGATAAGGAGGATAGGAGGGAAGGGGAAAAAAGGAGAACAAATTCTGCAGATCCTGGAGAAGAAAGATTATTCAGCAACAAAAATGCAATACCAGGACCAAGGTACAGAGACAGGTTTTTTGATACAGAAACAAAGTGGCTGCCTGACTATGAAACACAGGGCACAGGGCAGAACAGGACTAGAAGGCTGACATGAGTGTTCTTTCTAATGCCCATGATGAGAACTGATAAACAGAGCTAGGGTCAGTCCGAGCATTATGTACTGGTTAGTAGCCCTCAGGATAAAGAAGCCTTGTGTGGTCAAAGAAAAAGGCTGGCTCTGCCTTGTTTTCCCCATTGCCCAATTTTCCCCACCACTTTCATTCTCACCCCCCAAAATTCATCCTCTCCTCATTTTATGCCTGTACTCTGCTCCCTGCTCCTTTAATCCCCATGATAATTCATACTTTCCTCAATCCTCAGATAAAATCTTACAACCTGCCAATCTGATCGGCTCCCTTGTCCACCACCATTTTACTGTCTAATGTGGCAATGTTTAAACTCTTTAAAATCTGGCACCATCTTACTTTCCTAGTCCCTGACTCCAAATAGTCCTCTACAGATCTCATGGAGCCCTCCAAAAGGATTTCCCAGAAGAAATCACTAGAAAGTAGCGAACTAGCAGATATTAAATTAGCCACAAAAATTTGAAGCCCAGTGTTTAATTTTTGAAGTTGCTTCTTTATAATTCAGTGTGCACATCTTGATGGCTTTGTGCCTCAATTACTTGTGTTTTAAGAGGGCTAAAAAATATTGAATTATTTTTTAAAGATTCCTTGGTATTTCTTTAGTATCTATCTGTTCTGTGTCTTCATATATTATTAGAACTATACAAAACAGAATAATTTAATTAAGTTGATGACATGAAACCTCAAGGGATTTCTTTTTTCATACCCCAAAATATTAAAATATTTTTAAAGAAACTGACTTCCAAGAATTTTAGAATTTTCCCTTTGACGCTTGTCTCTTTCACAGTAATATAAACCTAGCACTTGTGTCTCCTATGTCCTCAAGGCAATATTGCTAAATTGTTAAGAGAGAGTGCTGGGATACCATAATGAAAGCATTTGAATACCAGGCCCACAACATTTTATATCTATTTTTATTCTCTAAACAACTTAGCCTCTCTGAGCCTTAGATTCTTGAACAGTAAAGTGGAAGTGATAAAAATGGCCACCCCAAAGAGTTTCTGAGAGGATTAAATAATATAATTCATAAAAAGAATGAACCACAGCACTTGGCACACAGAACTCTGCTGTGCATTCACTACTTTTATGATTGCCATCCATTTACTTGTTTTACCATCCCTTTAATTCTGGCTCTCTTTCTACTTGAACTTTCCTTATAGAAGTAGAAGTGCTCCTCCATCATTACTTTTTGTTTGTGATATTGCTGACCATGTTTCTTGAAGTTTCTTAGCAACTTGAATTTGTTTATCCTATTCTTCTACTCCTAATTTTCTTATGCTTCTTCAATTTACCTTGCTGCTGCTTCTTTCTCCTCTTCTGAAACAAGGCATTCTCTCAGGTTCAGTGCCAGGTTCTCTTCTATATTCCACACAACTTCAATACCTTTAACTATCATTTCTCTACATATCTATTCTAGAAAGTGTATTAGAATACACTTCCATCCCTGACCATTTTTTAAAATTATATCTATCTAGACACTTGGCTTTCCCCTCACAAGCATAATGTTAGAGCCTAAAGACATCTTTCCTACAAACCCATCTCATCTAAAAGAATAATAATTAGAACTTACTAAGCTCTTATAATGTGACAGACAATATTCTAAGAACTTTACATGTGTATCTATCTCAACAGAGATAAGTGGAAAAATAGGGATGCAAACTCAGGCACTCTGATTCAACTTGCTTATTTCTGCAAAGAATGTCACAAGCTTCTATTCACTTTAGCCTGGAACCCCAGTCATCTTTGCTTCTCCCTAGACCTCACCTTTCTCATTTAATAAATGGTTATAGCTCATGGTGTCTACTTGGGTTAAAATTCTCTTCATTCTTGCTTCTACACTTCCTCTTGGATTTTTGTTTCTTCCTCCTGGACTATTGAACTGATGAACCCACTTTTGGTCTTCCAATTTCTATGTTTTCTATATATCAGTGACCTTCAAATGTTTCTATTTTCAAACAAATTTTATATAAAAGCCTCAGATGTAGAATAGACAAAAGCAAAAAGTTGTGGGAGGAACCCATATTGGTACCCGCCCTGTGTTGACTGTCTCCCATGGTGGCCTTGGTGCTTTCATAGAAACTTTGGGGTACAAAATCTACTCTTAAGCCAGATTTTGGATAATTTTCTTAAGGTAGAATTCTGAGTGTATTTTGCTTTGTTCTGAAATATTAAATGGTTTAAACACTTGATGATGAGGGCATGGAGGCCAACACATTGTCTTTCCTAGGTTTGTTTATCTTCCTCCCACTCAGACTCTAAATTCTAGTCTAGACGAACTAGACTACTCAGTTTTCTCAAACATCCACAGTGCTTTTTCTCCATACCTTTGAATAGTCAACACGATTTTGGTTTACTTAAATTCTGTACATCTTTCTGAAACAACATCTCCTCTAGGAAGCTTCTACATATCAGCCTAACCATCTGAACCCTCAGAGCACCTGCTTCTTTTTGGCATATGCCTTCTTTTTATTGGGGTTATTGTAAACCTGTGGCTTATTTCCTCTTAAATAACTTCTCAAGGTTTATCCCCTAGATATCCCTTTGGTGCCAGCACTAAGCACATAGTCATGAATCTGAATTCACTAAACACAAATGTGAAAACAATTCCTTCATTCAACAAATGTTTGTTGGGATTTTAAAGGCACATTTATAGGGGACTCCTATTCCTGGCACTGGAACCCTGGGCTGGAGAGCCCCAGTGTGTTGCTCCTCTGGGGGGACGTCCACAGCGAAAATAGCCCTACTGATGCTCAACCGCCATACATGGGCATGGGACCAGCCTGTTTCTACCAGTCTCAATGTGGCCTCTTTTATATCCTTATAGGAGTTCTCTTTAGCTAGTCCTTGGATGGTTCTCCAGGTTGATTGTTCTATAATTTAGTTGTAATCTTTATGAGGTCATCGTAGGAAGCAAGCACAGCATTTACCTACTCTGCTTTCTTGACTGGAACCATCATAATTAAATCTTTTTTTTTCTCTCCTTCCCATCCCTGCCAACAGCCCCCACCCTAAATAATCCTATGACCAATATATGCACTTACCATTGCATTGCTACTCATTCCAGTTAATAAATTACCCATGACATTGCCTAGGTCCTGCAACTTCCTGAGATTAGGAATGGGGTGGGAGAACTTTCCCCAAGTTCTTTGTTAGGTACATTCTAGCTTAAGCTGTCTCAAGTGATTAAGGTGTACTAGAGTGAATTTTAACAACTCTGGAAGGTGGGGTTGCAGCCGGCTCCCAATGAGAGAGGAAGTTTACATGGTGCACAATATATTTTATGTTTAAAAAGTGTACTTATATCTAGACATAAGTATATTTTGATTGTTATTTCATAGGCTATATCGGAAACCATTTCACAAGTTGAACATCTCTAAATAACACAGATGTGCTCCATAAAGTATTTTTTAAAAATTTATTGGTTAGACATCTATATAGTTCATTATAAAGTTTTTTTTTTTTAATTCAAGGAGAATGTTAGGAAAATTCAAGCAGTAAACTTTTTTTTTTTTTTGCTGTTAAATTACGTTAGAGCTATTAAGGATGAGTTTGCAAGGGGAAAGGGAAAAAGGGTAGATCAACACATTAAAGTTAAAAATACAACAGTGGAAAGCCCAGTAATGAGCATTAGAGGGTTGGCTTTAAGTGACAGATGCTGGAGTTGAAGTAATGGGCATTTGGAGGTAGTTTCTCAGAGCATTTCCACTTTACATACTTTTCTATGTGGTGTTTGAAAAATATTGCGGAAAGTTTCGCTTGTTTGGCCACAGAGGAAGGAATTCCCCATTCTTTGTAGAACTGTAAGATTCTACTGGATATTTTCCCACATAAGCTACTTGAAGCAGGGGCCATATATTCCCACAGCCTCTAGCTTTACACACAATAGGCACTCAATAAAAATTGTCTCGTGTATGAATGCATAGGGTTTCCACTAAGATGTGATCCAAACCTCTTCAGGTGGTCGGTCCTCATTCCATTTTTACTGCCATTCCGAACTTACAGCTCCCTTAGCAGCAATAACTTGTACCCTTCGAGAACATGTTGTATTTAGTGTTTCTGCATGTGGTATCAATTTTCATGTCATAATATACTACATTTGCAACAGTTTAAGTTGCACTTGTTCTGTGAATCACAGGCTTTTTCCTATTAAAAATAAGCCCTTGTTGACCATACTAGTTTATGCAGAGGTAACATTTACTATATGACCTTTTCATGCCTAACTCCCCCTCCCTGACCTTGGACTCTCAGCTTGGTTGATACATCAGTTATAGGTTATGTGCTAATTATAATGACAATTCCATGCTTAACAGTCTTTTTGCTAGTAATACTATCTATTAATATTTCTAAAGGTCACTTTTATATTTACCATTGTTTTGTCAGTGGTACTTTTATATTAAACCTACAGTTTGAAAAAGGGGATTAATTCAAGAGTTGGTCTGATTATGTAAGATGTTGCTAGGGACAGTGACATGGAATTAATATGTTATTTCATCCTGCCTCATGCAACCAAAGATGAAATGTAATAACATTGTTTTCCTAACAGAGATACTTTAACTTTTCCTTTTCTGTTTATAAATACAGCTTTTAAAAAGGAAGTTTCTTGAAAAAATAACTAAACCTTCTCTTAGTTTTTTATTGAGCTTTGTGACTAGAAAACCAAGGAAAGGGAGCAGTCGTGTGCTGGTAAGGGGGCACTTAGGGGAAGTAAAGTAGAGTAAAATGCTCTCCTCTCCAGGTTCCAGCAGCATATTCTGGCAGATATTGAAATACACTGTTTAATCAGATTGGCTTTGAGCCAACAGATATTTCTCTTTGTGTTATTTGAAGCTTAGAGATCTATCTCTTGTACTCTCTAAGTAAAAACTTCAGAGTATCTGTGTTTTCTAAATTGAGAGCACGTTAATGTTCAGACTGATTTACTTGTAAGGCTTTTACCTTCTGGATCAAACTTTAGTGATCAATAAAACATTAGTGAACCAAGTATATTTACCAATGTTCATTACACATTAGTAACTAGCATCAGGTTCTTTTCTACTGTATTACTTCTGCTAAATGTGCTCTTATGCTCTTAATCCCTACCACATCTACCACCTTCTCCATTCTTTAGAGTCTCTCTCTCTCTCTCTCTCTCTCTCTCTCTCTCTCTCTCTCTCTCGCACACGCACACGCACACACACACACACACACACACACACACACACACACACACTCCTCCCTCCTCAGTTTAGAACTAGATCTTAATCTTCCTCCTTTACATTTGGAGCCCTGGCATTAAAACTGAACACTTAGGATCTTTGTTTCTCCTTCATAAGTCATAAATGGGTCCACTCAAACACATTTGTTTACCTGGAATAAAAACATTAACAAATTTGACTTATAGAGTATCTATCTAAATGGGGCTAAAAGGCACATTTTTCCCCCCACTTTTGTTCCTTGGAGTCTTCTTGGCCGCTGTGGGTAGGGTCTTTTGGTACAATATCTGGTCCATCCTTATCAACAATATGAACTTTCATTTTTCTTATATCTTCTAACACCCCTGTTTTTGGCAAGTCAAAAATGACCTGTCCAGTGTTTGTTGTTCAAATAGTCTGATAAATGAATTCAGATCTAAGTGTTAATATGTGAACTACCACATAGTAATTATATTTTAAAAGGAGTTCCATAGCAGTACAGTATATTAACCTTACAGATTAATTTAATGGTGGGGATTTCATATCAGGCAGATGAGAGAGATAATAGTTTCTAACTGAATAGTTCACTCAACCTCTCAAACTATACTACTTATAAGGCCATTCTCCCTGCTTTATGTAATACTTGTTCTCGATAGTGCCTGTATGGTGTATAAAAGTTTTAAAATAACCTCTTATGAATATAGCAGCACTAAATTCCCATACTAAGACAAAATATACTAGAAAAATCATTTTGCATCACAGGCAATTTTGATTTTTTTTTTGAGTTTGGTTAGAGTTTTCAATCAAAGTTGGAGACATGAAATGATAATTGAATAATTAATTAATTTGTGTGATTTTTATTTTTATTGAGTGCCTGCTATGGGTCAGGGTCTGTATAATGTACTGGCCAAGATAACTGAGGTCATTGTCCTCACCCATATTGCACTGCAGATAAGAAAAGAAATAAGAGCAAATAAAAAACAAAGACAAATTATAAATTGTAATAAGTACCAGGAAGAAAATAATAAATGCTGCTATGATAGTGAATTATGATGACAGTGGGAAATCTACTGTAGGTGGGGAAATGAGAGAAGACCACATTTAAGCTAAGTTCTGAAGGTTGAATAGTTAGCTTGTGGAGAATGAGGTTGATGATGGGATGGGAGAGATAATAATGACGGTGATGTTGGGGGCAGTGATGGAAATGGTGGTGACGATGATGACGACGATGATGATGATGGTGATGGTGACGGAGATGGTGATGGATGGGGTGATGCTGATGGTGACTATGAGCCACAATGAGGTTTAACACTACTCTATGGTAAAAATAACAAAGCTACATCAAATGTTACTCCTTAACATCTTATCCAATATAACCTAGAAAGAATAACAATTAGGGTGATATTAAATTACTTGTTTAAGCTTACTTTTGCCTATGAACAATTACTCTTGAAAGTACACTTAGTGGCAAAGGAGCAAGCAATATTTCTAGCACTTATGTATATGTGTTTTTAGATAATGAATTTTAGAAAAAACAAAGTGACTGCTAGTACTCAGTTCTTTATGTAAAACTCAGGTGTTTTGAAACCAGTTTCTTAATATAGTACTGGTTTTACCTTAAGGTCAATGCTTTACAAGTATCAGGGGGAAAATAACATTTTAGGACACTAAACCTGCTGTTTTGTTAATTCATTGATTCAATCAATTTCTTCAAAGCACTAGCTCCTTCCCTGCCATGCTCTTCCTCTCTTCCTTCCCTTCCCTTTCCTGTTAAAACAGCTTTAGCATATAAATATGAAGGAATCATTAAGGATCAAGTATTAATGTTAAATAATGAACAGACACAGTGCTTTAAAATTTACTGTGTTCTAGCATTTATATTCAGTATTATCCATTATCTATGAGAGAGCACTTGTGAAAAACCAACACAATTTGCTTATCTTTTGTTTTTACATTTGGAAGATTTAATGATATAAAAGGAATCTCAGATATTTTGTTATTAGAAAATGCAAGTTATCACACATTGTGTACTACTTGCTTCAATTTTATAATACAAAAATATAAAATGTATATTTAAATATATATAGATGTGTGCAAGGGCCATCAAGGATACACTAAGATGTTAATCTCTTACTAATAGGTTATTTCGAGAAAAATTTTTTGTTTTTCCTAAATTCTAAATTTTTAGCAATGAAATGGCTACTTCTGAAATAAACCACAAACAAAACAATAGGTTGTTTTGGCCTTTGACCTCATAATTCTAGTAATTTAGAAAGTAATCAGAGATTTAGGTGAACAAATTACATTGCTTATATTAGCACTCACACACAAAAAAGAGAGGGTCTGATATCTTAAAAGAAGGGAATGGTTAAATGTATTAAAGTAAATCCATAAATTATGTGACATTAAAATTTTGTTTTCAAAGAAGTTTAATGACCTAGGTGTATGCTTAGGATTTAATGTGTAATGTTGAATGAAAAAAATTAGTTTATGTAGTATGATAGTAATATGTAAAATATAAAATGCATGTGTGGGAATTAAGAAGATAAATAACCCAACTTTTGTCAGTGTTAATTTCTAGGTTTGGGGAATTATGTTTCTTAATTTTTCAATGACCACGTATTCCCTTTAAAGTGACATAGACAAATATTATTTCAGTTTTTTAAAAAGAACAAGATAACCTAGGTAAATTTTCATTTAGTTGTTTTGGTGAAAATAATTTGACCTGGTACATGTTACTTTTCTCTATGTTCACCCAGTGGTTTAAGTAAATAAGAGCAAATAATAGCTTTAAACTTCTTGGACAAATGTTATGTATTGTCTACACTCTAGAGAAATACAAAGAAATCTCAATTTAGGATTGAACTAATGGATTGTCTAAGCAGTTATAGCTAGGACATATTGTTCATATAATTATTAGACACACTGTCAACTCCGTGCAGTTGATCAGGAGAGTTCAATATGATTAATAAACAGCAGAAGAGTTTCTTGAAGCTTGTGTTGCTTATTGGACATATGGAATAAGAATTGACTGCATTAACCTCTGATAAGCTGCACGACAAACTCAATATATGAACAGACCCAATCATTTAATCATCCCTGGACCTCTGGCTTGGGGGAAGAAAGCCTGTGGACTAGCAGTCCTGCACAGAGTTGGCCCTCAATAAAAAATTGATTGATCAGAGGGCACTTAAAACACTATGGTCCTGTCTGTATCCCATCCCACAGTTTTAAATAGAAAGTGAATACAGTTAATCTTGGAACAACATGGTTTGAAGTGCACAGGTTCACTCATATATAGATTTTTTAAAATAAATACTGTAAAAGTTATTTTTTTCTTACAATTTTCTTAATAACATTTTCTTTCCTCTAGCTTACTTTATTCTGAGAACATAGTATGTAATACATATAACTTACAAAAATAAGTTAATTAATTGTTTATGTTATTGGTCAGGACTCTGGTCAACAGTAGGCTATTGGTAGTTAAGTTTTGGGGGAGCCAAAATTATACACAGATTTTCAACTGTGTGTGTGTGGAGGCGGGGTTGGTGCCACTAACTCCTCTATTTTTCAAGTGTCAACTATACTTTATACATGATATTTGCATGAATAGTACCTGTTTGATGTAAAAAAGTAAAAACAGGAAGAGTAATTGTATTGATAGTAATAAAAGGATACTGGTAATCCTGGCTGCCAACTATTGTGCACCTTCTGTGTGCCAAGTCCTCAAGAGATGCTGGTATTTACTTTCACAATAATCAGTGATACCTGTCCCTGATGTGCTCTAAGACCTGTTCTTGTCTGATGGTTATAACATGTTAAAAAAAACACAATGGCCCAAGCTCTCATCACATGATACCTGTTGTCCTTCATCCCTTGTCCTTCTCTCATTTTTGGTCTGTGCCTTGATGGTATTCCACCTAGGTCTGAGGGAGATAAAATTCAAGGTGAGAGAAAAAACAAATCTTGTAAGGTAATTCTGTCACTAACCTCATCTTCATAATCTTCCCTGAGCTTCCTCTGCTGCTCACCCTGGTATTGATTGTGTCACAGGCTATTGCAGACCGAGGCAGGGGGTTGAAAACCTTTCCACAGAACCCTGGCCAGTGCCCCTGTTTCAGCTCCATGAAGAAAAGCCTGCTGTGAAAACAATCAGTGCATTTGCTTTAGATCTAAGTAATTCCAACGAGGTCGATGTTTCATGCTGATGTGTTGAAAACATTTAAAAAATTTCTCAGAGTATGCCTTCCACTGGAAGGAACATTGTGGCATGTGTCTCAGTGTCTATGTGTCTGCATTTGCTATTTCTCCCAAATGCAGCAACCATTACTTCCTGCCTCACTACTCAAAAGCAGTCGAAAAAAGAGGCTTTTGTCTACATGGATATTTACTATGAAGGCTTTTTGGGGAAAGAGAGGAACATGTGTGCAGGTCTGGTTAGTAGCCACGTGTTATCATGACCTATAGTGGTAGGTAGGGCTTTTGTTTCGTTTGTTTTACTGCTGAAGTCAATATGATCCAATGTTGACTAACTGTAAATGTGAGAGAATGAGCAAAACTATTGTTGTTTTGAGTTTTGAGATTTTCTTTGTCTTGGCACACATTTTTCTAAAGCCAACCATTTATAATATTGCCAATAGTAGCTTTATCTTCTAAAGTATCCATCAGAACTCTGCAAATTTATGTTTATATTCAGAAATAATTAGACCTCTTCATCATAAGATGACATCAAGTGGCAAAATAGGCATCACAAGAAACAGCTATCTGCACCCAGTTTAATACTTATTAATCTCTGTCAGAGACCGGAAGCAACATTTAATTGTAGAATGTACAATAACAAATTTTCCATCTGAATACTTATTCCTAAAGGAGGGGGATGCTGCACCAACTTTTATGTGGTGTTTGGGACATGATATTGCGCAAGAGGTCCAGTGCAATTCAGGGACATTCATAAACATGTTATTATACCTGATCACATTTCTAAGTTCTTCATTCTAGTTAGATTCTGAGATTACTAGTAGATTCCAAGATTTGTTACAAACAAAACAGAACTAATCTATCACACATTTAAAATGACTTTTCCTCTATTTTGAGATGAAGTCAGAGGACTGACATTAGGGTTTTTTGTTTTGTTTTGTTCTGTTTGTTTGTTTGTTTGTTTGTTTCCATATAGCTCTCAGAAAGATCTGTGGCTAATGAAGAGTTAGAATTCATTTGTTTAGTGTTCTATCTGCCAAGGTCTTATCAAAAGTATGTGTGTCCCTTCAGCTGAATTTGCTTTGCAATGCTATCATTTAAACCAAATGTTGGGGTTTTCTTTTAGGTATGAACTCTCTGGGGTTGTGTGACCCTGTGTCCTATTTACTATCAAGATGCTGAGAGAATGTTCTTATAATGAACCAAGAGGAAGTGGCAAATGAGTGCTCTTCTTCAGGAATTTTGTTGATTTCTTTTTCAGAATGCCTACCAATAGGAAAATTTCCACAAAACTGTAATCTGTGCGTTTACTGCATAAATCCAAGGAGAAGCATCATCATGTTTCCTTTAGCTGAATGAGTAAGATCCCCTTTTGTTCTGATCTGCTGCTACTCCAAAAGATTAAATTTCTTTTATGCCAGAATTATTCCTTATTCATTACCTGTTCCCACCTTTGGTTAGTCCTATATCCAAGGATGATATTATGGTAACTACTTGAAGACATTGAGTACATATTGATTATATACTTGACTATTAGAACTTATATTCTAAGTAAAGACTGCATATACATGATCTTTTATGATATTTTTATTATTAGATCTTATTTAAAAAATAAGATAGATGGATAGGTTTTATGGGGAAAGATACTGTAGATACTTGAGTATTACTTTACACTTTTATTTCTATATAATCTATCTGGATAGCTCAAAGTGTTTTCAGGCTATTAAGCTAGTGGTACTCATAGCTTTCTTATGAAGAAAGTGGGAAGAAAATTTCAACTGAATATGTTCTGTCTCGAAGGCCTAAAAGACTTTTTTAAGGGGGACTTAGGTCAGTGCTGATGAATCTAGGAATACAATTTTCCTGCAGCTTTCTAATTCTCTTTTCTTTTTATTAGATATATGCTTCTCTAAAATGGGACAACTCTTAAGAATGTCTTGATGTGTAGTTTTAGAACCTTGGGGATAATATAATCAATTAATTTTGTCATGAGAATAATATTTCAGTGTTCTGTAATGCAAAGAAGGCAGCCTGTGTATAAAATCCTGTCCCTTTCTTTCCGATAACAGCATGTGTCTAAAAACATTTAGAGAGTAGGGCTGCTCTAAGTCAACAAGTGGGGAAAACAATTCTAAAATGTCATCTTTCCTGCATCATTTCATTCATTTTAGAAATGAACTCCTTGGGTGTGCTGTAGAACTACTATTTGTGCTTTATATGTACTATCGAGAGCCCTATTTGTAAAGAATTTATGCACTTAATTTATGTACTCAGCTTGTCAAGTTACTTTGTTTCTGTATTTTTCCCCCCTAGAGCAATGGGGGAGAGTTCATGTGAGTTACAAAAAGAAAAACTATAAGCTTGTAATAAGCTTATACTGGCTCAGGCATGAAGCTTATGCTGCTATAGATTTTCCAGAAAATCAAATATGGCTTTGGCGAAAATATCTTTTCTTGCCAGGAGAAGAGACTCATTACAGGACTGTTAACTATATGTCTCTTGGGAATGTCTTCAAGTAGTTACATAAAAGCCAGTGTTTAGCAGCAGAACTTTCAGAGAACCACAGTCCAAAGCTGGTGGTTCAGT
The DNA here is from genome assembly GCA_030015415.1 of Cynopterus sphinx. Classification (NCBI taxonomy): domain Eukaryota; kingdom Metazoa; phylum Chordata; class Mammalia; order Chiroptera; family Pteropodidae; genus Cynopterus; species Cynopterus sphinx. The sequence continues at coordinate 48,289,002 of CM057391.1, read as the reverse complement.
AAAACGGCTTTAAGTGAACATTCGCAGTAGGAGATGATCTCAGATGGGCCTGTGGAAATGAGGTGCCGTAGAGTTCTCTTCCAGCTAATTGGAAAAGCATGTTTTCACACGAGTAATTATTATAACTATAAAAATGAAGGTGAGCATATTGAAAAATAAATTGATAAAATTTGTTTTACAAAAATAAAATTTTGAACATTGTTTAGCAAATTTTAATGTTTAAAAATCTTTCTTCTCTGCCTCGGGTACTGTGAAGACAGCATTATTGAATAATTTTATGAAAAGTCTATGTGCAGAGCTAGTCTTAACTCACCTGATGAATCCCATTAAAATGTGTGTGGAATCTTATGAATTCAGACAAAGCCAAATTATAGAATTTTCATACTTGGTTGATTTATTTTTATTTTTTTATTTTTGTTATTACTCTCTACTTTTTGCTACTGCTTAGACCTGGAAAGGAAATTGCAGGATTTTGTTTTTGTTTGTTTGTTTGCTTGCTTTAAATTTTTCTGGTTCTTTTTCTTGGCCCTTTCTGAACTTTGAGAGTGATTTAGAGCATCTTCTCACAAATGTTGGAGAACTCTTTTTCACAGTAAGCAATGAAAAAATATCCCTGGTTTAATAAAGGATGGGCCCTCCCTAGTTCTCAGTTTCCTTTGGGTAAAAGCTGAATTATTTCCATGAAGCTGCTGTTTTCTTCTTTCTACTGCTGTTGATCTTTTTTTTCTGCTAGTGGGGTTCAAGAGCCTTTTGATAAAAGGATGGCATATGAGGATAAATTATTGTTTCCTTCCTGATATTTTATTTAGCCTTTTACTTATGGATTAAAAAATAATATTGAAATTAAAAATATTAATAATGGTGTTAGAATATTCTATTTTGTTGACAGTTTTAAAAAGATTTGGAGTTCTTGTTTTTTTAAAATCCATTTTCTCCTTGTGTTTTTAAAAAATATGATAATGATTATTAATCATACCTGTAGGTCTGACTACATGTTTATCCCTCTTTTCATGACACAAAGTAGAAAAAGTTTTAATTCAGAAGTGGTAGATTAATTTGCTTATTTATTTATTTGTTTTTTTATTCATTCCATTCATTCATTTATTCATTCACCAATTAATCAAAATATATTTGTTCCGCTTTACTATGTGGTAGTCATTTTATTGAACGCTAAAGATAAAGGTAAAAACACATGGTTTCTGTGATCAAGGAGCTTTAATTTACTGTAAAAATGTCAATTAGTAATGTAATAATTGTCTTAATTCATCCAACTAACAAATATTTATTGAATCCCTCATGTGTGCCAAGTATAGTACTAAGAATTGAGATATGACGAATATGGTCCCTGTCTCCTTATAGTCCAGCAGACCTCATTTTCTACCATCTATTCTCTTGTTCACTCTGGTGTAGCCACACTGGGCACTTTTGCAGTTCCTCACACATGTCACACATGCTCTCACCTCAGGGGCTTTGAACTCCATTCTCTCTGCCTAGATGCCCTTCCTCCAAATAGTTTCATGACTCCTTCACACAAGACATTCAAAAATTTATTAAACTTATTTCTGTTGTATGTGTGTGTGATTTGAATGAATTTATTTTCAAAATGCTCATATTCTCATAATTTCTTTTTTTTGTCTTGCTGTTATGTCAGTGTAGGAAACTCATGATGATACTAGCCATCACTGTTCTCTTCTCAGCCTGTTGAAAGTCCTTGTGATTTGTGTTAAATATAGAATCAGTTTGAAGTCTTTCAGCTGAAAATGACAGAAATCCAAATCAAACTGTTAAGCAGGCTAGCTCACCTAATTGTTTATGTCCAAGAATTGGACTGTCTTCAGGCAGAGGTGGACTTTGAAGTTCAAATAATTATTTCAGCGCTGTGTCTCTGTTTCCCTCTCTTACCATTGTTTTTGTTCATATTGGTTTATTCTCAGAAATACTTTCTCCCTGTGGTAGGGTATATGAAATGATTCCTATTGGTCCTTCTGTGGTTACAAGCTCATCTTTCAGTTCAATTTCTATGTCCAATGACAGGATTAACCATTCTTGAAACAATGACCTGAACTTATTTGCTCACAAAACCTGACCTGAATTGCTATGTCAAACATTTACACATTTTTTCCTTGTAGAAATGTTAATTGGCATGATATTCCAGAATGTGCTTAGAAAAATTATTTAATATATCATCTAAGCATTATACTATCTTTGTAAAATCTCTGAAATTATGAGTTCTGATTCATATCTTGTTCCTGTGGATTCACATAAGAGATTGTGAACCTGTGTGATTAAGTTTCCTTATTTATCTATAAGATGAATATAAAAATGGGGGAGGGGGGAATTTCTGTATTTGAAATATTCAGTATAAAACAAAATAGAGTTTTCCATAGATTAAGATACATAATCATATGTCTTTAAAGCAGTGTCACTAAAAATAGAAATACAAATAATAAAAGTTGGAAGTGGGGAGGGAAATAGAGCAAAGTATTTTTACTTCTAAATATTTTAATATGCATTTTCTTCAAGAAGATTTCCTTTCACTACCAAGAAGTGTTTTATTTAGAATTCGTTTGCTTCTTGGACATGTTCTATTCAGAGTTCCAGGATTCCAAATTTTGTTTCCGTCTGGCTTTCAAGATCTACTGCATGGCCATCTTCTGGAATTTCCTTTCATTTTGATGTCTCGTATGGTTCATGGTTTCTTAAATCTCATATTTCCCTCATTCTTGAATTCTATTTTTGTTGCTTTATTGTTGGGGTACATTTTCAAGTAATTCTTTTAGAGCAAATCTATTAATAGTGAATTTTGTGCATTCTTGCATGTCCGAAAATAACTCATGTCTTAACTCTTGATTGATAACTAGAATTCTAGGTTCAAAATAATTTTCACTCAGAACTTTTGAAGTCATGTTTTCTGGCACTCAGCATTCTTATGAAATGTCTGAAACCAATTTGATTCTTCTTCCTTTGAAGATAAATGTAATCTCTTTGGAAACTTTTAGATCTTTAGAATCCCGATGTTCTGAAATTTTAAAATAATGTGTGTAGATTGTTTTCTCTCATTTTTTCTGCTTAGGACCAGGATAGAATCTTTCAAAATAAGACATATTGTCATTTGTTTAAGTACAGGGTAATTTCTTTGATAAATTGTTCACATTCCTTTTTTCAGCTACTTCTTTCTGGGACTACAATTAATGTTGGTATTCTGGATTGATTGTGTTGGAATCTTACATTTTGTTTCTCATTTTTTTCAAGACATGAAAAGTTTCTTTGACTTTTTTAATATAATATTCTATTAAGCCTTTCAAATGTCAAGAATTACATTTTGAATCTTTACAAACCATTGTTCTGTTTGCCATTGGAAACTGTCTTTGTTTTAGGAATAAAATAATTTGTCAAATCTCTCTCATAAAACAAATTAAAATTATTTTAAGACTACCTCCTCTTCCCTGAATGATTTCTTTTTCCTTAAGCCTCAATGGATAGCTTATCCTTCTTGATTCTTTTGGTTATTTGCTATGATTTTTCTCAAGTATCTAATAATAGTCCATTTGTATTTATGAATGAAGAAGTAAGATAATTATTACAGATTGCTATCATGTCTTTCCTTTGAAGTTTAACTCTGTCAGACTTCACTCCCCGAAATGTGGAACTAGGAGCAGGTGAGTAAGCTGGGTTTGCCCTTCCAGACCCAAAAGAAATCTACTGATTCTGTTTTAAAAAGTATCAATCATGATCAGAGGGGACACCCTCATTTCGACCCTGATTAAATAATGAAATCTTTTTATTATAACGCTGTGAGATGAAATATTCAGAACGGTAAGAGAATGGAATAAATAACATTTATCTACTTAAGCTACTCAAATATCTACTCAGGATATTCTTATATGACAGTCAAATATCATTTATATCATTTTCTCAGCCTGTTAATGATACAATTTTTTTCATTTCCAAAGTCTGTGCAATAGTGTTAATTTTCACAATTATGACATTGAGGATCAAGTGTGGCCTAATTTGTATTTCTACTTTAAGGATTTGTTGAGATGTTCTTTGCAGTCTTATCCAAGACTCCTTTTCATTGCTGTTCCATGAAAATTAAAAAAAAAATACATCTAGAAGATACAATGTTTTTTCTCTTACTCTTCCTCTCAATAAATCAAACTCCTTAATTGTGTTATTTAAGTACTCTCCATATTTTAAGTCTACTTGATCTGTCACATTCTGAAAGAAATATGTTATCGCTCTTAAAATCACATTTTCTGCCATTTTCTAAAAGTTTTTATTTAATGTATTTTGAGATTAGATTTTTTTGATGTGTAAAGTTTTTGATATATTTTTTGATAGAATATACTTTTATGAATATGAAATATCTCATTTGATGCATTTTCTTCAGCTATACTTTGTAATATAGCCATGAACCTGCTTCTCTTTTGTTTCCATTTTCTTACCATAGCTTCAACTATCTTCAACCTTACCTTATCGTTATTTAAAATGTTCTTTTAAACAGCCTCCGGTTTTTTTTTTAACCATAATTTTTTTTCTTTTTCTTCTAATCATAATTTTAGACATTGACTTTTATAGAAAAATTTAGTTTATTCCATTTGTTAGATTGTTTGGCCTGGGTCTTACCTGCTATATTTATGTTTTGTAGTTTTTTTTCTTTTGCTGTTTTTCTTTGTAGTAATCAATTTTTTCTTACCAATTTGGAAGTTCTATGTCTTATTTCTTTTGTGCTACTGGGTAATATTATTTTTTTTCTAAGAAATATACAAGACCAAATATATATATTTCTTCTAACAGTAAGCTGTAAATTGTATTGGTAGCCTCTGTTCGTAATCCTAGCATAAGAATTCCACCCAATTTGCCATATTTTATTGAAAATATATGACATTTTAGTTACAGAATTTATAAAAAACAAATTTATTTTTTTCTTTAAAGAATCTTTTCATAATTGATTAAGCTTCAGAACCATATTGTTAACAATTTCTTAGGTTGAATATTTATTTTATTTGTCTTATTCACAAAGTATTTTCTGTATCTTACAAATCTGTTCCATTATATTACATTTATGTTGATTCATATCTTCCTCAAATAATATTTTACAAAGGACATATAGATGACTCATATCTCAATCTGTGCATTCAAAGATATAAAAATGATGGTTTCCATAATAATAGAATTTCAGGAAAATAGTTTATTTTGCTAAAGATTTCTAGAAATCTTATTATATTTCTAAATGTTTGTTTGGATATTCTATGAAAGTATTTTTACTTATCTGCAATGAAATAAGGGAAAAAGAACAATGTATATTTGTGGATATATATGTATACACTGTTGTTTTTGAGGAATGTCTGCTTGTAATTTTGACATTTTCTTTCTGCTTACTTGTGATGATATTAAATGATGGCAATAATAAATAATGATATTTTAAGTTTTTTACTCATACAAATAAATTTGGCAACAATTTTTTAAAATTTTATATTGGTATCTAAAATGCAATTCTGGCAACCCACAGTTCCAGCATTCTTTTTTTTTTTTTTTTTTGAAAATAATCTTTTTCTCCCTTTTTTCTATACATATTTAGAATTTAATCTTTATTTTTAGAATTCAGGAATTTGTCAGGATATATCAAGAGAATAACCCCTAAAAATAATCCTGTTTCGCTCTTAGATATAAAGACTTGTGACTTTCTTCAACTCGGGGAAAAATTATATTGTTATATCTCTGATTCATGCTTTTCTTCCATGTTCTCTCGTTATTTTCTGCATTTTTTTCCCTCTCTGGCCTTCTAGTTTATGAATTTGTCTTCTTTGTCTCTTGTCAATTTGTGTGTGTGTGTGTGTGTGTGTGTGTGTGTGTGTGCGCGCGCACTGATTGCTTTTTTTTCTTCCTGTATAAAATGTCTTCTCAAAATTTACTGAAATGGAGATTTACTGTTTTCCAGTTTCCTACATTGACTGTTTTCTGTGGTATTAATTCTGATTGCTCAGCCTGATTATCCCCTTACTTGTCATTTTTTTTACAAGAAAATACACAGATGTTCATCTCAATCTGTTTTGACACATGTATGTTTGTGTAACCACTACTCAACAAGACATAGATCACATCTAAGCACAGAAAGCTCCCTAGTGCCTCAGAGGCAACCACTGTTTTGATTTTTCCATCAGTGTTTAATTATTTTCTGTTGTAAATCTTCATTGAAAAAGAACAAGAGCACATTCTTTTATGACTTGCTTCTTTCCTTCCGCATCATGTCTACGAGATTCATTCATGTTTTTGCACATATTTCTTTCTTTCTCTTTATTTTACTTTTCTTTCTTTTTCTTTTCCTTTCCCCACCTCTACCTGAAGAGTATTCTTCTGCGGGATTAACTATGGTGTTCATCTATTTATCTCTTAGGCATTCGGGTTGTTTCCAGTTCTGAGCTACGATGAATAAGCTGCTATAAACATTTTTATACAAGTTTTTACACAGACATGTTTTCAATTCTTTTGGGTAAATACTTAGGATTAGAATTGTTAAGTTATAGGGTAGGTATATATCTAACTTGATTAGAAAATGCCAACTTTCCAAATGGTTGTACCATTTTGCACACCCAACAGCAGCGTATGAGAGTCTGGTTGCTCTACATCCTCATTAGCACTGGTATGGTTGGCCTTCTTACCTTCAGCCTTTCTAATAGGTGTATGATAGTCTCCAGCAACTCTCTGATGGCTAAGGATGTTGAGCATCTTTTCAAATGCTTCTTGACCATTTGTACATCTGATTTTTGAAGTATTTGTTCAAGTCTTTCCTCTCCTTTTTTAAATTACTTTTTAAAAATAATTGTTTTGCAAAAGTTTTAAAATATATTATGCATACTAGACTTTATCATGAGTATTTTTTGACAGTCTCTGGGTTGCCTTTCATTTTTGAATAAAAGTTTTTAAAAGCAGTAATTTTAACTTTTGATAAAGTCCAATTTGCCAAGTTTTTCTTTTGCAGTTGGTGCTTTTCACATCATGCTTTTCACATCATGTTTAAGATGCTTTGTCACCCAGGAGACATTTGGCAATGTCTGGAGACATTTTTGTTTGTTGCTGCTTGGGCGGGTGGAGCTGCTCCTGGCATCAAGTGGGTAGAAGCCAGGGGTGCTGCTGAGCATCCTACAATGTACAGGACAGCCTCCTCACAACATAGAATTATCTAGTCTCAAATGTCAAAAGTGTTGTGGTTGAGAAGTCCTGGTTTAGGGTGACATATAAAAGTCAAAATGAATGTTCTATTTTTCTTAAGGGACAACTCTATTGGGAAATTTTTCCATCTAATTTACAAATTTACAAGTCTTCTATTTTTTATACTATGCTATATCTACCGTTTATTGAGCACTTACTGTGATGCAGGCTCCAATCTATGTACTTTACATATTATTTCACTTAAGTCTGACAAATAGGTATTTCCCCCAATTTACAGGTGGAGACACTAAAGCCAGAAAAAAAGGGTCCAGAGGTCAGTCAAAGAGCCAAGGTTTCCATTTAGGACATTGTGATGATTTACGACTCTAAATGTTCTTTTGTGTTTTTCTTTTTCATATAAAACTTAAATTATCACTTAAATCACTTGTTTTATTTTAATATTATAATGACATACCCTCACAAAAAAAGATGTATCATATTTGTACTATGACAATAGATATTTTCATTTCTACTTTAGAGATTGTCAAACTAAGAGATAGAAGTCAAGTGCCTCATCTGATACTCAGGAATAAATTTAGGCAATTGACTGCTCTTCTCTCTCTTTTTGTTTTTGTTTTCCATTTGACCGTCCAACTTTCTGGCAATTGAAAGTGGTATCAAGTTCACTGTTATGATTTTTTACATTTTGGAAGTTTGATTGCAAGGGGTTCAATGACTGAAAATGCTTGAAAATTTTTGATATGCAGGACAAAATACTGCAAAAATGGCCAACCATGAGTTGTCTCTTTGCCACTTTGCTAATCACATCTCCTTCCCTACCCTCATTAATATACTCCTTGTGTTCTAGCCATAAAAATTGTGCACAGTTCTCTGAAATTTTCTGAAAGTATTTTATTATTTCATGACTCCATCTGTTTACATGTGCTGGGTTGTTTTGTTTTGCATTTTTTGACTTTTTTTCTACTTTGGGAACAAGAATGTTCAAATTTAAAAGATAATGCTAATTTGTATTTCACATAAAAAGCTCAATTTATAGTCCTACAAATATAAATTTGTAGGAATAGAGTCCCTAGCAATTTTCATCTTCTCCAAAACTTGATGTAATCAAACTTATTAATTCTCCTTCTCTAATTGCATTTCTCTGAGTCTTAATGGGGTTAAACATCTTTTCACACATTTATTTACCATTCCTTTTTTACCTTCTTTGAAAAGTCTGTACATGTTTTTTTCACATTTTCTATTGTTTTCCCCTTATTATATATTATATATTTATTATACCAACAGTTTGTCTATAGTATACATTCTAAAAATATCTTCTTATTTTTGCCTCAAATTTTAACTGTATTGTGTCTTTTGATGAGCAAATTTTTAAATTTTGATGCAAATAAAATGAATTTTAAAAGTATTAATGTTTGTTTCTTTTAGTGTCATGCTTAAGAAATCTTAACCAACCTCAATGTTTCAAGAATATTCTCTTTTATATTTTTTAAACATTAAAAATTTTAGCTTTTTACATAGAAATCTTTAATACACTGGGAATTAATTTTGTTTGCTAAATATAGAAATCCAATTTCATCTTTTCTATGTATGGATAACCCAATATCCTGAGAAATATTTATAAAATACTCAATCTTTTCCTCAGTAATCTGCAAAGTCACCTGTCATAGATTAAAATTCCATATATGTGAAGGTCTCTTTCTTGGCTTTTAATTTAGTCACTACCATTCTGTCTTAATTATTACTGCTTTATAAAGATCTTGACTTGTGGGAAATTTTGATTTGAATGTCTTTTTTCAAAAAATGAGAAAATTAACATCTTTATGCAATTGAGTTTTCCAATCAATGATCATAGTGTATCTCCTAAGTATATAGGTTTTCTTTAATATCTTTCTATAATAGTTTATACTCATTTATATAAAATATAATCAGTTCTATTTGTAGAGGTCTTGATACATCTTTTAGATTTATTTCTAGGTATATTGTAATTTTGTTGCTTTTTCTTTAATAGAAGTTTCCAATTATTTGTACCCTTTTTAATTTAGATTTTCAATTATTATCATTGATATATTGCTCAAAAATAAGTCATCTGTCATTAGTCAGTCATCTTGTCTCTATTTCTAATATTTTGTCATATTTTGGGGGGTTTCTATGAAGACTATTAAATAAACTTTAAAAAGTTTAGTCTCTCTCCTATATCTTTTATTCCTTTGGTGTTCTTTGACACTAAGATTTTTATTCTAAAATTTAATAAATATAGTGATAATGAGAATGTTTCAGTTGTTCTTCACTTTAAAGATACTTGCCATTTCTCATAAGTTTGTTATGTCTTCTTTAAAATAGTAAAGACATTCTCCTCTATTCCTAGTTTTCTAAAAAAGTTTTTTTGTATTTTATATTTATAGTGGAATTTAAGTTAAATGCTTTTTTCTGAATACATTACAATGATCGTATAATTGCCTTATATTACTGAACATATTGAATGTCCTTTATAGATTTTAAATTAAAGAATTTTTACATTTCTGGGATAAATGTGACTTGGTCATGATGTGTTATTTTTATATACAACTAGATTCTGTTTTTTATAAGATTTTGCATCTTAGTTCATGAATGAAATTAGCCTGTCTAGTATATTAGACAAACTGTATTTTGTCTTGTATCCTACTCTGGTTTTGATATTGAGGTTTTACTGACTTCATAGATTGGAAAGTATATTCTTATTTTTTATTCTTTGAAACATGTTTAAAGATCAGAATTATTTTTTAAAAGTCTCATCTGTATAGTTATTTGTGCCAACCAATTTGTGTGTGTGTGTATGTGTGTGTGTGTGTGTGTGTGGTGCAGACTTAGAATTATAGATTCAATTTATTTAATACTAAATAGGAAATGTTAAATTTTCTATCTCTTTCTGAGTCTTTTGGGAAAGTTTTGTTTTCCAAGAAATTTTCCATTTTGACTAAGAATATATATTCATTATCATATATTTTTTATTGAAGTCTGCCTTCTCAATATCTATTTTATTTGTTGCTATACTTCCATTTTATTTATAATACAGTTTATTTATGCATTCTTTTGTTCATCTAGATTATTTTGGCTTGAGATCTGAGTATTTACTAGCTTTAAAGGAGTGATTTTAGCTAATCCTTTTGTTCAGATTTCATTATTCAGATTTAATACAATTCTCATAAAAATCTCAATGGCATTATTTAAAGAAACAGAACCCCCCAAATCATCAGATTTGTATAAATCATAAACAACATCGAATAGCCAAAGTAATCCTGAGAAAAAAAGAACAAAGCCAGAAGTATCACGCTGTCTGACTTCAAATTATACTACAAAGAAACAATAATCAAAACAGCATGGTGTTGGCAGATAGACACACAGACATATGAAACAGAATTGAAAGCCCAGAAATAAACCCACATATATAAGGGCAAATTATTTTTGGCAAAGGGGCCAAAATGATACAATGGAGAAAAGAAAGCTTCTTTCATAAATGGTGCTGGAAAAATCGGAAAGCCACAAAGCAAAAGAATGAAACAACTGCTACTTGTCACCATATACCAAAATTAACTCAAAATGGATCAAAGACCTAAATATAGGACCCAAAACAATAAATTGAAAAGAAGAAAATAGAGGTAATAAACTCTCAGACCTTGATTTTAGAGACGATTTTATAAATTTGACCTCAAAGGCAAAGGAAGTGAGTGCAAAAAGTAAATGAATGGTACTACATCAAACTAAAAAGTATCTGCAGAGCAAAAGAAACCATCAAAGAGACAATCAACTGAATGGGAGAAGATTTTTGCAAACAATGTCTCTAATAAGGGGTAAATATTCAAAATATATAAAGAACTCATACAACTCAACAACAATAGGAAACAAACAATCCAATTAAAAAATGAGCAGAGAATCTGAACAGGCACTTCTCCCAAGAAGACATACAAATGGCCAACAGGCATATGGAAAGATGCTCAGTGTCACTAGCTATTAGGGAAATGCAAATCAAAACCATAATGAGATGCCACCTCACACTTGTTAGAATGGCTTATATCTACAAAACAAGTAATAATGAATGTTGAAGAGGTTTTGGGGGAAAAAAGCCCCTCAGATGCTGCTGGTGGGAATGTAAATTGGTACATCCACTATGTAAAATAGTATGGAGATTTCTTTAAAAATTAAGAATAGAATTACATATGACCTAGAAATCCCTTTTCTGGGTATCTACCCCGCAAATTTGAAAACATTAATCTGTAAAGGTATATGCACACCAATATTCATTATTCACAGTGACTGAGAAATGGAAACAACTAAAATGTTCTTTGATATATGATTGGATAAAGAAAATGTGGTACATATATACAATGGAATATTACTCAGCCATAAAAGGATGAAATACTATCATTTGTAGCAACATGGATAGATCTTGAGATTATCGCATTCTCGAAATTAGACAGAAAAAGTTGAGAACCTTATGATTTCACTCATATGTGAGATATAAAACTGAAAACAAGAAACGAACAAGACAAAAACAAAAACTCATAAACACAGAAAATAGTTTAGTGGTTACCAGAGGAAAAGCGGAAAATGGGAGAGATAGATAAGGGGAGAGAGGTCAAATATATGGTAACAAGGAGATTTGACTTTGGGTGGTGAACATGGAATATACAGGTGATATATTATTGAATTGTATACTTGAAACCTGTATAATTTTATTAACCAGTGTCACCACAATAAATCTTTTCTTATAGCTATTTAAAAATTTTATTCTATCATTAGTTTCAAGTATGTAGTATATTTATATACTTTATATAAATATAGTTTATGAAATGAGTCCTCAGATTACTCTTTCTCTCTGGCTCTTCTCTTAGCCATTACATTACTGTTGTCTGCATTCTCTATGTAATGCTACCCATCTGCATGATCATCTACCAACTACTAATTTGTACTTCTTTAACCCTTCACTCTATTCTTCCAGTGCCCTCAACCTTCCTCCCATCTGGCCATCACCAGATTGTCCTCTACATTTGTGAGTCTGTTTTTGATTAGTTTGTCCTTTTTGTTCCTTAGATTCTGCATATAAGTGAAATCATATAGTATTTATCTTTCTTTGTCTGACTTATTTCACTCAGTATGATAACCTCTATGTCTATTGATATTATTGCGATTGGTGGGATTTCATTTTTTACAGCTGAGTAATATTAAATTGTATATATGAACCATAACTTCTTTATCCAATTGTCTGTTGATGATCATTTAAGATATTTCCATATCTTGGCTATTGTAAATAGTGCTGCCATGAACATATGGATGTATAGATCTTTATGAATTACTGTTTTGGTTTTCCTTGGCTAAATAACCAGAAGTGCAATTGCTCAGTTAAATGGTAGATCCATTTTTAATATTTTGAGGAACCTCCAGACATTTTTCCATAGTAGCTGTACCAATTTGCAACCTCACCAACAGTATTAGGAGGGTTCTCTTTTCTCCACATCCTCAGTAACGCTTGTTCTTCGATTTATTGATGATAGTCATTCTGATAGGTGTGAAGTCAGATCTCATTGTGGCTTTAATTTGCATTTCTCTGATGATTACTGACCTTGAGCATCTTTTATATGTTTATTGGCCCTCTGTACATCCTCTTTGGAAAAATATCTGTTCAGAACTTCTGCCTATTTTTTAATTAAATCGTTTTATGTTTTTGAGTGTATGAATTCTTTATATATTTTGGATATTAACTCCTTATTGAATGTATTGTAAGCGAATATTTTCTCCCATTCAGTAGGTTGTCTTTTCATTTTGTTGATGGTTTTTTTTGCTGTGCAAAGAAAAATTTTAATCTGTTGTAGTCCCATTTGTTTACACTTTCTTTTGTTTCCCTTGCCCTAGGAGATACATCCAAAAATAAATTATTACTAGCGATATCATAAGATGTTTTCTTCTAGAAGTTTTATAGTTTCAGGTCTTACATTTAAGTCTTTAATCCATTTTGAGTCTATTCTGTATATGGTGGTGATAAATTCCTTTAGCTTTTTTTTTTTTTTTTTGTCTGGGAAGCACTTTATCTGTCCTTCAATTCTAAATGAAAGCTTTTCTGGATAAAGTATTGTTGGCTGTAGATCCTGAGTGTCCATCATGTTGACTATTTTGTATCAGGCTCTTCTATCATGCATAATTTCTTTTGAGAATTCAGCTGCCAGTATTATGGGTACTCCCTTGTAGGTTACTAACTGCTTTTCTCTTGTTTTAAAATCCTCTCTTTGTTTTTAACCTCTGGCATTTTAATTATAGTATGTCTTGGTGTGGGCTTGTTTGAATTTATCCACTTTCTTCTGAGTGTGCCTTACCTCTATTCCCATTTGTAAATTTGAATTTTTGAACTACTTTTCTGTTATTGTTGTCTCAATTTGTCTCTATGTATGCTGAAAAATGTTCATTACTATCTTGCAATTGCAAATCTCTTCTTATTGTTTAACCTTATAATGCCCTGTTCTTAATAAGGGTTGCACTACTCTGTTTTTATTTGCCTGCTAGTCACCCTACTCATAGTTATGTGTTATTTTGTCATTTTGTTTTAGGTGAGCTAACCCCTTTCAGTATTTTGTGTAATATAGGCCTCCTGGTGGAGAATTCCCTCAGTTTTTGTATATCTGGAAAGGTCTTTATTTCTCCTTCATATCTAAAGGAGAGCTGTGCTGGATGCATTATTCTTGGCCAATCGTTACTTTGATTTAATAGTTTGAATATTTGATTCCACTCCTTTCTTGCTTGTAAGACCTGTGCTGAGAAGTCTCACTGTAATCTAAGGGGTTTTCCTTTATAGGTTAACCATCTTATTTTCCTGACTGCCCTGAGAATTCTTTCTTTTTCATTAATTTTTGACAATTTAAAACAATGTGCCTTGGCGAAGGCCCTTTTGGGTTGAGATAATTGGGTGTTCTGTTGACTTTTTGAATTTCAAGCTCCAGTTCATTTTTTAGATTTGGGAATTTTTCATCAACTACTTGTCTGAAAATTCTAATTCCTGCTTCTTTTCCTCCTCTTTAAAAATGCCCATTATTCTTATGTTTCCTCTCCTGATGGTATTAGCTAGTTCTTGTATTTCTCTTTCATTATTTTTCATTCTTCAGTTTCTCTCTTCTTCCTTCTGATTTATTTCTAGATTTCTGTATTTGATAACACTTATCCTTTTATCCATTTGTTCGACTCTATTTCCTAAGCTTGTTATTTCATTCTTCATCTCTTTCAGTGTGTTCTTTATCTCCAGAAGTTCTATTTGGTTCTTTTTAAGAGTTTCAATCTCCTTGCTAAAGAACTAATTCTGTTGATAAAGTTATTTTCTCAATTCCTGAAATTGTTGATATGAATTATTTTAGAACTCATTGAGATTTTTTTCAGAAGTACCATCCTGAATTCTCTGTCATTTAAGTCTTATTTCTATGTCTATAAACTTATTTTCTTGAGATTTTTCTCTTTCTTTCTAAGATGCCTTGTCACCTTAGTTGTTAATGGTCTTTAATGGACTATTTCTCTGCCTGGGTATTAATGGAAGTGTATTCTGCCCTTTTTTTTTTTTTCCCCAAAAGAAGATTTACTAAATAAAAGTCTCTCTTTAGCCTGTTGCTAAGAAGGCATTTTCTTTTGGTTTTCAGTAGGTGGCATCTCAGCCTCTTGGATCTCTGCACTATGTAAAGTCTTAATAATACTTTTTCTTTTTCTTATAAATACTCAATCACGCTTGCTATCCTTAATCTCAGTCCCTGTTAGTGTTAGCAACATTTTTGGTAGCATTTGCTCAGATTCCCCTGGGGGTGTTTGGTCTGAGAAAATATGGAGGGAGGGTCTCTGTGGGTTGGGGGCTGGGGGCTGAAGTTCAGTCTTGTGTTTTGCAACCATGCCTGGGAATCAACTGTTGTTACTCTGCTGTCCCCAGTTCTCTGCTTTCTGCCCTGATTCCTGGTACTGCTGTTATGTGGAACTCACAGCTCTCTCAGGCAGGGCTGTTCAGGGAACCTGCCATAACATCTCCCCTGACCCCACGCCGTCCTCTTCTACAGTGAGCTCCAGATGCGAGAGGCAGCTTCTTTGTTTCTCTCAGTCTATTGCCCAACTCCTGTGGTTCTAACCTATGGTAGTTTTTATTCGTAGATCCCTTGCTCAGATATGCTTGTGTGCAGGTGAGATGTTTTGTGTTGAGTTTTAGATGTTCAGCTTACTTTTGTTTCAAGGGGAGAGAATCTGGGGACATCTCTCACTTTGCCATGCCTGTGACATCACTCTCCTTTTCCATGTTTTTGAGAAGAATATTTATTTTATTGTTACTAGGTACAGGATTCTATACAGATCTATTATCTCAAGTTTATTCATTATACTTTTAATATTTTCTGTATTTTTAAAAATTTTTGTATGTTTCTCATAGCAGAGAGAGAGAGAGAGAGAGAGAGAGAGAGATCTGTATTGAAATCTCCCACCCTGATTTTAAAATATCTCTTATAGTATTGTTATTTTTTTATATAGTTTTAGGCAATGTTGACTACATGCATATATTCAGTATTATTTTAGCTTCCAGATGTTTAAAATATTTTATCATTATCTAATGATATCTCTATCTAATATTAATTTTTGTCTTAAATATTATTTAGCTGAATTAATATAGTTTGCCTTAATTTTTTTTTAGTACATGTCTGGCATACATTTTTTTAAACTTTTATATTGACCTTTCTATATTTTATACTTTTATGTTTTACATATGTCTCATGTATATAGCTGATATTTAAAATGCTTGAGAATCTCTTTATAAAATAATGAGTTAAAACTGTTTACATTTTTGAGGTTGCATATACAATTGGAATTATTTATTTCATCTTCCCTTTTATCTACTGTATTTTAACTACTTTCTCTATGAATTTTCTTTCTCTTTCTCCCTTTTTTAAACTTTTTTTTGGAAACAGTTTGAGTGTTTGAGTGTTCCTTTTTATTTCTCATCTCTGCTTCATCATCCCTCTTGTGATTTATAACTTTTACACTCTATTTCCATTTTCTAAAGATATTTCTATACTTTATATTTAACTTAAAAAGGCCTACAGCTAAACATTTTAATGTCTTTAAGAAATAATAAAAGAACATTAAAAATGTAATTCCACTCACTTCTTATGAAAACTTATATGTTCCTGGTGTTCTATATTTTGTTTCTGCCTTTTTAACATTGTGCAAGTTAGTCATTGGTGTTTCATATAGATAATGTTTGCTTGGATTTGTGTGTTTAGTGTTTTAAATGGTTTTCATGATGTCTTTCATTTCAATTCACTCTTCTCTGTTAACTACTTTTTTTTCTTTTTCAAAGTTTTAATAGTAAAAAGCTGTTTATGGTAAATGCTTTATTTGTATTTAACTAAAATGTCTCTTTTTACACTTAAAAGATAATCTTTATAGATAGATAATTCTTTTTGTCCCTGCAGGTTTACTAAAATATGTCCAGTTTTACATTTCTTTTTGTTTCTTTATTTCAGAAAATGTTACATTTCCTGAATTTATAAACTTACACTTTTACTTCTGGAAATTTTTGATTTATTACCTCTTCAAATGTTGCCTTCCCTGATTTCTCTTTATTCTCTCTTTCTGGGACTCTGTTAAAAGAAAGCAGAACCTTATCATTGCATCCATTATGTCTCTTAAGTTCACTTTTATATTTTTTATTGCTAATCCCTCTGTACCGCATCCTAGAAAATGTCTTTAGCTCTGTCTTCTAGTACTTCAATTCTCTCTTCGGTAATGTTTAATTTGCTTTTAAATTAACCTACTCAAAAAAAGTAATACAGGAGCAAAGATGGGAAAGTGTGGAAAAGGGCACCATTTGGTTATTTGAGGAGAAGCAGCTAGACAGAGGGACAGTACAGGCCATTACTTTGAGATAACAGTGTGCTAGGTGCCTTTAGAGGAACAGCAAAAAGACCAAGGTGAGAGATGAGAGAAATCAATAGGAGGTGGTAAGGTGGAGGTGGCCTGGTTGTCTGGGTTGTATACATTCTAAACCATTATAGAGACTTTGGCTTTTTCTCTGAGTAAACTGAGAAGCCATCAGAGTGTTTTATTCAGTGACATGACATGAACAAGGAAGGGATCTTTGTTGACTATATACTGGCTAGTGTGACAGAAGGAAGACCAGTTAGGAGGCTATTAAAATAACCCTGATGAGTGGTAGCATGGGCCAAGGTGGAGGTGCTGGAGTTGGTGAGAAATGTTTGGATTCTGGATACATTTTGATTTATTGTTAGATTGTATGTGGTATGTGGGAAAAATGAGTCAAACACAACCCCAAAGCCTTTGGCCTGAGCTGCTAGAAGGATGAAACTTCCATTTGCTGAGAACTGAAAGCCTATGTGAAGAATAAATTTGGAGAGATGAAAAGCAGTCAGTTGTGACAAGTAAAGCTTACTAGATATTTAAGTGGAAATACATTGATTGAATGTGAATGTCTGAGACTCACACTTAAAAACCGGGCGTAGGCTAGAATTAAGTATTTGGAGATGTCAGTGTATGTGTAGGCTTTAAAGCCAGAGCCCGTGTAAGGTCTCCAAAAGGAGAAAGGGTTAATAGAAAAGAAAAAAGCAAGGTACTAGGTTCTAGGGCACTTTAGTGCTCGGAAGTTAGGAAATGAAGAGGAACCTGCAAAGAGACTGCTGAAACCTGGGAGGTAGAAGGGATGTTTGATGAGTGTAGTGTTCTGGAAGCCAAGAGGGTTTTAAGGAAAAGAGAGTGATTGATTGTGTCAAAGGCTGCTAAAAGGTCAAGTCATACAAGAACTGAGAACTGACTATTGGATTTAACAATATGACATGCTGGTAAACTTTAGTAGAACAGTATGTAGTAAATTGTATCTATCTCCTTGGACTGCTGAGAACAGGGCTTCACACACTGGATACAGTATAAGCATCCAATAACCATTACTATCATTGTTAATCCAACTGTTGGAGTTCAGCTTCTACTACACTTTGTAGGACATAGCTGCGAAAAAGTATGTGCAGAGCTTTCACCCACCACATGCTGCCACCTCAGAAGCGTGGGTTCTAATAAGTGGGCCAACAGAGGCTATATGCTCTCTCAGAGACTTACTGCACTGCAGCTGCTGTCCATGAGGACTGAGGTTATTATGTTCCCTTTACTTCGTACAGCAGTGTCACACTAGGCGGATGAAAGCCAGACACTAGAATTCAGTTAGGGCTGTCTACTTCAAGTGGTCTTCAAGATGAAAAAAAAGGACTTGAAAAGCCCAAGGGAAATAGGAAAGATACACTTATACTGTTACAACAGAATTTAAAATCTTCATTAGATCAAAAATGGTATTAATCCTGCCCCCTTCCAATAGCTGATAAGCACAGGTCATGAATAGAGCTCTCAAAGCATGAAATAGAAGGATAGAAGCTACACAAACCAAATCTATACCTTACTAATATTCCTCAAGAATCCCCTAGAATGCTTAGAAACAGCAAAGGAGATTCAGAAGGAGTGGCTAGTGACTTAGGAGGAGAGCCTGACAAAGACGACATCCTGGAAGCCAAGTGAAGTGTATTTATGATTTATATTCTAATAGAAGATCTCTTTGTTGTACTAAAGAAAGCCCATATCTCTGGACCAAAGAGCTCACCAGGAACTATTGTTTAGTGGAATATCTGTTTCAAAAGTGTTAGAACTTTAGCTCACATTGTACACCAAAATAAATAGATTGATTTAATAGTTAAATAGAAAAAAAATATATATAAAAGTTTTAGAATTAAAAAAATAAGAGAATACTTATTTGCTACTAGTTCAGGGAGAAATTTTCCCAGGTGTAAGTAAGCCTGGAAGAAGTTAAAAAAGTGAAAAACTAAGAGAGATACTAAACTAAAATAAAGGTGTAAGTCTTCTATAAGTCAAAATATGCTACAAACAAAATTCGAGAAACTGAAAACCTGAAAATATTTGCATGAATATGACAAAGGGTTAGTAAGCATCATTCCTATAAAGAGTTATTTATGACATAAGAAAAAGGATACTCCAGAGTAGAAAATGTTCAAAGAAATAATAAGCATGTGAAATAATCAACATGTGAAGAAGTATCTAGGCACACCCAAAAATTAAAGGAAGAAAATTTAATTTATGTGATTCTGTTCTTAATCTGAGAAATTTACAAAAATTAAAACAACTGCAAGAACATAGAAATGTTTTAAAAAGAGGGTGTTGAAATGCAAGGCACTTAGATCTTTTTGGAAAACAATTTGACATCATCTGTTTTAGTCAAGACAATTTGACTAAAATCCTTAAAATTATTTATATAAACTTTAGATGAAGTAATTTTTCACAGTAGAAACTATTATATGATAATAGTGATCCAGACAAAACATATACATAAAAAGATGCTCATAGTCACCTTAAGTAGTAAAATTTGTAAATAACTTAAATATCCAGCCATAATACAATAATTAACTTAAATATTTTACAGTCATTATGGGGCTATCATTGAGGAATATTGAGTTTTGGAAAATGGTAACAATATAATCTTAAGTGAATGAAATAAAATAGTGAATATATAATATTTACCAGATTTGTATGTATTAAAGAAATATATTAAGTAGTATGACTGAGTGATATGTTTTCTAATTCATATATTTATTTTCCAAATTGTCTTCAGTAAGCATGTGTTTTTCAAATATTATTATTTATTCATAATACTTATACTAATAAGTATTATTTTAATACAAAGAGATTAGAAGAAGAAAGAAAAAAGAAAACTAAGAAATGATATTCTTGAGAGCCATAGCGTTTATCTAGGGCCATTTACTAAAGCTTGTTTTTTCAATTATCTCCGGAGAGAAGAAGTTGATTCTTTCTCATACTGAGGAAGTTGGCCCAGAGAGACTCATGGGATAATTTCCCTTTTTCTAAAACAATCCTTTGGATCATTGAGATTATTTCCTTGTACCCCCCCACCCCCCAAAAAATGTGTTATAGCATAGGCAAAAGTGGACAAGAAGAACTTCTTAATTTCTCACAGGTTGATGGAATAGTTTCATCATTGTCAGCTCATGATGTCGCCCAAGAAGTGGGCCAAAACATGCTGTTATGCTGATTTTAGAAAAATTATCTGTAGCTGTTTCATTAGAAGTTTAATAAAGGACAATTATTAAGATCAGCCGAATAATTTTTGATGCTAATAATGCTTTTCGTATTTAGAGTACAAACTGAAACAGTAGCAAAGAAAACATTTTATTTTAAGATTCCCCTGTGGATACGAGAGCATGTAACAAAACACTGTATCTCTATCAGTACTTTATTTACTCAACAGCTCCTATTTCTTCTTTAAAAAGGGGCTGAATTCTCTCTTTCCTATCATTTAGCTTCCTTAGAATTGTACATGTCATATGATAACTTAAATACAGGACTCCATGTTATCACAAGCCCTCACTCATAGAAATTTCAGTTTTCATATTTCAATAGTTGAATATGACTTTTGAATCAAAAAGGTTGCTACTTATGACTTGTAGATTGACGCTCTATTTTGGAAGCTTAAAAAAGCATTTCCCCAAAATGTTTATAGATACCAGGAGCTCTTGTTTTCATTGGCTAGCCCCACAAACTTTCCTGTCACATACTGTTTGCTAGTGAGCATTGGATGATGAACTTTATGGTGAAACTTTGGCTTCACTTCTTGGAACTCTTACACCTTCTGGTCATAAAACGTCACTAAGGCCAGATGGTGGGAGAGACTGTAATTGCAGGGAGTCTTTCTTCATGCCGAAAAGAAATAATAGTCACTCTCTGTTGTATCTGAATGAGTGTCAACATAGCATTATTCAATGAAACGAGGAAAGAAAGCAGTCAATAAAAATGCTGGCACAAACCCCACCCCTGGAAAGATTCTAACGGATGTAATTTCTATAACATATGTGGACATTCAGTTGAACGAGGTTCATATACATGAATCACACCTATTTACTAGAGTTTAACATGGCAATCCTTTTTCTCCCCTTCTTTGTTCAAGGAGGAAAGTAGTGCATCTCCTAGAAAAGGGTTTTATTCTCAAAGGAGCTATCCTGCTGTTAAATCTGACATAAACTTGCATGAGGTACAGGGAAATTCAGTTAAGTCTGCCATGCGGAGGGTTTGCTTGGTTTTACCCGGATATTACAAGACACAGGATATTCAGCATGTTCTGAGGCCCCTGAAATACCTTGCTACCACACAGGCCATATTTTTTAATAACCGCTTTAACACAGTGCAGGGGAAATCTCAGCCACACACAGCTCAGAATGCTGTAACCACAGAGCCTCGTGGGAGCAGTTCGTCCAATCCTAGGCTTGTTTTCTTGTGACACACATCTTCTGTCTAAATTCTTTAGCAAGAATTCTTGCCATTGGAGTGGTAAAGAGCATGGACTCATCAGTTGTGAGACAAATGACCAATGTGTTAGTGGGGAAAGGCTGTTAGCTATTCCAGGTTCTGTGCCATTGAGTGTGTGTGATAAAACCAGTGACTGGTTTGCCTAGAGAAATAGCCTTGAAAAGACTAGTAACTCCCCTGATTGTATGCATGTCACACCCCAGGTTCTTTTAGGTATCAAGAGAAATATGTAATATATTGATGAACAAGTACCTAAAAACAGCAGACATACTTGGCTGAGGGGTGCCTAAAGCACACCATGTGTTACCGGAGTACTGATGTAGTTAGAAGCACAGATGTGTGTAGGACTGTAATGACATTTTGTTGCATCACATCTATCAGGTCACAAGCAGCTTATAATTTTCTTTTTCTTGTCACAGCCAAATATTATAATGGCACAAATCATAAATCACATGAACATAGAAACTTGCTTAGCAAATATAAATGCATGTGCATTGCAGAATAATCCAAGATTACAAAAATATATCAGAAGTCAAAAGTAGCTGGTGGAGAAATGCTATGTCTTTAGTTTATTGAGATTGTTTGGAGGAGCCTAATGTACTGTCACTGAAAGAATAATTTTTCCTTTACAATTTACTTAGCAAAGATTTATCGATCCTTCTCCGCTTCATAGAGAATTACTGATCCATTTTAGAAAATCAGATTTTCACACCTTTCATGAGAATGTGCCCAGAGTGGCTCTCAGGGGACTGCTTGGGAAGTTGACTTTGACACGCTGTCCCTTGGAACTTGCACACCACAGCCGAGCATCTCATCACTGATTTGTTGCACCAGGCAATAAAATATTTTCATACATTTATAGAGAAATGATTGTACTGCAGGATTTATTTTTCTATGCTAGTGGATGTATTCAGGGTACTGTAATTTGTGTAAACAGCATTTTTCAGATGTGCCTTTTTCTTTTCTTTTTTTACCCCTGTCTCCTCAAGCTGTGATGTTATGAACAGTAAGGTAAGATAAAAGTTGTTGAAATTCATGCTGAAAAAACATGGGATGCTATAGAATTTCTCAGTGTGTGTATAAATAAGTTTCTTGGAGACGTACTTGTCTGCTGCCCCTCATTATGGAGTATCAGAGTAGTAAAGCAACTGGCATGCTATACTGAAGTATGTATCATAATGAAGGTGATTTATTATAATTAAAACAGTGTGGAGAGGAGCTTTGTATTAGACATACTGTTTCACAGAAGAACTTAATAAAGAGCATTCTTATTAGTTATGGATCTGGGTGAAGGATGTTGTTTACTGGGAGTTATGTGAGCATTACTCAAAGTCTGTAGTTTCTCTTTTGAGTTGTTCTGTATTGAGGGAAGAAACATTTAGTAAATGAAGAATTTTAATACTGCAGGAGGCTAGTGTGTATGTTTGCAAGCAAGTAAGAGAGAGAGAGAGAGAGAGAGAGGGGAGACAGAAGAAAATGACATGTACCTAAGGTGTTCTTGGCAGAAGCAGTTCTAGGATACTTTATTACATATCTATGGAGACAATGGCCTAGACTGTAAGTACTCCTGTCTCTTGATATAATAATGCACATAAAGTCGGGGTCAGATTGGGTTCGCTCTGGGCTTGGTGCTGTGGAAGGTCACTAGGGGAATCGATGGACCAAAATGAGACCTGAGTTTCATGCAATCAATGCGGTTTTTCTATTTGAATCGGACCCTGCTGGGTGTGAGTCTCAAGCGCTGAATGTGGTTTGGCTCAGCTTTTCAGGTCAAGAGTAGATTGCAGTACAAATAGGTTGTTTATTATCATAATTGAGATAAAATGATATGGCAAATGCAGAACAGGAGAGGCAGTCTTCTGCAAATGCTTTCAAGTTTGGCGCTCCATTATTTAAGCAACCAAATTAGTAGCTGCTTGATTGCTGGGGGATGTCTTTTTCTCTATTTATTTTGCTATTTTTAATGAATCAAAAAAAGGAGAACCCTTTAAAAATGGAAATTAACTGTCACTAAAACCAAAATATTTCTAAATCTTTTCTGTATTCTACCCATCTATCCATCATCGGTTTGCTGACTAGAAGATAAATAGAAAGATTTTCTAATGTACTTTTTAAAATCAATGCCATCTATAATATAAATTTTTAAAAAGTTTTGTTCAGTCAGAATGTGATTAGAACATTTTTGATTATTTGTAAAGCAAAAAGAGTTTGATTTTGCATTGACTCTTCAAGCTCTCTTACTCTCTGCAATGGCAAGAAGCTTTCTATTTAAAAGGACAAATTATAAATGCAGTTTTCCCACCAGGATAAAAGTTCCGGAGCTGCTGAAAGATCTTTTATTGGTTTCTCTTCATCTTGTCACATTGCACTGAGATACGCTGAATGTACTTTAGGGAAACAGATTATGGAGGGAAGGCACTGTCGCTTGCTGTTTAGGGGAGAAGGAGAATGAGAAAAGACAGAGATTTATGAAAATATTCTCAGTAAGTCTATGAAGGATACCTCTTTTGCTCTTTCCCATAAGAGAACTGGTAGTCCCAAAGACACAAGGAACTATCATAAAATGTTTTTGCATTTTTCTTAGGGTAAAACTTTATTTTCTTCCTGAGAATCTGGGTTCTAATCTACTGAGAAAAACAAGCCCAAGACTCCAGTTATTAAAGGGCCAGGAAGCTGGAGAAATTAAGAAATATTAACCTTCCATAACATTGGAACACATTTGCTACTGAACTGCTACTTGATGTTTTTTCTTATATTCAAAAAGATAACATGGCTGCCTAGCTTTTAATTTAAAGTTAATTTATTTTGAACTTTCAGGGTTTTAATTTGGTAAAAGAAGGCAAGAGGAAATAAGTTGAAATCACTGTTGACCCATGGCAGAGAGCCCAGTTCATGCTCCCTGGCAGACTTTCACCTTTAAACAAACATTTCTTACAAAGAGCTTATTGAATCTATTTAAAATAGTACAGGTCAGATATAAAGAGGTCTAAGTTTATTTGCTGAAACTGGGAAAATGCCCCAGAGAATAAGAGGTGATAAGAACGAGGGGAGAAGAACAAGGGAAGTTTGCCTATACAATGTTAGCAAGCCCTTTGCAACTGAAACAGAGTTGTTGTGCCTACAATTGTGGGCCTCCTTTATACGTAGGACCCAACTCTAGTAATTTGGTTTGCGATTATCACTGATATCCCTCAAAAAGTCTTCTTTAATGATCTCTAGAGTTTAGGGCAGTGGGAGTGATTAGAATTCTTGGTCAAACAGCATTGAGTTTGTGTATTTAATTATAATAATCCCCCAAACAACTCAGAAATACACTACAAAAAAATGGCATTTTAGAGTATGTTTTTCTATTGTGCAGAACCCTAAATCTCAGGAATTTGAAATACTATGTAAAAATCTAGAAGGTGTGGAAAGAATGATTTCACTATAATTAATTGTCATGAATGATGCTGTATTGTTTTATTCTAGTCACTAAGTTATTTTTAAGGAAGTCATCAACAGTTATTCCACATTATACTAAATATAAAATTTGACAAGAGCAGAATGACTTTTTTCTTTGTTTTACCAGTGAATCTATAAGATAATGCCCTTTAAATATGAGAGGAATGGAAAACTTTGAAATTCATAGTTATGATTCTCATTTTCCAAAATAAGTTTATTTGTGAAAGTAATTAAATGCTTAAATTTTCTCTAATGTAGATTTTTAAAATTATATATTTTATATTTTAAAAAGGAGTACCCGGTAAATGTACTTTGCATATGGATTTACAGCATATGCCACTTTATATTTTGTAATGTTATATAATATTTATATCTATTATTGCATTTATATTTATTTATATTTATTATTCCTTAAATTTATTATATTACTTTTATATTTATTATTATATTTTTTTATTCCATTTAACTCATAGTGTCCTAGTATTTTAACTTGTAGGGTCCATTGATTATGATTTTGAAATCTTTCATACTTTTTCCTCATTTGAAAAATGGATTTGAGAGATTTAGTCACGTTTAAAGACCATGAAGACCATGAAGGTAAATAAAGACTGCCACTGAAATGCTTCCTCCTGTAAAATCACTTCCTTTCAGATGAGAGTACTGAGATAATGGAAAAATCCTTAATCTCAATATTCTACCCTAAAAATTAATTTAATTCATCCCTTTCCTCCTCCCCTTTATTTTTTTTTTCTTTTTTGAGATCTCAGAAAAAATGAGCACATAAAGTGTACCTTTTTAACTGACCTAACTTATGTAATTGGCATCCACACAAAAGAACCCCAGAGTTCAGAGACCTCAAACACATAACAGAGGTCATAGTTTCACCCAGAAGAATTGCTCATGAACAACGTTTCCATGGTCTGAGACTCAAATGTACTTTTCTTTGATTTCAGAGATGAAGGAGGTCTCCTTTTCCTTTGAGAAGACATTTATTGTGGTTATTTTTGAGAAAATCCCAATTTCCTGTGATGTGTACTTTCTACTATGCATCTTCAGCAACATATCAAGCAAATAAAGGGATATAGTCTCTGATTCTGCACTTACATGTTTTCCTTTTATTTGGAGGTACCCCTTCCAAGTTTCCAGTACTACAGACCAGCAAGTCATGTTTACTGTTTTTTTTTAATTTTTTTTTTTTTTTCAAAAACTTGTCTTAGTTCTAGGGAAAGGTTTTGATTGATTATGCTCTCTGAGAGATCCTCTTCCTTGTCTCCTTAATGCTTTAGAAGTACCATCAGTAGAAGTTAGGATATCTTGCTAGTTTTCTGAAGGCCAAGAGTAAATAAAACATCTCTTCACCTTATCACCTCAGATTATATTAGGCAAGGAGGAAATCTGCAATAAGCACTTTCTCATAAATCTCCTGAAATTCAAATAGGTAGTAGGTTAATGTTTATGCTCTTGAAATAGGGGCCCTTGTTGGAACATTTTACTCTCCTGGGCAATCTACTAAAGGAACCAAGTCAAATGAACGTATTGTCCACAGACTTGTGACAATAGAAGCTTTTGCTAACTGAGCATTCAAAGATTAAGGAACAAGGCAGTTTACCAACTCTGCAATCCCTGTGTTTTGCAGCATGGAATTGTTTATTTCCACTTCACAGAACTATCTGGAGGACATATTCTGTCTCACGAAGATGTGGGTATAGTTCCCCCTTGTTGGCCATGTACACTACTCTCTTATACAATTGACTGTTGAACAAAATGAGTTTGAACTATGCAGATCCACTTAAATGCAATTTTTTTTTCAATAAATACAGTTGGCCCTTTATATCATGAGTTTTGCATCTGTAGGGTCAAATAACCAGGGATGGAAAACAATATTTTCACTTTTGATTGAATTTGTAGATGTCAAAGGCTGACTATAGGTAAATTTGGGGAGAGTCAAACTACTATACACAGATTTTCAACTGTTTGGTGGGGTTGTCAGAGTCCCTAACCCATGCTGTTCAAGGGTCAACTGCACTGTAGTTTTCCATCACTTAGGTCATCTAATCCCTCTGGACATTAAAAATTGAATTCATTTTAAAATAAAAATAAGGTATTTCTAAATAATTTGAATACTTCTATGAATGTTTGAGGACTTCTTTTTTTTCACATAAAATGGTAACCTTATTTTGCTAAAAGTTAATGTATTTGAATCACAAAAGGTTTAAGTTACTTTAAGGAAGATAACAAATAGCAAGGGTCCCACACACACAAAATTCATATCTCTAAAATTTAGCCTTAAGGCAACTTTGACTCTTGGACAGACGTCTTCTCATTTGTCAATATGACTTGACTTTGTTATAACCTTGGAATTAAATGCAGTGTTTATTCTTTCTTGTAGATCCCTTTAAAAAACCTCTTTAGTAATGCTGCTAAATTCCTAAGACCCTTGCTTTATTATCTGTACTCACTCTACTTTTTCTTGTTACTTTAATTACCTCTTTCAGTCTTCTGGTTAAATCTTGACTGGTGTAGAATACGCCCCATTGAAAATAATACTTCTAGGGCTGACCTTAGCTGCACTTTTGTGATTTGTTTTGGGCAAATGAGAGAGCTTCCTCTTACCCCAGTCTATGCTTCTGTTGATAGAAAATATGTCACCCCAGAGACACCAGAGGAGAAAATGTGGGTGCTTAACAAGGTTGACAGACAAAACAAAACTGCCTATAAAATGTTTTTAGTTCTTTAGAAGTGGAAAAATATATATAAATACATATATACATACATATATATTTATACACACACACATATATGTATGGATTAAGGGCCTAGATTCCAGCTAGTTTGAATTCACATAACTTTTGTTGGACTATTGTATCACAATATTGACTTGAGTCCAAACTAGGGCCTCTGGAGAATTCCTTACTCTACTGATTTGTAGTTTATTTGTTCTGTGATTCTATCATTCTCTGATTTTCTCAACATTTCCCTTCCTGTCTTACTGTGGTTGAAAGTTGTTTGTGAATGGCAGATACTAGAAGTTACTCTTGTATTGTATAGAATGCTGACATCACATTTAATTTCCTTGATTCTGGGACATTCACTTTGTTCCCTACAATTTATTTAAAAAAGAAGAATCAATAGTTGAGAAATCTTATTAGTTAATTTCCATTGAAATCTGACTTTTCTTGTCATTTATGTCCTCTGATGTCTACATCTTTAATTTTGTGAAGTATAGATGAGCCCTTTTTATGAATGCATCAACTAAATGAATTTGCTTAAAGAAGAAAAGACTATTTTTTTCTTTGCTCACTCCTTATGGACATTCTCCACAATTGCAGAAATAAAAGAAAGGTATAATAGAGATCCCAAATAAACCTAATTAGTTCAATGAATACTTGAGCTCTATCAATTACTTAAATCATTTAAATGGCGGGGATGTGTTGAGTGAAGAATTATCGGCCATGTGGTTTGGTAGTCCCAAGTAAAACAATTGGCTTGAAGCACAGGTAATACCCCAGACTCTGGTCTTGAGATACTTCTGAATATATTGCCTGATGAAAGACATGCCTAAATATATGCATTTCTAGTTTTTTGAACAATGACTTTTGTGCAAGGGTTAGGTGCAGAATGCATTTGGAAATCTGAAACCCTGAGCTTAAATGAGTTGTACTGAATTCCCTCATCCCATTGGTAGCTCTACCATTATATATGCCATTAGTAGCTCTACCATTTTACTAACCACCAATTTCATCAACTTTTCCATTTATTAAAGGTACTGCTTTTTCTCTAATACCACTTTTCTTCCTGACATATCTGTGAAACACTTTTTTCTCCCCTTAAATTCTTTTGTCTGAAATTAACCCAGGCAACTTCCACTGTCTTTTGTTTGCCAGGTACTACAGGGCCAACAATTTTCTTCATGTAAAACAATGCATATGTAATATATGCATATGTAATTACATATGCATTGTTTTACATGAAGAAAATTGTATATATATATACATACACACACACACACACATATACAACAAATACATTAATAACATTTCTTTAAGTCTACTGCCATAAGAACCTGTCTATATGATTTTAGTAAATTTAGAAAATAAAATCTAAATGAAATTAGCCTAAATTACAATGAATGAAATCTACTTATCTTCTCTTTAAGATATATTTTGTAATCTTATTTTTTGTTAATAATAATACTCTTCTATGATAATAAACAACAGTATTTTCTAAAGTTATATTCAGAAGTGGAGTCAAATTCATGCACAGTTAATAAATTATTCATAAAATAAAAACTTGGTTTGAACAAACCCAGTTTTCCTAGGAGAAAAAATTGGAAGAAACTACACAAAATATTAACAGTGGTTATCCTGAAGTAGAATAATTATGGGTAGCTAATATTTTATCTTTATCCTCTTTTATATCTTGTAATTTTATAAAGTAATAAAATACTTAAATTTAAATTTAAGAAAATGATTAAAACAATACATGTTCAATGAAAAATTTTCAGACAATGTCAAAGTATGAAAAGTACAAAGTGGTGCTTTCCCTCTTGTCCTACTATGATAGTGCTCTAGTTTCTATTTATCCTTTCTGATATTTTTTCTGCGCTTCAACATTCACATACAAATACATGCTCCATATTTATATATTCACATATATGTACTTTTAAAAAAATGAAAACAGTTCCAGAAAATGGCAGAATTTTGCAAGCCAATTATTAAACATCAGGAATTGGAATGCAGCTTTGGTGAGAGTGTTTTCTTCATTGAAATCAGCAAACACTAATAAAGATTTCCTTTTTAAATGATACCTTGTTTCCCAGGACACCACTAACCTATACTATATATCTTATTCTGTAACTTGCTTTTTACTTAGCAATGCAGGCCATGTTCCATGTCGGTACTTATAGCTCTTTTTTTAAATTAACTTTTATTATGGTGACATCAGTTAACAAAATCCAGTGTTTCAGGTGTACAATTTAATAGCAAGGCATCTATATGCCTTATATGTTGCATTGTGTGTTTACTGCCCATAGTTAGATTTCTTTCTGTCACCACATATTTGATCCCTTTTACTCCCTCTATCTCCCCACTACCCGCTCTTCCCCTACACTCTGATAACCACTAGTCTATTGTCTATGTCCATGAGTCTGTTTATCCTGTTCATTTGTTGCTTTTAGGTTTTTGTCCTACATATTATGATATCATGTGGTTTTCAACTTTTTCTGTCTGGCTTATTTCACTTAGCATGATTATCTAAAGGTCCATTCATGTTGCAAATGGCAATATTTCATCTCTTCTTATGGCTGAGTAATATTCCACTGCATATATGTACCACAGCTACTTTATCCAATTGTCTGTTGTAGGACACTTCAGTTGCTTCCATGTCCTGGCCACCGTGAATAATGCTGCTATAAACATTGATGAGCTAATATCTTTCTAGATATGGATTTTCAAGTCTTTGAGGTAAATACTCAGGAAAGGAGTTGCTGGATTATATGGTAGATCAATTCTTAGTTTTTTTGAGGAAACTCCATACTGTTCTCCATAGTGGCTGTACCAATTTGCAGTCCCACCAGCAGTGTATGAGGGTTCCTTTTCTCCCATAACCTCTCCAACACTTGTCATTACTTGTCTTGTTGATAATTGCCATTCTTAAAGTTGTGAGATGGTATCTCATTGTGATTTCGATTTGCATTTCCCTAATAGCTAGTAATGTTGAGAATCTTTTCATATGTTTCTTGGCCATTTGTATGTCCTCTGGGGAGAAGTATCTGTTCAGGTCCTCTGACCATTTTTTGATTGGATTTGTTGTTGTTGTTGTTATTGAGTTGTATGAGTTCTTCTTATATTTTGGATTTTAGGCCTTTATTGGGCATTGCTTGCAATTATCTTCTCCCATTTGGATGTTTGATGTAGTCCCATTCATTTATTTTTGCTTTTACTTCCTTTACCTTTGAGGGCAAATTCATAAAATCCTCTTAATGTCCAAGGTCCTTGAGTTTTGTTCCTATGTTTTTTTCTATGCATTTTATTGTTTCAGGTCTTATATTCAGATACTTAATCCATTTTGAGTTAATTTTGGTGTATGGTGATAGAAAATAGTTCTAGTTTCATTCTTTTGTGAGTGGCTTTATAGTTTTCCCAGCACCATTTATTAAAGAGGCTTTCCTTTCTTCACTGTATGTCTTTGGATCTTTTGTTGAAAATTATTTGCCCATATAAACATGGGTTTACTTCGGGACTCTCAATTCTGTTCCACTGATCTGCATGTCTGTTTTTCTGCCAATACCATGCTGTTTTGATTATTGTCACCTTGTAGTATAATTTGAAGTCGGGCAGAGTGATGTCTCTAGGCTCATTCTTTTTTTCTCAGGATGGCTTCGGCAATTTGGGGTCTTTTGTGCTTCCATACAAATCTGATAATTTTTTTGTTTCATTTCTTTAAAACATGCCAAGTGATTTTGATGGGGATTGCATTAAATCTGTATAATGCTTTAGGTAATATGGTCATTTTAACTATGTTGATTCTTCCAATCCCAAAAAATGAAATATCTTTCCATTTCTTTGTACCTTCTTTAATTTTTTAAATAGGATCCTATAGTTTTCATTATATACAACTTTCACATGTTTCATTAGATTTATTCCTAGGTATTTTGTTCTTTGTGTTGCAATTGTAAAAGGAATTACTTTTTCCTATTCTTTTTCTGACACTTCATGATTAGAGTATAGAAATGCTATAGATTTTTGAACATTGTTTTTGTATTCAGAAAGTTTACTATATTTCCTTATTGTTTCTAGTAGTGTTCTTGTGGAGTCTTTAGGGTTTTCTATGTAGAGAATCATGTCATCCGCAAACAGTGACAGTTTGACTTGTTTCCATTTTGGATGCCTTTTGTATCTTTCTCTTGTCTGATTGCACTTGCTAGAACCTTCAATTTTATATTGAATAACAGTGAGGATAGTGGATATCTTGTGTTGTATCTGATCTTAGAGGAAAGACTTAGTTTTTCACTATTAAGTATAATGTTGGCTGAGGGTTTGTCATATATGGCCTTTATTATGTTAAGGTGCTTTCCTTCTATACTGATTTTGTTAAGTGTTTTGTATTTTGTCAAAGGCTTTTTCTGCATCTATTGATATGATCATATGATTCTTATTTTTTAGTTTGTTTATGTGGTCTATCACTTCATCGTTTTGTGTATGTTGAACCATCCCTGAGCCTTTGGGATGAAGCCCACTTCATCGTGGTGTATAATCTTTTTAATATGTTGCTATATTCAGTTTGCTAGTATCTTATTTAGGATTTTTGCATCTATGTTCATGAGATATATTGATCTGTAGTTTCCTTTTCTGTGTGTTATCTTTCCAGGTTTTGTTATCAGAGTAATACTGAACTCATAAAATGAGTTGGGAAATATTTCCTTCTCTTTAATTTTTTGAAAGAGTTTGAGGAGAATAGGTATTAAATCTTGGAATGTTTGGTAGAATTCACTGGTAAAGCCATCTGGTTCTGGACTTTGCTTTTTGGTAGGTTTTTGATGATTGTTTCAATTTTCATACTGCTGATCTGTTTAGATTTTCTAGTTCTTCTGATTCAGTCTAGGAAGGTTGTATCTTTCTAAGTATTGGTCCTTTTCTCTATGTTATATAATTTGGTGTTATGTACTTTTTCATAGTATTCTTGTATGATCCTTTGTATTTCTGCAGTGTTTATTGTAATTTCTCCTCTTTCATTCTTAATTTTGTTTATTTGTGTTTCTCTTTTTCTTTAGTGAGTCTAGCCAGTGGTTTGGCAATTTTATTAACCTTTTCAAAGAACCAGTTCTTCGTTGTGTATATATTTTCTATTCTTGTTTTGTTTTATTTTCAATTTCATTTAATTCTGCTCTAATTATGATTATTTCTTTCCCTTTGCTGACTTTAGTCTTCACTTGTTCTTCCTTTTCTAGTTTTTTAAGATGAAGCATTAGGTTGTTTATTTGGGCTCATTCGTGTTTTTGGAGATAGGCCTGTAATGATATGAGCTTTTCTCTTATGGCACCTTTTGCCATGTCTCAAAAGTTTTGATATATTATACTATCATTATCATTTGTTTCTATGCATCTCTTGATCTCCATTTTTATTTCTTCTCTGACCCAGTCATTCTTTAGTAGCATGTAGTTTAATCTCCATGTATTTGTAGTTCTTCCTGATTTTTTTCTGCAGTTAATCTCTAGAGTCAAAGCATTATGATCATAGATTATGGTTGGTATGATTTCAACCCTCTTATATTTGTTGAGGCTATCTCTGCTTCCCCGTATCTGGTCAATCCTTGAGAATGTTCCATGTGCACTAGAGGAGAATGTATAAGCAGTTGTTTTGGGATGGAAGGCTCTGTAAATGTTAATTATGTTCAGTTGGTCTAATGTGTCATTTAAAAATGTTATTTCCTTATCGATTTTCTGTTTGGATGATTTGTCCATATCTGACAGTGGGGTATTTAGGTCCCCTACTACAATGGTGTTTTGTTGGTCTGTTTCTCCCTTTAGTTCTGTTAGTAATTGCTTTACATATTTTGGGGGTCCCTGATCGGGAGCCTAGATATTAATAATGTTATGTCTTCTTGGTGAATGGTTCTCTTTATATTATTAAGGGTCCCTCAGTATCTTTCTTTACCTTTTTTACTTTGAAGTGTATTACATCCTATATTAGTACCACTACTACCACTTTTCTCTGAATGCCATTTACTTGAAATATCATTTTCCACCCTTTCACTTTGAGTCTATATTTATCTTTGGAAATGAGATGTGTCTTCTGGAGGCATATGGTTGGGTTTTATTTTTGATCCAATCGGCAGCTCTGTGCCTTTTTATTGGTGAGTTCAGTCCATTTACATTTAGGGTGATTAGTGAAATATGAAGTTTTCCTATAGCTATTTTATCTTTTGCTTTCTGGTAGCTCAGTATTTCCATTACTTCCTTATTCCTGTGGTTCTGTTTTCTAATTTTGGTTGGATTTTGTGTGTTTTGCCTCTAGTTCTTTTTGTTTATGTTATATACTTCAGTTCTGAATCTTTAGTGTGTGGTTACAATTACAAATATGTAAAGGATAGTGTGTGTGTGTGTGTGTGTGTGTGTGTGTATAGTTGTCCACTTTTTTTTTCTGCATGTACCTTATCCCCATTTCCCTTTGTGAATGTGGATCTTTGAATACCTCCTTTTCTGTCATTGTTATTTTCATTTGTCCCTATATATGCTGAACGTTCACTACTATCCTGTTATAACAATTTTTTCCTATTATTTAAGCTTATAATGCCCTGTTCTTAGTAAGGGTTGCCACTCCTCTACTTCTATTTACCTGATAGTCACTTTACTACTAATTATGTATTTATTTATTTTTGTCATTTTATTTTCTGTGAGCTGACCTCTTTCAGTATTTCCTGTAGTGCAGGTCTTGTAGTGTAGAATTCCCTCAACTTTTGTATGTCTGGAAAGGTCTTAATTTCTCCTTCATATCTAAAAAAGAGCTTTTCTGGATACACTATTCTAGGCTGGTAGTTCCTTTCACTTAATAGTTTAATATTTGATTCCATTCCTTTCTGGCTTATAAGATTTGCACTGAGAAGTCTGAGGATAATCTAATGGGTTTTTCTTTATAAGTTACTATTTTCTTTTCCATGACTGCCCTGAGAATTATGTCTTTGTCATTGATTTTTGATAATTTTAATACAATATGTCTTGGTGAAGACCTTTTTGGGTTGAGATAATTGGGTGTTCTGTTGACTTCTTGAATTCTAAGTTTCATCTCATTCCTCAGATTTGGGAAATTCTCGTCAACTATTCATCTGAAAATGCTTTCTAGTCTCTTCCTTTTCCTCGCTTTCGATAATGCCCATTTTTCTTATATAAAGGTCTCTCTTTATCCTGTTGCTAGAGGCGTCTTTCTTTTGGTTTCTAGTAGGTGGCATCTAAACCTCTTGTTTGATCCCTGATTTATATAAAGCCTGAAAAATGCCTTTTTTCCCTTATATTTAATCATGCTTTCTATCCGCATTTTCAGTCCCTGTCAGTGTCAGCAGCAGTCTCAGCAGTGTTTGCTCAGATTCATCTAGGGCTCCATAGTGATTAATCTCAGAGGGTATGGGGGGGGCCCTCTGGATTGGGTAATGGAGGCTGTGGTTCAGCCTTGGTTTTGGTTTCGAAACTGCAGCTAGTAAAAATCAACTGTTGTTTTTCTGCCATCCCACTTCTCTGCTTTCTGCCCTGATGACGTTGCCAGCCTGCACAGGGGAACTCACAGCTTTCCCAGGTAGGGCTGTTCAAGGAACTCACCACTCCTTCTTCTCTCCCCCTTCTTTTTCAGGGAGCTTGGATGCTGCAAGGGGCAGCTTCTTTATTTCTCCATTTCCACCACCCAACTCCTGGGGTTCTGACCTGTGGTAATTCTTATGCTCAGATCCCATGCTCAGATGTGCTGGTGTGCAGTCTGGGTGTTTTTTGTTGAGTTTTAGATGTTCAGCTTACTGTTGTTTCAAGGGGAGAGATCTGAGGACATCTCTCACTCTGTCATGTTTTCAAAGATCCTCTACAATTTAATTTTTTTTATGATGTCATGTAACTTGTTGCTTATCAATAACAACTCTGCTGGGCATGGAATTTCCCAACTAGTGCTTCAAATCAAGTCACTTTCCTTCTGCAGTTAAGCTGCTGGTTATTCACCCCATGCCTCACCCTGATGAAACTACCATGAAAAAAGAGCTGAGGAAGAGAATGAGAGCAGTCTCAGGCAAGAATACCATGAATCCCACTGCTTTTGCCCAAGATTCAGTAGTTTTCATTAACAAGTGCATACCAATTTGTTCTACACATTGGATCAATTTCTAGGCACTGAAAAAAATTGTTTTTGATACATTTGTCCACTTTTATGCTTACTATTTGGTGAAAAGGTTTGGTGATATCCTCACTCCACCAGTAGCTTTGATATTTGTGTCACCATAAACTACAGCATCTTGGATGCTGCAGGTCCCAAGCCTACTCCAGGCTACAGAGCTTCTTGCATAGCCTAGCCTATACCTCTAATAATGGGTCTCAGACATTTTGCAGAAGAAAGAAATAAATCTATTTTTATTCCTTTGTATTTTAATGCCAGAGAGCTTCACGTCATTACTTAGAGTGGCTTGCTGATAGGCAAAATTTCTACCAGCAAAGGAGGACACCAAGGGACAAAGGGCACCAATCTACAACCTCAACACAAACCTGAACACAAACAATTCACTCTTTTGTTTCTGCCTAAGATCAAACTGTGGCTGGTTAGTTTTCATGTTTTGTATCTTATTGTATATGTTTGAGAGGATTTAGATAAGAAATGTTGATGAGAGCTAATGCTCAATAGTCTACTTTTTACTTTATATGTACATGATATTCAAGGTGCTGAGATATCTGATAGTAAAACATTAGAAGATTTGAGGAATGATCACATTTTCTACCTATGCCTTTCAGAGATGCTCTGTGGAAATGTCAGTCTTGTAAAAGAAAGTCAAAGCTCTTGGTGTAGGAATCGAACAATGTTCGAATAAGGCATTTACTAATATTCTTTGATAGAAGAGGATTTTTTCCCACTGAGGTATAGCTATTCCTTTTATATTGATTGTTATCCTCTTCAGGAAAAAGAAGCATGTTCTGTTAAAACAGTTATTAAGGCTTTGTCTCAGAAGCCATGAAAAAAGGTTTGACTCTAACTTCTTACTCAAACTCACAATGTTTATGAATGTTTTTCTTCTTTTTGGTTCCTTTAGTCCCTGTTGATGAAACTGAGGGTATTCTTTCAATGTATAATAATATGGTGTTGGTAGATATGTAAATTAACTGTATACTTGCCATTTGTGTGGCTATTCACCTCTTACGTACTCATTAACTCTGAACCTGGCTAGGCCCACTCCTGTTGGTAACTGTGAAAGGTGATGGATGGTTGAAAAATGATCATTTGCATGTCAGACCATCCAGCTCTGAAGCACACTGCATATCAGGTGGCACATGTAATTTTTGGGAACCTTGGAACAATAGTGGAAAATAAACATTATATATTTTGTCTTTATAATGTGACAGGTGATATGCTGGCTTGTTTAACATTCATTATTTTTAATCTTCAGAATAACTTCATAAGGTATTGATTATGACCCCGATAAAAGGTGAAAAAAAGTTAGGTCTGGAGAAGTTAAATAATAATCAAATGTCACAAAGCCAGTATAATAAAAGGCGGGATTTGAAACTTGGTGTATTTGATTGTGAAGCTTATGCTCCTGGCTACTATGATATACTGCTTCCTTAGAAGCTTTTAGAAAAAAATTTTACTCATTCATCTTCTGTTTATTTATTCAATGTTTATAGCATGCTCAATGTGTGCCAGAAACATGCCAGATGTTGCCTTTTTCTATTCTCCTAGCTCTTTTAAAACATAATTCTACTTCGAAGATTTCCTGCCCTTGCCTCTGGGCTTTCAGAGCTTTCTGAGGGTCAGGATCCCCAGACCAGCAGTTTCGACATCATCTGGAAACTTTTTTAAAAGGCAAATTCTTGGGTCTGACTCAGACCTACTGAATCAGAAACTCAAGAGCTATATTGAAGAGGCAGAGTACATCACACTCTGAATAGCCTTGGCAAGGCTAACTTCTGAGGAAACAGTTCCTTTAAAATGATGGGAGAAGAAAGACTAGTTCTCTTTTTACAGAAATAATTTCTAAAATGAAAAAGGAAGATTCAAGGGGCTGCATCACAGCTCTATCATATGGGTCTTTTATGTTTATTTCAGAAAACAAGCATTAATTGGGGGAAAGTTTAAGTGTATTAACTATGTCAAATCGCCCTTTCTACATTTGATCCCTGGTAACTTTGTCCATAAAGAAACTGTCTAGTAGAGAATCTTGATAATTCATTTCTTTTTTCTTCTTTCTTCTCTGTCTTTCTCTTCCTACTTTTTCTTTCTTCCTTAGATATATTAAATATATATACACATTAGCTACACCATCATTCTTTTCCTCTCAGAAGATCCTTAAGGTGAATATGGATTACTTAAAATATAGAATTTTTTTCTGAACACATGACTATTTCATTCAATGTTCACATAACATTGGTCTGTATCATCTATCTTATGGTATAGGTATAGTAGTTCCCATTTATCCACTGGGGATGTGTTCCAATACCCCCAGTGAATGCCTAAAACTGGATACTACTGAAGTCTATATATACTATGTTTTTTTTTTCCATACATACATGCCTTTTCACTTAAAGGAAGTACTTTACAGCTTCTCTTTGGCATATCTGAACTGCCAGCATCACTAACCTCTCGTGCTTTGGGGCCATTATTAAGTAAAATAAGGGTTACTTGAACACAAGTACTGCAATACTGAGAGAGTAGATCTGATAACTGAGATGGCTACTAAGTGGACACAGCCTGGAGATGTTGGACAAAGGGATAATTCATGTCCTGGACAAGACAGAGCAGAATGGTATGAGCTTTCATCATGCTAATTGAAATGGCATGCAATTTAAAATTTATGAGTTGTTTATTTTCAGAATTCTCCATATAATATTTTTGAACTGTAGTTGAACCATGGTTGACTGAAACTGTGAATAGTGAAACAGTAAATAAGGAGGGTAAGGACTGCTGTAATTTCCCTTTTTTTCCTGCCCCTTACCATTAGCTTTACCATTTCTTCTGAGAGAAATGGAAAATTTCTCAGGCTGAAATGATATATAAATAGTTTTGAAATACTCCATATCTCTTGCCTAAAAGAAATTAGCACTGGCAAGTAAAACAACAAAATGAAATTTAAAAATATATCTTTAAGCATTTTTAAGAGTTTATATTTTTTCCTATTATCATCAAAACTAGTACATGACTAGTACTAGTGAGAGGAATGCTCCTAGCAGAGCTCAGAGGAAAGATCAGAGTTTTGAGTGGGGGACTGAAAGAACAGCTATGTAAGCACATGGAAAAATTGGAGAAGTTGAGGTTGAGAGGAAGGTGAGGATGCATCATGTAAAGAATATTTGTTATCTTCTGAAAGCCACTAAAAAGTCTTAAAAGAGGTTGGAGTCTGTCACTGAGGGTGGATGACATGTTTATATTTGCTATTTAAAATAATTGCTTTGGTACAGTGGGGGGAAAAATTGGACAGGAATAAGAATGGTTACCTGAAAGTCACTTGGACTAGATGCAGTGAACTGTGGGGCAAAGCAGAAGACAAATCAAAAGATGGTGAATTGATTTTGCTTGGGGATTAAGTGTTGATGATGAGGAAGGGAAAATGATATTTCAATGTGTAGCACTTAGAAAGTCATTTTTTTGTTTGTGTTTTATGATATTAATAAAGTTATAAAAGAATTGTGTGGTGCTGTAGTTTATATGTTGTTTATAGTTTTCTCCTTGGATATGAGAAAAGATACGATGGCAGGCTTTCCTCCTCCAAGGCAAGAGATAATTCATCATTGTGTTTTGGAAAGCCACAAGGCTCAGAACATGGCCTAACTTGAATCTTTTTTTTTTTTTTTGACAGCAAATTTTGTTGTTCTGAACCTATACTCCAAAAAAATTATATTTTAAAATAAGATATATCTTTATAAATGAGGATATTAAACAAATAATGTTACTGATGTTACTCTGCCTGTTAAAGAAGTTTATCATTAAGCCCTTTAAATAGAGAAAATGGTTTTTTTTTTTTCTTCTTTTAAACTATGACTTTTTTTCTTCTTTCCCTTCTCTGTTAAGTCCTGTTTCATTCATTTTTGGGTCAGATTCTATGTGTTGGACCAAAAACAAACAAACAAAAATATTCTAGACATTTGTAGAAAAAACATTTCTGAAACTGAAAATAATAGACTCCTTCTATATCCGCACAAACACTACACACAAAGTTTTATTTTTGTGTAATAACATTTTGTCTTGATGGTGACTTTTAGATGTCATTTATTCCTAAGGCAGAGTAGGCCCTTTCAAAGTCTAGATTCAAGTCTTCTTTTATTTCTAGAAAAATGTTATTAAAGTATACTTTTCCCCAATATTTTTGTTTTCTTTTGATATTCACTTTGAATCTTCTTTTTATCTGAATTCCTCATATATATATATTGAATTCCTCATATATATATATTATATATACACATATACATATACATATATATAATCTATATATTTATATATATATATAATCTGATCTTTCAAAATAACTTTTTCTTTTGTTTTGTTTGCATCTAATTTTTCTTGGCTTTTGATTCATTTTAATATATTTTTAACAATGTCTATTTCCCTAGGTGTAGTTTCAGTTTTGTCTTTATTTTTGTAATTTTTTTCTGACTTTTTTTTTAGTTCTGCCAATTCCTATTTTATCTCTGTGTCTTACCATGTCTTTCCTAAGTTATTGAATATCTACTTTGTAGTCTTGTTTATATGAGGAAGAGCCTGTACTTCTAAAAAACAAAGTGAAAGCTTCCCTGAAAATATTGAGAAGAGATAAATCATTAGAGGTAGATGAGATACTGATTGAATTGTTACAAATCACAGACTGATCTGTCAAAATCTTAACAAGAGTACATCAACAAATATGGAAAACAAAACATAACCTATAGGCTGGGGACTTTTAGTATACATTCCAGTCTTTCAGAAAGAAGATGTCAAGGTGTGTAGTAACTGTAGGACCATTGCTCTAATTTCCCATACAAGCAGAATAACCCCAAATTGATGCAACAAAGCCTTCTACCTCATGTTGGGAAAAAAATGTCAGATGTTTAAACTGGATTCATAAAAGGAAGAGGCACTTGAGATCAAATTGTAAACATTTGTTAGATATGGCTCTAAAGAATTTTAGAAAGTCTATGTTTTATAGATTACAATAAAGCCTTTGTGTAAATATTAAAAAGCTATGGGTTCTCTGAAGGAAATGGGCATGCCTCAGTACTTGGCTATCTCAATGTGTAGCTTGTATTGTGGACAGTAAGCCATTGTACGGTCAGAATATGAAAAAACAGAGTGGCTGCCTACAGGCAAAGGTGTTAGACAAAGGTTCATTTTATCCCCCTATTTGTTTAATCTGTATGCATAATACATTACATGAAAAACTGGCCTGGACACAGAGGAAAAAGAAGTGAAAATTGGGGGAAGAAATATCAAAAATTTAAGATATGCAGGTGACACCATTTTACTGCAGAAAGTAGTGATGATATAAAATAACTTCTGATGAAAGTGAAAAAAGAAAATGCCAAAGCAGTATTTTATTTGCACATTAAGAAGACAAAAATCAGGACGAAGGAAGAAATACACAACTTTAACATAGGTAAATGGAGATATTCAAATTGTTAAAGATTTTGCTTATCTTGGTTCAATTACCAATTCAAACAAAGACTGCAGTGAAGAAATCAAGAGAAGAATGAGACTCAAAGGGCAGCAATGGAGAATTAAGAAAGATCATCAAGAGTAAAGATGTGTCATTAGCGACCAAGGCTAAGAAAATTTACACTCTTTATTCCCACTTGCTATGTAAGGATGCAAAAGTTGGATAGTAAAAAATGCTGATAAAAAATTGATTTATCTAAAATATGATATTGGAGGAGAGTTCTACAAACACTCTCGACTGCCTGAAAGATGAACAAGTGGGTCCTAAAGCAATTAAACCTGAAACATCACTGGAGGCAAAAATGACAAAAATGAAGCCAACTAAGGTCTCCAAATGTATTGGGAGAGTTAGGACAGCTACTGATTTGGGTGGGAGTGGGATCAGGAGGAAAATATGGAAAGACTCTTAGTGGTCATTCCTTGCATATCAGGAGTAGGGCCAGGTAAAGGCACAGACCAAACATCTATCTGCACAATGCAAAGCATCTGTGCTTGGAAATGCATTTCTGAAGCAATCCCAATTAATCACTGAACAATGACACTGCAGTTTGCTGTTCCTCTCCCCTTAGAATTTGAGAATTATCTTTTTTTCACTCATCTGCTTTCTTATTTTTAGGAGTTAGTCATTTGGAGTTTTTTAATGAGTAGAATTTGAAAGTGAGTGCATCAATCACCACGGAAACCTGGAATTACAAGGAATGGATTTATATGATTCTAACAATTGCAAAGTCTTAGGAAAATAATTTTTTTTGTATGATTAGTTATATGTAGGGGGCTACATACTTACCAATTTTGTGTAGCATATGTTCACTAACATTTTCATGTAATTTGAATGGTGAAGGGACTATCTACAAAAATTCAAATTGTGAGTGATTTATACTCGAGAAGTTTTATTAATTGAATATTCCCAGACTCCAAATCAGAACCCAGAATCATCATCTTATTCTTTAAATTTATTTTTATGAAAACAATCTAGATTTTATGAAAATTAAGTGATTACTTTCCTGTGAGGGTACAAAATAATCTCAAAGACTTAGGAAAATAAAAATGTAAAAAAATAGCACACCTTTTAGAAAGATGCTGTGACAGCAAATAAAAGTTTTTAGAATGTTTTGGTATAGTACTTTTTTGGTGATCTGACAAAACAGTGGGGAAATAATGAAACAGTGTGATCATTTTTATACTGATGTTTCAGAGAATGGCCATGTCCTTTTTAAGTGTTCACATAGGAACTCAATTAAAAGCTTCAAGAAGAATTTAAAAATTATTCGTAGAGATAAAGATTTTAATTAGGAAAGGAAAGCAATGTAGAGATCTTTTAGACTAAGTTCTTAGATAAATGCATATGTACTTCAAGGAGACCCAAGAGAACAAATAAGAGAAACAAAGAGAAAATGATAAACCGAAAAGCTTCAGAAACTTGCATGTAATATTTAAAGTGAGTAGCCAGATCTTATTCATAAATTTAATATTTAAAACATGCTTAATATCTCAAAACCACAATGAGATACCACTCTACACACACTAAAGTGACTATAATAAAGAAAGTGGAAAATAACAAGTGTTAGAAAAGATGTGGAGAAATTGGTCCCCTCATACATTGCTGGTAGAAATGCAAAATGGTGCAGCTCTGTGGAAAACACTGGCAATTCCTAATATCAAGTTAAATACATAATTACCATATGATCCAATAATTATACTGGAAAGTACATTTAAAAAAATAAAAACATAAAAAAAACTTGTACACAAATGTCTATAGTAGCATTATTTGTAACAGCCAAAAAAGTGGGAACAACTCAGATACCCAGCAATTGATACATCATTTAATGCAATATTATTCAGCCATAAGAAAAGTACTGATTTATGCTACAACATAGATGAACCTTGAAAACATAGTGCTAAGTGAAAGAAACCAGACACAAAAAGTCACGTATTGTATTATTCCACTAATGTGAGATGTCCAGAAAAGGTAAATCTATAGATAAAGAAAGAATAATAATGTTTTTTTTAGAGCTGGGAAAATGGGGAGATAGGGGTTATAGCTAAAGGATTATTCTTTTTTTTTTTTTTTTTGAGGTATTGAAATATTCTAAAATTTACTGTGGAGCTGGTTGCTCAACTCTGAGAATAGTAAAAGCCATTGTACACTTCAGAATGGTAAATTTTATGGCATGTGAATCATATCTCAATTTCTTTTTTTGTTTTAAAAAAAAAGCTCTTGAGTTTCCACTAAACATATAAGGAACTGAAAACATGAAAATTTAAAAAATCCCCAAGTAGAATTAATACCCACATATTTATCATAAAAATCTGAGAGGAATTTTTACTAACTTCAAGATAGATGAAGTCTGAATGAAAATGTAGTTGGTGCTCCAACAATGTTATATGGCCAGAAACAGAAAGTAGAAAGTCATTTCTTTCTATCTGCACAAAATACAGTGGTGATTCCCAAGCTTTTTGGTCTCAGCACTTCATTACGATCTTAGAAATTACTGAGGATGGCAAAGAGATTTCACTGATGTGG
Organism: Cynopterus sphinx; assembly: GCA_030015415.1. Taxonomy (NCBI): domain Eukaryota; kingdom Metazoa; phylum Chordata; class Mammalia; order Chiroptera; family Pteropodidae; genus Cynopterus; species Cynopterus sphinx. The sequence continues at coordinate 48,245,130 of CM057391.1, read as the reverse complement.
GTAACAACTATTGACATTTATCATATTAAAAATACAAGTTGGAGAAATTGTAAAATGTTACTCTTTTTTAAAATAACAATAATAAATTTATGCTAACAAATATTTTATCAAAAATTATAAATTTTAATAAGAATTTAATTAAAAAATTGAAGGTTGAAATTTTATGTCTATTCCTGCATTTAATTTTTTTAATGATATGTTCCTTTGGCTGAAGCTTATGAAGAAATCAAGTGTCATGCTGCCATGTAATAGGAAAGGAGAATTTTAGTTGTCTGGCAAGTGATAGCTTTAAAGAACTTTATTAAAGTGTAGAATTGAAAAACATATTAATACACTTTTGGTACTCATTTAAATTAAAATACATGATGTGTCTTACATTTTGAATAGATCTTTTACCAATGCCTAATTTTGCAACATTTTGCACTGATCATTTAGAAAATATTAATTCATTATGTTATGCAGCTCTTTCAAGTGTTGTCACATATAATTACACAATATAGAAAACTGTGTTTGTTAATATTACCACATTTCATCAGAAAAATCTGTAGGTACTAGGAAGTACTCAAAATTTTAGTGGCAGATATAAGTTTTCCAAAATTCTTATTTTCTCTTTAGATTTCAAATTTTATTATTGACGACAAATATTTTCAGTTGTTTTCTTTTAAATAAAAGGCTCAAAAAATATCTGAATGCTAAATACTCAAGACTGAAAAACCATAGTTTGTCGCTGGTTTTTCGAGTATGAAACTTATTCACACCAGTGCTTTCCTTGAAGCACTCATATTTTGGCATGCACCCAAAGTACTTTCTGTGTACTTCCCAGTTTATTAGTTCATTACACAGAAAATTTTCTTTAAATGTACTCAAGGGTTGCACTTGCATAAAATTAATATTTTTACCTCTTCATCAAGGACATTTTTAAGTGAAACTGGCTTCTTCTCCTCCTTTCCCTCCTTCTCCTATGCCCCCTGCTTCTCCTCTTTCTTATCTTAGCATGTGTTCATGGATACTGCACATATAGTGTGTTGGCATTGTTATGATTTATGCCAAGACACCAGCAATTTTATCCAGCATTGTTTTTGCATAATGAGTACAAGTGTTAACACAGTTAAAGGCAAAAATGCCTAAGTATCATCACAAAATACTCAGTATTATAATACTATGGTATTACTATGAAAATACTTTTGGTCCTGCTGTCCCCCTTAAAGTGTCTCAGGGACCCTAAGGGATTTGAAGATCATGCTTTGAGGACTGTTAAATGAAAGAACTAAGGTGTCCCTTTCCTTACAAAGTGTCATATTTTGGACAGTTTGAAGATGAACTAAACTGTGAATCTTCCACCACTCTTCTTTACTTTTTATAGGAAGACTTCTTTATTGCCAAAAACAATAACAAAGAAAGTAGAGGGTGGAAGGCAATCACCCATTCTATCCTGAGACATGAAGTTTGCCTACAAAGTACATGACAGGGGGACAGATGCAAGTGGAGCCCTGGGAGTACTGCGCTCTAGTGGTTGTACTTGCTCATGTACAATTATCAAAGAATCAGAAAGTCAGGTAGTTTGAGGAGAAGATTCAATTTTAGTCCGACCAAGTCATACTAAAAAAAACTTTAATAGATACATAATCTTTAATGTGACAGTGGTCAATGATGGGAAACAATGACAGTAGGAACAAGAAAAATTACAAGACTGCAAATGCAACCAGAAGTTACGTGTAAGTCAACTCCTGGTTGCTGCAGAACTGAGGAAAAGATTTGGTGATTCACTTAAGTGGACTTCTGAAAGTGAGGCTAAAGTCACCTGTTAGCTAAGCAAATAATAGTCTGAATAGCTTTCTTTTGATATACAGATAATTAGACAATAAAAAGAACAATATTATACCTATGTAAAGATCCTACAGAAGAAGAAAAAGAATTATTATGAACACTATAACAACAAGCTTCTAAATGTAATTTATGATAAGAATCAGGATAAGGTTTTAGAAAATTTATTAGCATCCTTAAAAGTATATAAAAGCTTCCTGTCTTTGGATAAGAAAATCATAAGAGGAAAGGAGCAAAGAGGAAAGGCAGCAGGGTGAGATGCAAAATGAGGTTCTGTGAAGTTGAAAGCTTTCAATGACAAATTCAAAAACAGCATTGGAGGACCAAAAGATAGGCTTTCCACTGGCAAATCAGTGTATAGAGAAGAAACTCAGAAACTCTTGCAAAGCAGAGACAGCTAAAAGAGCTTAAAATAATGAGATACAATGGCTATGCAGAACAGAGAATGGAGAGTAGTCTCAGACTTCCTGAAGATGAAATGAAAATAATTTAAAATAAAGCAATGATTAAGGCCATGATTAAAGAAAATTTAACTGAAACTGAGCGGGAGAAAGAAAAACCCCTGAGAAATTAAGATTGAGAGGGTTCTCTCGGTTCTAAGAAAAACAATGAAAGAGACCCATCCGAGAGATATCATAGACATTTTTTTTAATAAAGAGAAAGAATAATTATATAAGCATGAGTCGGAAAACAAAAAAGTGTTATTTACAAAGGAGCAAAAATCAGGTTACTCTCAAAACATTCCCATTCAGAAACAAATTTCTGTAGACATTTGAATAATAGCCTCTATAGAGTTTTCATCCCAAAGTAACAATATAAGAAATTTACTCAGTCAAGATATCTTTATATGCGAAGGCAATAGAAGGGCATTACCAGATAAACAAGGACTTGGATAATGTACCACCCATATAGTCTTTTAAAAATTACTAAAGGGCAAATGAGAGATGAATTGAAACAAAGAACTAGAGAAAGGGGATATTAAGAAGTAGATGGACTGCTATTGAACTTTGAAGCCAATTAAATACAAAATGAACTAAATAATTACTGTAAATGTAGTTAAGAAATTGAATACAAATGCAAAATTATATTAATAGAAACATCTTAGAATATAAAATATTTTATAATAATAGTAAATTTTGTGTGAAATTCCAAGTTAAAGACAAAATGTGGTGTGTGTTGGTGGTTGTATAAACAACCATTCTTTCTTTTTAAAAAGTTTTACATAGAAAGAGTGCTTAAGTGATATAATTATGTTCTCAAATATGATAGTTAAAAATTCAAATCTAATTCTATATTTTAATAGTGTTTTAAACAGTGGTTACCACTATTTTTGAAAAACAAAAGACAGTATATAAAGCTTTCAAAATTCTGACAAAGATTAATATAAGCACATTGTCAAGAAAAATTGATAAGACAAATAAACAACTCCCAGAACAAAGGAGGTATAACTAAAAATTGAAACAAAACAGAAAGTACTAACAAAATTTCAAATTAATGAAAATAAAATCTTAGGTAACCAAAATAAGATCAAATATGTTAATTATCACAATGAACATAAATGTTTTGAATTTCACCATAAGATGAAAACTGTAAATTTGCATTAAAAAAACCCCAGCATCTTAGTAACAAGACACACTTAAAATAAAATATTATAAAAATGGTGAAATTAAAGGAAAAGCAAATGTTTATCAGTAAAATTCAAACAGAGACCCAAAGCAGAATTTAAGACAAATAGTACGAAGTAATGAAAAGTTTATTTATATTTATAAAAATACAATTGACAACTAATTGAGACATTACACACAAAATAGCAAATTTAAAAATACATAAAGCAGAAACCCTTAGAAATTTAATGCCAAATTGATTGAAAACAGCATCATGAGAAATAATGCATGTTGATTATTAATTTTAGCTAGACCAAGGAATCGCACAGTAGATAATAACATAAATTTTAATTTTATTTAAATTTAATTTTAAATGTCTGATTTATTTAAGAGGTTCTCTTACAAACTTAGAACATACTTTGTTTTTGTGAATTTATAGAATATTTAAAAAGGTTATCATAAACTAAGCCACACACAAAAAATTCTCTGAAAAAACTCAAATATTATATTCTCTGCTATAGTATATTAAAATTAAAAAAAAAAGACCTAATAAAAAAAACCTCTGCTATACTTAAAACATCTCCAAAATAATTGTTGGGTCAAAGAACAAAACAAAAATTATAAAATGAGCTACTTCTTAATTAACAAAAATTTAAAGGAAAAATATAAAAATTTATAACATATAACCTTTAATTCTCTCATTATTTTTTAATAGAATACATGGATTAACTAAGCATGAAAATCAAGAAACATAAGGATATCAGGTAGATAGCTGTACTAAAGATAAAAAAAATCAAATAAATTTTTTTAAAGTTGACAAATGCAAATTAGGTTTTTGAAAAAATAAACTAAAAACATTAAGATTTGATCAATTTAAGCAACAACATAAATAGGAAAAATACAACAATGGATGTGGAGGAGGTTAAATTGATAAAAAGATATTGTGTACACTTCTATTCAAATATACTTAAAATTTTTTGACAAATAAGAATTATGTAAATTGACTAAGAAATAAGTAGGGTACAAACATAGTAAAATTATATAATTATTTTTAAATTTTAACTAAAGAAAAATAAGAAGAATAAAATGACTCAGTACAAATAACTACTAGTAAATTATTTTAATTTTTTTTAATTTGCTATATAAATTATTCCATAGGTAGAAAAATATGAAAAATGACCTGAACCACATTATGAAGCAATTATGAATCAGTCTTCATATTGACACTAAAATAGAACAATTGAAAAATATAAATTAGTTTTATTTATAGTAGATATCACTGCAAAATACTCAATAAAATACTCAAACCAAAATTCAGCTTAATTTTCAGCGGACTATTCCTGGAATCCAAAGATGTTCTACTATTCAGAAACTTATCAGGAAGTTAGCTAAAAGAAAAAGAGAAAGCATCTGATAAAGTATAAAAACCATTTCTTATTAAAAAAGAATTCTTAATGAATTAGGAGTTTCTTGCATGATAAAAGCTGAGTTTAAATGAACAAAAATCCTACAAATACCTTGCTAAGTGAAACACCAGAAGTATTCCAACTAAAATCAAGGCTTCATATTACTACTATTATGCACTATTTTTCTTAGTGTTATAAGAAATGTGAAACAGCCATAAATAGAAAGGAGGAGGCAACTATTTTATTTGTTAAATATATGAATATATAATTATAGTTCTAATAGAATCAACTGAAAATAGCTTTTCTATAGAAGAGCAATAACCATATATAACTTGATTATAGAAAAGGAAATTGATTTTATTCACAATAGGAAGCAAATAAAATATTTGGAAGTTTTAAAATAAAAAAGTCTGTAATATATATATGAAAAATAACCACACAATACTGATAACAATAAAGGAAAATTTAAATGAAGAGGATCAAGTTTCTTGATGGCAACATGGAATATTATAAAAATGACATTTATCATCCCCCTTTCAACTTCAGAATTTGACAAAAAGATTTTAAAGTCCATCTGAAAAATAAATAGCTGAGATTAAAAGTTTTTGAAAAAGAGGAATAGAATATGTAAAGGACTTTTGTTCTATTATATAAAATAATGTATAATATATAATACATTATAATTATAAAATATATTAGAAATTTAATAGCTAAAATGTATATATTTATATACTTTACACATATATATATGGTCCAAAATAAGACCCAAGTTTCCATTATAAGCTAGTTTTTCATTAAAAAAAGAAAAACATGTGATATGCCAATGGGTTATTTAACTAATTGTGCTCTGAAAATTGACTATTTGAGGAGCCATAATATATTCAATTAATGCCATATACTCACAGAAATTTCAAATAAATTGTAGAATTACATTAATCAGAGAATATAAAAAATATTGATGATTTTTTTATGCCTTTTCATGAATGGTTTCTCATCATAAAAGTGGTAGAATAAATCATAAAGGAAAGGATTGACAAATATGACTAGATAAGAATTTTTAAAACCTTTTTAAAATCAACTTTAATAAAAATCAAAAAGAAATTATAAATTCTAAAATTAATTGGAATTTCTAAAGTTTGATATCAGGAAGACTGCCAAATTGCATTTTGTTTAACTTCATTCATCACAATTTCATCATCAATGAAATAGAAATAACAATGCTATTGATTGTTTAGAGGGCTAGAAATAAAGCATATATTTATAGCACAGCCCAGTGCTCAACACATTGTGTCAGCAATTACCTTTTATAATTATTACTATTTCTATATATCTATACAAAGTTCTATGACAAAAATACATAGGTCCCAATAGAAAGACAGGCAAAGGATGTGAGTAATTTATGAAAGAAGAAACTTAATTAGCTAATAAATTTCAAAAATTTAGCCTTGCTAATTAGATGCAAATTAAAACATTAATAAAATGCCAGTTTTAAAATATAATAAGAAAGAGAAGCTTTCTCATGCACTAGCAGGACAAATTTTCCACAACTGACCTTAAAGAAAATTTGCAGTTGTCCATACTCTTTAATCTCTAATTTCACTCTTGAGAATATATTTAAAACTGTCAAAATTTTATTTTTATGTGAATAACTGGATGTATCTTAAATCAAGGGACTCCAAGGTTTTGTGATGTCTCAGTTATCAATGAAAATAATTTTTACTATGTACTCTTAATACATGTAAATTTATATCCCTTTTTGTAGTATATATTGTTAGCACTGAAAATATAAACAAGGAAGAATTGAAAAATTGAAAAAAAAGAGAAATTCTAATATTTTCTTCCTGTACCTCAATGCATTGTCTTGCAACATCCCCTAGTATGCACATATCACCAAGTCCATAACCCAGGATATTTTGCAGTTAGAAAAGTTAAATAAATCATAGCACATCCATCAGAGTAAATATTATGCAGCTATTTGAAATCACAATTTTGGATAATATTCAATTTTGAGAATGTGGTTGCAGTATAATATAATAATATCTGTGAGGGCAAATATAGTACCTGACTGGCTTACCATTCATCGTATCTCTAAGACCTGGCTGGGTCCTTCAGGTTTGAGTGACTCAAAATAGATGTCAATAAAGAGATGGGTTGGGACTGAAGTAGAGACTTAAAAAGCACATGTTTCTGGCCAGTACAATCTTAGAACCAAAAGCCACATTAAGTAGAGGACTCTTAAAAGCAAAGGTCCCTAAACTGAGGTTTGTGCAAACCATTTACAGTTTTAAAAGGGCTTTTTATAATGTGTGACTAGGTCAAAAAGCCCAGAATTCGAGGAACTAAGTGTGTTAGAAGGTAGAGCAGAGGCCCCTTCCAAAATGATAGTCAGACTATGGAAGCAGCATTAATGTCTGGAGAGAGAAAATCCTGTAGGTGACATTCTTTTAATGACAAGCTCACACCTCCTTACGATCCTTAAGCACCACTGGTAAGTGAGGGATATTTTAGCTGAAGGAATATTCAGAGCAGTTAAAGTGACTTTTCTAAGACTGCATTGTGAGCTAATCAGGTGTCAACAGGAATGGACTGCAGTGATGTTCTGGTGCTCCCTTCCTCACCTGGCCTCAGGTGCCCAGGAGGACTCTGGCAATAATCCTGTTAAGCCCTACAGACAAGGAAGCGCCAGTGGAGATTCTGCAAAGGCAGGTAAAGCTGAGAGATGATTCATTTGATTACTTCTCAGAAGAAGTTAAGTTGATATAAAGGCCATTGGTAGAAGACAGTAATGAAAAAACATGGCTTAAATTCAGGTTTTCAGTAGATTTAAGTTATTGAAATTATTTCTGGTTCCATAGAAATGGTACGGTAGATCTTTTGCAATCTTTTATTTTTAATTAAAAATTAATTCCTAAAAAAGTGTCATGAGGAAACTTTTGGAGGTGGTGGTTACATCTCTTAAATATATTGTGGTGAGAGTTTCATGCATGCATGCATATGTTCGAAGTCACCAAATTATATACAGTAAACATGAAAATGTTTTGTATATCAATTATATCTCAATTGAGTTGCTAATTTTTTGTAAATCTGGTATCTAAACTACAAGGTATTTCTTTTCATACTTCACTCTTGCCTCCCCACAAAGCAGCTTCTTGAAAGGTAAGTCAGATCCTGTCACATCTTGCTCAAACTTTCAAGTGGATTTCTCTCATGCTTGGAATTAAATCTCAAGTCCCCACGATGGCCCAGAAGGCCCCAGCTGCTCTTGTCCTTGGCTGCTTCTGTGGCACCCATTCTCTGGCCTCACCTTCAACCCCACTCACTCTGCCTCAGCAGCCTTGGCCTCCATGTCCCTGGAGGGTACTGGACAGGATCCCAGGCCAGGGCCTTTTAATTGACATCTCCCTATAATGCTCGCGGGACCCTCCCCTCACTGGAGATGATCTCTGTCCAAGCGTTCCTTATCTTTGAGACCTCTCTGATTATCTGATGTAAATTACACTCCCATGCTTTTCCACAGACTTTGCCTGATTTCTTTCTGTTCATAGCACTCATCACTACCTAACAAGATGATATTTCCTTGTTTACTGCCTATTGTCAGTCTCCCTACTGTCATTTCAGTTGCAGGAGGACCTGCATTTGATCTGTTTTGTTCAATGATTTGTTCCCATCACCTTGCTGAATGAGTGGCATAGCATACAATATTCACCCAATACATATTTGTTGAATAAATAGCATTAAAAACACTTCCAATATCGAAGTTAAATGAGGAGGAAAAAATCTCCAATAATCCTTGTGCAAGAACAAATCAAATTGTTTTCCACTGGATTTTAAAAAATTATTCAATTTTTAAAAATCTATCATAATTAATTATATTTTTATATCAAAGTCTTGGGAATTTGTTTCCTAGTTATTTTCAATGCTAATTTGAATTTACTTTTCTGCATGTTTTTAATTAAAAAACTAATTTCTTGCTGATTTTTAAAAGATAAGAACTCTGCAGGTTTGACTAGAATTTTGCTTGGCATGCTAAGGAAATGAATGCCCTCAAGATCCTAAAGCCAAAGGCAAGCCTTGTAGGCAGAACACAGATCCTGCAGGCTTCCCAGCCAGACTCAACTGGTAGTAGGCGTGGAGGAAAGTTGGGACCTGGGCCTTCTAGCTAAAGTAGTGAGAAAGTAGGAGAACACAACTATAGTCTACCTCTTATTTGTTTTGTGCAGGAAACAGAAAATTTTTTAGGCAATATGCATGTGCACGAGAGGAAATAGTGTAGAAGCTCTGTGGAATAGAATAAGAGGGCTGTGCAATGAGGTTGCATTCCAGCCACGGCCAACTGAACCTTCCTGGGCACCCATACATTAATGCTATTGGCTGGGACAGCTTACATAGTTAGACTTGGGATAAGTCAGCCTGAAGTGAGTTGAAGTGGTCTATTTTTAATTTATGAAGTATTAATGTAACCAAATTAATGTAAAGGGGTGGAGATGGGGATAGATGGAGGCTTCTAAACCCACTGAAAAGAGCAATTGATTCTAGCATATCTGTTTTAATATGTTTTTATGAATGCGCCTTACTGATTTGTTAAAACAGGTCTATTTGCCACTTAGCAACACATTACCCATTCTCTTTACTGTAGGTACTTGAGGATATTAAGGAAACGATTCTTTAAAAATACTTGGTGAAAAGCTAATAACTCAGATGCTTTATCTGCTCCATTTGGCAGTGTAGTGCTTGATAGCCAGCGATCCTGCAGGTGGCTGTGTTGATAACTTGTTTTAGTGTGTGAGTCAAAAGACAGTGGATCATCAGTTGCAGACTAGCTCCCTAAAATAAAGAATTAAGTCTGAAAAAAAACAGTCAAAACTCCCTAGGAGAAGCAACATGTTTATTCATTGGCACCTGTAATAATGTTAAACAGTGTTTCAAAGAAAGGGTATTGTGTTTGTGTGTGTGCATGCATGGTCCACAGGCTTAATATCCATTGGCATTTTACAGAAAGGGAAGGTAAGGGATGCCAAGAAAATGTTTTATCTGTGAAAGAAAGTATACTAGGTTCAAAGAAGATGCTGAATAGTCTCTTTCCTTTACTGATGACTATTAGGTGGTGACATTTTTGACGGTAGCAAATGTTCCTTGATCCTTGCATTCCATGTAGTCCCTAGCGCAATACCTCATGCAGGATAAATGGTCAATAAATATTTGTTGAATTGCATCAGTTTTGTTTTAAGTGGACCCTGATTCAGAGCCATCCCCAATCTGCAAACTAAAGAGGACATTAGTAAATATTAATAAAAGCCAGGCTTGTTTTTAAATTGCCCTCAATTTTAAAGACTAAAGATCTGAAGAAATATTTAGTTGTCTTTTTTAATAGTTTGGATTGTAAACAAAATATTTTTAATAGAGGTTAATAAGAGCTGTTTGGGTGGGGAGAACCCATAAAAAACAAACCTCCCAGTTCATGTATTTGTGAGAGCCCAAATCCCCAGGAATGAGAAGATTTAGCTAATCTTGCCAATCACATTCTCCCTCCTGCCCCACCCCCATCTCTTTGGAATTATGTTATCTGCTCAGTTTAAAAGCTCAGAAACCTTTTGAATTGAAGCAGCATTCAAAGGACAGTCAAGGGTCACCCTTGGAATATTAAAGGAGAGTGGATTACAGGAGAGGGAGGGAAAGGGAGCAGCTGGGGCCAGTATAGCCACATACAAACCCAAGGCAGAAAATGAGAGGAAAACTCCATGAGAGCTGGTGTTGGCTGGGAGAAAGCCGCCTGGACTGTGAGGAAGAACAAGTAGCAAATGGAACAACCCACATTGTCAGTGTCAAGCATGTGTTACTGCAGTTTGAGAGCAGAGGAAACGAAAACAAATATTAATGATATCATTTAGGCAATGGCCTTTTGAAAAAAATCGAATGGTTCCTGTAGAGAACATGGCTACGTGAACCTTGAATATGAAGTCAGATTTTGTTCTAGCTCAGAGATACAATTCTACAGACTTTATAGCCCCCACCCCCGACAGTTAACTTATTTCTTAAAATAAGGCTTTGGAATTTACAAAACAAGTTCCTTCTCAAAAGACGTCAAAGTACTTCAGTTTTCAAAAATATATTTTTTGACTTTTATTCCATCATTTATAGATATTGATTCTTGTTTTTGTTTTTCAAATAAAATCAATGAATATTTAGTGAAGGTTTATTATGTCCCAAGCACTGTCCTAATATTTGGAGTAGAAGGATGCATGCAGCGTGAGGCCCTGATACCTCAGCAGTGGTTACTTACTGGTTTTTTTGTGGGAGGAATGGGAGGTGGATCATAAATCTTTTTGAAAATTTGATGAAGGCTAAGGAGCTTTTCCATAATAAAATGGACAGATAGTCATACTTTGTCAGAAGAGTCTCAAAGTACAACATATACATCTTATTATTACTGTGCAGTCAGTCTTTCTGAGCACTATTTGTGAATTATTTATTTAATCTGCACAGCTATCCCATGAGGCAGATACTATAATTATTCCCATTTCCTTTCAGGGAAATTGAGGCTCAGAGAGATGTAATGAATCCCTTGCCCCAGGCCTTTCAGTGAGGAGAAGGTGAACCCAGGCACACTCACAGGCTCTTTGCTCCAGTGTCCAAGTTCTCACCCTGGCATTGTGGGCCTCCAGACATGCAAGGTCCTAATGAGGCTGGCCACTGTTGCTCGCTGTGGGCCAAGGGGAGGGCATCTCTGTAAGCTAGGCAAGGCAGTGCTCTGACACTTAATCACCACCTGCCAGAAAATCATCTTAATATGTTTGCAATCATTACGAAAATGTGCATGGCATATTAAATAGCTGTGCTATGACTATCCATATGCCCCTGCTGCAGTGCCTGGGCTGACTGCTGAGGGTCTGGGATGTTAAGCAGCTTAGATCTTACTCAGAAAGTACTGAGGAAACCATCAGGTTTCAAACTAGATTTTTAGGAATATTAGTCTGTCAGCAGGGGGCAGAATGGAATTTTCTATTTATTTATGGAAATTTGAAACTATAGGGGACTGGACATTTTTGAAATAAAAGTTTTTCTCCTCAACTGTGTATCTTTTGCCATTAAGAATGGAAGAATAAAATTAGATGTCTCCACATAATGTATTATTTGTTTGAATTAATATTTGCCTCTGAGAAAAATGATAGAACATTTATAATAAAATTATATTTCTAATGTGCTGTGTGTATGAGATGATCCTGCTCCCAGGTGACCATGAGATTATTGAGAAGGAGAGTGAATTGTGTAGGAGTAGTGTCAGGCTTTCCCTGGTGAGAGGGAGACTCTTCCAGGCTGAACAGGGGCATGGACAGAGCTTTGAGGCTAGGCTTGTGGTGGGCAGGCCTTGTGCTCACCTGGGGCCACCCCAAGTTCTTGTATCTTTGCTTGGGTGAACTTATTCCTTGGACCAGTGGCAGCTTTTTTCCCATTCATCTTCAGTCTCAGGGGAAAAAAAAATTACTTACTTCCCTTTTCCCTTTTAGTGTTACTATTAAATTATTCCGTATTGTCCTATAATAAAACAAAGTCACATAATCATACAAAACCAGACTCACTTCCATTTCAGGAAGCAGAAAATGGTTCAGTGTGTATGTATGAGCATGCCAGACAGATAAAATGAAGCCTTAGTTTCATACTGTGTAATTTCAGACACAATTAAATGTATGTTTAAAACATCAAAAATAACAGTCAAGGTTAATCCTTGGCCTTAGGCTGCCCGCTTGCCTTCTTTCCTTCCTTCCTTCCTTCCTTCCTTCCTTCCTTTCTTCCTCCTTCCTACCTTCCCCACAATCAATCAGTCAATCAGTCAATCAATCAATCAATTAACTAAAACACATTTATTGAGAGCCTCTTTCATATCAGACATGCTGCTTGGTATTTGGAATTCTAAGATATGTCTACCTGCAAAGGACTCAAAGATCTGAACTATAGAGTCTAACACTTAAGTATTTTGGAAAGGTAAATGATTATCTAATAGAAAAAGAGTTGTAATTTTATTGCATCTCTGATGTATTACAAATATATAATATGGGCATAGCTAGGAAACACTTTTTTCAAGTATACTGAAAATGCCATGTGAAATAGATAAGAGGGGCCAATATGGTGTTACATACTGGGAATGGACACTTTGGTCCTCCCCTGCATCCTTTTGAAGTCTTGGAGGCTTCATAAAAACCGTAAGGCTTCTCTGTTTAATGCCCTGGCACTAGAGACTAGGCCTTCCCATTCGTTGAACTATGTCATCCACGTTTGCAAAAGTTTACAAATGCGGAGACTTTCTCTCTATACACACACACATACACACGTTAATTACCTTTTAGAATTTCTAAGAGGCTGAAAGTAAGCTTTTTTAGGAGGGAAATGGGATGTTCCTCTTTGTACACTTAAATCACTAAATGAAATTCACTTGAATCTGAGTTATATTCTGATTAAATTCTGATACCTGTTTGAAGCCATTGGATTACGAAGAATGGATGAATATAGGGTATGTGTATGCAACGTCAATACTGCTGTGTAACCCTATTACCAAAAGATCAGATCTAGATGAGCCTAGATTGAACTCTTATTGATACTTTTTCACAAAGGCAGCAGAAATTGAATTGATGGTGCTATTAGGTTGTCAATACCAGTGTCTACCTTTCGTCCCAGATGAGTATATTTAAAGCATCACCCATACAGTCATTTTAACTTCTTTGGGTAAAAGATCTATAGAGGTTCAAGGTAACGATCTAGATGAGGTGTGCCTAACTGCACAGCAGAAGTTTTGTAGAAGTTCAGAACTGGTAGACTCCTGTTTGTCTTTGTTATTTCAACCTACAGGTTTGCATTGATAAGTTGTTTCGCTTGTGTTATTTGCTTGATTTTGTTTAAATACGCTGTGTCTGATGCTTTGATCTATAATTGGAGTTGTCTCTAGAGTATAAGCATAGTTAAGAGGATGCAGCACTTATTTATGGTGGGATTAGAAAAGAGCTAGAGACCTTAGGTGGTTACTGATGGCTGAAAGATTGCATATTTATTTGAAGTTCAACAAAGAGACAAGAGACTCTTAAAATGTGCTCATATGTACACACTTAAATAAAATACCACTCTCTGACACTAAAGCAAATCAGATATTTTGCAGTCTTATCTTACCCTTTCAAGATGATTCCAGACAGTCACCTTAACTAAATAACCCTTAGATAAAGTGTTAGGGATTTCTGAGGGCAGCAAATAGTGTAATTTGCCCAGGGCATCTTCTCAGTGGGGGCTCTAAACCCTATTTCAGTCTATAATGACCTTGCCTGCTTCTGAGAGAGGGCTTGTGTTGCTAACGACCTACATAAATTTTGTATGCATAACTATTGGGTTCTTTTGGTGGTAGTCAGTAATGTTAGAGGTAGGTAAGGGCTTGCTACACCCCCAAATCTTTGCTGCCTAGTTGTAATGAAAGCAAGCTCTGAGACCAAAAGCTGCCATATGTAGAAATATTTATTAAGTACACTTTCATTAACAAAGAATACCAAAATAGTTTAATTTGTTTGTAAGCTTGACAAAAACATAATTCTGTATTTTCAGTGAATTTAACATACTTTACATAGAAGACTTATTAACACAGATTTAGGAACATCTGAGAAGCAAGATCTGTTTCAGCATTAGGCAACTAGAACTCTCTGCCCCAAAGACCCAACACGGGACGATTTGGGAATCAAGCCTTACTCCCCTAGCCACAAGAATGTAGACGACAGGAATGTCTCCAAAATATTTTAGCCAATACATATTTCAATTTCCATTAATGTTGATTTAACTCAAAATAAGATAAATTATACTAATTAGCAAAATGCAGGGAGTGGTGGACAGTGAACAGTGAGCAGAGGCAGCTGAAGAATTCATGGTAGTAAAGCCCATTGTGGGTGATCCTGATTAAATGCCAGGCCTGACAATGAATGTTGATTAAGGGAAGTGAGAGTAGAGCTCAGGAGTCTGAAGACCTTTTCTGTAAGGAGGCAGAGAATAAATATTTTAGGTTTTGCAGGCCATAAGGCAAAACATAGGCTGCTTCCTGAGAAAAGAACATGACCTTGGAGAAGCAGTTCCCTTCAGACAAAGGCAAGTCCTGGGGTAGGACTCAACTGTCAGCCATTCTCAGTCAACATCCTTGGCAGCTGTTAAATGAGTGTATTGGTCTTAAATAAGGAATCTGGACGGCACACCACAACAGCATGTTCTCCTGCTCAAAATGGGAACAGGAGAGAAAAATAACCCACAATCAATTGTATGTCTTAATATGGAAAGCAGTGTGATGAAAAACGGTCTGTGTGACATTTCCTACCTTTCAAAGCATATTTATATACATTGTCTGAATGCTACTCCACTCTAGCCTCAGAATACGGTCCTTGAGATATATAAAGCCTTCTTTGGTGTGGAAACCAAGATAGAAGACATGGTGATTCACTTGTGGTCATGCAGCTGCTTAGTGCTAAATCCTGAAGTCTCCTCAGTACTGCACACTCTAAACCCAGCACTTATTTTGAATTTTAAATACTCTGCTTGTTTTTCACAGAATACTCATTTATTTTGGGATAGAATTAAGTAAGATTTCAGCCACACTAACTGTAAAGTGGAGAGATAGGGGAAATACATAGTAGTTGGGAATATTGGGTTGAGGGAGGAAATACAAGGTGGGATCAACATTTTGCTGTGAAAATCAAGGGTATATATGTTTAAATTTTGTAGTTAAGCTCATTATAATGTAAATTTCTGTCTATTATTTACTAAAATGTGAGATTTTCTGCTTTTCTCAAACAATTTTTGTTTGCAGTATAGAAAGTGACATTTAAAATAAAATAATCAGAAGTGGGTGAATTTATGGTGTTTTTAGTGTCTTATGATCTTCATTAATTTTCAACAATAAATATAGATAACTTACATAAATAGAAAAAAATAAACTGTGGTCTTACTTCCAAAAGTCAAATAGTATGCTTTTGTTTGTTTGTTTGTTTGTTTGTTTGTTTTATATTGATAGAAGGAGGAATACTATGGCTCTTCACAACCAAGCAAATTGTTTCCTTGGATTTTTGAAGTTAGCCTGTCTTATTTACCTTTTTCTAAAAGCCTTTCAGATTGCCTGTTTCACAGTTGGTATTATGCACATAAAGTATACTGGACCTAGTTCAAGTTTAGTTTAGAGGGGTACAGGTATTTTTTTTGCATGGCTGCCACTGACACAGATGCTTTGCTGAATTAATAATCTCACATCTTTAGTTTCTTTGACTATAAAATGAGAATAATTATGCTTACAAAAACTTTATTGGTTAAATTATGGAAGGCTTTTAGCTAAATTATATCTTTGTTTTCCTGGTATTATTTTTTAACAGCCTGGTAAAAGCCCAAGTTGAATTCTATTTTTTCATACAGTGCCCTATATCTGCTCTTCAAATAAAGTTTTTATAATAAAAATATACAGGGATATCTTTATTTAAAAATTATATTAAAAATATTAGGAATTAGTATATGATGAGAATAGATAGCTAGTATGTACTAAGCTGTGTATAATTGTACATAAATAAACTGAAAGGAATATTAATTAGGTAAGAGTCATTAGAATGTGTGACAGAAGTGTACTTGATGGTTTCTAGCCTATATTTGCAAAATTGTTAAAAATTGAAGCTCTAATCTGTATTAGCTAATTTACATTAGCTATAATCTAATGTAATTCTAAGATAAATTTCAAGAGGCACCAGATCCATTAGATAATATAATAAAGATGATAAAGGAAAGCGCTTCCATGGTCAGATAATTTGGGCAACTGCTAGGTGAAGCAGAATTAAATTTGTTTCTTGCTCGGTAGACTTTTCAGGTGTGTGTGTGTGATTGTAAAACACTTTTGTTGTAGAATATCATCTAGAAAAATTGTTCTGTCTCAAATTTTCAACAATACATATATGGATATATATATCTTACATCATTAGAAAAAAACCCATAAAAATAAATTATGGTCTTATTTCCAAACCAGTTCTCTTTGGGAAACACTGTATTATGGCAACCATTTCATTTTCTAGATGAGAAAACTAAGGATGAAAGTGGTTAAGTGGTTTGCTAAGTTTATGTAAAGAATGAACCCAAATGAACACCTGGACATTTGATACTGTCTGATATCCTGTCTACTATACCATATTACTCTACAAATTTCACCCAAGGACTGTCAGATGCAGAAGTGTTTTGTTCCTAGAATCTGAAGGGAAAAAAATATACCATACACAGCATGCTCTAGGAATCTGTTATCCAGGGTTTAACATCTTTCACAGTCCATAATTTAAGTTCTGGAAAACCCCATGGGTTTTTAAGTCTGTGAGCCTTGTTTTTTTCATCCAGTGCCTACTATGTAATATAAAAAATGTTGATCTTTGGAGATGAATCTACTAGGTTTGAAAATACCAAACATTTATCAGCATTTATTAGCTGTATGGCTTTGGGACAAGTCAGCCTCCCTGAGTCTCAGTCCTTTAACCTTAAAATGGGATTAATGCCTGGCACAGTTTGAGTGACATTAAATATATCTGAAGTGCCTATCTGGTAAAGGCATTCAATAAATGGTACATATTTTCATTCTGTAACATTTAAATCTGAAGGGAATTTAAATAATTTAAATAATTTCTGTGTAGTTCTGATGTTGATTACAGTCCCTTCATTGATGAAATTTATCTTGAGATTTTGCTGATACAAATTCACTATCTGGCTCCTGGGTCTCTATAGATCCTTATGAGTGTTCTGTATTGGCACATTCCATGCCATGTCCCATTCTTACACATACTTCTCATTGTTCTTATTGGATTAGTTACTTTTTCTATCAAGGCTGATAAATGAATTGCAGAAAAGTCCCCACTTCTTCAACTGTAGTTGTGACAATGTCAGATTTTCAAATAAGAAGTCTGCACCAACCCAATATTTTTGCCTTCAAAAGCTATTTCTGTTCCTGTTTGCTGCTGCAGAGATCCTTGTACATATTGAAGTTGCAGATGGCTTACATTTCTGCAAACACTTATGCAGGTACACACTGGAAAATCCTTTCCTCACTCTGGCAGAAAGAAATTTTACAGACTGCCAATGATTTTGGCAGGGAGAGAATGACTTCCAAGCTGAGTGCTGCTTTAAAGAGGCACTCCCCCCTCACTTATATGACTGTACTCAGTGGTTACTGTTTGTGACACATTTTCAAATGGACCCCCCAGTGGCTACAGCTGTGATTAAAAGCTGTCTGCTCTCTGCCTCACTGGGGGTTTCCTGTTTAACCATATTATGCACACATATATGTGGATTGCAGCTGCATCGTGGCAAATGTAAAGTGCTTTGTAAGATAAAAAAAACCATATGAGTACTTGATGACAAACTCTTGAATTTTCTAAGCTCTGGTCACTGAGAGACACTATTTGGAAACCTAGCTGTGTAAGAGGTACATAAAAGTAATTTAAAGAAGAGCTAATGGTCAATGAATATATACCATCTGCCAGTACACACTTTGCACACATCAACCAGACCGAACAGCTTAAAGATTTAAGTGCACTTGAACTTAGCAGCTGCATTTTAGCTCTTCTGTGTGGTTCAGGATTCAGTCTGACCATTCATAGATAAAATAAGAAAATAATATTTTTTGCTTTAACATTATCCAGATATTAACTGATACACAAACAACCATGTTTGGTTTATCATGAAGGGAGTTTATCATTTAAGATAGTTAACACTACCTTAAAAAGTGCTCAAATGAGTAGTGTGGACTGAGAGACTGGGAGTCTCGAAGACAAAAGTCACACCCCTTCCTTTAGATTACAGAGATTGAGTATTCAACATTTTGTAGAGTAAAAAGAATGTACTAAATTTAAACCTGGGCTCTTTATTTCACGTGATGAGTATCCTTATCAAAACCATGTAATAAAGCAGTGTTCTCTTTCTTACCCACTCTTCTCCATGAACCGAATCAGAAGAATCCGAACACACATTCTTTCTTAGATACAGAGAAAAGAAAGTTGGGGAAATTTTAAGAATTTTGTGTCTCCTTTCCCCTCTCTCTGCTTCCCCCTGAATTTCAGGGACTCCAAATCTTAGTGACCAAACGTGGTACATGAAATGCTAATCTATCACCAGCAATTTTAGGCTGACAATACTGTGAATCAACCACATTGATTACATTGATTATATTTCAAATATTTACATTATGGTGAGACAAGCCTAATTTATTTTCTAAAGAGTTCAAGGCAGGTATCATCATTTCAGAGGGGGGAAACAATGAAGAAGTGTTTGTGGTTGCTATCTGCAATAATCTGATGCTGACAGAGAGTAGTATTTTATTTAGTAATTAACAGTGTAAAGGGGAGAGGAGCTGTCATGTTGGTTCTTAAACTGGGGAATGTGATGAAAGATGATATCTGCGATCTCATCCTTTGCACTTGTTTAGGATTGTCAGGATGAGAAATGTCAGCATTATGAAAGCTCTGCTCTGCTCTTGATATGATAAAACCCTTCAAAAGCCAGTCTTTCTCTCACCCTCATCCCCCTCCTTTCTTGCTCTTTCTCTGCACTTGCTTTTTTATTTATCCTGTTTTGTTAGATGGCAGAAATATAATTCTTTTCTTTCTTGCTATTATAAGCTACCATTTTTGTTTTATTATATATTTCACAACCCCTAATGCCCTACTGAAAATTACCTTGTTAAATGACAGTGTTTCAAAGCCATGAATCCTTTCCACCATTCCCTCAGAGGTTTGAAACAGTCAACAGACTGTAAAGAATAAATAATAAAAAAGTATTGATTATTTTGATAACTGTGAGATTCAATTAAGTATTAATTTTGCCCTCCAGTGGACCTATCAAGGTATTCAAAAGGGAGGATTCAGCTTAGCTAAATGCGTGCTGAGTGCTTCAGCCTTAAATAGGGAGAAAATGTGTTTACCTACAGTATTTGAAGAAGTGCATTGATGCACAGAGTCCAATATTTAAGTGCTGTGCAAATTAAGCCCTGGTGACAGTGACATTGTTTTCGGTGGTATGAGTATTGATTAAAGAAGTGCATTTGATGACAGCTTAAACTATTTGTATTGATTAACATTTTCATAGATTATCATGTGTCATATCAAATTCACTTTTCAGGCATGAATACATTAAAAAAAATTTAACCACATGCATACTGCAACCAATGTAATGATGGGATAAGAGAGCATGTGGCCCCACCTGCTCCTGTGCTGGTCGTCTGTTTCCTGCTCAGGAATCATTTAGGCATGAACCTGGCAATAAATAGCTCCCAGATAAGGCAAAAAGGGCACTTCATGCTTTTCTTTTCCTTCTGCGTCTGATATTTGCACCACAACAATATTATTAACCTTGGTTTGCAAAGGGAATAAAAGGCTGTGCTTGAAAAGCATTTCTGATCTTAAAATTCTCTCCTAATGAGCTGAAGATAAAGCAGATTTAAATTATTAGGGCCGAAAGTTTGCCTTTTTTTGAGGTGATTTTTTTTTTCTTTAATCTTCTGGCTCTAATCCTCTTTAGGTTCCCGAATTATTGAACACAGTTTGTAAGTATTTTTCCAATTCCTTTAAAAATGTTAAAACCAAATTTTATACATTTTGTCGTGTATTGTTGGCTTTGAAATATTCATTTGATTTGGGGTTAGCGTCTCTATCCCAAATCTGGGACCGAGGGAGTCAACTTCTGAGGGCACTTAGGAAATTTACATAAGAAATCGCTTTTATTCCAGGGACAGCGGTTTGCGGACTCTTTTCTCCCAGTCTCTTTGCTCTGCTCTGGAGCGAGGGTTTAATTGCTTGTCTCCCAGGGAGAGGGCTTCTTAAAATAGCCCGCGGCTCCTCCGGAGGCTGCGCCTTCCTTTTCAGTGTGTTGCTGGAGCACGAGCCCAGCACTGTCTCTTTTCTTACCGCATTAAAGACAGAGCAAGGTGTGAAAACATGCCGCACAGAAGCACACCCCGTAATTACGGCCGTGTTGGCCAGGCTGCCTTCAAGGAGTCCCCTCCGCCGCGCCCCTTCCGATGCCTCCGGACTCCCTCACATGCCAGCCGAGCCTGAACGGGGTGGGGGGAATGGAGCGCTGCCGCGACCTGTAACAGCTCTGCACTTGCTGCAGCCGCAGCGGCAGCGGGAGCGGCCAGGGAGAGGGGCGAGGAGCGGGGCAGGGCGCGCGCGTGCAGGAGCGGGAAGGCCAGGCAGAGGGAGAGGACGCGCGCGCCGGAGCCGCCCCTTCCCGCCGCTTCACTCCTTTTCCCTGTCCTAGGACCCAGGGGCAGCGGGACAAGCCAGCCAGCCCTCGCCGTCCGTGCGCAGTGAGATGAACGCGGAGCTGGGCGGCGAGGACGGCGCTGCCAGCCCGGACAGCGAGCGCGGCGAGCCGCGGCCGGCGCCCGCGGGGGCGGAGGACGGCGAGGACGCTCCCGGCAGGCTCCGCGGTAAGTCGGCCCCGAGTTCCCCCGGCCCCGCCGCGCCGCCCGGCCCGCTCCGCGCCCCTGTCCCGCGCCCCTTCTCTTGGAAGTGCTAGAAGCAGGAGCTGCGCCTTGCGGCGGGGCCGAGCCGCCGAAGCCCGCGCCAGCTGGCTTAGAAGAATGTCCTCCAAACTTTCCCCAACAAGGAACTTCCTCGCTGCCCGTTTTGCCTTGTCAAACATTGCTGGAGGCCCCGGGCTAGAAATTATTGGGGGGGGGGGGGAGAAGAAGAAGATGGTAATAATAATCAGGAAATCAGTTTCATTGTGAGACTTGGTTAGCATTTATTGAATAAATATCGACTCGGTTTCAGGTTGCTTTGCAGCCTTTTGTTAAGGGGAAAGAGAGTCAAGTGTCATTATCTGGAGTCAAAAGACTGGAGAGGGGAACTGGAAAATATCAATACAAGGCATTCTAAGCCAGGTAAACAAAGATGAGGGATTGTTCAAAGAAATAGCAATTAGAATGAATATTTACTCTTTTAAAAGGGTGATGAGGAAAGGAAGTAGGTCCTTTGCATCCCTTTCCTGACACTCTTCTCTTTGACAGATGTTTATAGCCTCATCCTAAGTGCCAGACAGCTCAGGACCTTTCAGGAATCTTTGTTTCATAAACAAAACAAGAACAAGCAGAGTGCTACTCCAGCAAAGACATCTGTCATTCAAACAGATGACACTCTGTAAGCCAACTCAAGCAACTGTGATCTCTAATCAGAAAGGGGAGCGGGTTGTTGAGGCGCGTGACTGAGTGATAAATAGTGATAGATGTCTCTCCCGGAGAAGCACTTTATGGGATAGAGTGACATTTGGCTTTCACTACAGTTGCTCCTGAAACACTTGCTTTTAATTATTTCCCGGTGTTTGTATGCTTATATCACTAAATATCTATCTACCTATCTACATCTATCTGTAATACATGCTACTTGTTTATACATACATATTCTAAACTGATATATATATATACATATATATATATACATATACACACACATATACATACATGATTTTAAAATATTATATAATGATTACATAGATATATATCAGGCAGATAACTGCTTGGTCTCACATTAAAAACAGTTGTGTTTCTGAACTTAAAAAAAAAATCAGTACATAAACTGCTTTGTTAAGAAAGTCATTAATTCAGTTAAAAAAAAAAAAAAAGCTTTATTTTTATTTTTTAACCCGTAGAAGGAAAGAAGCTTTGACAGTTTGGCAGTTCTAGGCCAGCTTCAACAGAGGAGCTTTCCTCTGATTTCAAGCACTTACTCAAATATTAGAGGGGTGTTGCAGAGAAACTTTCTGTTTCAAACATTCTATTGGTAAATTACTATTTTATAGTTAAGAGTATAATATCAGTTTCAAGAAATTCTGTTATATTACTCGTTCTTTGGAAGGCAACAATTTCACCTCTGACATAAAATTTTCATACCAAGGAATTAAGGTTTTAGCATTTTCACTCTAGAGAAATATTTTGTTGTAGTCGAAGTTTTTTCTGTGTAGGAAATGTTATGTTCAAAAAGCTTATTTTATTTCAGGGCTTAGTGAGAGAAGTCATATAAAATTGTAGATTACAAGAAGGCAAAAGCCAAGCTCCAGATACTCTCTGATGATGAGTATCTAACACTAAGCGCTCTGACTTTTCAAAAGTAATCAATTATGTATTCAGTGTAACTGCAGATAATGAACCATTTGTTCCTAAACTTTCCATGCATTTTTAAAAGTAAATGTATTTTGTAGACTTTGACTTACAACCCAACTTTTCCCCTCAATTCCCCCCCCCATTGGTTTCAATAGAAGGATAATTAATTTGGTTTCTCAACATTCTTCAAAAGATTTCTCACCATTAAAAATTGTTATGTCATTTCTTACTAACTTGCATATGTAGAAAAATTGCTTTAAAAAAATCCAGGAGGGTAAAGGAGATTTGAATTAAAACTTCATTGAAAATGTATCTTAAATGGAATCTTTATGGCTAAACTAGGAATCATAATTTAGTTTAGAAATCATAGTAGATTTAAGAAGGTACTTATCTTCACTTTGGTCTTTTCAACTTCTGAATTTGTGAGAGAAAACCCAGCACAATCTACATCTTATATCTGATATTCCTTATGTATTCACTAAATTTTATTTGGTCTATAGAGTGCTTTTCAAACACAATGTGAATATTATCCACTTTTCAATTAGGTAACTATGATAGCAATAGATGAAGAGTTTTGAAAACATGAGGGGAAAAAAATGGAGACAATATAAGACAGAAAATAGAATGCATCTTGGAAGGAAAGTGTCTCCTACATTCTCTAAGGTTTCCTTAGCTATTAGATCTATTCTGCTCTCACTTTTTAATATCACTTGGACTTAGGAATTCTAGTTTACATAACAAATTAAAAGTTTCCAGAATAATTCTCTTCCAGAATTTTTAGCAGCGTTGGCAGCACTTGATGGATGATAATTTAATGAACCATTATTTTATTTGACATCAACATGTCAAATTTATTTTTATATATAGTGTTGGTTATACTCTTTACTTATAATGAATAATTATATTCTTCCTGAATAATTGGTAGCATCCAAGTTTATCTCTAAATAATGCTTTTCTAACATACTCTCTTACATCATTATTCCTATAATATCTGCACTGAATTACTGAAAACTGTGCTTCTATAAAGAAAGAAGCAGATTAAAACAAATCATGGGCATCTTGATATGTTTACTTCCATGGACTACATTAAACAATACCAGGAAATAAGAGGAGCTCAGTGTTCTACTGTACCTGAAATTTCAGTATAAATGAATTTCTTTGGAGCCTATTCCTCCTTCTGTGTCTTGTTCAAATTAGCAGTCCAGAGGACAAGTCTGTTTCTCTCACAGTATGGCACCCTCAGCACAAAACTGCAGGAGAATGGCTAATACTGATGCCCTCTATGGATAAACAAAGGAAATTCCAGGAACCATCGGGCCTTTTATGCCTCCCCTTAAATTGTACCTCTGCACTTACAGCATCCAAAGGGAAACATACCGTGCAGAATGTTCCAGTGCTCTGAGCAGCTCAGAATACCAGAAGGAGAAAGCAGAAGCCATATGCCAGCTTAAGTAGAAAGTTCAGAAAAGTGCCCTTGTGTTTTATAGAGTAATTACATCAGAGGTAACATTTTGCTTAACTTGACTAGCCATGGAAACTAAAGTACACTTAGGAGAGATGAATCCACATTTCATTGAGAAACATATGGTTAGGTAGTTCTCTGTGATATCATTAAGTGGTGTATTATTTACTCCTGTAAAGCCTGTAGAGTAACTATCTCTTTTTTTTCAATTCCTGATTGCATTATGCTAAGCTCTAAGCTATAGGAGACAGTTTAGAGAACAGATTTGCATGTCAGGGGGTGTTGTTAGAGAATTTGGATCTGTGTCTCACTGTGTTTCAGCTGTGTGATCAAATGAGTGATGCCACACAGAGCCAGTCATTGACTAGTAATGTACATATTCAAAACCATTCTCAGAACTGGACTTTGGTAAACAATCTAAATGGAAGAGGTTGTTCTATTTCTCTAGTGACATTTATAGCTCTTGTGTCAATGTGGTGCTTCATTTTTAGTTATGTCTATCAAGAATTTAGTATTCCACATTTGGTCAAGTTGGATGCTAAAATTCAAATGGTAGCATCAAAAACTTGGTCAGGAAAATGGCCACAGAAAGTATTAAAGTAATATATATCCCTAGAAAAATATCTATACTAAAGTTTGCCCATGTAGTCTCAGCCAAAGAAGTGAGACCAAATAAAACATGCTCTAAATATTTTCTTCCATACACACACACACACACACACGAACTATATATATATATATATATATGTACATATATATATATATATATATATATATGTATATATATATACATATATATATACGCACACACATATATATTTTATTATTTATTTATATATATATATATATTTCATATATACATATATATGAAATTCAAAGGATGATTTATTAACAGTTTTCATCCTAGGAATATTTTTATTGTTTCAAGTTAAACCTCATGATTGCTTTTCTTAAAGTCTCAACTACCTTGGTCAGCTGAGTTGGTCTCCGTGCTTTGCTTTTCAGTTGTACCACACTGTACATGAATTGTGGCACAGTTCTAAAGCCTTGAGCTGAGATGTAAACAGAACACTATTTATAAACATTGTATCTGAAATAAAAATTGGTGGTTGCTTTTTCTCTTATGATATTGTGTTTCTCTACACTAAAAGAAATTGTATGCAATGATACTTGTAAGATTGGGTATTTTCAATGTCATTTATCTGTGAACTATTGGGAAAGGGTTGAAAGTTGGGTCACTGATTCTTCCTTACTAGAAAATATACTATCAATAGCATTATTTTTTTCTTTTCCTTCTGTTATCTTTCTCATAGAAACATGCATTATAAGATTTTTTTTTAAATTGCCATCCGGTTTGACTTGATTAGAATTTATGACAGTAGAATCGTTTTCAATGACAAAAGGATAAAAGACTAAATTGTCTGTCACCCCTTGAGACAGTGGTTTCTGAAGGTTAGAGTGGAGGTCATTGGTATGGCATTATGTGGACTGCACTCTATGTGATGTTGTTTCTTGCTGTGCATAAGTAGAGCCTTCGTTATGGCATCACTGTCTTTATTACTTTTTTAAATGTCTCTCTCAAGGTTTCAATGCCTTGGGTATTTGTAATATTCTGATAAAATACACTAGGGCCGGTAATCATGACATAGGGCTTAAGCCCAAGAGGAACTTAGCTGGGAAATGATGAGGAAAATTCCCTAGAGAAATATATTTATTTAAAATACTCATCATGCTTCCATATTTTTAAAAGTTTCAATATTACATCAATTCAAAATTCATGCTATTGTTCACTGAAGAAAGTGTTTTGCTAGGAAAATATCAAAACAGGATATTTTTGATCAACTAAGTAATTTGAATAATAGATTTTATGCAAAACAGTTATTTAAAAGAAACAGTAGAAACTTGTATTTGTGTAAGTAAATGGGCTGCATGAGAAGATGTTTGTCAAAAATCAGTTGTGGTTTGATGGCCAAACAAGCTCTTTTCGTGCTGCTGTCTGACTGCTTAGGGGGAAATGCATGTTTAGATACATTTCTTAACACTTAAGAAAATCTAATGCACTGAGTTATTTCTTTAAAAAACTCAGTGAGAGTCTGTGTGTTTAAACAAATTAAATAGAGATTTTTTTTTTATCCCAGACACCATTATAATACTACACTGATAAATAAATCCTTTTAAAATAGCAGGTGTGAGCTTTGAAATAAAAATAACTTCATGTAAAATGGCAGTGATGTTCAAACTTTTCACCGTATTTGTTCATTGAGCTATACTCATTTCTAAGTGGCATTTTAATGGAGGACAAAGCACAGTCTGAGACATGAGATTTAGTGGGGACCTTTTTTGTGCCTTCCTTTTCTGTCTCTTTGCCATGCCTGGGGTGCTCAGGTCAGAAATCTGTATAAAGAAGAAAGTTCAATATTGTAGTGTCTGCGGATGCTACTACATGGCAACACATTAGCAAATCCAAATGCTAATACAGTTTTACATTTTTTCTCTTATTTTTATTGCTATGATTCTTATTTTGTTTTTGTTGTTAATGGTGCCAAACAACTAGAAATAAGATAAAGTATTAGAAATTACATTAATCTGTAACATCATTCATTAAGATGATTCTGCATTAGTCTTTTTAATGTCTTGGGTATTTCTGACTTAAAGATTACATGACATTATAGTGTTTTTGTAGTTCGTCCAGCTCACTTTATGTCATAATTAATAAATAGAAGGACATTCCAGGTTCTAGCTCCCAAGTCTCAGCCCTTAAGTAGATTGCCTTCTTTCTCAATTACCTGATTTAATTTAGAGTTAGCAATATTCTTCCCAAGAATTGACCAAATAAAATTTTCTTTCATTTCAAAAATGAGAAGTGTCTGTTGGAAGTGGACCTTGCTTGTTATTAGACAGTGAACAGGTAATTTGTGAGAGAACTGCTACTTTCTTTGATTGGCGACCTTGCTGGTTTATATTTGGGGATTAATAATACATCAGACAATCGCACATTAAAAAGAAAGCAGATATGAAGGAGGAAGGGTGGAGATGCAGTTCTGCTGCTGGGCTGCTGCTGATTATTCAGGCCTTCTCCGGAACAGAGACTGTTGGAAGAGCAGTCACATTTGCCCAAATATGCACCTGGCTCCACTTAACATGTTTCTTGATTTTCTTATACTAAAGAAAAAGATAGCAAAGTGTTTATACCAATCTGGCACCCTGTCAGGGGGCAATCTGTGTAAAGTTTCCTGCTGTCAGGTTAATAAATTTTTTAAAAATATCCAAAGGCAGAGGTAGCTGGAGAAAGCTCATAGTAACCACTGCCGTTCTCCAGCGGATGGGTTTGTCTTTAATATCCAGAATGGCTCTGGATTTTTCTTATTTGCTGCCTTCCTGTATTCAATACTTTGCTAGTGTTTTGTCCAGTTTTCCTTTTAGTAATGCCATCTCTGTCTTATTTTTTAAATGTTTATTATTTTAAATTTCAAGTGTCCCTTTTAAGCGAAATAAATGAGCTGCATGTATACCTTATGCTATGAGCCTGGATGAGGTTCTAAATCTGTCAACATTAGACTTTTGGGGGGGAATACCTTTAAGTAATATTTATTTTAAAATTCATAAAGAAGTATTTGGGCTTTGGCAATATGGGCTTCTCTAATGTCTGTTTATTAAACATGTTGAGCTGACTTAATTTTTTAAATGTAAACTCCCACCTTCTGATTCTCAAAGTCAGCATTCATAAAAATATGAAACAAGTGCAGACTAGTTTGGTGACATCTCTTACTCTATGTTGTGACACTATTGTGAACTATCAAAAATGGACTAAGCCTTTCAATGTTCACATAGGTCAGAAAGAATAACACTGAATATGTTTTGGTTGAAGAAAGTTTGTCATTCTCAGAGAAATGGAAATTACCTTTTTCTGTAAGTATTAAGAGATCATTTTTAAAAGCTGCCTCATCAAGGTGCATAGCTTCTTACATCTTTTTTAATAGCTGCTACTTTGGAAAAAATCGTAGCATATGTCTCTATTTTATTTGAAAATTTGAAAGAAAATTTATGCTCAAACTTCTCTTACAATCTTTCCTTTTAAAGCACTTTGAAGGTCCTATATATGGCAAGAATATACTGGTTTTTTTTTTAATTAAAAATTAGCGATCTGAAACAACATAATTAATATAGTCTCTGTCACTTTCATTAGAGGACTACACTGCCATAAAAACTATTTGAAAAAATAGATTATAATTAGAGAAACTAAGTAATATCATTATCCATAAATAAATTATTTAAGAGTTTTGCTCTACTAAAGACCATTTAAAAGTGAGATTCTATAACAAAATCTTCATTTATTAAGATGTTTTAAAATATTCTTAGCAAATAACTAACATAAAACCTGTTAATTTAGTCTGAGAATGAGGTAGAATGTTAAGGTATTTTTAGGACACTTATAATGTACAAATGATAGCCAACATAAAACCATTTAACAATTTAGTAGTGAATGTGTTTTTCCTGCTCTATAGTATTTGGCATTAATTAGCAGTTCTCTTAGTATTCTATCTTTTTCTGTAAAGTAATCAATGTTTTCCAGATTGAGTACTTTCCAAATATCTTGTGTTACTTTAATTTCATCTTATTAATAAAAAAGAAATAAAAATGTTGCAATTGTGATAAAAGTGTGTGAAGCCAAGAAACACATCTTTAAAGATTAATATTAACACAGTATAACATTGTACATTTTCCATTTTCTTATCAGTATCATACTTTATTTTTGCTTTGTTTCCCTGCGTTTTTGTTCTTAGGCACTGTAAATGCACAGAGAGTAAATCAGCTGTTTCCCATGTAAAACGTGTGTCTGTGTCAACAGTGTGTTCTCCACACTTTCCCTGGTGTTCACACGAGACTTCAAATTGTCTTGCTGAGTTTTTAGTATGTATGTATTTTCTTTATCATAAAATTAATAAAAGCCAATTTATAATAAGCTTTATTTTTGTTCATGCTATCCACACATCACTTAATGTACTTTTCCTGTACTTATATATAGTATTTAAAATAAGTTTCTAGATAAACTTATCAAAATTAATAGATTGCTAATAAAAGACAACTAATTATATCATACTATTGCTTCAGGCATAGTTGGGCTATCTTCCAAGTTCCAGTGTCTTCTCTGAAGCTGCTATTCACTTAGCAGAGGAGACAATAGGATTTCTCAGAAATTTATGTAGTTTAATTCAGTAAAGAAATTTGGGGGTTTCTGTACAATTTGATTTATAGGAAAAAAATATTTATATAACTTGCCCTAGCTAGGGAAGAATCTTGGAATCTCAATATTAGGAACCTAAATATTTGTCTATTTGTGAGATATACATATAGGATAAACATCTTTTTCTTTCTTTTTTTAAATAAAAGTCATTTGTTTAATAGTTATTAAGCACAATTTTTGGTACCCATTCTTTTAAGGATTCTGTGTGCCTAAATATACATTTACATATACACATATCAAGACAGATTCACAATAAAGAAATCACATTGTAAACATTTGCTATTAGAATAGTGGGGTGTTATTAATCTCTTTTTGCAGTTCTTAATGACCACATATGTGGTGATACTAATATGGGCAAGATTTATTTTTATTTATTAATGGTTTGGGGTTATTTATTGCATGAGAGAATCATCACTGTTGAAGTTGAAGGAGGCTGAAAAAGCATGAAAATTATTAATACAGTGTGATTTTTTACCAATAGAGGTTAGAAGAGAATAAAAACTCAAATGAAAAAACATATTATGCTATATTTAAGAATGTATACATGTGCAAGTGATGGGAGAGGGTGAAATGCCTTTTTCCAAATCTGCATATTTTTCCTTTAATACATCTAATTTTATTTAGCAAAATATTGTAAAGTAGAAACATGTCCTAAAGGAAGCATACAATCTGCAAAAGGAGAAACATGAAAAAAATATTGAATAAAGCTAACATTTAATGGATTCAATTATATTCATATAGTAAACTATATATCTGTGCCATGGTAAATTTTCAAAACAGGGCTCATCTGGTTTTTGTGGAAAACCTTTCACAAACTTTTAGAAGGAAACATACATCATTGTTTTAGGTGTCGATTGGCTCATCTTTTTCTGGTTTCTAAGAATAAGGCAGGTTTCATTCTTAAGAGTTATCTAAGAAATTATTCAAATTTTCAAGTATACTGGTTTATTTCTTTGCTTTTTAGAATCTTTACTTCTTCCATTAGATTTCATGTTTATTGTAATTTCCTAACAATCTAATCAGAATCTGCAAGCAATCAGAAAAGTTATGTATTAAGCATCATACCTTTAAAGGGATTAATGTCAATAGATGCCCGCTGAAAGAAAGAAAGAAAGAAAGAAAGAAAGAAAGAAAGAAAGAAAGAAAGAAAGAAAGAAAGAAAGAAAGAAAGAAAGAAAGAAAGAAAGAAAGAAAGAAAGGAAGGAAGGAAGGAAGAAAGAAAAAGAATTAAAAAAAAAAAAAAAACCAGAGCTGGTCAAATTAGAGACTGCTGATTGCACTGAGATGGTTGCACTAGCCTGGAATGGCAGCCACTCGTCTTGTCATCTGTTGTGTATCAATATGTTTTTATAATGATACAATAACCTGAAACCTGTAACAGCTTATGGTCCTTTGGAGAATTCTTATGGATTCTTACAGTGACGGAGGTCTGAGAAAAGATCTTGAAAGCTTTTACAAAATCTTGGCTGGGTGACAGAAAACGGGCATGGCTGTGATTTAGCTGCTAAGGAATTATATTGACTGGAAACATCATTAAATCTTAAGTTTAAACAAAAACTGCAAAACAAATGATAGATACAAAGAATGATAGATACCCAAAAAGACAGCAGAAATTAAAAAATGCTGAAGGGTCTGAGATATGGGGCAAAATTCAGCAAGCCCGACATTGTTCTTGATAGCCAACTTAAAAATGGCATTTTGTTTAAATATTGTTCTGAATATTGCAATATGCATTAGAAATCTGTATTAGTGTATTTCTTTTGTAGAATCTATGAGACTTGGTTGTTGCTTTTTCATTTTCCCTGGCTATTTTTAGTCAATGATAAATAAAAACTTAAAATTTGAATCTGGCACCAGTGAGATACAAAACCAGAAACAGCATGAAATAACCACGACTAGTAACTCCGTATCAGTGTATGCACATAGATCTCAGTCTTCTTAAAGTTGTAATAGTGCTAATTTCTATGGGCTTTTAAAAATATACTTCCACATGAGCTCTCAAAAACCTTAAAAGTGTGACATGTAAAGTAAATTGTTTGTCACTTGCCGACGACCTGCCATATTTATTGTCAGGAGAAACGGACATTAGTTGGAAAAGCAGTTGTTAAAGGCCAAACAATTTTTAAAGATAGCAAAGATGTGCGAGGGTTTTCCTTTTTCTAACAATGAGCCACCCCTTCAGACATCAAAAGACAAGATAATAAGACACTTCAAGCACAATTCAAGATTATATTCAACATCTAAAGGCTCATCTCTTGTCAGTTTGCATTTACTCTCCTAGGGGTGTGATGCTTCTATCATCTTTCTGTCAAAAGGAGTCTGGCAGAAGAGGCTAGGGCTCTTATTTCACACACTTAAGGTTTTTTTTTTTTTTTTTATCAAATAGCCCACACTCATTCTGATTCAGCCAAAATGGGAAGATAATTTGAAGAAGGTCATGCACAAGCACAAAAATTTCATATTGATTTGTGTGATTAGAAGGCATTAAAATTACACGTTTATGTTAGTTGCTGAGATGTTTTGTCAGTTTATTTGCAGCCTAGAAAAAAGGTGACTTAAAATTTAAAAATACATGGCTGAAAGTCTAAATTGTTTCCTTTAATATGACCATATTTGAACACTTAACAAGTGAACATAAAAATAATTTAATACTTTTAGTTTAATAATGTTTGCATTCAGCTTATATAAAGACTTCATGCAATGTAAAGGCAAAATAGCACAATTGTACCTATCAGAGGAAAGAAATACATATGTGAAATTATTTTTAAATACTTTAAAAATTGATTTCATATATTTACTATATAGATAAAAGGTGATGACATTTTCAATATAAATATAATTATAAAGGTACTTTATAATAGCTATCAAATTTTTAACATTTTACACTTTTTGAAATGACAATGTCATTATAGTTATCATTTTATGGCATATTTAGTATGTATGCCCTTTTGCAGAGAGGGTACTAAAGAATAAATAAAGGTGTTATTAATTATTATTATTATTCTCTGTCAAAATTTATCACATTTTCTCCTTTGCATTCTGACAGTCACAAAGCCATGTAAAGAAACATTTTTTATTTTTGGAGGAGACACACCTATAAAGTTAAAAGAACCAGCTTCCCTTCTCAAAATAAAACAACTGATGAAAACTAAAACCATGATCTCCTCAGATCATTTCTATATTGTATCTTTAAAATTACTTTTCCTAGGAATTTTTATCAACTCTGTGTGTTTCAATTTCTTATATCTCTCCTCTTTGCTGTGAATCATTTTGAAACTGACTTTCTTATTTCTGTGCCCTTTCACCTCTAAAAACAGAAAGGAGTTGTACATATAGACAATGGAACTGCAGCATAGTATAATAAAAAAGAAACACCAAATTTGTCCTGTTTTATATATAGGTCTTTTCTATACTATACAGTTTATGTGTTCCACATTTAACAATGAAGTCATCTACTCAACAAATAGTTGTGAGCACCTATTCTGTGGCAGGGATTATGCTGATTCTGGAGACTTGGTGGAGAATACACCAGACAGAATCAGTCACCTCATTGAGCTTGCCTGCTATACTGGATGCCAAAGATGCAAAATGAACAAGGCACTGTTGCACCACCCTCAAATAGCCCGATATTACATATTGACATTACTTCATTATTTTCTGTGACTCTTCAGAAAAATCTTAATCTCCAAACTCATTTATTTCAGAAGTTGTTCATTGGTCAGAAGACTAAATATTTGAGAAAAACCATTACCCCTAAAAAGTGAGGAAGAAGAAAGAATTATTAAGTGATTCAGGAACAATTGTATTCACAATGTATTCATCATGGAGTTTGGTGCTTATTGCTGCAAAACGCAAACGCAATTCTTTAGCAATTGTTTCTTAGTCATGACTGAAAGGAAAATAAACTTTTCCTCCCTGTCTCTCCTACCTCCATTCTTCTTCCAAAATGTATGTTTGCTTATTTTGTAATATAATGTAGTGGGTCAAGGTTGTTTTTCATTAGCTGCTTGGTCAAGTGCATACAGGTTTAAGCCTCATCTTCCCTATCTCTAAATAGAGGTATTAATGGCACTTAACTCATAGGGCAGGCTGGAGGTTGTAAGGAGGTGACATGTATAGAGCCCTATTGAATGCCTGGAACATAACTAGCTCTGAACGAATGAATACAAGCTGTTCCACATTTTATTAAGAGTTGAAAGCGAACTTTTTTTTTTCAGAAGGACTTTGATTACTTTTTAGCAATGGATATTAGAAAAGCAATGACAAAAATTGAAGTTTTTAGAAGTAGCCATGTTCCTCCCTAACGAAGTGTCAGTCCCCAGGGCTTCCTTAGTGAAATAAGTTCTGGGGATATTTTTCTCCTGATGACAACACTCTTTCCTTCTCAATATAATTAGATACTGCTTTCTCTCAAAGTCCATTCAGGAAAGGATTCAGACTTATAAACAGATGGCAAGTGGTTTCTAGAGGTGACAGTAATTCATAATCATCATCTTGGAGAGTATGTAGGCAAGGTAGTAAGCAAGGATGGAAGGGTGCAAGTTTATATCTTATTCTCTAAATTTAAAATATTGGAATTTCAAATCACTGAGATTTCCAAATTTTAAAAATGATTTTGGTGTTAATAAACAATATGAAACCAGATGTCTGTGGATGACAGCAAATGCTTCTCTAACTTGTAGTTCAGTTAGATACCCTAGTGGCAGCCTGACTTTAGGCCGTGTTTCTCCAAGGTGTGTTAGCTACCTCTTTCAAGGGAATTTGCCAGCTCTCAAGCCAAGTGCTTATTTATTTCTGCCTTAACTTCATTATTGCCAAAACTAGGAACATAGAATTTGCTTTCAATTAAATGCTCAGAGATCTTTTGGAGAATGCTTTTGTTACCAAATCAAGATGAATACACACGATTCTAGAGCAAGAGAAACATTCCCATTGAAGTCATGTGAAGATAGAGGAAGAATTGCGCAGAAGGATTGTAATCAGGGTTTAAATCACTGTCCTTGACCTACACAGAGGAATATTTGAACATGAGAGGTTAAGTAACAATCTAATAGGGTGTTGAAAATTATGTAAAGGAAGGCAAGTAAGGTGTCTGCACATTGGGGTGTTTATTTCTTTTGAGGAGGTATTTATTAAATGTAAATTCCTTTCTACCACTTCTCAGAGCAATAGTGTGTCTTTTTCAGGACTTAGAAGTGATCCTGTAAGGAGTGTGGATCAGATATTAATGATCAGAGCGGGGAGGAGTTTTGTATGATAAAATCTGTTTTCCTAATCTAAGTTTCTCCAAAAAAGCCAAAACTCAGGCTAAATATAGAAAGAATCATCTCTGCTACAGAAGTAAAGAGAGTTTGATTAGGTCATGGGTCTTCTCTGTCCCAGTGGGGAGCCCTTTTCTGCCTCCAAAAAAAAACTCTTGTCTCCAAGGGTTAGTTTTGTGTTAGGTACTGGAACATGGCTGCAACTAGAAATCCATTGTGTCTTCCTTTTTGGGGGAATTTTTATAGCCAATGTTTAATTGGTATTTTCTAATCTTTAAGAATAAAGCCTTCATATTTAAAGGAAATGAATAAAAAATAAGATAAACCCCCAAAAATCTTTCAGTTCAACACTTCTAAGAACTGAATATGATGTGAACATTTAAATGGGTTAAATTGACATTTGAAGCCATTTTTAGGGAAAATATGTTACCTTTATTAAGAACTAAGAAAAATATGTTACCTTTATCTGTGGACTAAGCTAATAGTGGTTTTTTTAAACAGTACCTTGCCTGAACATGACTTTCAATTAATATATTTTTTATTATTGAAAAATATATTTGAACTTTTATTCGATTACTTTAATTATATCATTAAACCATTTCATTTAAATTAAAAAATTATATTTAAGAGTGGAAATTTAGAGATTTTTATTGAGATTACTAAAACCTACTTCCTTTTATAGAAATGAAAATAATCACGATCACTAAGAAAGCATCTTTATGTTGTTGTTTTTACTACCATAGCAATCCACCATGTTTTGTATTACATGTTTAATCATGCCCCATTCACATTTATTCAGAAATTATTGGCACTCCTAAAACCATTTATTTAACATGTGTAGATTGATGTCGATAGATATATGGTGATATTGAAAAGTATTAAATCATGCTTGCAGATTGAATTAATGTACATATTTGTGCTTATTTTAAGAACAGACAAACTCTCTTTGTAGCCAGTGGCAATGACCATACCCTATATATATTGTGTCTTTCTTCACTGGATGTGTAGGATGTTTTGTCCTTTAGGTGCCTCAGCTTTTGTTGCTGTTTCCTATGTCATTTTGTCATTGGGAAACTAAACAGATCTGTCTCTACTTTGCTGTGCCACTGGTAGTGTCACCATGGAAAGGATAATGTTGGGAAAACTAATACAAGATTGGGCTCTATTAAGGGATTTATATTGCACAGAGGGAAAAAAAGCCACCTCTTCATACTGTGCTGAGGATTGAATAAAGTTTATTTACTGAGTCTCTCATACAGCTTTGATGTGCCTCTCCCACACTACTCCCTTCTAGCTACCACCCTGAAGATACTTTCATCAAGCACGGTACTCTACAGCTGAATCTTCCAATTTTTAGTATTTTTATAAAAGTTAAGTTGCATTCATAACTATTTCTGACTAAAAGTCAGTACTTAGTGCTTCTTCTAGGTAAGATTATTTAAAACAGATTTCCCTATTTTTATGCTTCCTGGTAGTTTAAAAATCCTCAAAATCTTTGAGACTTCAACCCCTAGGAATTTGTAGCATACCTTCTCCATTTAAATATTAAAATAGGCTTGATAACTATTAAGCACTCTTTGGGGTGATTTGCCCCTATAAAAATGGCAATACTTTCATACCGTTCTTATGAAGGTGACCTTGGTTCTTGGCCTTCTGATCTTTCAGAAATTCATTTTTTTCCTATCAGATATCAGCCTTTTAGAGAAAAGAATCTATACGATCTATATAGCAGTACACCGTTAGCTAATATTGCTTCACTTCAATTAGGTTAAAGGGCCAGGTGCAAATAACTATTTCATATCTTTATGTGTTCTCTAAGTTTCTTATGATGAAGTCATTGAGAGGTTAATTTATTCAGAAACACTTATTTCATGTGTCCAGTCTGCTGCCACCCTCCTTTTTTGTGGTTACAATATTTAGGTTAAGGTTCTTGATTTCCCACATTACAGTGAATCTTACCTTTCCTTGCTTTTCAACTATTCGATCATTTTTAACCTCTTTTGCAGTCTTTTTCAGTGTTTACCTAATATTACAATGACTTGTGCATTTGTCTGCTTCCCTTGCTGGGTAGCAAGCCCTTAGAGGACAGATGATAGATCTCACATATATTAAGTGCCAAATAAATGTTTTTTGAATTGAAATGCTTCTGGATTGGGTGTTTCTGGATATCAACCACACTTGGTAAACACTCTCTGAATGTTAAGGGGAAATAGACTCTATGCACAGGCATCTACTCTTCAACTAATGTAAGAATGTGTGTATGTGTGTGTGTGTGTATGTCAGCAAAAATAAATAACAAAACAAAGGTAAAGAAGTGTTTATTCACATATTCGACAAATATTTATTGAGAAACTTTTGCTATTGTACTGGGTGCTGAGAAGGCAATGATGAATTAAACAGAATTGGTCCCTGTTTTTATAGAGTTTATAGATGGCAGGGAACCCAAATATTAAGCAATGCTTATCCAGAAATTTAATAATTTACCATTGTGAGACATGCTCTGCAAGAGAAGTACTGGGTGCTATAGGAATGGATAATAGATGAGACTTAGTTTAAAGAATCGGGTGTTATGGTAAACTTTGAGCTGGCAATATGTGGTTATTACCTTGGTAAATTACTCCTCTCCAATTGGATGTAATTTTGACAAAACTTTCAGACAAGATGTTCGATCTTTGCCCCAAAGTTCAATATGTACCCCTAAGTAGATAATCAGGTGCTCTCTCCTGGGAAGATAATTTTTGAACCGAGTGATCCAAGGACTGAAAAACGGCTTGAGTGTGTATAGATGGTGGTGACCAGAGAGACTGCCAGTAGCTTTTACCACCTTGATTTCTAAAAGAGTCTTGGTTACTTTCTTTTCAGAGATCTAGATCTTTAGCTTTTTTCTGTGACTCTGTGAGCTATCTCAAGCTCTCACAGCAAATTTTTCTCTTTCTCTTTTTTTGCACAAGTAAGCCGAGTAAGTTCATGTTACCTGCAAATTTATAACCCTTGTACTGGATGCTCATGATCTCCAGAGCTGCATTTAGACAAGACATTTTTCTAAAATTGATATACAAAAGTTAGAACAGAGGCAGCATTACAGGTTGGACAAAGAGCAGGGGCAAAGGAACAGAGCGAGAGAGTTGTGTTCAGCTACACCTTTCTCTGACAGGAAGTAAAGAATTAGGCCTTCTTGGAAGAACAAAAGGGTAAGGCCAGGTAGAGTGCTAGTTGCAAATACTGAAATCTGCCTTCTGAATTAGCAAAACTGGAGAAACTACATAAGCTAACATTCTACAGCTTCTTCTCATTCTTCTTACCTAGTTTTGGACTCACCCAGAGCATCTACCACCAGCCCTAAATGCCTATTACTAAAATGTTCTTTAAAGTACCACTGATTCTTAATTACATATGTTAATTATATATGTTAATTATATATGTAATTATATATGTTTGTTTCCACTATCGATTGCTGCATTATAACCAACCCCAAACTTAGTAACTTAAATAATGACAACATCTATTTTGCTCACAAATCTTCAACTTGGGGAGGGGTTGGTAGAAACAGTGTATTTTTCTTGCACTTAGTTTCAACTGAGGCAGTTCAGTTCAAAGCCTGAGGCTTAGAATCATCTGAAAGCTTGCTTTTTCATGTGTCTGGTGGTTGATTTTGACTGTTAGCTGGGATTTTATCTGGGGTTGTTGAGCGGCATACCTACATGTGCTCCCTCATGTGATCTGGGGTTGCTCACAATTTGGTGGCTGGGTTACAAGGGCAAGGGGTTGAGGAGAGCCGGGTAAAATCTAGCTTTCATAAACTAGAGTTTTCTAACTTGTTTTTGGAAGTCAGCAGGATTGCTTCCACCACTATTTATTAGAATCAAGTCATTAAGGTTGTCTCATATTCAAAAAGAGAATTAAACTCTATTTTTTAATGAGAAGACTGTCGAAAAATTTTGTGGAAAGTTATAGAACCACCACCAAGGCAATATTACTTCTACATATCTATTCCTTTTCTCTCTAATAAATTAAAATAAGTAAATTCATTTTGGAGGCAGTATTCTCTTACTAGTAAAATACATTCCTAACAAATCAGATTTTCTTTGAGGCAACGTTAAATGGCTGATGACTCATATACCTTGTAATGAGCATAGTTTAATGTCTTTTAAATATTTATGTGTTTAGCTCCACTGAAAGTTACTTTTTTTATCACTTTCATTTTCTCATAGAGATTAAAAAGTTTAGTTTAGATTTTGGAAACTGGGTTGTCACTCTGTAAACATGAAAAAAAAAAGTCTCAGGGTGTTAGGGGCAGATGGAAGATAGAATCTGGAAGTTTACTATGTCTACGCTTATGACAGACCATTGGTTATAGCAAATGAAAATAGATTTCCCAAACCTAACATATTAAATTCAATACATTTCTCTGTGGTAATAACAGACAGAAATTTCAGTTATAATAGACCATCCTGAGCCTTTATGTCCACCACTAGACATTCTAAAGATGAATGAGTTGGTAAAAGAAAGTTGGTATGTTTGAAGGCATTTCACATTAATTACTGTTATTTATAAGAAAATCATCTGTACCGTGATTTCCTAAAAATATCTTTAAATTAAATAAATTCTAAATTTGAGGTTTTTATGTCAAGAATTTTTTTCTGATTATAACTAGGATATTCCTCTTTTGAGCATCTTGAATTCTTATAAAAATTAATTCTACATTTCCTAATGTATGATGATTTTTATAAAAAAGGATCGTTAGAGGCAAGATGCACATTTTTGGTGTTTTAGATAGACAGATATATAAATTAAGTATAAGGTTCTGGTTGTTGAGGAAAGTGGGGGAGCAAAAGGTCCCATTAAACTTCAAATTAGCTGAAGATATTTTAAGTATGGACTCAGCAAATTAAAATATTCACAACTGCTGTGTGTTGTTCAAATAGTGGCCAGATTAAGCAATTTTATTAACTGAAAAAGTCATGAACTGAATTCTCTACTTTTCACTATGTTGAGAATTCTAGCCAAGAATCTTGTTTTCTTTGGACCATTAAATTTCAGCCCTCTTTTTCCCCAGGGGACACTTGAGAGTCAGAATGAAACTTTGCTGGGTGCCAACCTTCACACCGAGTGCTTTGAGTGAATGTGCCTAGCCAGAAAGGGGAATAAGGCATCGTGAGAAAATGTCTAGCTTGGTGCTTATAACCATTGTAGGTCATGGCATATGCCAAAAATATATAATATAAAATTCCAGTCTACAGAACACTTCCCAAAAGCATTTCCTTTAAATTCAGTTAGAACTTCATAATAAAGTAGATTTTCAAGTGTATCTACAGGCCAAACTTCTACTTCTAGGCTTTTGTTGATGACAGTGATGATGATGATGATGATGATGATGATGATGATGATGATGATGAAGATGATTGCATAGATTAGGATTTTCAAAGTATTTTCACTCACAGAAACCCCATGAGGTAGGTATTTACCAGAATTTGGCTATTAGACCTCAAGTGATATAGAATTTATAGAACTGTGAGCATAGTTTTTCTCTACTACTTAAAACCTTTTGGTGGCTTTCTATCTCAGAATAAATTTCAAACTCCCATAGAATGGTTTCTATGTTCTAAATGATGTGCCCTTTGCTTACCTGCAGGTAATCTATAACCATCCTATAATAAACTGTGTTTGTAGCTTGCTTTCTCCTTATTTAGCTGGTTTATATGGAAACTATATATGCTAAACATTTTTCTATGCAAACATTTTTATGGGTGTGCTATCATTTATTTCATTAATCTACTATAGTTGGACAATTAAATTATTTACAATTTTCTAAATATAAAGATTTAAATTTAAAATATGCTTATATCCTTAATCTTTTCCTTAGGATAAATTCATATAATATTATTTATTTATTTAGTTAGTTAGTTAGTTACTTGGCAGAATTATTAGAGTAATAGGTATGTATGTTTAAAGCTCTCTAGAAAACATATGCAATTTATACATCCATGACAGTATTCAAAACTACCCATATTCTGATTTCTTCACTAAACCTAATTTTTGTCATTATTCTTGGTTTTGGATAATTTAATAGGTAGGAAATTGTACTTTGCTTTTTTATTATTATTAAGCAGGCTTAAAGACTCTGATTTATGGCTGTTGGTAATTCTTTTGTTAATTGCCTGTTCTTAACTTCTATTGGGGAATCCATCTTTTTCTTATGATTTTATGTAAGCTTTTTATATGAAAACACACCAGTATTAATTTTCTCATATTTATAAACATCCATAAAAGTTACTAGATAAGAGCAAATAAAAAAAATTAACAAAGGTATAATAGGAAAATGTTTTCCTTTGAATTGGCTGGTGTTCTAAAGACCACCAACTAATTACATATGGCAGAATATTGTTTTAGTTGGCACACTCAAATTGGGTAAATTGAGAGGTGTTTAATAATGGTAGTATTATAAAGGTTTTGATAGAATTTAGAGAGATATAAGGGACAGTGGGAATTTCCTCCCCAAAGATTAGCAACACAGTGTCCTTATCACCCTTTGCCCTTTGATCTCATCACCATAGACTATGCTCTCTTTCTTTACCTGAAGGGTAAAGTTACCCTGAAAGGGTTAAGAAGAGAATAGACATAAATCTCTGGAAAGGGAGTGTTATTTGGAAAGTACCACCACTGCTGGGGGATGCAATAATTCCAAAATACCACAAGAGGGGAGGCAAAAAGAATAAATCTTCCAATGTTATTCTCTTCCCTTCCTCCATTGACAAAACCCAACTAGAAATCAGAGAAAAAGAAAGGTTTTGATGTAGTCCATATAGGTCAACCTCTTAGGGCACCAAACAAAATGAAAAAGAGTAGAGTATAATATGTAGGGACAAATGGTTTCAGCACAATGGAATATATTAATCTAGTGTTGGTCTCAAAAAGGTTCAGGTCTGCAGCCTTGCCACTTAACTGTTATTTAACATCTATGACCTTCATCTGTAACATGAGGATAAATAGATATCACAAAAATTGTAGCCATCTCATACAATTTTTTTGACAGTTGAAGGAGTTAAAACACTTGATACAGTCTTGGCATCTAGTGTAGGTTGTGTGTTTGAGGATCTAAGGAAGCTGGGGTGTTTTCTTTCATTAAGCTCTTCTTTCTCTTTACCTTTTCCTTTGTCCTTTAATAATCCCCACTTCTACCTTAGCCTGGTTGCTGGTTAAGATTTACCTGGGCATCCAGAATGTAAATAACCAGGGTTAACCCTAGTCCTTACCTCTGAACTCAGTTGGAGAGCTAGTGATGGCTCCCACCCAGTATTCAGACTATTTTCCAGTAGTCCTCTGACCACTGACTTATGGGAGGCTTTGAGCTATCCTAGGCCATGTTCCCAGTATTTTATCATATTCCTCTACTCTGAGTACTTTTCAGTTATGGCACATATACTTAGGAAGTCTTTACCAGAGAAGCTTTTACTTGCTCAGAGAAATTATGAAGTAAAATAAATCCATCCCCCAAAAGGAAGTTTTTTCTTGTTCTCATATAATAATCCTATGAGATGAGTCTTTAGAAGCTATCTAGAGACTTTTGTTTCAATGTTTGCTTACTAAATAAAAATAGAACAAAATATTTAATCCAACAAAATAAATATATGAAGAGGTTTGTGTAATTGAGTATGCATTAATATATAGAGGTGTAGGTGTTCTTCAGATATTCTAGATAACAATTTGCAACAAAAAAACATATCTTATTTTGGAGTGTTAGTGGAAGAATTTCCCAATCAAAACTAGAAGAAATTTCAATTATACAATTATAAGCAAACATTACTTACTGAAGC
The DNA here is from genome assembly GCA_030015415.1 of Cynopterus sphinx. Classification (NCBI taxonomy): domain Eukaryota; kingdom Metazoa; phylum Chordata; class Mammalia; order Chiroptera; family Pteropodidae; genus Cynopterus; species Cynopterus sphinx. The sequence goes on along the minus strand of CM057391.1, from coordinate 48,202,387 downwards.
CTTTATTTGTCTGTGTGTTAATTTTCTAAATTTCACTGTTGATTATTATTTTCTGAATAAAGTAAGGATAATTCTATATACAATTATTACCACTTTAATACTCGCTAATAAGTATGAAATTGACACATTTGTGTTTACTGATATTTATTCAAGGCATTGATATCTAACTTGAGTTGGCATTTTGAAAAGAATAAATTCTGACTAATGAATATTAGCATAATGTGATCATGCATATGCTGAGACATTCCCTCCTTCTGCTTTATGGAGATTTTAGATTATTCTAAGAAGCAACTTTAGTTTTTATGTATTAGCTTATAATATTTGTATAGGACTAGAAAAAAGGAATTGTTGAGAGAGAAATTTATACTGTATTTAATGACAATAAATATTAGAGATATAGTTGTGGTTTATCTATTACACAGTAGGAAATGTAAATGTATGCATGACATTATTGGTAAAATTATTTTGCCTTTAAGTTTTGCCTTTTAAGTTTTCCAATTTGAATTAATGATTCCAGAGCTCAGAGACTTGTCTAGCAGATTAAGGTAGATTTTGGAAAATTGAGTATTTATTCAGCTCTTTTACCAGTGATGTACTAGAGCCAGTTAATGTTCACTTATGAGAGATAATATTGTATTCAAAAATTTTGTGAGCAGCAATTAAACCTAATTACTATTAATAATTAAATTATATAATTTTATAATCATATAAATTATATTTAAAAGCAAAGGTAATAGGCTTCCAGTTAAGATGGCATAGTAGGTAGATGCTGTGCTTACCTCCTATCATGCTCACATAAAAATTACAACTAACCTACAGAACAATCATCATTTGGAGTAACCTGAGGTCTGGCTGAATAGAAGTCCTACAACTGGGGACATACATAAAAGGCCACTTTGAGATTGGTAGGAGGGGCAGAGATGTCCTACTCACATGTGTGGCAGTTGAGAATCAAGGGAAATCTCAGCAGCAGAGGTTCCTCCAGAAAAGCAAGGGGTTTCAGCCCCACAATGGGTTCAGAAGCCCTCCAGTGCCAAGAAGAGAAGTCTTTACAACCTCTGACTGTGAAAACCAGCAGAGACTGTGGCTGAGTAAAATAAGGCTGCAGGAAACACAGGGCCCATGTCTAGACTTACCACTGACAGACTCACTCCCTCTGACCTCCAGTGCTGGAACCACAGTACAAAAGTGCCAGGGATATATAAGGAGGGATTGAAATATTTGGCTTCAAGGCTAGGGCTGGATGGGCAGCTTTCTCTCACACAGAAGTGCTGGAAAATTCCCTTCCCCTTCCTGTGTGCAGATGTAGACAGCCATATCTAAGTCTCCATCAATATGCTCAACAATGGTCACTCTCACCTTTATCATTTTCTGACACCCACTCCCACCCAATCTGCAGGCCCACAAGCAGCTTCTAATGGATTTTACACACACACACACACACACACACACACACACACACAAACACAAACACATACACACACACATACACACACACACACACACACACACACACAGCTTGACCTGGAGGATGTTGTGAACTTTCTTAAATTTCTCAAAGATTCAAAAACTTTAAATCAGCAGCATGTGGTTTTGGCATGCCCCATACCTCTTGCTGAGCAGCCCCAAGCCAGGTACTAGCAAGAGCCAACCTCAGTTTCTGGCTCAGCCTTTTGAGGCACCTCTAAGCCTAGCACAGGTGGCAGTCATCTGTAGATTAATTGGTTACTCTTGCCAGGTGGCTCTGGGCAGTGTGCAGGCTGTGGCTGAACTTGGCCTGTGGTGGGGCCCCTCCCAGCAAGGTCTGGGGATAAGTGGAAATAAAGCACCACCTTGGGTTGCATTGAAAGATGACAGTCTTAAAGAGTAGACTAGACAGATTCCAGTGCTCTGCTAAAATGAATCTTGTTTTGTAGGGTCAGCTGCTCTGTGGCTAGTCCTCACAATCAATCAGCACGAAAGTCAATTTCTCCCACTGATGTACAAACAGTAACTAAGGCTCAACTACAATAGGAGGACACACATAATCTATACAAGGGACACACCTGGAGCGCCCAGCTCAGTTGACCAGAGAAGCCTGCACCACTGGGTCCCCCAGGATACCTACAACATGAGACTACTCTACTAAGACAGAGACTTAGGAACCTTACCAAAAACATAGACACAAACACAAAAAAGCAACCAAAATGGGGGGTGGGGGGAGCAAAGAAACATGTCCCAAATGAAAGAACAGAGCAAAGTTTCAGAAAAAGAATTAAATGAATTGAAAGCAAGCAATCTAATGATACAGAGTTCAAAACACTGGTTTTAAGGATGCTCAAGGAACTTAGGGGAAGAGTAAATGAATTAAGTGAGAACTTTAACAAGATGGGAAATATAAACACAAAAATAGAAAACATTAAAAAGAATCAGTCAGAAATAAAGAATACAATAACTAAATTAAGGATACATTAGAAAGACTCAATAGTAGATTAAATGAAGCAGAGGATCAAATCAGTGATTTAGAAGAAAAGGTAGCAGAAAACACCCAGTCAGAACAGTGAAAAGAAAAAAAAAATTTTTAATGAGAATAATTTAAGGGGCCTCTAGGAAAGCATCAAGTGTACCAACATTTACATAATATGGGTATCAAAAGAAGAAGAGAGAGAATAAGAAATTGAAAACCTATTTGAAGAAGTAATGATGGAAAATGTTTCTAGCCCAGTGAAGAAAATACACATATAACCACAGGAAGCACAGAGAGTCTCAAATAAATTGAACCCAAAAAGGCCCAGAGCAAGACACAACAAAATTAAAGTTCCAAAACTTAAAGACAAAGAGAGAATCTTAAAAGCATCAAGAGAAAAGCAATTAGTTACCTACAAGGGAGCTCCCACAAGACTATCAGATGATTTCTCAACAGAAACTTTGCAGGCCAAAAGGGATTTGCATGAAATATTCAAAGTGATGAAAAGTAAGGACTTACAACCAAGATTACTTTAGATTTGAAGGGTGGATGAAGAACTTCCCAGACAAAAAAGAAAAAAGAAGCTAAAGGAGTTTATCTACACCAAGCCAGTATTATAAGAAATGTTAGAGTGACTTATTTAAGAAGAAGAAAAAAAAGAAAAAATATGTATAATAAAATGGCATAACTACATATCTATCAACAGTTACTTCAAATGAAAAAGGATTAAATGTGCCAATCAAAAAATAAGGTGGCTGCATGGGTAAGAAAATGAGACCCTCACATATACCGTTCACAAGAGACTCACATTAAATCAAAACACACATACAGGTTGAAAGTAAAGGGATGGAAAAAAAATATTTCATAAAAACAGAATTGAAAAAAAATCTGGAGTAGCATATTTATATCAAAGACTTTAAAACAAAGGCTATAACAAGTGACAAAGAAGAACCCAGTAATCCCACTTCCGAGTATTTGTAGGAAGAAACCCAAATCACTATATTTAAGAGACATGTGCTTCTATATGTTCATTACACCATTATTTACAATAGCCATGACAGGGAGGTAACCTAGGTATCTATGGAAGAATGGGTCAAGAAGAGGTGGTTCATATCTATAACAGAATATTACTCAGACAGAAAAAGGATGAAACCTTGCCACCTGCACAACAAGGATGGACCTAGAGCGTGTTGTGCTGAGTGGAATAAATTGGACAAAGACAAATGCTATATATTTCACTTACATGTGAAATCGGAAGAACAAAATGAAACAGAAACACTCATAGATACAGAGAATATTTTGAGAGTAGCCAGATGAAAGGGGGGTGAAGGGTGAAAAAGAGGAAGAAATAAAGAAATATAAATTGGTATTTATGAAATAGTCATGGAGATGTAAAGTATGGCATAAGGAATATAGTCAGTAATAATGTAAAAACTATGTATGATGTCAGATGGGTATGAGATTTACTGGGGTGTTCACTTTGTAAGTTATATGAAAGTCTAATCACTGTGTTGTACACCTGAAACTAATATAATATTGTATGCCAACTATAACTGAAAAAAATATATTTAAAGCAAAAAAAAAAAGAACCTCAAAGGTAATAAATGCTCAAAACTCCCCATTTCTTTAACATTTTACTATATTATCTATGCTTTTGGGGTTATTTACATTTGTTGTATTTGCATGGTAAAAGTACTATATACTGATATTGTGCATCTTTTCCCAACCTCACATTCAATAATATTATGTTGGAAGATTAAAACTGGCCATAGAGAGAACATTTATACCATGGAAATAAGCAAATGCTAAAAATCAAAACTGCATTTATTGTCTTATTGGTTATTTGGACTTGAGAAAGTGATGGAGGAAATGCTAATAATGTAGATTAAACCTAAAAGTGTATTGTCTCTGTATTATATTGTGAATAATACAAAGAAATACTCTTCCAGTTTTCAAAACATATGAGTCTACACAGAAATCATTTATGTTATTGGTGAATGAATGAAGATTCAACATATGTCATCACTATTTACTTTCTTACTTGTTTACATACAGAAAATATCAACCAACATTCACTCAGAATGCTTGCCAATGGCATGTGGGTTATTTTGCTAAATCAGGTAGTAATCAAACATTTATTTGTAGTCTTAATTTTGTAACATTATTGTTAGTAATAGAAACTTATAGTAGATTTTGTAAGAAATAGTAAATCTCAGAATTATAGGTGTACAGAAGTTTAGTATCACATATTTTGTTATTATTTCTAAACTTCATGTTACAATTCTTTCTGTTAGTTTATAATAAATGCATGTACACAAAAAAAATGCATACTTTTTTTGCAGAGAGCTAGCCGTTAAGCAGTTACCAACACACAATTGGGTGTTATTAGTCCTAAAAACAAGTCTGAAAAACTCTGCATCTTGACTCGACATATCAATTTTAGGTTTGTGAAGACACACAAAGAGATTAAAATATTTTATTAAAAATTTTTTGACTTCAGAAATATCATGAAGACTTTTAGGAAACATTATTGTCATAGCATTTTTACTTCAATAGCTATTTACTTGTTTTTTCTTTAAAAAAAGGCTATTTATAAGTTAGTCTTAGTATTTATATTTCTGTAAATAGTAAATTAAAATTTTAACAATAAAATTTTAGTAAATTAGTAAATAGTAAAGCAAATTTAGTTGAATTTAGACTTTCTATCCAGTCATTTGTTTGTTTATTCATTTTGGTTCATGTTTTCTAACTAAGTAATTCAAAATATTCAAATCATGGATGTTACCTATTACATCCCAGAGTTGCATTATGTACCTATGTGTTTAAATAGATTGGATATAGATACAGATGTAAATATAAATTTATAGGTAATTGTACATAGACCAAAATGACATGATATGTTCCTAAAAGTGAAGAACATTCACTTCTATGCACTGCTCTGTTTAGAAGTGAAGAACTGCAGTATGTTCAGATGAGAATGCTATGGAATATAAAAAGATTTATAACATGTCACACAAGGACTGAATAATGAAACGAAACAGTCAACCTGCAGTAATGAAAACTTGGAAGACCTGCAAATATTGGAAAGTTTAAAAAAAAATGTTGGAGAAGGGCTTGGTTTACTCTGGGTGGTTTCAGAGACCTTGAACTCTGGGTGGTTTTCCTCAATGTATGGGATTGTAGGAGGAGGATTTGGCATAATATAAGAAGAATTATCTAATAGCTAGAACTGTCCAAAATTAAAACGTGCCTCCTAAAGAGGCCAAGAGTTGTTATAAATGGGATTCAGATGATCTTTGTGGTTACCTTTCCAATTCTGTAATTCTATGAATCACCTCACTTCTCACTTATGTATTAAATCCAAAGGAGAAGCTTGCCCTCATAAATGTTTCTACTTAACTGAAAACTGGCTGAATATGCTGGTTCAGGAAGTTAAAAAATGAAATTAGCTTTTCAAAAATGATAACTGAAGTGTACATATAATTACATACTACTTTTAAATAAATAAATTCAGGTAAAATCCCATTGGAACAAGTCCCCATGCAAAGATGTGTTCTCTACAACAAAAGTGTTTCTGTATACTAGAAGTAGCATATAACACATGATTCCTGTGATGTATTAACAGTAGATGATATACTATTGTATATCATTTTCCTTTTTACTCATTAAATTTTCAATATAATTATTTTATAGCTTTAAAAAGGGTGCAGGGAAGAGAAGAAACATTCAAAAACACTGTTTGAACTGAGTTACCACTGGCAAGCTATTCCAAGTATCACATGCAATTTCTTAGGACATAAGAAATGAGTGATTTTTTTCCTTCTACTTTTAAAATTCATTATATCTTATAGGGGCCAATTATATCCTTCAAATCAGTGTTTTATTTGAAAAAGATTACAGATCACATGAACAAAAATGAATCATGACTGGCAGATTGGAATATTAATTAGATTTGGCATGGAGCTATATATAATTATGTACTGAAAGGATCTGTGTTGATTAATAATGCTTACCAGATTTATAAAGTTTCTGTTCACCAGAGAAAAGATACTGCCATATTAAGCTATTATAGATTAGATGTTTATATTTTTAACCCCCTAATTAACAATTCTTGATTTTTACGATGGTTGAAATTTTTAATATTATTTTTACAGGAAAAAAAAATATTTTCCAGAATCAGAAATGTCAAATGAATATTCCAGTTTTATCCTTAAGTCAGTTTAGAATATAAATAACAAAGATTCACGAGATAGCAAAAGAAATGTGGAGAAAGCTTTTGAAGTATATCATTGTCTTGAATTTAAATTCAGGAAAGTGCCTTTTGGTGCCCACTTTATGAAAACATATCATCATTGTTTGCTAAACAATGAAAGCAGAGAGAAAATGCACTTAGTTTAGTTTTAATTTAATTAAACTTAATTTTTTTAAGCATCAGAAACAGAAAAGAAAAACATTAAATGAAATGAATGGGTAAAATTTGCTAAGATTATAAAACAATACAACCAAACAATCTTTCTCTGGGGTAAGTTTTACAGTCTCAGAGGTTCATGGCTGCAGTATCCAGGCTACTGCTTGGAGCAGTCCATTCAGGATAAAGCAAACCTCATACTTTCTCCTCAGATAAGAATAGAAAGGAAGGAGAATATGCAAGGAGAGAAAGAAGGAAATAGAACACTTTCTTAAAGTTTTAGAGAGGAAATAAAAGCTGAAATGAACCAAGATAAAATCAAAGCTCCTTAAGATCTAGCTACCAATCCAGTCAACTCACAAATGAAGTAGAAACTTGAAGAACTAGGTGTGATATTACTGCATCTCTTATCCTGGATTTGTTTCTTTTCTTTACAAATTGGCTATTCAGGGACATTTTCAGAAATAAGTCATATCTAGTTTCTATAATCTAGGAAAGTGCCTCATTTCAATAAAATCCACTCTAGCTCAAAATAATCTGTGAACCATACTTACAGAGGAGCTTCACCAGCACACATTTGTTTCCAGTGTCATACAACACTGTAGGTCACAGTCTAACTGAAGGTATGCAAGTGTGGAGAATAAAGCACAAGTACCCATTATCAGGAAAAAACTCAAGAAAAATGCCCCTCTGGCGAGGTCCACAGCATTCTTTTAATATGTAGAGGTCAGTGTGTTGTATCTCTTAAGAAACAGTTTAATCAAACGCTAATTTGGGGACCTCCATGATGATAGACTATAAGGTTTACAAAAAAAAAAGTGCATGAATATATCAGTATGTAAGTAAACATATTGAATATGGACTTGCAGAGAAAAGTATCTACGTGCCTCTCTCTCCTCCTCCTCCTCCTCCAACACATACACACTACATACACACATAAACATTAAAAGGAAGTTGTTGGATAAAGCTAAATTTCTTTGTCATTTTTGTCATCGTTAACAGCTAAGTGATGGTGATGGTGATGGTGGTCATGACTATTACCTTTCAAGTGATAGTAAAAATTTTATCCATCTTAGAGTAATTTAAATAAGAGGCAAGCTCATTCATCTATTCTGAAGGGTTATAATGAATATTTGATTATAGAAACTTAGCATTTACCCTTCATGGGTCAATGGATAGGTGAGTCTTAAAACCTTTTTAAGGGAAGATTATTCTAACAGAAACTTCCTCCAAGTACCCTGCCTTTCAAAGACCCAAAGCAATATTTCACATTTCTTAGAAGAAATAAGGTTAAATGTGGGGAAAGTGCAGATAAACAATATCATTTACATGGAAATCATCACTTCAAGTTAATAAAAATGTGATTTTTCTGGGAAGAAATAGAGATGGAACTGATTTTTATGATATTAAAGGCAAGAAATTTTATATAAAAAGCTTGTTCGCATGGCGCTGTTACAATTTAATGCCATAAAAATAAAGTTGCTAAACCTTACACCCAAGGAAGATTATTTCTTAGTGTTTAATAATTATTTTTATGCTGTAAACACTGTGCTATTAATTATTGAAATTACCAATGTATCTTAGCTGAAGAGGAATTATAAAGTTTATGATAGTGCATAACAAATTAATTATGCACGCACTTATATGAGTATGTATGTAGATAGATAACTAGACAGATGTGTTTATATATGTGTGTTTGTGTGATATGCATATATTGCTTTGATTTACACAGGCATAAATCATAGTGATTTAAGTAGCTAAAATACATTTTAGCAGTTAAAACACATAAATTAGCAATTTATGTTCCAAATTATGAAAAGAGAGAAGAGATACTCCTGATATCAGACAGGCATGGAAAGCAAACCTGACTTGGGCCAGTGGAGAGCTATATACTTATATCCAACCTCACAGGATTTTATATACTTGCATGCTTTAAACGCTGTCACCTGAGGGTCTGGCTTCCAATTAGCCTGAATGTAGGTGTTGACTGAGATCTTTTCCTTTGGAACATTTGAATGGCCTTGACACCAACCAACTACAGAAAGCTGTTAGAAATAAAATAGGCTACTTGGACAATCACAAAGGTTTGAGAGACAATCATGAGTTAAATGATAAGATTCATCTTCTATATAAGTCCAAAGAGATGTAGCCACTTCATTTAATGCATAGAAACCAACATGGAGAGTTAAGCAAAAGAAAGAAGCAAAGGAATATGTTCCAAATGAAAGAACAAGAGGAAACCTCAAGGGTGGGGAAACTTAAACAGATATAAGTAATTTACCTGATAAAGAGTTTAAAGTAGTGGTAGTAAAGATGCTCACTAAACTTGGGAGAAGAATGGAAGAACACACTAAGAACTTCAACAAAGAGAAAACATCAGAAAGTTTCAAACAGAAGTCACAGAACTGAAGAATACAACAACTGAATTGAAAACTACAGAGTTTCAATAGAAGAAGACAGGATTGATAAACTCAAAGGCAGGGCAGAGAAACTCAATCACCAAAAAAGAAAAAAAAGAATGAAAAAAGATGAAGATAACTTAGGGACTTATGGGACAACCTCAAACAGACTAACATTTGCATTATAAGAGTTCCAGAAAGAGAAGAGAGAGAGAGAGAGAAAGAAAGAAGTAGAAACATATGTTAATAAATAATGGCTGAAAATTTCTCTAACCTGGGGAAAGAATCAGACATCCAGATCCAGGAAGTCTAGAAAGTTCCAAATATGGTGAACCCAAAGAGATCCATGCCAAAATGCATTTTAAATAAATGTCAAAACTTAAAGACAAGGAGAGAACCTTAAAAGCAGCAAGAGAAAAAAAATTTGTTGCATACAAGAGAACCTCCATGAGACTATTAGGTTTTTCAGCAAAATCTTAGCAGGCCAGAAGAGATACATTGCAAGTGCCCAAAGAAAAAAATTCCACCAAGAAAATGCTACACAGAAAAGTTATTATTTGGAATTAAAGAAGAGGTGGCTTTCTATACAAGCAAAAGCTAAAGAGTTCATCACCACTAACCTATCCTTAAAAGAAATGTTAAAGAGATTTTTTTAAAGAGGCTATCCTGGCTTTACATAGTGGGTACCTTCTTATTTGTATGTTGAGTCCGAGAAAGCTTCATTTCCAAGTGAATTACAGCCAGGAGGTCCACATAATCAGTTGCATATCAAATTGGTGCATTTTGAAAGAATGATGTGAAACATATCATTGAAACAAGAGAGTTTAGCATTGTGTATCCAGAAAATTACTTAATAACAAATAAATTATCAGTTCATTTGTTACATAATCCATCATTATAGTAATATATCTGTGTGGTGGCTGGAAGCTTGGACTTGGGGTTGTGGAGCAGCAGAGAAGAAAACATAAATGCCTCTATTAAGAAAACATAAATGTCCTATGTTAATACCACCAGGGAATAGATAAAACAATCAAATAAAAACACTACAGCAGACTTTTAGTTAAATGTGAGAAATCGAATATTTCTCTCCAATCTCTACTGAAACACAATAAACATTACCACAAAATGATTAAAAAAGGTATAAACCTTCAATAACAAAGAGGATCAGGGAGAAGATGACTCTGAACATGTTATATCATCAAGCTTTTAGAAGTGGGGAAAAGGATGAGTAATAACTGATATAACTGAGAAGAGAAAAGCAAACCTCCACAGCCTGCAGGGGGAGAAACAAACAAGACAGGAGTCAATCCACAAGGCAGAGTTCCTAATTCAGAAACTGGGGACACCTGGTGCCTCTGCACAGGGAGTACTGGGATGCAGTTGAAAGCAAGAGGATTGATTGAAAGGCCTACAAATATCAGAGCTCCAAGACCTCTTCTGCTTCTCCCTTAAAAGATGAATGATCCTCCCCTACCCAGCAAAGGTAGGAGCCTTACTATCTGTGGAAACTGACACAGAGAAGTTTGAGATTCAGCAACACCCAGACCAGCAAGGGGAAAACCCACAGGACTGAAAACAAAGATGTTGAGTGAGAGTTAGATGTACAGAAGATGCACCCTCAATTTTCTTTTCCTGCTTAGCTTCTAGAATGCCTGTGGACAGTCTTACACCCTTATATGTGGCATGGTTTCATATGAAAGACCCATAGGTTTGACATTGAATGTTCTTCAGCAAAAAGACTGGTTCTCAGCCTAGTTCTAAGTCAGTAAATGCAATCTGTCTATATAGAGACCAATCAGGTTTGTTGTTGTTGTTGCCTTATTTTTCAATAACAAGTAATAGTCAAGTTTGCACAACATTTGAGGAAAGGCTTCAATATGAAAGACAGATAATAAAAAGCAGAATTTGAAGAAGGAACTCTGAAAAAGTAGAAGCAAAATAAAACTTGGAAAAAAGAATAATTCCCTCAGCAACCTAAGAAGCTATTTCTGTGAAACAAGAAAATGATGTTACAGAAAAGGGAAATTCAGATACCAAAAAAGACCTCTTGAAAATAAAAATATGTATATAATAGCAGAAATTAAAATTCAATAGAAGGTTTGGAACAGAAGGTTGTAGTGTACCAGTTGTTTTCAGAAAATATGGAGAATGAACATAGGAGATAGAAAAGGTTGAAAAAAGAATTCACTACCTGGTTAACAGGAGTACCAGAAGAAGAGTAGAGAAAATGGAAGGAAGGCAATTATCAAATAAATATAAAGAGAATTTCTAATAAATGAAAAATGTAGGCTTCCAGATTAAAAGGACCCACTAAGTACACTGCATACAATGAATGGCAAATGAAAACATGATCGTGAAATTTTAGAACATTCTAAACTTTTTTTTCCGAAAAAACAAAAGAGCATATGTCAGGAATTGAGATAGTATCAGATTTCTCAACAGTAACTGAAAAAGAATACAGAAGAACGATACTTAGAATTCTAAGTTCAGTAAGTGAGTTTTCATTCACTAATGGTCAAACTTTAGAAAATGCATCTCTCATACACTCCTTCTTGGGAAGCTTATGGAAATGTGCATACCAAAATGAGAGGATAGACCTAGAAAGAAGACCCGAGAGCCATAATGAAGTTGCAACCCAGGAGAGAGGTGGAGGAAATTCCCAGGAGAATGATAAAGCAGGGCCTGGAGGGCTGGCAATCCTATTTGGAATAGGAGAACACTGGGATATCCAGGGTATTGCTAAGATTATGAAGACACTGTTAATGCCTGATGTGTTTGACGATGCTGAAAGCATTCTACGAAGAGTTTGGGAGAAGAAACAATGAAATTTCAGATAGAGAATTACTAAATAAATAGACAAGGTAAGTATTAATTACCAAAATGTTTGAAGAAATAATTGCACAGTAAGTGTATCAGTACCCAATAATAATAATGTAAACCTCAAAAACTATTTATTTAAAGTTAATGATATTATTTTGGGAAGAGGGCAAAAAGAAGAATGGAAGGGAGAGAGAAAATGGGCTAGGGAGAACTAAGTTCTCATCTTCCAGAAGAGAAAACTATGAATAATGGCTAAAGTAGGAAAATAAAGAAATAGCATGGCAAACATATGTAAAAATGTGGGTGTGGAGGGGAAATAAGAAGTGCAGAAAGATGGGGCCTTGTCCTAATCAACTTTTTAAAAACCTAAAAACCTAACCTATAGTAAAATACTCTATTTAAGACCTAAAATAAATTAATAATGGTTTTGGTTTCATATGCAAAAATTTCTCCAGTTAATAATAAAATATGTCATAAATGGTTCCAATACATGAATGTCTTTAAACCAAGAGCTTGCAATTCATAAAGGAAGGAAGTTCTTAGGTAGGAGATCACAAAGCCCTTATTTGATGCCGTTAGAAATGGTATGAAATAAACTCCAAGCCAAGTTAAAGGAGCCATGTGTTAGAAAGATGATGAAAACAGCACTTTTCCATAAAACCTTGCCAAATATCATACCAGACATTTAATGACCAGAAGCCCTTTACTTCCATGGATATGATAATATTTATCAAACAAATTCAGTGCTATATTAAATTTTATATATCTGATTATAATGTCTGTATACCTAAAATAATTACTATAACAGAAAAATAAGACACCAACCAACAACAAACTGTTACCTCTTTCATGAAAATTCATACGTTTAATAAAAAGCAACACAATATTACATGCAATGTATTTCTGATGAATATGACAATCTGTTGAGTAATAAAATATTTAAAAGGAAACCCAAATTTTCTAATTTATAGACTAATCTCAACAGGGTTATCTTTATATTCAAAATACTTCATTCCATTCTTTTTTATATCATTTATTTTTAAATTTATTTATTTATTATTTTTCCATTGTGTTTGACATTCAATGTTATATTAGTTTCCAGTGTACAGTACAGTGGTTAGACATTTATATAATTTCTGAAATGTTCCCCCAATTAGTCTAGTACCCAGCTGTCACTATACATATTTGTACTTTACATCCCTATGACTACTTTGTAACTACCAGTTTAAACTTAATCCCTTCACCTTTTTCACCCAGCCCCTCAACTGCCCTCCCACCTGGCAACCATCAGTTCCTTCTCTATGAGTCTGTTTCTATTTTGTTCGTTCATTTATTTTGTCTTTTGGATTCCACATAAAAGTAAGATCAAATAATATTTGTATTTTTCTGTCTGACTCATTCCACTTAACACAACACCCTTCAGTTCAATCCATGTTGTCGCAAAGTGTAAGGTTTCATTTTTTTTTTATGGCTATGTAATATTTCATTATATATATGTATATATATGTATATATATGTATACACACATATATGTATATATGTATATATGTATATATGTATATATATACACACATATGTGTGTGTATATATATACATATATACATATATACATATATACATATAACCACTTCTTTATCCAATCAACTATTCATGGCCACTTAAGTTGCTTCCATATCTTGGCTACTATAAATAACACTACAATGAATGTATGATTTCTATGGCTAAAATAGAAGTGGTGACAGTGGACATCTTTGTCCTGTTCCTGTAAATCTTTGTGAAGTAGTGTTATTTTTATATAGAACTACCTTAAGATAAATAACCAGATGTCAAATTACTGGGTCATAAGGTAGTTCTATATATAATTTTTTTTGAGGAACCTCCATACTTTTTTCCATAGTAGCTCTATCAAGATGCAATCTCATCAAAAGTGCACAAAGGTTCCCTTTTCTCCAAATCTTTGCCAACACTTGTTTCTTCTATCAAAAGTGCCATTGGTATTTTGATAGGAATTGCATTGAATCTATAGATTGCTTTGAGTAGTATGGACGTTTTAAAGATGTTAATTCTTCCTATCCATGAGCAGGGTATATGTTTCCATTTATTTATATCTTTTTCAATTTTTCTCTTCAATGTCTTGTAATTTTCAAAGCAGAGGTCTTTTACCCGTTGGTTAAATTTATTAATAGTTTTTTTTATATATAATTGTAAATGGAATTTTTTTCTTAATTTCTGTTTCTGATAGTTTATTACTGGTATATAAAAATGCAACTAATTTCTGAAAATTAGTTTTACATTCTGCTAATTTACTTAATTCATTTTTAGGTTCTACAGGTTTTTTGGTGGAATCTTTAGGGTTCACCCTACATAGTATTATGTCATCTGCAAATGATGACAGTTTTACTTCTTCCTTTCCAGTATGGATGCCTTTTATTTCTTTTTATTATATGATTTCTATGGCTAAAATAGAAGTGGTGAGAGTGGACATCTTTGTCCTGTTCCTATTTTTAAGGAAAACACTTTTAGCTTTTCACCACTGAGAATGTTAGCAGTGGGTTTGTCATATATGGCCTTTATGATATTAAGGTATGTTCCCTCTATTCCCACTTTGCTGAGAGTTTTCATCATACGTGATGAACTTTTTCAAATGCTTTTTCTGCATCTACTAATATGATGTTATTTCTATCTTTCATTTTGTTTATTGGAGTATTACATTCATTGATTTGAGGATACTGAACCAACCTTGAATTCCAGGAATAAACCCCACTTATCATGATTTTTTTGATGTCTCTCTGAATGCAGTTTTGTTGGGGATTTTTGCATTTATGTTCAGTAGGGATATTGGCCTAAATTTTCTTTTATTGTAATGTCTTTGCCTGGTTTTCGAATCAGGATAATGCTATTCTCATAAAATGAGCTGGGAGCCTTCCTTCCTCTTGAATTTTTGGAATAGTTTGAAAATAATAGGTGTTAATTCTTCTTTGAATGTTAGACAAAACTCTCCTCTGAAGTTATCTGTTTCAGGATGTTTGTTTAGAGTTTTTTTGATTACTGATTCAATTTTTCTAGCAGCAATTGATATGTTCACATTTTCTGTTTCTTCTTGATTCAGTTTTAGAAGATTGTGTTTCTAGAATATTTATCCATTTCTTCCAGGTTGTCCAATTTGTTGGTATATACATTTTCATAATATTTTCTTATAATTCTTTGTATTTTTGTGGTGGCAGTTGTCACTTCTTTTTCGTTTCTAATTTCTTTATTTGGCTCCTCTTTTTTTCTTGATGAGTCTGGTTAAAATTTTATCAATTTTATTTACCTTTTCACAGAAGCTGTTCTTGGTTTCTTTGATCTTTTTTATTGTTAATTTGGATTGTACATCTTTTATTTCTGCTCTGTTCTTTATTATTTTCTTCCTTATACTCACTTTGGGTTTTGTTTGCTGTTCTTTTTCTAGTTCTTTTAAATGTAAGGTGAGATCATTTATTTGAGATTTTTCTAATTTCTTAAATAGGCCTGTATTGCTATGAATTTTCCTCTTAGAACTGCTTTAACTGTGTCCTATAGATCTTGTGTTATTGGTTTCATTTTCATTTGTCTCAGAGTATTTTTTTATTTCTTCCTTGATCTCATTGTTAATCCATTTATTCTTTAATAGCATGTTATTTAGCTTCCAGGCGTTTATGTGTTTTTAATTTTTTTTTTGTAATTGATTTCTAGTTTCATACAGATGTGGATGGAAAAGGCACTTGATATGATTTCAGACTTTTCAGTTATTGAGATTTGTTTTGTGGCTGAAGGTGTGGTCTATTTTGGAAAATGTTTTATATGCTCTTGAGAAGAATGTATATTTTGCTGCTTTGTGGTGAAATACTCTAAACACATCAACTATATCTATCTGGTCTAATGCGCCATTGAAGGCCATCGTTTTCATGTTAATTTTCTGCCTAGAATATCTATCCATTGATGTCAATGGGTTGTTAAAGGCTCCTACTATGACTGTATTATTGTCAATATCTCCCTTTATGCCCATCAATATTTGCTTTATATATTTAGGTTTTCCTATATTGGGTGCATAAATGTTTACAATAGTTATATCTTCTTATTGGGTTAATTCCTTTATTATTATTATAACTTATTATAACCTTTTGTCTCTTATTATAGCTTTTGTTTTAAAGTTCATTTTAAAGTATTGTTATCCCAGCTATTTTTTCATTTCCATTCACTTGAAATATCTTTTTTTATTCCTTTATTTCCAGTCTGTGTATGTCTTTTGGTCTGATGTGGGCCTCTTATAGACAGTATATCTATGGGTCTTGTTTTCTTATCCATTTAGCTGTATCACTGTATCTTTTGATTGGATCATATAATCCATTTACATTTAAAATGATTATTGATAGGTACAGAGTTATTACCTTTTTATTAACCCTGTTTATGTTATTCCCCCCCTTCTCCTTCTTAAAGAAGTCCCTTTAACATTTCTTATAATACTGGTTTGGTGGTAATGAACTACTTTAGCTCTTTCTTATCTTGTAAGCTCCTTATCTCCTCTTTAATTTAAATTATAGCTTTGTTGGATAGAGAAGTCTTGATTATAGGTCCTTGATTTTCATCGTTTTCAATATTTTGTTCCAGTCCCTTCTGGCCTGTAAAGATTTTGTTGAGAAATCAACTGAAAGTCTGGGAGTACCCTTGTAGGTGACAAAGTGCTTTTCTCTTGCTTTTAAGATTCTCTCTTTGTCTTTAAACTTTTCCATTTTAATTATGATGTCTCTAGGTATAGACCAATGGATTCATCTTATTTGGAACTCTGTGCTTCCTGCTCTTGTATGTCTATTTCCTTCACCAAGTTAGGAAAATTTTCAGTCATAATTTCTTTAGATAGGTTCTCAATCTCTTGCTCTCTCTCTCTCTCTCTGCCTTCTTATACCCATATGATGTGAATGTTCTTATGTTTGGTGTTCCCAAAAAGCCCTTAAACTATCCTTATTTTTTTTAATTCTTTTTTCTTTCTTTGCCAATTCGGTGCTCTTTCTTACTTTCTCTGCCAAATTGCTGATTCAATTCTTGCTTCATTTAAATTGCTATTGATTCTTTCTAGTATATTCTTCATTTTGGCTATTGTATTCTTAATTTCTGACTGGCTACTTTTATTGTTTCTATGTACTTTTTTATGCTTACTATCTCTTTGTTGATGTTCTCATGAAGTTCCTTGAGCATCATTATAATATGTTTTGAACTCTGTATCTGATAGGTTGCTTGACTTCATTTGGTTTAGCTTTTTTTTTTCTGGAGTTTATTCCTGTTCTTTTATTTAGGACATGTTTCTTTGCTTCTTCATTTTGGGTGCCTGTGTGTGTGTGTGTGTGTGTGTGTGTGTGTGTGTTTTAATGTATTAGGTAGAAATGTTATGTTGTCCAGTCTTTGCCAGAAGACCTTATGTAGTAGATTTCCTGTGAGGCCCAGTGGCTCATTCTCCCTGATTACTTGCACTGGGTGATCTAAGAGTATCTTTTGTGTGGTTTGTGTATGCCCTCTGTTGTAGTTGAGCTTTGATTGCTGTTAGGACTCCAGTGGGTGAGATTTACCCTCAGGCTTACTGACTGTGAGGATAGCCACTACCACAGCATATGAGCTACTGTGCTGGGGATGACCCATGGAGAAGGATTTTCTCTGGAGCCTGTCAACACTACCCTTTAGGTGCACTTGTGGTGGGGTTAATTGAGTGGTGTCCTGTTGTGGTCTGAAGCCAGCTACTGGGTATCTTTGTTCTGGGGCCTTTTGGGAGGGGATCTTGTGTAGGCCATCATCAGCTGTTGTTTCTGACCCTCCAGGGCCTAGCTGGTAAGAGCTACAAAGTGATCAAAGGTTGGTTGATGGCTGTGCTGGACCTGAAGGCATGTGAGACAGGCTATACTGCAAACATAGGCCAGCTGCCACCAGTACAAAGCCTAAAGCAGCTCAGCAAAAGCCTAGGGCACCTCAAGGCTTGCTACCACCTACCAGCTGCCTGTAAGGCTCAATTGTTGAAGAGCCTCAGGTGGATTGTGAGTTGAGTGAGATAGGGTCTCAGGGATTCACCAGGGTAGGATGAGTGGTGTTCACCAGGTTAATGCAGATTTAGATTAGTTGCCAGTGCTCAGGCTGGAGTCACTCAGCAAGGGGTTCAGAGAACACTTATGCAAGCCCCTGCCTGCCTGGGGCTCACAGACCCCCAAGAGTTGACCAACCAAGGTAGCAGCTCAGCCAAAAGAGCATCAGGCACATGCATGAGTTGTGTGGAGCAGGGTCTCAGGTTATTACCAGAGTGGAGTGATCAGATTTCACAAGGCCAATGCAGATTCAGATATGACCATGTGGGAGGAGGGCTCAACATAGGAAAGATGCTACCACTTGCTGTCTACATGGGAGGAGGCTCAACACAAGGACAAAATCCTCTGTCCCTCCAGCCCTTGCCCTAAACCATACAATTCAGTTGCTCCCTATATGTCTCTGATGTCTTCTAAGCCACCATGCCTCTGCTGGAGCACAGAGTGAGTGCCAGGGAGCATGGGCCCTTTCAGAGGATGCCTTGGTTTCCAGCAGCCCTTCATCTCACTCAGAATGACAGAATCTTAGATGTTGTGGGAACTACTTTTCCTGGCAATAGAATCCTGAGCTGGAGAGCTGAGTGTGAGGCTGAGACCCCTTGCTCCTCAGGGGGGTTTCCACAGCTGAGATAGTCTTCTCATTCTCAATTGCCACAGATGGGTATGGGACCAGCTCCTTTTGCATGTCTGTTCTTCCTACCAGTATCCATGTGGCTTCTTCTTTATATCCTTAGTAATAGGACTTCTTTCAGCTAGTCTTCAGATAGTTCTCTAGGTTGATTGTTCTATAATTTAGTTGTAATTTTAATATGTTCATGGGAGGAGGCAAGCACAGCGCTTACCTACTCTGACATCTTGACTGGCTGTTTTCTATTTCATTTTTAAAATGTTGATTTCTATCCAGTGTCATGAAATTAATGTAGTAAATTAATAGCAACATTTATTTAAAAATGGAATAAGGTAGAATATTACAGAGTATTATGAAATTGAATAGAGTATTTATGACCCCTAATTTAAAAAATATAGCACAATTATATATTGCTTCCTTAATAGAAACCCTAACCCTTTCACTATACTTTTTCCAAAGCCTCAGTTCTCATTGGAATCTGACAGGAGTTTCAGGAATAATGAGAATCACATAAAATAGAGAAATTTGGTAAATAAGCAGTTTTGGCTTTCTGATGGACTTTCTGGTCAGCTTGCAAGATTCTACTAGATCACTTAGCTATTTTTTTTTTATCCCTTAAAAATGATTTTTGCCATGACCCATAGTGAAAAATGTCAGCATGCAAAGAGTGCAATTAGGGGTGGTTGATGTTCTGTAAAGTTTCTGTTTCAGTGTGTGTGTGTGTGTGTGTGTGTGTGTGTGTGTGTGTGTGTGTGTAAAACTCAGACAAGTTGCTTATCCTTTGTGCACCTTAATTGCCACATCTGTTAAGTGGGAATGCTAATATCTTTCTCATGATTTTTTTCCAGGATTAAATGTGATAATCCCTTTTACAACACTTTTCCCAGTTTACAACAGGGAGAAAACCCTAAGTAGACACTAGCTTTCATTTCTAGGTTTTTTCTCTCATCCAGACTAATCTCTCACCAGAATGCTTTGATAAATAGCAAAGATAAGATTGGTAATTTACAAGTGATTTTTTCCAAATGCGTAAAAGAGATCAGTC
This sequence comes from Cynopterus sphinx, assembly GCA_030015415.1. Classification (NCBI taxonomy): domain Eukaryota; kingdom Metazoa; phylum Chordata; class Mammalia; order Chiroptera; family Pteropodidae; genus Cynopterus; species Cynopterus sphinx. Next base: position 48,182,558 of record CM057391.1, on the reverse strand, counting down.
AACATTTCTTTGTCAAACATGTGTTTCTTATTATTCTTCCTCATAATGCTTCCTTGGCCCTACAATAGGTAATAATATATTTGCTCTTTTCTTATTTAATTTATGTATTTGGCTAGGGTATTTTTTGTGTTAAAAAGTTAGTACATCCACCTAGGAGGAAAAGATTAGTGTGCATTAAGTTAGTTTATATAATGTCATATTGATAAACATTTAATAATCAGGTTTAGGTAATGGTGATGATTACTGATAATATACTAAGAATAAGAGATCTGATTCTATTCCCATTTTAATACCTTGTTTTTAATGTACTCTAAAACCTATTATTTGAGTCTTTGGGTGAATATCTTTTTTATGAAACATATATGTATATTTCATATATTTATAGCAGAAGATTCTATGCTTCCTTAAACTTTTTCTGTAATCCACCTTTAGGTCATGAACTTTTTTGTGTGTTTAGAACAAGACAAATTTATAAAATTCACATGATTTGCATGCACTGGAATTTGGTCACTGAATGAGAGGCAGCATGATCTATTGAGAAAGCACATGCTTTAGAGTTGCCACACCAGCACACAAAAGGTAGTTCTCCAGCCTACCGAGTCTAAAGAGACTCAGTTTTGCCATTAGTTGAATGGACATAATCATAGGCCACTGTGTGAAATAAAGTTTGAAAGTATTTAACAGAGAGCCTCATGCATAATGAGAGTAAATTGTCTTTAAAAAGAGAGCTTGAAGGGTAATGTAACTGGAGATAACTGAAGTAGGGGAGTCTAAGAAAGAAGATTGCCTTTTCCTGATGCTCGTTTTTTTTTTTTTTTTTTAATTTTAAACTATTTCATCTCAATTTGCTTCTCATTGTTGTTCAGCTAAGGCCTAAACTGGGGAAGTCATAGATATAAATACTTCTAAACATTCTGCCAGTTATGAACTGTGTGATCTGGGCAAGTTACTTAACTTTCCTGAGCCTCAGTTTACTCATGTATAAATATTGAACTATGGTTAGTTATTGTGCAGATTAGAGCTGATGTGCCTAAATCAGCTGTCATGATGACTGAAAAAAATAATAGGTCCTCAATAAGTGCTAAAGGTATACAAATTATTCAGGCAATAAAAGCCATCATTTGGTTGTGTTTCATCTAACATGTACTCGCTGACAGAGATTGATACACAATCCTCAGCCCCTGAGGACAATAATTGGAAAGTTAGTTTCTTCATGAGAGAAATATAAAAATTCAAACATAGACTTCAGTTAACAATCAAGGAATCAAGCATTCAAAGTTGGTATGAGATAAAATGTGTTTGATTAGATATTTGTGAAAAATATATCTTCAATTTTCTTTGGTTTGAGCCTGAATTAAAACTAAAATATAGTTCCTTATCTGTTAGCATGGTTTTTTCAAATACTATTAGAGAATTAATTGCTTCTGAATTTTGGGGCATTTTAAAAACTTTTATGGAGCTGCCTCTGATGTTCATTTTGGCTTGATTAAGATTTAAAATACAATAACATTTCTATTGTCTCTTTCTCATTTTCAAAATATCTTAGGTTTTTTTAAAGACATCTATTTTGATTGTCCTGCTTCAGAGCAGTGACTCCTCTGTTTTTTGGAGAGGAAGTTTTAGCCTGCCTTTGTTGGACCTTTATTCTCTTTTTTATTCTTTTTAAAATTTAAATATATATACACTGACATTTCAACAACTTTACATATGTTAAGATGAAAAGTTAAGTAACTAGATTTGAAATTTTTAAATGAATAATAATAATACAAGTATTTGTAAACATCTGTAGAATATAAGTTAAAGTGCACATAATGCATATCTACAGTGATTAACCATGGCTAAGTAACCAAAAGTGTGCCTCACTCCTCCATAACTTTGTTCCCTTGTTCATAGGGCTCTCCTTGCTGAGGTTCATGTGGATCTGGTGAAAATTAATGAGTCAATATCCCTGGGACGTTATATCTGAACACATCAGTAAACTAGGGCGGTAGAAGTGAAGAACACAATTCCTAACTAGTTTGCTACAAAATTCACTTTGCTACTAAATTTCCACTAATATGGAAATGCACAAATCCTTGTGCATCTTCAGAAATGAAATTGCACTATACAAATGTACTGTTGGTGATCAAGAACTATACTTAAATTAACTAACCAGCTGTATTTTGCAATAAATAAGAATGATCTCCCATACAGCATGAAGACTCTTCTACTGTTATTATAGCTATCGTCATTCTGGTGACAACAATAGTGGCTTCTGAGACATATCGGAGAATGTAATTCTCAAATGTTCTTTTACGTAGTACTGGGGGCTCATTTCATAGAAGCAGATTAAAAGTAAATAGCAGCAACGATGACAACAACCATGTTGAAGACTAAGTTTTATAGCAAAACCATTACAAACATTCAGTGGACACAAATTATTTGCTTCACAGAAGACCTCAAAAGTGGCCGAACTTCATCTAACAGGTTTTCTTATCTCTTTAAGGCCAGATATATTTTCAGAAGTTGAATTTACCTACATTTTGGTCAGGACGATCAGCTGAGACACAGATACATCCTTAAGCTTCTGGTTAGGCTCTAGTTTTCTTCCCTTTTTGTATTTTCTTTGCATGTGTGGTTGTGTATGGAGGAAGATGAAGTTGATATTGCCTAAAGAAACATTTATAAATTTACCAAAATAATCCAAGTGTGTGTGAGGCCCCTAATGTAATGTCTGTTAAAAGTCTATGTATTATATAACTTATATAATATATGAAATTATAAATCTTGGGCCCTTATATGAAAATACTTATCACTATCCTCTTTGTTTTTCCTTTACTTATTTTAATTGCAATTTAACTTCCATAGAAAACACACTATTTTCCATTTTAAAAATTGAAACTTGGGAACCGTGTATATGTGATATAAACATTTATTTATCTATGGAACGTGTTAGCAGAAAGATTTCTATACAGTTGGAATTCAATGTTCGATGATATTTTTAAAGCTGAAATTAGATTCTCTGCTTTGATTATTCCATTGTGAGTCACTAGTTATATTTTAGTGTCTTTCACCCTTTCCTCCTTTATTATTTATAACCTGCACTCTTTGAGCAATGACCAGTACTAATCTGTAACCTTCTGTCCTTCTGCCTGATTCGCTGCCTTTTTTGAAACTCCAAGATTGAAGCATATATTCTGAGACTTTCTGTTAAAAATATATTACATTTTTTTTTATATTTCTGAGCCTGAAATAAGAGTCAGTCCTGGGTTTGCTTGTCTCATTCATTTTCTGCAGGCCATCTTCAAAAATTAAAAAAGAAAGAAAGAAAAGAAAAAAGAAAGAGAGGGAGAGAAGAGTGGGCAAGGGAGGGCGAGAGAGAAGAAAGTATTTATTATAAGAAAGTCATACTTTTCTAATTATTTGTTTTTCTTACATGAACACATAAATATACTTTTGCATATACATTTGTTAAAATATTTTTATTTTACTATCTTGATCACTAGATTAATGCTTTGGGTCTTTCTTGCTTCCCTTGCCTCTTTTTTTTTCTTCTCCATCCACACTAGCTGGACCTAAATAATAATAAAAACAAAGAATAGAAATTTATTCGTATTGGTGTGCATTAAAAAGAAGTGGGGCATAAAGTAGCATTAATGGCAAATTCCCTGAGGACCAAAGATTCCACTTGTTCCAGTCTTCTGAATGGTGCCTGTTCCTTCCATGCAACTAATGACTGAAATGGGATCCATTGTCATGGAGAGCTTTTAATTTTTTTGCGTTGTTCAGGTTGCTTTGATATGATGCAAAGTGACAGCTTCCATTTCAGTCTGGCTCATTAGCAGCTCTTACAAGGACACATATCTTTATCTGCACATTGGGCTTAACCCTGCTCACCATGTAAACTGAATATGGCCTTGGCTAAGGTATCAGATATAAAACAATGTAAGCATGTATGCAAACCATGTCACATCCAAAAGAATCATGAAAAAAGGAAAGTGGAGGCAAGGCATGGATTCCTAAGGATTTATAAATTGAAGGACTTATTTGGTTAAAATCCACCACTTAGAAGGCAGGAAATCCTCCAAGGAAGATCCAACTGTGAGAAGATAAAGGCAAATTTAAATTGTAGATCTGGAAATGGATGCGAATGTCCTCGGTTCTCTCTCATATGTAATGCTGACTGTTACATTTGGCTTTGAGCACTCAGTCATTTACTAGGATACTGAGTCAGAACATACCACTTAGCGTGTGCTGTAAGTTTCTTTTTCTTCCAGAAATGGCTTCATGAATTACGGATTTTTTAATTTAGAAATGAAAGATATCATATCTGGCCTAAGCTTTTCCTAAACAGGCCTCAGTGAACAATTCAAAGACAGTCCAAATTCTCTGTATTTTGGTGAGCCAGTCTCTTTCACCTGAAAGCTAACACTCTCCAACAATGCATATGAGAAAGCAGAAACCAATTGTACGTACAATTGTTTTAAAGTACACAGATACACAATACACAAGGTGCTCATTGGTATTGAGTGTGGGCAGGGTAAGTTAGGTCAATGGGCTAAAGAAATAGATGAAGAACTTAAAAATTAGGTGAAATCTATTTTAGATATTCTTTTCTAGCACTGTCAGGTAGAGCCACACTTGTAATTTTAATTATAATAACCACATTTAAAAAATAAAATGATATAGAAAAAATAAATTTTAATTATATATTTTATTAAATCTAATATACAAAATACTATCATTGCAACATACAAATGAAAATTATTTATGAGATTAAATAAAAATATTGAGATATTTTTCTTTTTTATATTTAGTCTTCGACATCCATTATGTAGTTTACATTTATAGCATATTTCAATCAGACTTGGCGCATTTTAAGTGTTCAATAGCCACATGTGGCTAGTGAATGCTGTAATAAACTGCATGACTCTAGACAGACGTAGTGACTCATAAGAAGCTCTCATTCCTTATCAAAGTAGCTAGTTGGGAAATAATGAAGAGGGATAGTTTTAGTCTGTTCAGGCAGCTATATAACAAAATACCAAAGTTTGGGAGGCTTAAAAAAAACAACAGAAATTTTATTTCTCGCAGTTTTTGGAAGTCTGACTCAGAGTGCTAACATAGTTGGATTCTGGTGAAGGACTTCCAGGTTGCTTCCTGACAAATTCTCACTATGTCTTCATATGGTGAAAAGAGTAAGGGATCTTTGTATGTGTGTGTGTATGTCTGTTTATAAGAATATTAATCTCATTAATAAGGACTCCACCCCCATGACCTCCCAAATGCCCTGCCTCCTAATGCTGTCACATTGGGCATTAGGATTTCAACATATGAATTTTTGGGAGGAAAGAAACTTTCAGACCATAGCAGATTTCTTGATAGTATCTTGGCCTAGGCAAGCAAAATTCAACCAGTTTATTCATTTACTCTATATCCAGGACCTATCATGTACTAGGCATATAAAGGAAGTCAGGCATGTATCATATAAGAAATGGATACAGGAGTGAAAAAGACCAACAAGGTCTCTACTATCATAGACCTGACATTTTGGTGGGGACACAGGAAGAGAAGGACAAATGAATATATAGTCCATTGGATGGAGAAAGGGGTTCTGAAGAAAAATAAAACAGAGTAGAGAAATACAGAGTGATGACAGTACTGTGCTAGACTGGAGGGTGCTGCAAAGGTAGCTGATAAGGAAACATTTGAGCTGAGACCTAAATGAAAGGAGACATTGAGTCATGTGGATACCTGGAGAAAGATTATTTCAGGGACAGCTGCAAAGTTCCTGAGGCAAGAAGGTAAATTTCATATGGTCCTGAAGGCCACTATAGGGACTCTTGCTTTAATTTACTCTAAATGAGATGAAAAACCATCTTAAAGGTTTGAAGCAAGACATTGCAAGATCTGGATCCTCCATGGAGAATGGACAGTTTAGGTAATACAATTTATGTGTATTTGCATTTATATTTATATTTATTTTTATTAATTAATTTCCCTCTTAACCATACAATCTCTTGAAGATTAAATTCAATACAGGGCAAAATGAAATTTCTAAACTTTACTCAAACAAGCTTTCAATTAATCAAGCAACTAATGGTAAGATCTGCTTCCCAAATACAGAAGAGCTGAATCCTAGACGTAAATTCCTTATTAGGGCTGATGCAGAGATTAGGCAGCTAATGTTAACATTAGCAAAAATTGGGACATGTGGATTATTACATGTAAATGGGTTACAGTAGATATGTATCTTAATTTGATGATTATTAATGGGAAATATTCCTGCATAAATTGCATGCTTGGACTTTTTGGTGTGAAATGTAAAATTCTAGCCTTCCAGTTTTTATACAAAATTCTGATTATTATCAGTGACAAATATGGCCATTATGAAACTGGTGGTATTTTATTTTTATTCAATGTATATATCACTGAGAAACAAGAAAACTGAAGGTATCCAATTGTGTGGATCTATGATCGCCATTTGTTCCCAGGCAGCCTGGCAGCCAGATATAAGCCATTTCTTATCTACTATTAGAATCAAAAGTTATTCCTGCTCTCTGATTTAAGTTTTCTGCAGAGTGAAGAAAGTACATTTACCTCTGAAAAGGAATTTAACTGAAATTCTGTGGGAGTCTATTGGACTTTAAGAACAAATCTCCTGCCAGCAACCTTATTTAGTAAAAGACTCTCTAAATGCACATAGGATAAAATCCAGGATCAGGATAAGAGAGTATATTGCTTTTGGAATATCAGAGTGAAAATCAACATATCTGAAAAGACATGAATGCCCCTCAGGAGTTGAGACTAAATAAAAGGCTAGAGAAGGATTCAAACGGGAGACTCTTTATCTTGGTAATTGGTCATTTCTTAGTGTGGTCAAAAAAATTGTTTTTAAGTTGTGCCTGGCTATTATATCTGCACTTTCTTGGGAGGACAGCTTTCTCCTTGGGATTCTCAAGATTTAGTAGCACCAAAGAAGCCAGTTAGGATCTCAGGCTCCATGAGAGTAGAAATTGTGCCTATCTTGTTCATCATTCTCACCATTCAGAGGCCATTTAGCACACAACAGATGCTCTATAAATAGCAGTTATATGAAATTTGACCCAAGATGACTTAAATATAAAACATTCACTAGGAAAATCTTTAGAACTACAACCTATTTCCCTCCTCCACACTTACACCGATTTTAACTAACAGTGGGTGGACTTATCATACAATATGATTTTGAAGTAATGGGCATTCTGGCTCCTTAGTCATTATTGTTAACACAATTTGAAGGATTTTAAAAAATACAGTAACAATTCAAATTTTAAATAGCATTATTATAAATTTAGATTTTTTTTACAGCATAGATTCAAGTAAAATATAATTTGTGAAAACCAAAGGAAGGTGTGTGAATGTGTTTTTAATGTCTTTTTCTTTCTGTAGGATCTTTTTTGTTAACTGATAAAAATTATATTTTGCATCAGATGAAACAAAACAAATGAAGATAATCAAATTCAAATAACTTCCCACTGAGTGGAAGGCAAGGAAACACTGCACCTATATAATAGGAGACCTGCATTTTTCCTTAAGAATTTTACTCTTTATAAATAAGATGCCTGATTTGACACACATAGGCTATGCTATTTGATGTTATCGACTACATATGGAACTGTATTGTAGCTTAAAATATTCACTTGAGAGAAGTTATATAGGTATAACCAACATACTGAGCTGTTTACTATGGCTTGGAATTTTCTAATTTGAGGTGTTTTCATAACTTCCTACACAAAGGTAAAATGAAACTACATACAACAAATTATGTAGTTTCCTTCATAGATTCTTTTTTTTAGAAAACAGGTTCACAATTATGTGGAAATGGCATTTAATCACAATGCAGTTTATTATTCAGAACAACAACAAAAAGCTTTCTTTTTCAAAGAGGAAGGAAATAATTTTTTTAAAAAAACAGTCTATTCTAGACCACATCCTAAAATGCTTCTGAAATTTTAGATGCTAAGTAGGGTTTGGATAGAATTGTCAGTCTCTCAAATGAATGAGTGGCATCTTTAAAAGGTGCCATTTAATTAAAAGGGCACACTTGGGATTTTGTTTTGAAGTGTTTGGGAGGAATTTGGGCCTTCAGTGCTCCCACCTGCTGCCCGGCGCACTGCGAGTGTTGTCACTGTGGCTCCTGGCTGCAGGTGAACCACTTTCACAGTCCAGAAAGCGTGACATTCCCTGCTACCAGTGGGAGGAAGGGCTAATTGAGAAGTGTGTATAAAGGCTGTAATGAGTAGCATTTACATGTATTGATTAGAAGTAGGGCCACCGTTTCTCATTTATCACCACCAGCAGCTGTGAAATTTTCCCCACGTCGATTGGCACGGCTCATATTCCCGCTTCTTTAGTTCTTTATTGCTTTTTTCCCCCTTCCCCTCCTGAACTAGACTGCTGATCCACCAGCTGGAATGGCCTGGTAATTACTCCAGCTCCTCTACCAGCTGCCACAATTGCCAAACCGCTGGAGTGAAAAATTCCATCCCGCATTTCCGATTTTTTACATTACCATTGCATAATCATATTTGACGAATAATTAACCTGGGTTAATACTTCAGGGCACCATTTGCAAGTAAATTGATAAGCTGAGTGCTATAACATCACATAAGGCTGAGGCCTTGGCAATGGCATGCTGCTGCTTTTGCCTAGCTGTGATCAGGGGAGTGAGTATTCTCTCTGATCACCTTATCTGACCAAGCCTGCCAGCTTTCAGAAAGGATCCTTGACTGTGACTCAGCTGAGGCAGAGGAGCAGACTCTAAATGTAAGGTCACCTTGAACGACTAGGAGCTCCTCTTTCTTAAAGGGCTACTCTCATTGTCCATAACCCAGATGTGGAAAGGGTATTTTAAGTACCATAAGCCCATTTTGAAAATTTTACTCAGGAGATTGTGGGCTGGATTTTAGGAAATTACTAACTTTATTTTGCTTTATAATCTAACCTTGCCCAAACAATGGAGAGGCTCCTTTGGCTGGATGGAGAGTGATGTGCTTCAGCTTTGTAAAAGTGGCAGCCCTTCTGAAGATAAAGGAGAGATGTACTAGTATGTCTAGGAGCATGTGAATGTGTGATAGAGAGCACTGGTGGAGTAGTAAATAATAACCCTATTTCCATATCAAAAATAATGGCCATTTTGGAAAACTATTCATAAAACTAAAGTAATAGAAGAATATCAAAGTCTAACTATCTGAATTCAAAGTTGTTAATAATTCTGTTTTTTGTGACTCTCTGGGATATTGAAATTTTTTTGGTTGCTTAATTCTCATACCTCTTGGTCTTCTCTCTTCACTTGCTCATTTTGAGCCACACCCTCTTCCAAAGCTAATCAAGGGACAAGTGATGACCCTGTGATTTCAGAAATAATATTTATATCATGTGATTGGGCTTTGATATGTGGGCTGAGTATTTTTAAAGTAGAATCCATGTGTGCAAGACAGCCAGAAAGTCAGCACTCAGTTTGTCACTGTGTGAGGCTTTGCAAGGAAAAGCAGTTCCTTTCAGAGTCAACTGTAACACTAAGTGAAATCAATGGCCAAACAATCTAACACAATTGGTCACATATTGATAGAATTAAACACTGCTGTTAACGTGACTTGTCATTGATCTGACAAAAACAGAATTCAAGGTTAGAGTAGCCTGAAGCTTTTAGACTGTGTTTATGGGAAGGGGAAAGAGAAATGAGAATTATTTTGCTCCATCTACTTAAAACATGATTTTTGTTTTCTTTAGTGACTGTACTTCACTCTGGAACAAATTTTAAGGAACTTGACTCTTTCCCCATTGATGATATGGAAGAGGGAACTAGAAGTAGTTCATTTAAAGTTCAAATATATTACACAGAAGGAACATCTTGATGGTATGGAGATTACCTCTTTGACAAAAGTTCTATAGATTCCTATGGACAATGAAACAAGGCAACTCAGTTTATAAGACATCACACTGAACTATATCCCACATCTCGGCCTATGGACAGCGATCTGCTTATTGAATACAAATTCTAAAAGTGTTTTCTATCATTTGCATGCACTCAAGTAATATCACAAACTGCTGTGGCCCAGGAGAATCAGGCCATATCATTCTTCACGGTGCCTCTGAGTAGTACAGTCAGCACTCTATGGAGATCTACCTGCCAAAGCATGAATAAGACTAATAAGAGAATGTCCCTATTAGAGATAGTCATCTGTTATATGTAGCCTTTGTGTGAGGTTAGCCGTGAAGACCCACATCAATTCCTATGATTTCAGAAGTGCTGTATAAGAAGGAGCAGGACTGTATCAGTGCCCTCAATGAATAAAGTCAAGAGAGATAGGATATGTTTGAAAGAGATCTCTTTTCTTACTATTTTTCAGAATGAATCTATGTGCAATGGTGAACATACTAAAGGATTTGAATAGAAAATACTTTTCTGTGTAGCCCGTTTAGCTTCTTCAGGGCACTCCCACAATCTGTAATTATCTTATGCATTTAATTGTCTACCAGTTTAATGTGTCTTCTCAAATGGAATGCATACTCTATGAGTACAATAACTTTCCCTGTCTTATTCTCCATTAGACCAACCTAATGCATAGCCAGAGGTGGAATAATGGCCTGTGGTTTAGTAGATTGTTCTGTGCACTGCACAACTGTAGAGGGTGCTATTTACATAGAGTCACAATGTACAAGCTGTGTAAGCTCTCCATGGCATCCCTGAGAGGCTAGAACACAGAAGATAATAAATATCTTTGAAATAAATGAATATTTTTTCTTCCATTACTGTGGACAGATAAAGTAACATTTTTTTTTTTACTGATTAATGAATTACTATAAAGCAATGGTTCTTTAGCATGCATGAGAATCATCTGGAAGGCTTTTGAAAACACAAATTGCTGAACTTTATTCCCATAGTTCTTAATTTAGTAGATCTGGAATGGGGCCCAAGATTTTGCATTTTAACCCTTTCTCAGGTGATGCTAATGCTACGGAGAACCACTGCTATAAGGCCCACATATGGTGGTGATGATAATGGCAGAGAGATGATGCCATATGCCAAAGACAATTCCTCTTCTTTTTCGTTCTATCTTTCACTTTGGAATGCCAGAGTTATTTTCCTAAAACTGATCTAATCTAAACTTTAACCCTGCTACAAATTTTTGATGACCCTTACATCTATAGCACAAAATCCAAATCCTTTCATATAGTGCTTACATCCATCTGCTGTCTTTGAGAGTCATCGGCCATTCTCCTCTAGTCCACCCCAAACCAGCTCCAGACATAATAGAACTATGTATCTGAACTCTGGCTATGTATCAGAAGCACCTATGGAGCTATCCAAAAATACATGTGCCTGAGCCCTGTTCCAGAGATTCTGATTCAATAGCTCCTGGGTTATTCTGCTTTTTAAAAAGCTCCACAGAATAAAAAAACAGCTTCACAGATGAATCTGATGTACAATTGCACTAAACTACCAACTTATGGGTTGTGGGCAAGGTTATTGTCAAAAGTGAATTCATAATGAAATAATTTCTCATAATAAAACAATGAAAAAAATAGATGAAATAAGCAATAATCTTAAGAAGTTGTAAGAAAACATGAAAAATGTATAGACTGATATAAAAATGAAGAAAAAGAATTTAGTAAATTTGAAAACTAAAAAGAAATAGAAAGGAAAACGAAATCCAGACAACAGATCTTGAAGAAACTAAGACATGAGCCTCTGATAAATACATGAAAAATAGATGCTAAAAAATTTGAAAAAGTGATGAAATAAATAATTTTATTAGATAGCAGTTATGAGCATTAACTCAAGAAGTTTAAAAAAATACCAAATATATTCTATTAACTCAACAAATATTTATCAAGTACTTACTATATACCAGGCACTATCGTAGGCAGAGGGAATCTAGCAGTAAATGAGACATAACAATCCTAGCCCACATGAAGTTTACTTTTTATGAACCCTAATGTAAATATGCATATGCAGAGGGTGATAGCCAATCACTTATTTAAATAAAGATGGAGATGTTAAAAGGCAAAAAAATTATGTTTAACAGTACATTAAAAAAATATTCATCCATGCACATTCTAAGATCATAATGATAGTTTAATGTTAGCATTAATATCATGCATCAAATCACTAAGTCCACTAATTTTAAGAATGTTGATCTCAGTAGATGCTGAAAATGTATTTAATAAAATCAAGTATCTATGTTTCATAAAAAAGCATATGGAACACTAAAAATAGAAGGACACTTCCTTAGTCTGTTGAAGGGCATCTGAAACCAAGAGCCAACCTCATACTTCATGGTGAGATAATGGAGGCATTTTTATTTAAACCAGAGACAAGACATGAGACAGTTCTTACTGTCACCATTGTTAGTTAGCATTGTCTGAAAGTTTCAGCAAGCATGATGAACTATGAAACTAAGAATAACTATAGAAAGGGAGATAAAATTATAGTTATATGATGACAGTAATATTAGAACATCTAGGAAATCCAGGGAAACAACTAAGTAATGTTTTGCATTAATAAGGAAGTTCAACAAAAGTGAATGGCTACAGGATATACAAGAATCAATGACGCTTCTATATAACAGCAATAAGCATGTTAGAAGATATAATGGCAACTAAAACTATTAATTGTCAAAAAATTCATGACACATGTAAAGAAAACCAGAAAATTTTATTGAGAAATATAAAAGATTTGAATAAATGGAAGTGCATATTGTGTTCTTAGATGGAAATACTGTAAAATAAAATAGTCCTACTTTTCCCCTAATTAATAGCTTCCATATAATTCCAATCTAAATCTATATGGGATTACCTGATTGGCTTGATAAAATCTAAATATAAAATAAAAAATTTAAAACAACAAAAAAAATTTGTAAAGCAAATGATGAGAGTGGAGTAGGACTGCTCTACTGGATACTAAAATTATAATGCTATAATTATAATTTTAATGATAAAAACAGTGTATTTATAAATACTGCATTGTAATGGTATAAATAGTATAACAGCAAGGTCCTGTCCTGATAAAGGTAAAATCAAAGAACAGTTGCAGATACCTCTGAGACAGATCCTAGGATATTTGAATAGAACAGTGTGAATAGAACAGCATGTACCGCAATCCTGGGATATAAAGGGATCAACATGTTGAAGAACTAAAATCTAATGTGGTTGGGGTATAAATAAATATAGTACACATTGGGATGAACTTTTTAAGAAAAAAAATTTTCATATGCTTTTAAAATATACAGTTTTAAACATAAGAATAAAAAGTTTTTGATCCAATGATTCTTTCTCAAAGAATCCTAGAAATGAGCAGAGGTGAAGATCAGTTGAGACCAGAGGTGTTCTTTTTTGAGGGAGCACTCTCATGTGCAAACAGAAGAGGGTTTTTTGGGATCAGGACAGATGACAGAAAAATTCTCCCTGGATTGCTTCTGAATCCAGGGAGTGGACAGAAGGGATTCAGCACATGCTCCTGGCTTACTCTGTAAGTTGTCACTTTTGGATTTATAGATTGATCCAGGCTATCTCTTCTGGAAAGATATTTGAGTCTGGTTTGTGTTTAATGGCTTTCTTGTATTTCAGAAAGTCTCAAGAACCTCCAGTAGCTAGATTAATGTGGGCTGAAAATTAGATACCAAAGCTATTTTTATGGGATACTGAACATTCACAACAGATTTAGACGAGAAAAAACATTGAAGACAGAGTCAAAAGCCTAATAATGTTGTTAACTAGTTACTATGAGAGTCACTCTCTGAGCCATAATTTTCTTACATGTAAAGGGTGAAACTATTATCTACCCTTCCCTACATCATAGGTCTCTTTAAGGATTAGATACGATGGGGAAAAAAATCTCTGTAAACTGCAGAGCACTGCATATGTGCAATAACTGCACCCTATAACCCTCATTTTTACCAATCTAGGCACGGAATCAAAGTTTATTTCTATTTTCCACCTTGGTGTCCCTCCACCTCCAGATTTTGAGCTGACAGGAGTCCCATGGCAGAGGAAATAGCGTGTGCTAAGGGCTAGAGGCTAAATGGAACCATTTGTTGGGACAACTACAAATTGTTCCAGAGCAGTTGGAGTGTAGGGGAGGTATAAGGGAGAGAGGTATGGGCCAAGGCAAAGAGGAAAGAGAGGGATTGTATTAGTTTCCTGTGGCTGCTCTAATAAACTACTACAAACCGGGTGGTTTAAACAACAGAAATTCATTCTCTCATAGTTCTGGTGTCCAGAAGCCTGAAATCACAGCGTCAGCAGGGCTGTGTTCCATTTCAGAGCTCTAGGGGTGAGTCTGTTCCTTGTCTCCTCCAATGTGGTGGCTGCTAGCATTCCTTTTCTTGTGGCTGCATCACTTCAATCTCTGTTTCTGTGATTATATTTGCTCCTTCTCTGTGTGGTTAAACCTCTGGCCCCCTCTTTTAAGGACACTTGCAAATGCACTTAGGGCCCACGTGGATAATCCAGAATAGTCTCCACACCCTGTTGACTTTCACAGGTTCCTAGAATTAGGAAGTACATACCATTAAGAATTCATTATTCTGCCTACCACAGGGAGGGAGACGGAAGTATCTTAAAAGATTGTGAAAATCTTGCTCAGGAGCTTGGACTTTCTCTTGAGGGCAGTGGGAAGTCATTTGAAATATCTACAGAGGTGGGCTGATGGGTCCAGTAACAGAACTGTAGTCCAGGTATGCGTGCCTGGGCACTTGAGGAAGCCCCACACCCCTTCCTCGAACTCTGGAGTGTTTCTTTTGGCCACTCTTAAAGTCATTCAAAGGGCTTCTTGGCCTCTGGTGCTCTGACCTAATCCACACCAGAACCTTTGAATGTTAAGTCAAACCTCAGGGAACTGTTTTTTCCATGAAGTGCATCTCATCTCCTGTTCTCTTTCTTTCACCAGGAAAAGATTGAGATCACATACAAGCTACACTGCCCTTTATGGCAAAATCTCACCTTTCTCAGGAATAATTCTAATTTAATGAGCAACAAGATCTTAATAAAGAAACTTGGTTAGAATTTCAAATGTCAGGAAGAAGTTGAACAGGCTTTGAGAGAAATGCATTGTCTCTGCCTTTATAGGCAAAGTCCACCCTGTTCATAGAACTTTCTTAAATCCTAGCTCACATCCAGACATCTAGAGCCTCCTTACAGTTTGGGATGTAAGACAAGAAAAAGCAGGGAGGCTCAAACCTAAAGTTCTGTGATTTATTTTTTCTTCAAGATGCCAATGACCTCATTTTACTAAGGTCTTATCACATTCTTTACATGTCTTAAACATAATTCCAGAGATCTTTAGTGCTATGTAGTTCTTTTGTTAAGGTTTTATACCTCTGTCCTAAAAGCATATACCCTAATACAGCAAATAAAAATTTTAAAATGTGGCCTTAAATTTCTTGTCTAGGTCCCATAATAAATTATCAATAACCCTCACAATATTTATTGTTATAAAAACATGTTTACAAATAGAACTTTGGGAATGCCATGAAAGGAGACTGAAAAAAAAAGTTTTAAAAATGTTGTCAGACCAAACCAAACCCTGCTGTCTCAATAAAATACCGCAGTGTCAATGTATGACTCAGCTCTTTATCTTCCATTGTGAGCATGAACCCTGCCTTTGCAGAGAGCTAGTGCTCTGCTTGTGCTTCTCAGAACATTCTATGAGAGCCAGGAGAAGATACTGTTCATGTTGTTGGCCATGTAGGACAACAGAGGTAGGTAATCAGTTGCTGAAAACTTTGTACAAGCTTAGTGATGTCCCTTTGCATTTAGCTACAGTCTATTTTAAAGGAAGAGCAAGAATTCATTCTGGCAACAAATGAAAAAAAAAAGGATAAGGAATGCTTTTTAGAAACAAATAAAAATATTACTTTCTAAAATTCACACAATGAAATTAAAGTTTCCATGGAACTTCTTATGCCCTAGATGTTGCTTCCTTGTTGATACTTTTTGTTGAATTGTAAAACTGTTGGAAATACATTGAGTCATTTAGTCCTGATCGAGGAGGAATTTTGCATTTTTAGTTAAAATGCTCTACTTGATTAACTCTTTCTTCTTGTGCAGGGGAAAAAAAAATAGTCACCTCACCTCCTTTACTCTAATTCAGCCCCCTGAGCTAATGAATATTAGTGGTTGTGCATGTAATCTTCCATGTGTCATATGCTTTTGTACACATTTAAAAACATATGTAAATATATTTGATTTTAAAAATCATATACATTTATTGATTTAAAATAATAATTTATTAACTATACAGATTTTTATTGAATTTCATATATATCTAGCACTCTTCTAGATGCTGGGTATAAAGCATTGAACAAAACAAATAAACCCCTGTCCTCCCTTATATTCCAGTGGATTTTTTTTTTTTGGATGAAGTCTCAGGGTCTGAAATAGCTTTGGTTTAGAGGAGTACATGAGATGAGTGAGGATATTATGCATCCAGACCTCATTGGTCCCTGCGCTGGTCCTCAGCATGAAGTTTAGAATAAGAAGGAGGCAGTTGCCAAAGGATCCGTGTGGACTCATGAAAGAGTTCTTTCTTCTTGTTTCCCTCCCTCCCTCCTTTTCTCTGTCTCTCCCTCCCTTATTAAAGTATTTATTAGGTAGCTACTAGGTGCCAGTCACTGAGAAAGTGAAATTGAACACAAGTTAGTTTCTACTTTTGAAGAATTTGCCTTCTTAAGAAGAAAACTACTATACTCTCAGTGCTTCTGAATTAAGTCATAGGATAAATGAGAGTACCTATATCTTACCATCATATATTAGAAATAAAAGGATTAGTGTGTAATTAAAAGTTTCTTCTATTGCGTAATTGATTATTTCTGAAAAACTGTGGCTAAACCTAATAATTTCAAAATAAAGTCATATTTTCTTTTATATGCATTATAATTTTATTCAGAGCTCTATCTTAATAGATGAAAGCCTTTAAGTCAGCTATGGCCTCTATCAGTTTCTCTTAGGGTTTATTCTCCACTATTTTCATACTCTATCTATCCCCTAATTGCCGCTATGAGTAAACAACTAGATTATTTGGGAAGTTGCTGTTTAAAAAAATAGCTGTAAGTTTAAGTGATCATTGGAGTGTGAAAATTATCCCCTAATTTATCTGTGGTCAGACAGCACCATTGTGAGTTTCTCTTACAGTTTGGATAGTCTCTATTACTTCTTCCAGAGGCTTCCTTGGCCTGTCACCACCTCCTTTCTCCAATGTAGCCTGGCAGTCTGGCCATTATTTATTTTCAGACAAGGCATTGATGGTTTTATGTAATGAAAGCTTGATTCTATCATATCATAACACATTTGGTCACCTACAATGCGCATTCCAGGCCAGTTTCCCACCTTAATCTTCTTCAGTGGTCTTTTTCCACTTAAAACTGATATTTCAAGAGAAAGGCAATAAAAGGTAAGACAATTTTTGTTACTTTATAATGTTTTTTTTCAAAAATTTTCTAAATAAAAATCCAAACAATTTATTCCCTTTACAAGTTAATGATCAATATGTTTATTGAGAAATCTGCAGTGAGACAATATAGACTCAGAAAACAATTATATCGCCATTGTAGATCATACTCTGAGTTGGTGGGCATATGACATGTATGAGAGATAGAGAGAGACACACACATGACACAGTTGTGACCAGCATTTGTCATGTTTTACAAGCAGTCAAGTAAAACCTGCTCAAGCAGAAAGAAATAACTTTGGTACATTTGCTGGGCCTAGTTGCAAATGTGTAGAGTAAACATACCTGAGTTCCAACCTGCCTACTTCTATCTGGCAATAGTTTTAACAAGTTCTAATGAAAATGGAAAGATTTTGAAAGGTTTTTCGGGTGTTTTATTAGCTCTGTAAAATTTTCACCCTTTGATGCAGGTTAGGCAGTTGAGTGTGGGATGTTTTGACCTCAGTGGTCAGTTTGTAAGGGAAAAAGAGGAGGAAGAGTTCCCTGGCAGGGCCACCACCCTGCATCCTGCCCCTTTCTCAGAAGCTGCTGTGTATATTTTGAGGGGGTAGGATTGTGGATGATTCTTAGTTTATTTTTTTGAGTTTTCTTTAAGGAAAAGAATAGCATAACAATTCACCTTACATTAGCTTTCATTTACTTTTTTTCTGCTTGGATCCAGAGAGGACATGAGAAAGCTTACCATAACAGAGATAATTCAAGGCAAATTTCAATTTAAAATATTTGAAGGTGGAAGCAGACAAAGATAAAACTCATTCTCTTTTTTAAAACAAGTATTTATTGAGAGCCTACTATGTACCAGCAATGCGCTAGGCAGTAGAGGTACAATGATGAACCAAACAGTTCTGCTTGCATGGAGCTTACAGTCTAAAGGGAAAGACAGATATTTATCAAATAACCACACACACACACACACACACACACACACACACACACACACAGACTGATAAATGTTACAGGAAGGGGAGCACAAGAAATAATGATCTAATTAACCCATGGGAGGGAGTATGAATATAATTAGCTTTTCCTGAAAGATAACTACTTTTGGAGGTGTGGGGATGGGTGGTAACAGAAGAATGGTGAGTGTTGCTCTAGCAGGCTGGTAGATCAGTAGATGCCAAGGCCCAGAGGTCTCAGGTTTTGAGGTCTCTGTGGACCTGAAGGTGAAAAAAGGCTGGAAACAGAGTAAGAAATGAGGGTGGCAGGGTCAGTGGAGGCAGCTCAGGAAAAGGCTTTGTAAGTCCATTGTTCATAGGTGAGAAACTAGCCCATTGCTAGGTATTATCTGTAGTCATGAGTTTTTATACTGAAAGCAGAAGAGATAAAAAAACAGTTGGGGTATGATGAGTACAATAAATCCAAACTGTAAATTGTCATATATTTAATAGCAGGAGTCACACTTAAAGGAAGAAAAAGAAGGGATGAACCTAGCAGTGGGTAGAAAGAAATGCAAAGAAATGCAGCCCAGTCAGGGGAAAGAAGCATCCCCCAAGGTTCCCAGACGGGCTGTGAAAGGTTAGGAATGCAAGTAAAGAACTTATTCCATGAAGGTGGTGGTGGTCGGTTGGTAGAAATTACTTTATTTCCAATTATTAATCAAAGCATAGGAAACTGATATTCAGAGAAGTACAGTGACTTGCCCAAGGTGACACAGCATGTTAGTGGCAGAGCAGACTATCGGCAGACAAGGTATCTTTTCTGTAGGCTACTTTCTATGCCTAAAATTATTGGGTTATGTCATTTAAAGTAATTATATAAAGAATTTGATAGCTGGAGAATTTAGAAATATATAATATTATGTGAGAAAAACTACAAAACACCAGATACAAATAAGAATTTAACTACATGAATACAACTTCATGTATTTCTTTGTGTGTTTGCATTTACATAGAAAAATGCATGGAAGAATGTATATTAAAACATTATTTTAACTGAGTGGTGGGATTATGGATACATTTGATTAACTTCTTCATATTCACATATTTTCAAAATTTTCTATCATAAGAATATATTACTTTTTAAATTATTAAATATAATTTTAGGTTGTAAATATTTTCCTGTCCTATAAAATTTTTAGTGAAACTAAATGTAGTACAATCAAATAAATCCTACTGCAAGGGCAGCACATATGCATCTGCATTTAATTGTAGGAGACAATGTGAGAGCTGTTTGGACTTGAATGTACTGAAAACAAATGTTCCGGAAAAACACGAATTTAACTTATGTGTGAGCTGAGGTTGCTTATAAACTAATGAATGAACAGGAAACAAGTTTTCATTTGTAAAGATTGATTCCATGAAACATGCTTTGCAATAGATGGGGAAAAAATAACAAACTGGAGTAGCTGTGTGTCCATACTATTAATTCTCTCTAATCTCTTTCTCTTTTCTCATCCCCACTAAAAAAAAAGCTCCAGTGTTTTTGCATTTCTATTTTCCTTTCTACTCTTCATGTAGCAATTTAGAGAAGTGGGAAGGGCTGGGTTATTGGGGTGAATTTGGGATGATCTGGAAATTATAAAGAGAAATAAATTAAACTTCTCTCAAACCAGAGTACACAGATAACCAGGCTGTAGCTTGTCTACAATTGTCTAATTTGTAGACTGTTTTCTAATTATACAATTGCCTAATTTGTATTTCATTTCAGGAAATCTGCCTTAACATATGAGCCTCACATACCCAGAAGAGATGAAAATCTGCACCTCACTCTCACTTTATGCACTAAGTCTCTCTCTCTCTCTCTCTCTCACACACACACACACACACACACACACACACACACACACGCACACACACGCACACACCTCAAAACTTCAAAAATAGTTTTTCAATATTTCAAATGTTTTCCAAAGGCCTCCAATCATACCTTTTTTAATCGCTTTCACCAAACCGTGAACTTGGCAGAGCTTACCCAGGGACATGAAGAACCATTTCACCCTGGGATGAGTCTTTCTGCCCATCTACAGAAAGGCTGGCACAGAACAGGAAGGCATTTTCATCTTGACGAGGGTACAGTCTGCCTTTACCTTCTACACAGGAAGCTCCAAAGTAGGTTGGATAGGCTTGAAAATTGAGAGAATGAAACCAGGGATCAGGCCTGAGTCATTTAGATTCAGAAGCTAGTTCCTCACCTATTTCTGAGCTCTGACTGCCCCTTATTGCCTACTCACTTACTATGCTCAGAACCCCACATTTCTTCTCTCAATTTTGCTAACCTCTGGCAAAACCACTTGCTTGTCCCAGCTTCTATTCTTTGGGTGAATACTGGCTTTGGATACCCATTCCCAAAATAGTGTTGATGATGATGATGATGATGATGATGATGATGATCACTTTTTGAGTGCTTTCTATAAACACATCATTAACTCTGTTAGGGAATGCTATTGTCTTCCCATTCATTTACAGAAGAAAAACAAACAAAGAGGTCCAGTACCTTGTTTACTTTAACACAGCTGATAAAATGCAGATTTGGCATTCCAACTTTGCATCTGGCTCCAAAGATGCTGCTGCATCAAAATGGTGTTTGATCACCATAAATGGTAGAATTGTGTAGTAATGAGAGAGAATGTGGATATTGGGAGTGATAACACCTAAGAATTTCATCAGTAAAGAGTGGAAGGAGTGGGAAGGGTTACTCTTGGGAAGGACAGAGGGCTTGTTTTTGATAGTAGAGCCTTGAACATATTTATTTGCTTAGGAGAAATCTCTAGTAGAGGAAAAGTTGAGGATCCAGGAGAGAGAGAGAGGATTATTGATAAAAGGGGGCTGTGAGGAAGCAGAACGCAGGGGTAGGGGAGGATCACACTCTCTCCCTGAGGCCTTCTTGAGTTGTCATTCCATAGGTTGTGATACTTTTGCTTTGTTCCATCCATTACTGTTTCTCTCTGATCCTCTCCGAAGTCATCATACCATTGGATAAGACATGGGCTTGCCATGTATGAATGATTACAGACCCTCCATTAATTAGCCCATGTTAGAGCTGAGTCTATATCTAGCCACATACTTACTTACTGGAAATTTTATATGAAAAATCTCATCAGAAAACCTTTTGAAAAAAATATATGAAGTAATTTACAGGATTGAGGAAATATTCCTTATACAGAGCAAAATAAAAAGCTTTTTGTAATACAACTTATTCCTTGAGGACAATGTGGAGTTGGCTCTTCCCACTCCTTATTCTCTTAGAAATCTTTTGGGAAATGGGGAGCTGTATCCTTCAAGGTCCCATAATCTCAACTACAATGCTGAAGTAGCATTGCTTTCTTTGCTATTGAACATTTTTTTTGCTTCTTCTAGAAGGTTCTTTTCCTGATGGAGGTCAGCAAGCTGCAAGCTCTAGCAATGATTGATCCCAGCCTCATGTGACATTTTACAAAGTTGAAGTAAAAACAGCCTAAGCCACTGCACAGTAAAAGTAGTTTTATGTTTCCAATGCCTGTACTAAAGTAGTTTTAGAGGTCAGCATTAATCAATAAATCA
The DNA here is from genome assembly GCA_030015415.1 of Cynopterus sphinx. Lineage (NCBI taxonomy): Eukaryota > Metazoa > Chordata > Mammalia > Chiroptera > Pteropodidae > Cynopterus > Cynopterus sphinx. Next base: position 48,160,607 of record CM057391.1, on the reverse strand, counting down.
TTCTGATCACATATGTCCTCTTTGGGGCCCATTAGCTGGTGGGGATGACTTGGGACCACAAATTTAAATCCCTGTTGAGCTGATGTAGCCCTTGGTTCTTCTGGGGCAGATAAATTGAGCCTCACATAGTTTGTTTTACAGATTTCTACAAAGCATCAAATGCTATTCAGTGGCAGTACAATATCTATGACCCTTTTATTTAAAATAAAACAATGCTTAATTATATCCTTATACCTTCTCTTTCCGTCTAACTGTTTAATAAGGCAGATTTATGGTTTCTGAATTGTCTAGATTAGTTCAATTCTTAAAACAGAATGCCATGACAATGACAGCCTTTTGTAGATTATTCCACACCTTTCTCTGAGCACAGATGCTGTGAGGGCTTAGGAGAGAGTTTCAAATCTGGTGGTTCTCAATTGACAGGAGAAAATCAGAGTCAGAAATTAATAAAGAAAATAACTATTGTAAACCCTTTTGAAAGACAGGAACCTGGTTTTCTACCACACTCCACCATGTATCACCCCAGGGCAGTGCTGTAACTGGTGGTGCGAAGGTCCCACCGCCTGGATGCCCCCTATCAGGCAGTAACAGGGATTCCTATGTAAGAATTTTTTTTTCTTTTTCCTTGTGACTGGTCAGATTATCAGGATGGGAGTAACATTAAGGGAGCCTTATCTTCCTTTTATAGCCAGAAGGGCACATGATAGAGAAAGACGTGAACTACAGGCCCAAGAACATTGTTCAAATGTGCATTTATATAAGCATATACATGCAATGTTAGAAAATACAGCTATGAATTTTAATTGTATATGGTTATGTTTACAACTTGAATTCAAAAGTATCAGGAATGTTACCATGATTGAGATGCTCAGAATCCTTAAAGAAAGTCCTAAGGAGTTAGAACATGAGAATCAGCCAAGGGCCAATATTATCTTCTGGGCTTGTGGATGGATAAGTGGGTCCCAGATGGTTGCTAGGGACTAACAATGGCAATTGTTTATTTCACTGGACTGGAAATGGCACAAGAACCATTCTGTCCCCAAAGGTCCTGCCTGTCATTCTGGCCACAGAAGAGAAATGTGAGAAAAGTGTGGGGTTGTAGTTTTTCTTTAGAGCCCAAACCTCTCCTCCTTTGTCTCTGCACCAAGAGGTCTCCTATTCCTATTGGCAGAGCCCCCTACGAGTTGGTAACTGGGCAAACAGTGAGAGGTGTGAGCCCAAGGACCCTAGTTTCTCTGTGGCTGAGCTGGCTGAGGTTCCTAAGGTCACTTAGTGAGCTGTTTAGAGTGGAAATCAGTTGCTGGGTCTCCTGACTGCTCTCCATCCATTAGACCATGCAGCTTCTCACTGCCAGCAAGACACACTCAGGACACTTTAATTTCAGAGTTTGATTCCATGTCTATTTTTCAGCTATTTGCTATAACATTCTGTGAAAGTAAGGTTTAAATTTCCTACAATCCAAATCATTTTCTAGTTTACTTATAAGTGATTCTGAAACAGTTGGCCCTGGAAAGCTGACAACTTGATAAAATGTACCTTTCAAATCAACCTAGTGCTGCCTTTATATATAGTTAAATCATCCAAATCCAGGGTGCTGACTTAAGAAACAGAGATCTTCTGTTCTCAGGCTACCTGTCACTTTGGGTAAGAAAACACAGAGTTATGCTTGCTTACACTTAGTCAAGTGTGGTCCCCTGGGAAAAAAATAAGCACCGGCTTTTTACAGGTTTATCTGCTTTTTGCCAATAAGAAATTGTTACTGCAGTGATGTGAATTGGACAAAGGTGATTTGGGGAGACAGTGTCAAAACCAACAGCCAGTATAATGTTGATAGAGAAAACATTTATACATATACATTTATTATTATTATTATTATTATTATTATTATTATTATTATTACTGTTATGAAGGTTAGAGGGTTTAAGAGCAATCTTGATCAGTCAACACCAATAATGAGTTTCTATTGTTTTAAAAAAATATATTGATCTATTTGCACTGATATAGCATCTATTCATGACACCAAGCTGAGACTGATGTGATGTACCTATCACTTCACCTACACTAGTCAATGCTCCCGGACACAGCAGCTTCTCTTATTTTGCTACACTATGGTTGCTTTCCATCCTTTGGGAAATAAAGGAACCAAGACTGTGGAAAAAAAAACTAAGAATTATTTTTAAATATCTAAATATATATCCAGAGATTTTGGATTTCAACAAAGGATTTTGATGAAATGCTACTTCAGGGTAAATCACTGAGTCTTCATACCACCACTACACTTGACAATTAACTTAAAAATAATTAAAAGAGGGGAACAGATATAGTGATTAAGCTGATGGTCTTAAGATTTCAGCAGCCCAAATAAAATTGTGATGCTGCTACTTCATTAGTTTTTTCTCTTCTTTCTAGTAAGATGTTTGCTTTTCTAAAAAGTAAGAAAGTAAAAGTCAATAGTTGTGTGCCTGAATACTCCAGCAAGAAACTTCAGTAGCATCACTGATCTTTGGGGCAAAGAGGCTGCACTTTGAGAAATGCATTTAGCCAGGTTGCTGGGAGTGCAGGAGACTAGATAGATACATTTGCCACTGGTAGTAAGGACAAGTGACAGTTAATTTAATATTCTCTGCCAGATATAATGTACACAATTAAGTGATAGGTACAAATATATATGAATAGGATCTACTAAAAATCTGGAGATTCCACAATGATAATTTGTTTTAAGAAATTAATGCAGATTATTTAGATTTTGAGAAATAGTGTTTGCTTGGGAACACAATGAACATAACACATTATTTGCAGGTTCTTCAGCTAAAGATTTCAAAGTACAAACATTAACCCAGTGAAGTTATTTAAAATTCAATTACAAAGCCTGTGTTTTCTACTTGCCTCAAATTCCCTGTTACTCTATTCTGTGATACAGTAGCAGGGCACATAAGATAGTGGTTAGTGCATGGGCTTGGAGATAGACCTGAATTTGCATCCTACTTCTACAGTCCTCTACAGCCTTTGCATATAAGCTCTCTTGGGCTTGGAATAATAATACCTACATAGGGTTGTTGTACAATTAAGTGAGCTAAGATATATACAGCACTTTACTTAGTTGCTTAGTTACTGGCACCAGAAGTGCTCACCTAACAGCACCTATATTCTGCTCTTTATGTGTCTGATTGTTATGTCTAAATTTATTAACATATAAGATCTTTAAAGTTAAAGTTTATGTCATGGTTTTCTCTAAAGAATTTGTATATTATTACTTACATTTTATTGAAATTAGATTAGAAGTTACAGCCGTAGGTAGAGCCATTTGCAAGAAATGATGGACTTGAATTCATGCCATTCTTTTGCATAGAGATTTTGTGGTGAGATTGGGACCTGATGGCTAAGTTAAAATAAAGTTGGTGATGAGGAGGAGGACATCTTTACTACAGTGGAGGTACTGATGAGCGTCTTGGGTCAAGGCATGGTCATCGTTCCATCTGTGTGCTGCGAATCCAAGGAGAACTGTAATAATGAGGAAGCTTGCTCTTTTTCTACAATGATCTCAGGTCATAGAAATAGAAAAATAATTAAATATGCCCTATCTAACTGATGTTATGTGCTGATTCATGCTTGTAGGACAGTTAACATTTGTACAAGGGAGGTAGACCTGTTGGATAAAATGACTTAAGTACACAAGTCCCCCCCCCCCCGCCAAAAAAGAAAAAAAAAGACCCACACCAGAAAGGTCTTCCCCATTAGGTCAGAAGGCTTAACAGATACTCTCTTAGACGGCCTATGCAATGCCCAGAGTACTATAGCAAAACAAACACAGCAAGATCATATGAAAGATAAAGCATTTGAGGGTTTAAAAGGAACTGAGTGACATTGGAAAGGAATAAGCCAAGCGAATAATTCTCTTTCTTTTATTGATTTTTTTTAGTTCAATATTAGAGATTTTTTAGTAGTGAGATAGAGCAACTTGTGAAAGAAAGGAAATGAAGAGAGTGAGAGGGAAAAAAACATTGAGTATCTTTTTCACTACAGCCAGAATGTATTGCTTTCTAAAAATTTGGGAAGGTGGTGAAAAGTAGTTTTCATTTGTGAGAAAAGAAGGACAAGAATAAGAGGGTGACCTTTTGAAGACCTTCCTGAAAGAGTGTAAGTTCCATTTGGAAAAAGCAACTTGAAAATTTTGAGCTCTGAAGTCACAGATATCTTTGAAAAACTTTGTTAGCAAATTTAAATCAAATGTATTATATAGTACTTTTCCTGAACTGGTTTCATGTTTACTGTTGTTTTAAATTTGAGACAACTCCATGTTGTATCAGAGAATAACTTAAATAAAGGACAAACACCTGATTATATGATATATGTTCCCATTTGGAGGTGTTAATCTTTGGCCTCTAGGCTTTCTGAAAGGAAGGCAGGCTTGAGTAAAGAAAAACATTTTTTAAAGCTTAGAATAGTATTTAATTTTTAGTATAAAAAATAAATTTTTATATTTAAGATAAAATGTATAAATAACAATACAGCAAACACTATTCCCCCAACCCCTCAAAGTAAACAATATAACATTGCCTACAATTGAAGCCTCTAAGTACTTGTCCTTGAAGAAATTATACTCCCTACTTCTAAAATGTAACACCTGTCCAGCCTTGGGTAGGTCACAGTATTTTTTATATTAAATAGCTACTGCACACTTTTCTTAAAATGCATATAAAGTATGCATTTAGATGATAAGGACACAATTTCTATAGAAATGTCTATCTTTTGTTCTAAATCACCTCCTAAAATCTTGACTGTAAACATCTTGTCTAGCACAGGCATAAAGCACAAATAATGGAAGGCTATATATGCTGTGACTAAGATTACTAGTTTGTGATGTGATAGCTAAGCATGTACTTTGTAAAAGTCCATCTTAGCCAGAGACCATCATTGGATCATTTAGTCAGAATGATCATGAAAGAATTAACTTGTGAGCTTTTCAGTTTTTCAGTAGTTATTGGGCAGCTTCATGTGATTTCCCTCTTTTTGCCCTGTCTCTAGTCTTCATCACAGCCATGTAGTTTATGTCCAGTATATGCTTTACATTAATTGGAATTATATATAAAAAAGGTTTAGGAAACTGTACAGCATGAGACAAATGTCATTGTACTTGCTCTGTTACTGAGAAATGAGCTAGAAGTTAGAGGATACTAGAAAAAAATCTCAGAGTGGGCTCTGCAAACTAGTTATTATACATGAAGGACTTAGTTCTAGATTTTTAGAGCTTTGTAGCTGGAAGGAATCTTCAAGACAGTCTAGTTCAACCTGTTTATTTAATAGAGAGTTAAATAACCTGTTCGAAATCATTCGGGATCCTTCTGAAAGATCCAGGACTAAAACGAACACATCTCACTGCTCATCCAAGGCTTTTTTCTCTTCCCGGCTGACCTCTCCAAGAAAGGGAGGCTGGGGAGGGATATCTAGATTTTTGACCATAAACCACATAGATGCAAATACCATAAAGTCAAAATAATGCTTTTGTGTCACTTGGCCAGGCACCACCAAACAGAAGAGCTTTCTTCATCATCAAACCTTTTTAAGGAACTTACCTTTTTTGAGGAAGAGATTTTATTTTCACTTTACAGAAAGTAGTCTCTCTTGGCCTAGTCACCAGGTATGTCCTTAGAACTTCTTTGTATTTATTGTAATTTGTGAATATTGTGTTGTACAGCTTGTAAATTAGATATAGAATTGAATACTGAGGCAAGGCACAGAGTATTAAAAACCTTCAATTCCAGTGGGGGAACCAGGGAGCGGTGAAGGCCTGGTGCATATAATGCTAATATTACATTAAGTACTATGTTATTGCATGAGATGCTTATTGTTAATGTCTGTGGGGAGGATCCCTTCCAAAGATTTCAATTTCAATAAACAGATTATGCAGTTCTACCATATACAATTAGGGAGGTAGTAATGAAATGGTTTTAAAGTCTCTTGTGGGTCTGTCATTTCTTTTTTAATTTTGTAAATAACATCAGAAGCATTCTAGAGGGAAGTGCTTGTGCATTTATTTATTATTGATTTTTTAAAAAATACATTTAACATTCCTAGTTATTGCAAATCTAGTCTCAGTGAGTTGAAGAAGATAAGCTAATTCTACAATATTAAATGCTGAATGTATGGGGAATTGTGAAGTGGTGTCCTTCATATAAATATATTAAACATTAATGAACGATGCTTGCAAGAAATTAATTTATGGCTACCTTGTCTTGGCAAAAAATCTTTTCAAGGTTTTACCCTTTTGTTGCACATATGCATGTTTGAAATACATCCCTTTTGTGAATAGTTTGGATGACTACAACTGATTATGCCCTGGAGCTGGATAATGTACCAGAGAATCAAGTTGGATCAAACATATACACCTTCATCAGGCAACTAATCGTTGGAGGGATGACTTCAATAAGCTACCAAAATTTTGAAGTATCCCTAAAAAGTTAAATGTTATTCTTTCTGGGAGCTATAATAAAGCAGTAAAAATTAATTCTGGATGGTTAGCAGCCAATATATCTTTTTGGTGTGTAATGCTTAATACAGTAGAGAAGAATTCAAGATGCCAGGCATTCACCAAAGAAGCTATTCTTCAGGTTGAGGGGCAGGGGTTTGAAGCAGGCTGACTGGATTCCATTTTCCACCTTCAGCAAGTTGTGTAACTTCATTGAGCTTCAGTATCTTTATCTGTGAAATGGGAGTAATAATGTATTCTTCTAGGGTGTTATGGAGATTAAAGGAATAATACACATTAAGCACTAAATGAAGCATATTGCTCATGGTGCTAAGTAATTGTTAACTATTTTTTTAAATTGTTTTTTTTATTTACCCATGCATTCAGTAAACAGTTTTTAAATATACCATTTGGCAGGACTGCGGATATGGTGATAAGTAACAGTCAAGTTTCACGGATTTTGTCAAATTTCTAGACAAGACTGAGAACTCTCAGGGAGTTAGATGCTCTCCTCTATTGCTCTTATAGGGTTATGTACTTGTAGGCCTCCTCTTGTCCTTTGCTGGCTCTTTGTAACTATCCACAGATATAACAACTGCTTTTTCTTTCTTTGTTTCATCCTCAAACCCATCTTCAAGACTCATCTTAGGAGTGGTATTGGACAGAAAGCTCCCCAGAATCTAGCACTGTGGAGCACCTGAATATAATCGACCCACTCAGAATTTATTTTCCAGAGACTTACATATTTATAGCCTTAACACCATTTTCTGTTTCTATGTAGTCTTTTTTAAATGTTGAAATGTATGTGTCTTTCTATTTGTAAACACGTAGGCATATTTAGCTCAATCTAAATAATTGTAATACCTATTTTGCTCATGGGCACTGCAAGGAAAAAACTGTATAAAACATATATTAAAATGGGCATTTTATTTTGGTGGGAAAAGGCAACAAAAAGAAGTGATAGATGAAAGCTAGAAAGATGATGATGATGATGATGATGATGATGATGATGATGATGATGATGATAGATAAAGGAATGAGGAAGAAAGGAAAGGAAGGAGAGAGGGATGAAACAAAACAAAATGTGCTATTTGATATGCAGAGAGTTGACACTGGGAGTTAGGCAATGAGGAGGAAAATGAGATAGAAATAGGTGAGAACAGGAAGACAGTAGAGAGGAAGGGAAGAGAGGGGAGAAAAGAAAAAGAATCTACTTAAACTTGTCAAAAAGGAGAGGGTAAACCAGTGATTCTCATCCAGAAAGATGCATCTTCTCAGAATCTTCCAAAGGCACGGACAGTTTAAATAAGTTTGTCTCCACTCCTAAGCTTCTGTTATAGCATGAGAAGCTTTCATTCTGATTCTGATGGTGTGGATGAAGAGGTGTCAGTAAGGGAGACTTGGAAGTAGCAGTAAGTCAGAGGGCTACCAGCAGAATACATTTTCCCAAAAGTTGAGAGAGTTTCTAAAGAGGGTGCAGAGTACATATCACAGTAAACACTTAATAAATGCTAGTTATTAAAATCACTTATAAATTCTGTATGGACTACCCAGTAAGATGAAGACTAAGAAGAGGGAAGTGGATTTTATAATTTTAGGAAACTGATGGTGGAAGATTGATTTTAAAGCTTAAGTGAGAGAACTTAAAGAGAAAAGTCACTCCAGTTCCTCTTTTCTGTTCCATTGTTACTCTCTGGCTCCTTTATCTTGGTCTCTTGGATTTTAATGCTTGTCTAATCCATAGCTCAAAAACATTCAATGTTCCCCGTTCCTCATTACCACTAATCCATTCAAACTCCTCAGCTACCTACAAGAGAGGCCCAGTCTGTGTTCTGCCTTGTGGGACATTGCTTTTTTATTTGTACCTGATATTTATCCAACCCTGGGCCTCATGTCTTCCTGCTTCTGGATTGTCTCTCAAGCTCATTTCCCCTCTGTTAATTGAAATCCTGCTTATGCTATAAACTCTATTTAAAAATCAGCACATTTCATGAAAGATTTTGTTGATTAATTCTTTGGAATAGGTTTCTTCCTTTAATTGCCCTCAGTGTTCTTAAAGCACATGTAACATTCTAACTTGTATGATAGTTGTGAACTTGTAAAAGTCTCCTTGCCAGATTTAAGGCCTTAGAGGGGAATGCCTAGAGTGTTGTAAGTATCCAGAAGATAACTTTGTCAGAGAATCAATGAATATGAAAATTATCTTTTTCGTGTGTGTTTCCTCTAGTGCTTAACACAGTGTCTTGAATATAATAGTTACTCCTTAAACATATGTTAAATTGAATCCATGGCAATTACCAATATCTTTCATTTACCCTTAAGTATTTGTATTTTGTGTAGAAAGTAAAAATAAATTCTGATGAAAATTCTGTGTCAGACTGTCTGAATTTCTAGAGTTTGGGAGAAACGAATGCTAAGGAATAAGTACTAGAGAGAAGATTCACCACATCTTAGTTTTCTATTCTAGTCACCATCTGGTTCTAACTACAATCTCTTAGACTCTTTATTTCCCCTTTATTTTTTTTTCCTCTGCTGAGATTTATCATCACAAATCTTTTGATAGTTCACCTGCATCTCATTTAAACTGATATGCTACTTGAGTCATCTCAATCTGCCTTGAGTATATTTCTTTGTGCTAACTTGTTCTCATTTCTGCAAGAGTCAGTAGAATTGTAGTACTAAAATTTAGTATTTCTTCAGTTTTCAATCTGCCAAAGACAGTTGTATGGCAGATATGTAGCCATAGGTATTAACCCTGCCAAGCAGATTCATATTGGTGTCTTTGTTTTATAAATGAGAAAATCAGAGCCCAGAGAGGTCAAGAGATTTGCTCAAGGTAGCTGGCATCAGAAAGGCCTGTGGCATCAGAAAGGCCTGTGATGAGATATCTTTCAAGTACTGAGAGCAAAGCCATGTTAGCTCATGGTCCCATTGGTCAGTGACAGATACTTTTGTCTTTCCACAATTTCATGATTACAAATGCAATACTATGGAAATCAGGGAATTCCAGAAAAAAAAGTGATGAAGATTATGGGAAAACATAAATAGATCATACATTACAGGAGGTAGACTGCCCTGCCCCTTGCTATAATTTTTAGGACCAAGAATTTGGTGTTTTCTTATGTTTCATCATACTATGTGGTATACCGGTCATATTCTTCAACATTCATTTAACTTGCATGGTGCACTAATGCTGTTCTTCAATCAGAAAATAATGCACCTGATCCATTTATCATGACACAGGCTTTGGATGTTTTTTTTTTCTGTTTGTGAGAATGCCTTTCTGCTGATCCATTTATACCCTCTCATCGAGTTTCCATGGTGACCAGGATGCATTTTTATAAGATATATGGTTAAGAGCTGTGAGTACAGGCTTTGAGAATCTGAAGAAGCTAAGTGCAAGTAGCAATAGAGAAACCCAGTGAAGGCAGCCATGTAATACTATAGAAAGAGCATAAGGGGAGGAGACAGGAAGTGTGAAAATCAGACTGAATGCAAGTAAATCTTTGGACTTTATTTATTTATTTTTTTTTTGCATTTTGATTTCTAACAATAGATATTCTATAGAAGTGTGGTAAAAGTTTACTAAGCAGGCCTGAGTGTCAACTTGAGAAAGTTTTATGACTGGTAGTCCTACGTTTTTTCAAACTCAGACAGTCTCCATTTTAGCAAGTCAGATAAATTCTCACAATGCAAACCACTATTGCTTCTGTGACATAGTGTTCTCCAGAGTGTGGAGTACCACTTCAGCAGGATGCTCATAGGTATAATGCACATCTATAGCTCTATGGTCAGAACTTCTTTGGTGTAAACAAAGTTAAACAGTCTGACTTTCTCAGAATCATAATGCTTTTCTGCTGGTAAATTTTAATGTCATTTAATAATATTCAGTTTCCCAGACTTTTAATAAATAAAACACTTTTTTCTTAGCATATACATTAATATCGCTTGGAAAACTAAGATATTGGGTAAATGTTGTCCTAGAGCCTGGGTTTTCCAGCAGTCTGTGATATCGTTCTGCCTCTCACAAGAAGTTTGAGGCAGAAACAAAATAGAACCCAGGAACTGGTGTTGCTACTGTTTTCTCACACCTGGCAGATGCATCTACCACTGTGTCATCACCTTGCTTAACTTTTAGACAACTGGCTTATGATACTTTGCCAGCATGAATTTAACTCTCACCTTCTCATCAGAGACAATTATAAATACAACCTGTCGGAGGGGCTGTGATCAAATAGAATCTGACTGAGGTGAAGTGACGATCAAGCCCTTCTCTAACTCAGGGAGTGGACTGGGTAATTAATTAGATGATTTATAAAAGCGCCCAAGAATCATGTAAAAACTATCAGTACTGACTTAAAACAGCCATTTTTGTTTCCATTTGAGTCTTTAGTGAGCTAAGAAGATGCCCATTGGAGCTGACTAAAGTCGTGGAAATGTTTCTAGGAGCATGTGGTGGTGGTAGAAGCGATAGCACAGAGCACAAGCCATCACGTTGGAGACACTGGCTGTACTGGGAGGCATTCTGGATGGGTCTAGTCCCTGCTTTCACACATAACCTACCAGGTGACTTTGAACAAGTCCCTGAAAACCTCTCTTGGTCTCAATTTCATCTTTAACATACAGTGGTTAAGCCATTGATCTTTTTCACCATCTTTTCCTTCTCATAATCTTGTTTTTTCAAATGAAATCATTTCTATAAAATGGGTAAATGCATCTATGCTAAGGTTGCAGTCAGGCTCAGAGTCCTACTACTCTGCCACCTTTTCAGTCTTCAAGAAAATACCTTCATGCACCCCTTGGAAGCACCTGGCAAGACTCTGTGGGCCAGGCTATAATCACTATTCCTCCCTAACACCCCATTCAGCAATCAGGCTCTGTACTGACTAAGTTCTGATTAGTGCTGGGCACAGTGTTGGCTGATAAGGGAGACAGTGGGTACATGCACTGTCCAGAACTTCAGGTCCTATTTAGAGCTGGCACTGACACAGGCCCAGAGCTCACAGAGAAGGCTGAATGGGGGTATAGTCCAAGGTAGGGGAAGGAGAAACAGAGCATGTTGGCTTTACATGTTTATACAAAGGAGGGGAACAAAGATAAGAATAAAAAGCTCAGGTCTACCTTTGAAGTTAAAAGTGGGTTTCTACCGAGGATTTTGTGTCTGCCAGTTATTTGTTTATGGGAGGCTGTTACGAAGAGATGTTGGTCCTTCTTGAGCCAGGTAAAGCTTTTCATCGTTAGCTCAATTTTCAACTCTTTCAGTACAATTTCACAATTTCTTCTTATTAATATTTACCAATGTGCCATTCATTATTTCTTTTCTTTGAAGTCATCCTTAGCCTATTTATTTAAATTATGCAAAAAATTTTTATTGCCTAAGATTACAACTTCACTAAGGTCAATTATTATGCCATGCTTCTTAGGGAATGCAGTCCACTCTGACTGACAGGCCCACTCAGTGTGTTTACAAAGCTTTTCCAGGCCAACTGCAATCTAATGTACTTGGTTAAAAGGCAGCCATCTACTCCCCCCGCAACACTAGCCTCTCACAAAATGGCCTCAGATGAGACTACTCCTCTTTCATTTATTTAACCCTTTTAAGCCAGGATTTGTTATGTGTTTACATTTGATGAGTTGAAAACTTACTGAACTTGAGAGACCAAAAAAATCTTAGAGATCATATAATCTACTCCATTCCATTCCATTTCATATGAGAGAATGAAGAGGACTGGCTTGCAAAAGCAGAGGTGAACATAATGATAATACAAACATTTATAAACCTTTGCAATATGCTGATAAGAATCTAAGTGCTTTATATGTTCTCATGTTAATTTTCTATAACACTACCAAGAGGGAATTAGTAGCCTTGTTTTGAAAATGAGAAAGTTGAGGGCCACAGAGCTTAGATAACTTGTCTGCAATTCTGCATGGTCAGTTATGAGAGAATGCTTTTGACTGAACTCCTTCTGCTTGGCTCAGGGCATATTCTCCCCACCCCCCGGACCCCCACCATCCACCTCCCCTCCTCCCTGGCCCCATTTCATCATAACTGTGGTACCTTATTGCTTTTTATGTTCTTACCACGTTTTAGTATTCTAGAGTTTTTGGTGGCTCACCATTTTTAAAAACACAATTCCAAAAAAGAACAAACAAAAGCAAAAATAAAATAAAACCTACAGTGACCACTCTGTTCCCCTGGCAAACTGTGTTGCTGTCTCACTAGAGCTTCCCTATGCCCAAATGACACTTTCTATTCTGGATGTGTTTTGTTCTTGCACATTCTATTGCATAGGAATTTTGGTTTTACATTTTATCTGCTGCCCCTTTCTCACAGCTATCCAATTTACTTTAAATCTCTGGACTGCTCTGCTCAAAGTTCTGTTCAATAGACATCATAGTAAATATCTCTTCAGTTGTAGAATAAGTCAATGATATGCTTTCATCAAAATCTGGCAGAACATCCTACAAATGTTTGCAGCCTACCCATAGACCATAGGACACCTGTTGAGATAGCTTAAAAGCAAAGTTCTTAAACACTGGGTGAGAGTTCTTCATATTATACCTTAACTAAATTCCATGTGCCTTAGTAGTTGCATTTCTCTTCTGTATTAATTAATTCCTTTCTTCTTTTCTCATACTCCTAGCACTAAGACCATGCTCCTGCATTATTTATTGATTTGAAAAAGGCTTTTATTTATTAATAACAGTATTTTTGAGCTAATCACCAATAAAAACAATTATCAAATTGTTTTTGGCTTTTTCAACATTTTATTTTAAATAAATATTTATCAAACACCTAAATGTGCCCAGGACTACTCTAAGTGTGACTTTATTCTGGTCTAAGATAGATAGATGAGAGAGAGAGAGAGAGAGAGAGAGAGAGAGAGAGAGAGAGAGAGAGATGGTATAGAGAGATATAGATATCCAGATATCTAACTGGATAGTTTCTTCTGTCTCTACTGGTTATTTTCCTCTGTTACTTAAATGCTGGCATTTCTGAGTGTTTGTCCCCATACCTTCCCTGGGTTATATTCTCTAGTCCCATGTTTTTGTTACTATGTATGCAAATTATTCCAATATTAGTTTTTCTATCTCAAACCTCTTTCTGAAGTATGGGTTCACATCTACTTAATAGTCTCCAGACTCTCCACCTTGGTAACCCATAGACACCTCTAACTCAACATGCCTATCATCTTTCTTTACAACCTTCTTTTCCTCCTATTGATTGGTTTTATGGTTGCTGCAGTTCCTGTGTCACAAGAAGTACCACGATGTATCTTGTATCCCAAATTGTGAAGACAATTAGTCTGACCTATTGCTTTAAGGAGGTGTTAAGTCCCTCCCATTGTAACCACAAGAACTTGGTGACATGAAGCCTACTTCCAAGCCCCAGCTCAACCACAGACCAAAGCTTCTTTAAATTAGAAACTTCTAATTAACTCAATTTTCCTTTTTCATATTAAAAGGAGATGAGAGCCAGAGAGATGATGAATATAAAAGCGAAAGCTCTGAAATGGTAGAAACAGTCAAGTTCATATTTCATAACCTGGGATAAAAAGATGATGGAGATGTCTAAATGTCAATGATTCTTAAACTGCCCCACATCTGGTATATGTACTTCCTATAGCCTTGTTGGTTATTGAATTTCACCACTTAGAAACACTGTATGTTCACCACAAAACACCTAGTAATTTAGAAAATGGCAACAGTTTTGAGAAATAAATGTAACTTGCAGGCCACTATCTTTCCCCATCATACAAAGCATTCCTGACATTATTAGTGTTTATGGAATATGAAAATTTGTTCAAGATCTATTAAAAATTCAGAAGCTCCCCTCCCAAAAGATATTATAGATGTAAAAAAGAGAAGGTTAGAAAGTAAATTACTTTTGAAATATCAATATCTAACTATCCAAAGCTGTTCACTCTGTGCCCTCAGCTCCAACTAAAGACCATACAAGAGAATTTATTTCTATGTAAATATGAAAGATTGAAATTAGACCAGTTAAAATTAATTGCCTCAAACAGGGATACTTTACAAGAGTCCCTAGACCCCTAGAGATTCTGAAGGCAATAATACCAGTTCATTAACCATATGTATTGTTTTAAAAGCCAAGTAAGAATTACACATTTACTCACAATTAGGAACTGAAAAAATCAAATTTCTTTCATTAGGTTGAAATTATATTATTTATATTAATTATATTAATCTGCTGATCTATAATTCTGAAAGATAGTCATGTGGTTTAGGTAAATAAAAATGATATGTAAACATTATTAAATAAGAGCAATTTATTTGGCACAAAAGTTTTTTAAGACATGTATATCTATGAGAGAAAATTAGTCAAATTTTTGATGGTGATAAAACCTGAAATCCTAAGAGAAAGAAGTAGGGGAAAAGGAGAGTTTTACAAATAAAAGATCAAAGTGAATAAAGGTCTAAAAGTAAAAAAATAATAATTAGCCAATAAATATAATGAAAATCAGTAGTTGACTAACCACAAATGAGTGAAACTTTTTTCAATCCCAGTTCACCAAATCCATGTAAAATGTTGCAGTTCTGAGGTGGTTGTTGCAATTCCAAGATGGTATTCTTGGTTTATGATGAGCAAATCATATCATCCAGAGAATGTTCTCCCATTTCTTCCCTTTCCTCATACCAGAACTCATTATGCCACCTGTGTGCACACCTGCCACATCTATGTCATAGTCCTATCACAGCACCCAACCATCCTACAGTAAAAATATCTGTTTGTGTTTATCTTGACCATGTTAAGTCTCTTGACATTTTCACTACCCAGTGTAGTGAAACAAGGTATTTTATTAATAATGACTGAATTAATGAAAGAAAAGAGAGAAGGAGAGAGAGAAGAGAAGAGAAGAGAAGAGAAGAGAAGAGAAGAGAAGAGAAGAGAAGAGAAAATAAATAAGCCTTGCTGCCAAGACGTAAGAAATTTTATCATTTTAGGTCCCATTTTCCAAATTAGTATTCCACAGTGTGGCAAACTTGATTGGTTCCACAATGAAAAAAAAAAACTTTGGAAAATGTTATAGCCTAGAATCTCCCATAGAGGTTCACAGTACATTTTACATATTAGAGATAGACATTTTCACCAAGTTAAACTTGGCTTGACAGAATTTCCTAAACTTATTTGATCTTATAAACTTTATTCTTCTACAAAATGATTGTTCCTAGGGAACTAATGTTCTGTAAGACCCTGGTTAGGAAACGGTTCTTTGGAGAAGGAGAATGGGCTTAGGAATAGGTGTAATGGGCTTGGTTTTGCAGAGCCCATGGTCAGCCTGACTATCATCTGTGAAAAATGGATCATATCACCAGGGATTAGAAAAATCAGACTCAAAAAAACTAGGACCTTGTCTCTACCTGCTCCCACTTCTAGGCCCATGGGAGTTTTCCTCTACTCTGTGATCTTTGTTTACCCTCATTGGTCCTTATTTATGACCACAAACTGTTAAATTTACCTAGTGTTGGGATGTTTCACTAGCCCTAGAAAGGCAGAAAGGCTCTTTCCAAGTAGGTTCACATTTTGGGAAATAAAGGAGTCATTTTGGTGACCAATCGTTTCAACATTGAATTGAGTTTTCTCACAGACTAATGTTAATTTAGTAAGTTTTATATCTGGAAATAGAGAAGCTTAAAGTCTTGGACATTTTTGTGGTTTTTGCTGTTAACTCATTACAAAATAATAGATGCTCAATGAACATATTCAAACAATATAAATATTTTCCTCACTCTATAAGTACTTTGAATAGTTTGGTTTTAATTTTTCAAAATATTGTACATATTCAACCAATGTGATTTTATATATGTGTGTGTGTGTGTGTGTGTGTGTGTGTGTGTGTGTGTGTATGTATAAAGGTTATAAAATAACCTTTGAGTCATTTGTAATATATATATATATATATGTATATATATACACATACACACACATATAGATAGTATAGATAGATGATAGATAGAAAGATAGATAGATAGATAGATAAAAATATAAGTATTAAATAGTTTTGTTTTGTTAAAAATTAGGCTCATCTTATGCATATTATTTAGTACTTTTCTTTTTTATACCAGAAAACATCACTATCTTTCTATGGCAGAGCTCTCTTTTCAACAGCTTCAGAGTATCCTAGTATTCAATGTTATGGGTGAGTCATAATTTATTTAAATAGTCTCCGATTGATTCATTAACCTTTGAGTCATTTGTAAAATATTTATCTATAAAGATAATGTCTCCATGAATATTCTTCTGTAAACATCTTCATATTAGTGTGACTCTTACAGTAGAAAGAACTTCTAGAAATGGAATTTCTGGGTCCTCTGTATGAACATCTTTCACTTTAATAGACACTACCAACTTTCCCTTCAAAATACTGTGCCATTGTACACACTTATCCAATTACTAGTGATGTTAAGCCACTCTTCCTTTGTTTGTTAGCTATTTATATTTCCTTTGTGAATTGTTTATTCATATATTTTGCTTATTTTTTTCTATTAGGTTGTTTATCTTTTTTATTGATTTATTGGGCAATATTATCTTTTATGGATATTAATACTCTGACTATTAAACATGTGGAAACATTTTACACCACTTCTTTATTGTCTCCAAATTCATTTGTGTTTCAGAGAAGTTATATATTTTTATATAGTCACTATGTTCTTCTTTTTCTTTTTGGCTTTTAGGTTTTGTACAATGCTCGTAAGCCTTTTTTTTTTCTTTTTTTTTTTTTTAAATCAGGCTTATAAAGCTATTTCCATATTTTTATTTGGTATATTCTCAAGTTTATTATTTTTTCACAAATAGATGTTTAACCTTATCTGAAATTTATTTTGTGAATGGCAGTGGTAGGAATTTTCAAATTGAGAAGGATACCACAGAAAACACATTGACAATAATAACACTATTTATTATGTCTTATAAAAAATTTTTAAAGTCTTAAGGAAAATATGAGATATTTGGTCAACCATCAATTATAACATGTTTATTTTCTCCAGAATCATAATATGACAGGATGCTTTATATTTGTATTGCACCTTAAAATTGTCCAAATGTTGTATCTGGATTCTCTTGTAGCTAGAGCAGATGATATTATCTGTTTTAAATGATTTGTCTATGATCTCTAAGATAATTAATGGTTGTGATACTAGAAACCAACTCTCTTTACTGTCCTACTGTTGTTTCTTCTATTCTTCTACTATTTTTGGTACTATTATAACAATTGTAACATGTGTAGCAAGCATTATTCTGCATTTAAAAAAAATCTCAAGGCAGAAATTCTAGACTATAGACTAACAATATAGATTTGTTAAAACATTGATCACAAGCTCTTCTTCTTATCTCTGGCTTAACATAAATGATCATGACTGAGTTACAAACCTACTGGAAGTGAGTCTAGGGTGGTTTACCCATGCGGGCTTAACTGGAAAGGTGCAAATTGTGCCAGTGTAATTCCTAATACAAGACAGTGGAAAATTTCTAGCCCACTTGAGAATTGTTAACACAGTAGAAAGGACTCTGAAGCAAAACCTGATGTGTTGCTCCTGCATCTTTTTATCTCCACTGCCATTTTCTGAGGGGATAAAATGAGATGGCATTGGGAAGAAAAGTACCATACCAGAGCAAGTAGTGATTGCTACTTTGAATGCCACGCAGCTGCACCAGTGCGGCCAGATCGATCCATTTCAAAGCAATGGTCATTATATTACGTTTTACTCTAAAAATGCAGTGGTTTTCTGTTTCGTGACTTGTCTGTGGTGATGGATGGTGTGATGCTTTACCTTAGTACATTATTTTATGTATAACAATCCTTCATCGTGGAATTAACTGAGATACACATTTCAGTAGTGCCCCCAAAGAAAGTCTGGACTATGAAAAGAATGCAAATTAAGTGAGAGGAAATGTGAACCATAGAAAAGAGTTTTATTTTGTTTAAACAACTGTTTTTAGATCTGATTAAATCCAGCATCTAATTTTTACACAGTTATCTTAATATCTACTGATTTTTATTCCCAGAGAAAAGTTTTATTCTTAAAATAATTTATTTGAACTCCTTTTAATTTCTCTCTTTTATGATTTGATTTTTTCAAAGTCATTATGCTTTAAAAATGAAAGTTGTGGGGAGAATTATTATGCTTGCTAACATATACATGAGCTGACACATGGTCATAAAGTGTCAAGGACCTTAAAAAACAAATGAGCAAACACAACAATGAACAGCAGAAACCTGTCTGAAAGGAATAGAGAGTTAACACATAACACTTTCACATACAATGCAGTGAATAAAGTGCCATCATATCAAACAATGTTTAAACTTTTCTATGTGAAAATGTAACTACATTCTTCTTGGGCCTGCTGTAGAAACATGATCAGATTGTGACTAAATTACATATAGCTTTCACCACTCCTGTTCGATATTGGACTTGTAATAGTACACAGACCAATGTCCAGCATGTGCAACTATTATTTGTTGAATGGCTGGATAAATTAGTGAAATAGGAGTGAATGTGAAGAATTAAATATTCATATGTTCATCAATAAAATTATATTTTGTAAAATGTTATGTCACATTTTGTGAATAGAAATTGAATTAAAAGATAAACTATCTTATTGCTTGTTATGTTTTTGTTTAGGCTATACATATTTCTGTCTCTTACTATATTTGTAACTTTGCATATTGAATGGTTAGATTGGTAAAATGCATATTGTTATATTTTGTGTACCTTCAAAGAGAAAAATGAAATTAAAAAATTAGAAAATACCTATAAACCTTAGCAAAATGTGTGCTGTATATAGACTTTAAAAATAATTTTATTACAACAATTAGGCCTGTACACTATAGATGAATTCATAGGGCTAGGAGAACTGCAAATTTCTAGTTTTCTGGCTTTGAATAGCATAATAGCAGTTTCAATGTTGCAATATCCTTAAGCATATTTAATCATAAACTAGAAACAATAGAGACAAAGATAATATATTAAGACCTACCTAGTCTTCATTTAATCCAAAAACCTTTACATTCCCATAAAATTATTAACTATTTAAAATGACTTTTAAGCAAATATGAAAAAAAATCAGAATTGAATGAGATTTATTTAAGTATACATTTATCTTATACGTTTTGCTATAAAATACTGTTGTGAGTTCTTTTATAAAATTATTAACTAGAAATTAAATAAGTTTTCTTAGACAAAATATATTAGTAATTATATATAAAGATAGAATATCTCATTTTTAAGCTTCAGGGCATAATTTAATTTTGGAAACAGTCTGTAAATTACAATATTTCTATTATTTAGATTTAGATTTTTCTTAGACATCTTTAGCAAGCATCTCAGCATTGTCTAGTTTCAAAAAATTGAATCAAAAAGAAAAAAGAGACAGATTAAAAGAAAAAAAGAAGTACCACTAAAAAACAAAAATAATCCTTCAATTGGTTAATGGCTACCCTAAATAGACTCCAACAAAAAATCCAAATTTCATAGTATTTATTTAGCCCTAGGACACCCATCATTGTTTCTTTTCATGCAGTCTTAAATAGGCAGAGATGGTACCCTGTCCTTGGCCCTGTCTTAGGCAGCAGCACCATCTATCTACTCTGTCTTCTCTTTGAAAATCACTTTAGTCTTTTAACATGTTCAAGTGTTAGAAACTTTTAAAATCAGAAGAGTCTTTCTTATATTCAATTTACTTCCTTTGTGTTCAACAGTTTCATGATTGTTAAAGAGTAGGACTATCAGACAATTTTTGTAGTTGCTTTTTTGTTTGCTTGTTCACTTGTTTCTTTTTATTGGAGTGGAGAAGGAAAGCAGAGAGAATTTGGAAAAGAAAAGGTGATTTGCTTTGCTAAATCATCATTTATATAAAAGAAATACTTGCTGCCTTTCGAGAAATAAAAAAATTTAGAAAGATGTAAAGAGGTTATTTTTTATATCACCCCAAACCTCATCTTTTCCAAGAGACAGTCATTGTTAACATCTTTGTGTACTATCCTCTATTTTCTCTGTGTACCTATGTTTCTCTATTTAAGATCATATTTTACATTTGACTTTAGATCAAAAACATGTTCCAGTATCATTGCAAACTTTATTCTAATTATTTTGCTTAATAATTCATTTCATGTATATTCCATAATTTACAAAACCATTCTCTAATGTTGGACATTTAAACTGTTACCAACTGTTCATGATACATTGTTTTAGATCTGAATTTCTACATCAGGTTAATTTCTTGCTCACATAAAGTAAGCTGTAAGTAGCTTACTCTATAGATTTAATGGATTACTCTATAAAACTTAATATACTGAACATAATTCTTAACTTAGGATATCATTATTATCAAGACATTTGTAACCCAGAAAGCCTAAGAAAATAATACTTGAAGATCAGTTGCTACACAATTCCTCCTTATATTTCAGAAAATTGAAGATGACAGTTATCAAAGGCCTGTCTCTTCAGATCTCTTTTCAAAACTATAGAGAAGTGCTGTCCAATAGAAATATATGAATCACAAATGCAAACCATAGACATGATTTAAAATTTTCTAGTAAACATGTTAAAAAAAATTAAAAGAAACAAAGGTTAACTTTAATAATATATTTAATTGGATGTACCCAAAAGACTATCATTTAAACCTGTAATCAATTTAAAAATTATTAATGAAATATTCTATGTATTTTTTCAAACTAAGTGCAGAAATCTGGTGTGTATTTTATACTTACAGCACACCTCTATTCAGTCCAGCTACATTTCAAGACTTAAATTGTTACGTGTAGCTAGTGGCTACCATATTGGGCTGTGCAGCTGTAAAGCGTTTAGATGGTAGATTCCGTCTGGAGTTTAAGCTAGCCCTGTCACTTATTAGCTTACTGAAGGTAAGCGATTTAACTTCTCTATGCTTCAGTTTGATTATCTGTAAAATGGGAATAATAATACCAACTACCATGTAAAGTTAATATAGAGATTGATGAGATAATTCATGAAATAAGTACTCAATAAATATCCTGTATAGAATTCTTGAGAAAGTATAGCTAGTGATCCTACTCTAGCTAACCAATTAGTTTCAGTATCCTATAATCTCCATTAAGCTTGTCACTATTTTCTCTAAATCAATTATTTATAAATAATCACTACTGTCATGCTCTGGAGAAAGGGACTAACACTTCATCCACAGTTTAGGTGTCCAAAGCAACATAAAATCATGTGCCTTTTTGTTATTTTTAATCTATATTAATGAAGGGCCTTCTCCATGACTCATGTTGGTCCTCTTTTAGCAGTGGCCTGCATTTCATCCTCAGAGCCTGTTGGATAATATTTTCCAAACACAGGTCCTCCAAGTGGTGGATGAGAATGTAAAGAGAGCCACACATTCTTAGCATGACTACCTACTCTGATGGCTGTCATGTAGTTTGCATAGATTACTTAGGAAAGATTCAAGCCTATTTTGATTCTCTTCTCAACTTCTAATTTTCTACCCATAGCAAGGAGCTAAAACAAACAACTGAAAAGAGTTTGGCAGTTATTATGAGCCAGAGAATTTGCTTCTCATGCCGGTTCAAGTGTATGTCCATCAGTGTGTCTGTCAGATGAAAGAAGAGACCTATTGGGAGAGCTCATCTGGGAGACATAACTGGAAAATGCTCCCTTCAGTTGACCCTGGAGGTGGGTTGGATTCCTTAAAACAGAAGGACATTGGCTGTACTCGCATAGCCTTTTCACTTGAAGAATGTGACAAAGATGATTGATAATGCTTTGTGAAAGTCAAACATTCTTGCTAACCAAAGGACAGGCCCTTGCCAGGTGGATTGCACTTAAAAAACATAACTGGAAACACTTTGTTAAATTCAGAAGTCACTCTAAAGTGTGAATTCCTGGCGGTTGCTACTTCTCTATAGTGGCTTTGAAATATTGAAAACTGGGTGTGAACCCACAATATTTTTATATTTTGATTGTAATTAGGACTGTTTTTACGGGTGAGAACAGTTAGAAAATCATGACCAGCTATGTCTGGTTTTCATTGCATTCATATATTTCTGTGATCTCATCTTCATTGTATTTGGTGCTAAAAACACCTACAAACTTACCTATAGTCTTTAGTCTTATTTGCTATAGTCATGCCTGTCTTTTCTTCCTGTTCAAGTAGAAGAGGTGTGCCTATTCTAGTCAGCATCCTCAAGTGATTGCTCCTCTCTTCAACCCCAATTGCTCACAGCTGGCCCCTTGATAACTTTTTTATATCTATTCAAGTCCTTTCCATCTTTAAAAACAAAATAAAAAACAAACAAACAAACAAAAAACAAAAACAGAGACTTCCTGGACCCTGATCTTCTCCAATTATTGCCTGATCTCTCTCTTTCTTGCCAGAGTCCCAACACTTGGAAGAATTAGTCTCATTTGCTACATACATTTCCCCTCACCAAACTCCCCAAATCACGTAATCTGGATCCCATTTACCATTAAAACCATACTTTTCTCTCCTAGGTCAGATATATGCTCCTTGTAGCTAAATCTAGCAAACACTTTTTATTACTCTTCTCATATGACTTCTTTTCAGTGTTTGATGCTATTTTCTATTCCCCCTATTGCCAAATTATTTTTCTTTTGGTTTGTGATACCACATGAGCTGTGGAGTTTTTTCTCTCTACCTCTTTGGTTTATGAGGCCCTCTTCTTCAGTCCCTCTTTAGATGGGGTTTCCTAGGGTGCCCTCTTCCATTCTCTGTTTTTCTCATGCATTCACTCCCATAGTCTTAATGTAATTTAACTGCTGATAACTACACCCTGTATTTTGACTTCAAGTCTTTTTTTTTTTTCCTTTTGGACTTCCAAAACCCATAGCTCAAATTTTCTACTAGATACTTTCATTCAAATATTCCAATGGGCAACTCAAACTAAGCATATCCAAAATTTAGTGCATCATTGTATAGTAACCATATATTTTATTGTCAAAATTAAGTCACTTTTGAATGTGAAAAAGGCATGCTACTATTAATTAAGCCACAATTGCCAGCATAAACAGAAGCTTCCAGGCAAGTCAGGTCACATGTCAAGGGCTGACTCCTCTACTAAGCACAGCAGCCACAGGGCCCAAGGACCACAATAGTTTTAGGGGGATATGAAAATTTTATAATTTAAATTTTTTACCATATGAAGAAAAACAAATATAATACATATATTTACAAATGTAATAATATGTAATAAAATAAGTATAAATACAATAAAAATATAATAACAATAAATATAATAATGAGTCCACCTATCTTTATACCAATGGTCACAAAATATAATTTTGATTTTTAAAATAGGGGAAAGAGCACTGTACACAAAGGCAAACATATATAAGGGGACATGAAAGTCATACTGCTGCCTTGCTTTCTCTCCTCACTTTTTCATCTCACAGACAGGCATCCTCATCATCTGCTCAAAGGACTCTAAGCTGGAAACCTGGGTGTCATCCTTGACTGTCTTCCAATCCTGTCCTTTAAGTGCCCACACCAAGTACCAGGATTAATTGTGACTTGGCAATTCCCTAAATTCAGTTTCCATGTAGAAAATCTGTCTGTCCCACAGCTGCCTTTATCTTAGGTCAATCAGTAAATCAAAGAGCACACTTTTGTCACATATTTTCTCATTTTTCTTCTTCTTCTCTTCTTTGAGCTTCTTTTTTCTCTTTTTCATAGTTTCCAACCTTCTTTTATTGGCCAGAAACAAAGTGTTTGTTTCTGCCACACAAACACCACTGTCCTACAGGCCCCTCCCATGTAGACCCAGTCTCTTCTCTCATAAGGAGGAGCATCTCTCACCGCCTCAAGAATCACGCTATGGTGTTTAGGGCTGAAGGGTTTATCCTTAAGTCTATCTTTGTCAGAGAGAATGAGCATGGCTTAACCACCAAAGCAGCTCCACATTTTTCTAGATTATCTTTTATGTTTAATTTTGAGTAAAATGGCGGCTGTTAGAAATATTAATTTATCTTTAATGTTATAAATAATGAAAATGAGAATTTTTTACAGTACCTGGACATTGCTTGCATGTATAGTTGCTCAACATCATCTCAAAGTCCCCTCTGTTTTACATTTTATCTGGTGAATTACCATCTGTGCCACCAATTGGCCCAACAAAGCAATAGTAAGGGAGGTATGAAGACAGGGAGATATTCCACTTCTCAAAATATGCTTTCTCAATTCTCACTGCTCTATAGATGTTTAACTGACCATGACTTGGATTTCTTGGTTTTGAAATGTTCTTTCTTCAATAGATGAACATAGAAAAGTTAAAAAAAAAAAAAAGATACACACAAATACATACACTACATTTGGGTTTAGAAAAAGAAAACTCATTCTAAACTTCTAGATCATTAAAGTTTTCCAAATACCACTTGAAACACAGTAATATGAGTCCATAAGCATAAGCTATAAGTCAACAGGCCCCGAAACTATTAAAACCCAAGAACATATGAATGTGTACCAGAATAAAAATTAATGTACATATATTTAAAACATAAATTTCATCAACATTGGAAGGATAAATCTTACTCAGAAAAAAAATGACCATAGTAAGCCATAAATTTTATCTACAGATTCATGGTTTACTCTTTAACCAGTCTATCCTTACTATATCATGTCTCAGTTTTAGGTACCTTTACTATTTTTTAAATACAGTGTATAGTGAGCCTGCAGTAGCTCATTAAATAGTTTATTTTTATAATAAAATTTGGACCAAAATAGGATGGTAAACATGCATAACTCAGTGTCCATCATTCAATATATTTATCCCTAAGATTCCGGCCTTTGCTGTCCTTCACACCAGCTCTACTCTCAATTTTAGATGATTTAGAAATTACATCCTTTTGGACTTCCCGTGTCCTGCACTCATACAGAACTCATGGCAGGAATGGAAAATTTCTTTCAGTTCTCATGCCAAGCATGATCAATCAAGAGTATTTATTCTAGGAGAATTTTGAAGGAAGGTGTAAGGATTGACTAGCAATGTCAGCCATGGGAAGTAGTGGGGTGGGGCGATGCGTTGAAGCTCAAGTGCTGCCTTTTTTATAATCTCTGGGATTAGAATAGCTGGTGAGCCACTCCTAAATTTTTGAAAGAAGAGAAATGAGAATGCTTTCCATGTATAGTTTAAAAACAACACATCACAGATGAAACAAACAGGGGCAAAATCACTTTCAACGAACTGCCTCCTGGTTTAATCAGAAGTAGGGGTGTTCATCCATGGAGCAGCAGTGTTCCCTCCAAATACTTTGCAGGGGAAGGATCGGCACTGCCTCAGAACTTTATCTGATGGATCCTGTAGCTCTCTATAAGCTCAAACTCTCGTACCCTGATACCATCAAATAAATAAGATTCTAATTTTTATTTTTTTCCTAAGATTTTTAACATTCCCAAATTAAGAATTATCTTACAATCAGTTATACTTTCAATAAAGTATTTTTATCTAAGAAATGATTACATTGATACTATATTTTAAAATCAATGCTGTTTCTCTGTATAGAGGAATCTAATATGCATCTCACTCTTCTTGCTATAAATCTGTTTACAAATATATTTATAACTACAGATTGTATTTCATGTAGCTCTGCCTATATCAGTTTTTTTCAAGATTAAAAATCCCTTTTCTCTAAATATAAAAATTTACTATCCCTCATTTGTATATGCTCTGTTCCCTCCGCCCCTCACCCCCAGTTCCTATGAGAGTCTCTTCCGTGCAGGTTCATTATAAGAAAAGTTTCTAGAGTTTTATATTCTATAGTTTGATGACAAAAAAATCTTTTTTATTTTCTAAATATTATAATATTTTATAAGCATAATAAGAATTATATTGAAATTATAGTATTAAAAGTAGTTTTTAAATTACCCATGTAGAAACTCCCTCAATGTAGAAGAGCAGCCTACTGGAAAAGAATGTGTTGTTTTGAAATTAAATTTAATATGTTGTTATTTTGGTGTCTACAAACCTTATGAGCTTGATAATTGAGTCTGTTCATGAAAAAAGCTCCTCCCTCCCAGTGAACAACAGAATTATAGAAATCAATTTCAGAGACAGTAAAGCTGGGAGCAGATTGTGGACTAGGTGACCTCACCGATAGTAGGCCCCTGATGGAGCTTCCTGGCAGGGAATCAGGGCCCTAATTTTACTAGAGACCCTTCTGGACAGTGAACGTGCATCTGTGTCCTCTATCTACTGCTTTGTTTCTCTTCTCCTTGTTGGTTATGAAAGCAAAAGGCCCTTTTCCAGATATTTCCATTCTATCAGAGCATCTCTTTCTGTACCCAAGGCAAGATGATCAAGGTTGTATCTGGGGGAGGGGCATTCTCAGCTGAAATTTTTAGGGTCATAAAAGCTTTCTTTTCACAAATAATGAACTACAGGACCTGTTCTGAAGATCTTCTGGCAGCCTGAGTGTCCAGGGCTCTGGCCTCCAGATAATTGGAGTTACAATTGCATTATGATAATATGATTGTATTGGACTTTATTATAGCATTATTAATAAGAGAAGAAAATCTAAGTTACTGCTACTACTGTCTTGAGAATGTTATCTTAATGGCTGTGAAATGATCCCAAAAGACCATGAAGGGGCCTCTTTCACTTTATCAGTGAGGTAGAATAGTATAATGTTTGAGAACATGCACATTGCTGCATCACGGCTTGGGTTCCACATCCCAAATTAGACACTTTTAGTAGGTTGGGCAAAGTTATTTAACCTTCCCATGCCTTGCTTTGGCTATCTGCAAAATGTGGATTATATTTGTTCGTATATATCATGTGTTTAGTCTGGCATCTGATAAACCCAATATGAATCTTTGCTACTGTTGTTATTATTCATGGTACACACACACATACACACAAGATCTACAGCAGTGATTCTCAATCTTTGATACACATAGAAATCACCTGGGATCTTTTTTCTCTGAGTTTTATTGAGATATAATTAACATATTTACAGTACTGTGTAAGTTTAAGGTATACAGCCCAGTGATTGGGCTTATTTATATCATAAAATTGTTACCACAATAAGTTTAATTAACAGCCATCATTTCATATACAGAAAAAATGAAAAAGGTTTTTCCCTTGAATGGGATTCTTAGAAACTACTTTCTTAACATTCAAATATACCATAAAGCAGTGTTAACATCAGGTTGTACATCACATCTTAGTAGTTATTTATCTAACTGGAACATTGTACCTTTTTATCACCTAATCCCTTTTCCCCCCACCCTCCACCTCTGGTAACCACAAATCTGACCACTTTTTCTGTGTTTTTTTTTCTTTTGTCTTTAGACTACACGTATTTTGTTTTTAGACAATGTATTTTGTTTTTAGACTCCACACATAAGTGAGATCATGTGCTGTCTGTCTTTCTCTGTCTGACTTATTTCACTTAACATTATGCCCTCAAGATCCATCCATGTTGCTGCAAATACCTGGGGATCTTAAACCACAGATTTTTCAATTGCTGCTGGCTTACAGACCACACTTTGAGTAGTAGGGGTCTAGAGCAGATGAAGAACGGGTTTACAAAAATATTATGAAGAGTAGAAAATTAATGTGGCTCAAGTTATAACCATTCCCTCTCTACTGAAGAGTTCCCAGAGTTGGAAGAGAGTGGGAAGGACTCAGTTCCAGCCCTGACTCTGCCACTGACCACCTGCATGTCATATCACTTAGAGACCAACACTTAAGTGCATTGTGTTTCATTTTCCCCATCTTCCAAATGGGGATAATAATACTTGCTCTACTTACTTCACAGAATTGTTATAAGGGTCAAATGAGAAAATGTATGTGAAAGCTCTTTGAAAAATTAAAAGTGCTGCCCAATTGTAAAGGGATCAATATAGCAGGAGGAGAGTGGGCAGAGTGATGTTTGACTGGTAATGGAAAGTTACCCAGAAAAGTGAATTCTGATCCTGTGTTTGAAGGCAGCAGCTATGGAGTCTGATATGCTGTTACTCCGATTGAGAAGTAACTGCTAATTGAGGGAACAGCACAAAGACCGAAGCAAATAAATCTTTGTGTGTGTGTGTGTGTGTGTGTGCACACGCACACATGAGACACAAAAAACTAACACACATCCTCAATGAAGAGCCCATCTTTAAGAATTGACAAGATATTAAATTTTAAATAGAGGAAAAAAAAACATAAAAGAGAAGGTAGAACACTGCCTCTGAAATCCAGATTGAAGCCTTTTGAGCAGATGCAAAGACAAAACAGGAATTATTTTAGGGAGCATGTTCAGTGTCACTCGTTTGGCAAACAGACCCCTTCATTTGCCAGTGACGTTGAAATCTCCACACCACTGACTACTAATACTGTCTCCATGAGAACTGGGTGCTACTAGACATTAGCTTGAGCCTGCACCAAAGACTGATCCCAGAACTGTATACAAAACTCCAGCTACATATCTTTGCTGCCTTCTGCTCAGCACAGGGTCAGCTTCACGGATGTGTAATCTGTGCCATTGTACAGGGCCCTACATTCAGAAGGGCATGTGTTTAGTTTAATGTTTTTCTGTCAGTCTTGAAATCCCTAATAATTTTTGAGGAGGGGACACTGCATTTTCATTTGACACTGGGTCCTAATGCTGGGTTTGGTTTCCCCCTCTCTTTACCAACTACCCACTACTGACCTTCCTGCCAACCTTCTCCCTTTCCCTTCAAGAACAACTTTTAATTTATCCCATCGATGGTTCTCAAATGTCTATACATCGGTCTCACCTGAGGCACTTTAAATAATCCTAAGTTCAACTCCAGACAATGAGAACAGTATTGTTGGGGCTTGGTCCCAGATATGCCTACTTATGTTTAGGCAAACATGTGGTTCTAATGTTCATCTACTGCAGAGTAAAAGATAACTGTCCTGTTTGCAGAAAGCATTCTCTACCTCCTGACTTTAGCAGAAACTTGGCTGTCCTTTATGGACATGGCTTTCTTTGCTGTCCTTTTAAATAGAGACTGCTTATTCTTGTTCACCATGGCATCAGATGGTCAATATTGTCACATCCCCCAAATGTTGCTAACATCCTACTACTTCTTCATTGTGTTTTGTTTTTTTTTTTTGAGAAACTTGCTCTTCTGTGCTATGATATATATTTCATTCCTGTTACTGAAGGCAACATTTTTGGCCACCTCAACTCTAATCTTTACCTTTTATCTATGGACCTGCCCTCTCTTACCTAATTCTGCTGTCACCAAGAACTCTTCCACTTTGAAAATCATATGCTGAGCCTAGCCTCACTCTGTATCATCTTTCAGCCCTTTGTTCCTACCATATCTATTATCTCACTCCAGGTGACTTAACATTCACAGGTGCTGGAGATTAGGACATGACTATATCTTTTGGGGGGCCACTACACAAGCTCATGCAACTTTGCAGATTAGAGTCACAAAAATTCTCCAGCCTCTTTACGCAGTCCTCTTATTTGTTCACAAAGAGCTCACATTCCTACTCCTTTCCATGCTATCTGAAACATCACCAATCGCCCCTCTCAAATCGAATCATTCCTACCTCTCTTACAGCAGATGATCTGATGTCCTCTTTCATTTAGAAAATTGAAATCACCAGGTTTCTTCTCCATGAGCTTCTTTCATACATACTCATTCTTATTCATTCCAGTCTCAAAAGGCGATTTTGCTCAAAGCCAGCTCCTCACATGAGTTCTGAGTCTATCCCTCCCACTTCTTCTGAGGACTTAATTCCAACAGGAGTATCAACTTTCTAATATTTTTAACCTTTCTTTCTTAAATATTTTCTTCTACTCAGATTCTAACAGGTTCTAGACTCTACCTCCTTTAGGAAACATACAGAAACCTTTATTTCATGTTATCTCTTTTACTTACTAATCCAGAAGATTTCAAACTTTTTAATTTTAACTTACAGTACAAAATATATTTCACAATATAACACACAACTGAAAGTAAAGTTTTTTGAAACACTTGCTCTTAATATGTACTAAGCACTCTATTATTTCCTATTTTATTCTATTTCATTTTATTACATTTTTACTGCTTAATTGTTTTAATGCTGGTTACAACTCTGCTCATGCTAGTGTTTGTTCATCCAAATAATATTTTAAATAGCTAGTATGTGTGAATATATTAACATGTCTAGTGGATATCTTTTTTTTTCTTCTCTTATTTGATTCCTTTAAAGAACTTGAAATGACCAAGTGCACTGTCCTGCTGCAAAATCTCCCCTTCCTTGGCCCAGATGATTGTGAACTCTGAGTTCTTATCTCTCTTCATCGAGTTTCTCCTAGGTTAATTCCTGGGCTCATCTTTTCTTCTGCAATCACAAACTGTTGGCATTTCCCAAAATTGCATCCTAAGTCATTGCTTTTCTAACACACTTTTCCTGGGAATTAATCCACTCTGTGATTTTAAATCCCACCTGTTTGTTGATTGTTCCAGAGTCTATATCTCCACTTATTCTCTCTTCCTTGAGCATCTGGCCATATCAACATTTTCACTGGAGTCCAAATTATAGTGCAAATTATATGCATTATATCTAAACCTGAACTTTTTATTCCAGGAAAAATACAATGAGGAAAATCATAGGCTCTGTAGCCTGGGTTGGCAGCAGTTGAAAGTATCTTCTAAACCAATTATTCTCACATTTTCTTAGCCTTGATGATACCAAGAGTTCTCGTAGAGTGCCCTCTCCTAGAACTTTCACTTGCCAAAGAGTGAATTTAAAAACTGGCATTGCTATTCATGATCCACAATGATGACTAAAATCCCTTATTTTTATGATACAGGATATCCTATACAAATCTGAATTATTTCATGCTTCAAGCCAATATATAAACATTACCATGTTCTCAACATAAAACCACTAAGAATCCAGTATTCCACCCACCCAATTAAGCTCCATTAGTAAGCTGATGTGTGCATTCCCTGTCAAGTCTCGAAAATGCCAGGGACCTCCTTTCCTGAAAGTCCCAGTCCTGTTCTGGCAGACAATAAAGAGAGATCATTTTATGTATCTATCTAGTCCATGGGAGAGGAAAAGTTGGTCCATGCAAATGGGCCATTAAAGTGTGGACTTATTTTCACAGCAATAGAATCATCATGAAGATTGGAGTGACCCAATCTATTAATTTTTCTTTTTCTCTATTTTGGTTATTTTTCCTCCTTCGGGTGCAGAAAATTTGGATCAATGCCAGTTTGTTTAATTGGATTTTTAAAATAAGCACAAAAAATATCAAGCTGTCCTCAGGCTCTTTTAGTGAGCTCAACAAAGGCCAAATCAATTAAACAAATTACTTTAAAAATAACCTACCTACTCCAAATAAACTTCTTCCTTACTTCACAGATAGTATATGCCAAGGTTTATGCAAAGCAAATTTTTCCAGCTGAATTACCTTCTCAGAACTGGGAATTTAAAAAGGAGATGCTGACAGGACCTCAGCCACAATAGGAAAAGAGTGCAACTCTGGTCTAATTCAGCAGGTTTGTTTTGACAGTAGTTACAGGACAACATGCAACACCAGGCTGGAGATGCTCATCAAGCCAATGGCTGTGACCTGATTTATTTGAACGTTTGGTGGGGCACTCGTATTAAAATATTTGCACTCTGACATGTACAACAAGACATTTTTCTCTCCTCTTTAGTTTCCTTAGATAAATATATGTGAAAAGTGAAGCCCCACGTGAGTGGAAGATTTCATGGGTTCTTTTTACCCTTTGTTTGCAACCTCTCCTCTCACCTACACTAGCATAAGAACTGTGTTTTCTTTTCAGCAGTGATATATAACCAGAACAAACAGAGGACATAGGAAAGATGGAGAAAAGTTAGATATATAAGCAAGAAATGGTGAGTTATTGATTTTATTGACTGGTCTGTTAACTTCTGATATTGCAATAAAGTATTATTTATTCGTATACAGAAAACTCAATTACATAGATACATATTTTAACAACTGGGTTATTTACAGGAGAATTGTAGCTTCACAAATAATATAGACCTGGGATTTCTCAAGCTGCTGTTTATCCATCTTTACCTAAAGAAGTGGTGATGGCTATGTACACACCTTCCTGCAGTCACTAGAACAGCATTACAATAGGCTAGGGAGAAGAAGGAGCGAGAACAGGAGTGAAATAAAGATAGACATCTTAGCCCAGCTGAAATACGCAGGAAATTATCCAGGCTCTGAGATCCCAGACAGAGCTGCTGAACTGCTTCCTCCTGCCAGCACAGAACTACTGTCATGGAGACATTTGAGTTAAAGGATCTGAGTCTTTAAACCTCCCCTTTTAATTGTACAAGTCACTAGGATTATATTACAGATTTCATTTGTTAAACATGAAGAATATGTGTCAAAGGAAGCTTTATAAGAATAGAATCAAATATTCTCAAACATCTTCTCTTGACAAGGGCAACTGGTGGAAATGGAGAGGAAGTTCCTGCTGTTGCCCCTAGTTCTCTAGTGTTCCCTAAAGCCATGTTCAGGGGGGCGTCTCCAGAAATACTTCTTTGTTTAACTATTAGTTTAGTGCATAGCTTTCTTGCTAGGCTGTAAGCCCCAAAGGCCCAGGAAGTATAACTGATCATTATTCAGTAAATGTGTGTTGGGAATGAGTGAATTAATTAAGTAATGAGGAGAAATAGAATAATGTAGCATTATTTTTATATGCCCCTAGCATCTTGCAAATTCCCTCCAGTAAGAACTTAATAATATTGTGAAGAATTAATAATCAAAGAATAAATAGTGTTATATTACCAATTTTTGAATGAGTTGGCTAGAGCTCACAATCAGTAGTAAACTTGTAACACAGACCCAGATCTTAGCACTCAGGATCCCCCAAGAATGGCTCTCCTACAAAGCAAGGTAGGAACAGAGAACTAACAGGAAGCAAGTGCAGATAAAGGGCAGCTGCAAGAAAATATAAGCATACCTTGGCTATTGTGGATAATGCTTCAATGAACATAGGAGTGCAGAGTCTCTTTGAGACCCTGATTTCAATTCCTTTGAGTATATACCTAGAGCAAGATTGTTGGATCATATGGTAGTTTTATTTTTGATTTTGGTGGGAACCTCCATACTGCTTCTCACAGCAGCTGCACCATTTTGTATTCTCACCAACAATGTATAACAGTTCTCATTTCTCCACATCCTCACTAATACTTATCTTTTTTTATATAATAGTTATTTTAACAGGTGTGAGATGATATCTCATTTTTCACAATAGCCAAGATATGAAGACCTAAATGTCCATTGATGGATGAATGGCTAAGGATAAAGTGGTATGTACATAGAATGGAATACTATTCAGCCTTAAAAAAGAAGAAAATCCTGCCATATGCCACGTGGATGAACCTGGGGGATGTTATACTAAGTGAAATAAGCTGGTGACAGAAGGACAAATACTTCATGGTTCCACTTATATGAAGTACCTAAAATAGTCAAACTCGTATAAACAGAGCATGGTGGTTGCCAGGAGTTGGGCAGAAGGAAGAACAAAGAGTTGCTATTCAATGGGTATAATGTTTTAGTAATAAACATTGTTTATATCAGTTAAGATGAATACATTATATAGGTATGACATTGTTCTATATATGCCTGTAGGTAGCAGTGCTGTCTTGTGCACTGCAAAATTTGTTGAGGGTAGATCTTATGTTATGTGATCTTACCACAATAAATAAAAATAAAATAAATAATAAAAATAAAATAAGATAGAAAATGCAAGCAGAATTCAGTCTGAACTCTGAGCAGTTGCTTGGGGCTTGCTTTGTGGCTATTGTCTACCTGATCCTTATTGCGAGAGAGAGAGAGAGAGAGAGAGAGAGAGAGAGAGAGAGAGAGAGAGAGACTGAGAGAGAGAGTGTAATCTGCGCTATGATCTGTTTAGGAGCCAAGTTCTTTCTTGGACTCGCATTCTGACACCACCCCAGCTCACCCTAAGAACTGAGTCATTTTGGCCAAAGTCACCACTGCCGGACGTTGCCCTGAAAATGATCCCTTCTGTTCTAAAATGTAATTCCTTTTATTCTTTGCCACTACAACTTACACATGACAGCAAGTACTTCTGTCCTGAGCTGTCTCCGCAGCGTCTTAGCTGTGAGCAGTGCCTGTCATCCCCCACCACAGAGCATTTGCAAACCACTGGAGATTGCCATCAAGTTCTGCTCCATCCTGTTTGTGTGTCCCTCCCTGACACACACGTGGACTCTACCCTGCCCTCAAGACATTGACAGTGTTTGAGGCTAATGCTCAGCATCTTGTCAGATTAAACAACTGTGACTGTATATCCCAGGCCTGGGTGCCTGGAGTGCCACCTGCTCTGTGTACCAGAGCTCCACTGGGTGATATGCCTAGCAATGCAGATCCCATGGGGGGCTCTGTCTCCCTCTAAATCAAATGGTATGATGAGAAAGCTCACATGTATTGTGTTTAGAATATGTCAGAAACTGTGATCATGCAGTTTACTTATGTGGATTATTGTACTTAATCCTCACGTTATGAGCGAGGTTCCATTTTTATTTTAATTTTATAGATGGTGCAACTGAGTTCAGAAAGATTAAGTTGCCTGCTTGAGGGCCCACATCTAGTAAGTGTTGGAGACGAGCAATCTGACTTCAGAGCATGTGCTCCTCACCATAAGGCTATCGTGCTCTTTTTTGCTCTCTTCTGGGGCTGGCCTTGTGTCATTGACAGGTCTTCTGATGCAGGCTGTCTCCTTGCCAACCCATTCCACCCCAAACCTTTACACCCCTGTCTCCCGACCCTGCTTTCTGTGCGAGAGTTAGGGACAAAGCAGGGGGCATCTCTTGGACTTTACTCAGTGACAGTGTTTACAGATTTCACTGTCATCAGTGGGTAGAAGACAGGACAGACTGAAGGCATGGTGATTGTGTCCATGATCTGAATAAGAGACAATAAGGGAAGCTGAAACAGAGAAGGAGACAGTTGTCAGCAATACTGGAGTATAAGATTTGAGATTCGGTAGTTGGCTATCTGGGGGAGAGGCAGAGACTAAGCAAAGGTAATTTAGGGATTAATTTTTTGAGCATGAGTGATTAGAATGAACATGAATGAAAATGGAGATTGGGCAGTTAAGAGGAACTGGGTTTTTTTTTTTTTTAATCTGAATCTGTGAGAGATTTGCTAATAAGAAATACTAGACAAGAACTCAGAGGAGTTTTCAGATTAGCAATTTGGGTTTAAAAATCATCCTTATTCTCCAGTCTTCCTGCATTTTCTCCTATACTTGAATAAATTCTTGGATATTGGCTGTATGTCTCTGATGTTATAGGTTCCTCTGAAGCAGGTGTCCCCAACCCCTGGGCTGCGGACTAGTACTAGTCCTTGGCCTGTTAGGAACCGGTCTGCACAGCAAAAGGTGAGAAGCAGGTGAGCGAGGGAAGCTTCATCTGTATTTGTAGCTGCTTCCCATCACCACTTCAGCTTCACCTCACATCAACAGGCATCATATTCTCATAGGAGCACTGGTCCCTAGTGTCAAAAAGGTTGGGGACCACTGCTCTAAAGTGTCCCTTTACTAAAGAGTATCCTCATGATCTCTTCTTTATCTAGAACATTTGTGATTGGATAATCATATGTCAATGTCATTTGTAATAATACCCCAATAATAATTGATAATGACAGCCAACATTATTGAACATTTATTATGTGCCAAGCACAATGTTGAGCTTTTTTCACTCAATAATCTGCTTACTCTCTCAACTATAATGCAGGTGCTATTTCCACTTCAATTGCACAATTGAGGAAACTTAAGATCAGAGAGGTTGAGTAAATTATCCAAAGTCACACAGATAGCATAGCACATGTAAAGCAAAGATGAAAATACAAGTCATTCTGACTCACGTTGCATTGTCAGAATATTATTTTTAAGATTCCTGTTTCCTTTTTATGAGTTCTGATTATGGATTATGTGGATAATATTTTTGAGTTTTTCAGAATCTGATTTTCTAGACACATTTGACTCTTCCCACATTCTTTTTCTTGATAAGTAAACCTTCTAAAAGTGTATAGTCACATTATCCTGTGTTTCCTGGTTCTTCAATATGGCTCTATTGATCAGCATTAAGTCTGTACTAAGAATACCATTCTCTGCTTTTAAGCCTCCTGAGAGATGAAACTGTCAGACAGGCCAACTAGAAACTTATTAGATGTTCTGTTGTTAGCAGACACTTCCAGAAAAAGCTAGATTTTCATTACCAAATGCTTCTTTACAAAAAAAAAAAAAAACTTATAATTAACATTAGATAGCATCATCCACATCTCCCTCCTGATTTGGGGTCCTATATTCTCAAAATAAAACTTGTACTTTTTAACTAAGAGAAAACCAGCCCTGACATTGAGGCCTGGCACTCACAGCTAGGCTGAGGTGCCCTCCTGCTAAACACAAACAGTTCCACAGAACACCAGCATCACACAGGGCACTCTGCCCATGATGGACTGGGACAAAACCAAGATCACTCCATCTCTATGTCTGTAGACAGGCAAACCAAGAACACTGTCCGAACCCAAAATGACCAAAAGTCACCCATCCTGGCTAACATAAGTGAATACTGTTCTTTGACCAATCACAGCTTTAACCTTGCTTCAGCTTCCCTATCTTCTACACAAGACTTATTAAAATACTTGATCATAAAATTGCCCCCACTTCCAGATAGCATCCAAATCTTGAGGATATTTAGAGGTTGTGTGTAAAATTTTCAGTTTATTCTATCAATTCTTCTCTGTGCAAAATTTATAGGTATATAAAAGCCAATGAATATTATTTCTAAGATATGCAGCTTTCCTCTTATACTATGTGTAATGTGACATATTAAATGGAAGATTTGAGGATAAAATTAGAATGTGTCTTATAACCAATCAGTAGCATGTTGTGGTTTAATTGACAGATTATTTATTTCTTAATGGAAGATAAAATATTCATAGGTTTTACATCAACAAAATGATGATTTGATGAAACATGATATTTTTTAAATTATTGGACTCTCCTCCCATTATTTCACCTTTTCACCATTGTAGTTAGTAGTTTGCTCTCTTTTTTATTTCACATCTGACCCTATAATTCTAAAATCAAATGGAAACTCAAGATGTATATTTTTAAAGTATTTAGACTTAAAATCTTATAGTTATAATCTAAGTCTAAATCAAGTTTAGTAAAAGTATTTTTATAATGAGAGCTCAGAAACACATCCAAAGTAAGTTAATATAACAATTCAAAACTCTTACACATTTGAAACTGTCATGTAATGGAGCTAAAATATTGACAAAAATTATCTGAACAAATTCTGTGAAGCTTTTGTTCTATTTGACTTCAAGTGGAACAAACTCTTCAGAACAAAACAACACAATAATGCTTTGCTAAAAGGATAAAAGAATCTGACCTAACTCTATTAGTGATATAACATTCTATGAATGCACTCACATTAATGACATCTTTAGCAGTAGATACTTTTTCAGTTATAGTAATGCTAAGAAATAAATAGACTGAGAGCAAAATGGCCAAAGATACATGAATTGGACTAGTTTTGGGCTGTTTACTTTTTTATAACTTGTAGATTATTTATAACTAATCTATTGATGGGCCATTAATTTGAGTTTTCATATTTTAGATCTACTTACTACTGTGTAAGTAAGTAGTAAGTAAGTAGTATGTCTATAAATGGACATAATAATCATAATTACTTCATAGGGTTATTGTAAGTATTTTGTTACTCCATCTCCCAAGAAGGTTTTGTAGCATTTGGTAATTTTTTCATAGTGAGTTTTGAGACATCCTTCTTTTTCTGCACAATTTTGTGTTGTTGTGCTATCATAGAAGCTCCATTACTGTAAGGGGTTGCTAACTATGTATGAAGTTACAATTTCATGTGATATAATTCCTCTAGAGGATCCTCCCTCTTGTCCTTTGCTGAGTTCTAAATAACTCCACTTTCACCAACCTTTGGTTGCACATGAGAGTGATTGAAGTGCTACTCTTTTGGAGTATCTATATAGAAATGCAGTTTTATTTAGTCTTTTAGGGATTTAAAATTTTTATTCCCCTTTTTAAAAGTGGCGCTCTGGCTACTTTTGCAGAGTGTGGTGTTCTGAGAATAAATAATTGAAATGGGTAGGCCAGACTTATCTTCATGGACCCTCACAAATGAAAAACCAAAGGTATGGATAAAGAAAGAGAAAGTGTCAGGAAAATTGCCATTAATGACAGAACAAGTTTTGTTGTGTTTTAAAAGGATAAATATGCTTCCCTTTAAGAATGTAGGGCCAGCTCTTCTTGCTGTGAACCTCTTCACTGGGAGTTCTCCCACCAGGTGCACAGGTTGAGGGTGGTGGAGGGCTGTGACTGAGATGCTTCCTTGTGAATGTTTTCTTTTCCTACATTCTCACATACCCCACCCTGACTTTTGTGAAATAGGACATGATAGTCTACTGCAAATGTTTTATAAAAGTAGGCATTTTTGGTATATTTATACTTAAATGCTACCCAAGTGAAGGATGGAAGGAAGGAAGGAAGGAAGGAAGGAAGGAAGGAAGGAAGGAAGGAAGGAAGGAAGGAAGGAAGGAAGGAAAAAAAAAGTTATAATTTCAAAACGAGTGCTTCTCGCACTTAACTATGTGTGTTAGTCACCTGAGGATTTTGTTCCAATGCAGATTCTGATTCTGTGGGTCTGAGACTTGAGAAAGCTGGGACTTGCAGACATGCCTTTCTCACAAGTTCCCAGATAGTACTGATACTGCTGGTTCAGTGATCACATCTTGAATGTGGAAACCCTAAACTAAGAATGCAGCTGTCATTTATGCCATTTTCCCCTCCTCCGTCACCAACTTTCTCAAATCTTGAAACTAGAGGTCTCTTTAGCCAGGTTCCCCTAGCAAAACATCTGAAAAATACAACTTCTATCATGGCATTGGGGATTTATTGTGTTCCGTCTCCCTGAAACATTTGCATTTGAAACATATAGTATTGTAGTCTGGAGTCTAATTGAACTGGGTTCAGCTTCTGATGCTATCACTCACTAACTTTGTTATCATAGGTATTAGTTCACCTGCCTAAACTTTAGTTTCCACATTAGTAAAATGGGAATGATAGTCCTGGTAACATACGTTTTCTATGGAGATTAAATGAGAAAATGTATATAAAATGCTGAACAAAGTATCTGGCCCATAGTATTCACTAACTGTTATAAAACATTTGATCAGTATATAGTCTAGGTGATAAAGATATGTGCCTTCCATTGATCAGATAGCTTGGGATATAGTTGCCTCTCTGTCACTTCCTTGTTTTATAATAGAAAAGTGAGTTAATCTCTATAAAGCTTAGTTTTCTCTATAAATGGACATAATAATCATAATTACTTCATAGGGTTATTGTAAGGGTTAACAAAATAATATATATATGAAATAATGTATTACTTGGAACATAAACTTTTATATATATAAAAATATATATAACATTTATTTAAAAAAAAGGGGATTGAAGGAAAAAAGGAGCTGCTTATTCAAAAGAAGAAATGTTTTAGGAATGTTTGGTCAGACAATTCCTGTGCCTGTAGGTTCCTCAAACCCTAACATGCCCATGAGAAGCTCCCAAATGCTCTGTGACAAACTTGTGTCCCTCTACAGCAAAAAAAGATGTTGGTCAAAGGAAAAATGAAAAAAAAATGTCTAGTGCTGTGAGTTTTTTATTAGGCTAAATTTCTTTGGTTTAAAGGATTGTTCTTTAAATGAAGAACATATCTTTTGGAGTGGGGAAAGGGCAATAAAATGCCCTTTGTTATATAATAATATCAATGCAAGTTAATTTTTAATAATGTTATTACTTGGAAAAATTAAAAGTTGAGATATTTCTAGTCACACAATTATTAATGTGCTCCTTTAATTTGATTGTCCTGTGAAATCTCAATGTAAGGGAAAGTCAGTATTCTGTGATTATTTAAGTACTTCTCTTTGCAGTCACAAATATAGCCACTGCAGATGTAGGACAACCCTGTGCTGGGATCTCCAAGATGTTGTACCATGCATATTTTTTATAAGAAGTGACTGTATCCAGAGGCCAGCATTTCCAATTGAAATAATGATTTATTCTATTGTAGCTCATGGTTAAATCATATTCTGAATGTTGGCTTGGCAGCCTCCTTGCCATTGAGGGTTCTGCAGGGTTCAGACCTCTGGAAGGCATCTAGGTATAGGAGAAGAGGAAGGTGATACTTCACTGTTTCCATCTAATTTGAGTCTGAACCTAGAGTTTTGGCTTGTGTTACCATGACATAGCTATTGCTATTTCAATTCCACCTCCTTTTCACACTTGGATTTCCAGATATCCATGTAGGGCTGCTGGGCTAAGAGTCTCAGTAAACTGAAAACTGTTTAAAAATTCATAAGGAGATTTTTGATAGGGCAACCATTTAGGTCTATAAGACTGCAAAGAGAGCCTTGCAAATATTGGAAAACAAACCTGAATGTTGCTGGAGGGTCAGATATTGACAAAAAAAAATACAATGACCTCTGACTCTACCACTTGAACCCCATAATACTAATCACACAGGTGTTAAGCAAGAAAAAATGGACTAGCTCCCATCTCTGTCTTTTGGCTTGATCTTCTCATCCCAAAATGCATGTGCGCATGCGTGCTCACACACACACACACACACACACACACACACACACACACACACACTTCACCTAAGATAGTACAAAAATTTCAAAGCAGATTATTTAACAGCTTTGTCCACCTTTCAAGACAGTTAATGTCAGTTCTTAGTAATTCTTGCATGTCTTACCATAGGTAGAAAACCTGGAAGAGCTGTGTAACTAGCCTAATTACATTGCCTTGGAGTATATAGATCATGTTCCCTTGTTGTCAAGCTTGTAGATGATCCAGTAGACAGTCATGAGAGAAAATCTTCATATTTGTTGTTGTTGTTTTTGTTGACATTGTTACTGAAAACATAACACTATTAGAAAGGTAGGTTTACAACTGAGAAAAGACATGTGACAACTTCTATATGATTTCTCTTTTGAGGAATGCATGCCTTGTCTCTCCATTATAAGCATAAGTAACTGAAAACTGATAGAAAATAAAACAGTATTTCATCCTAGTTTTCCACTGAATGGTATATTTATGTGGTCATTGGTTATAGACATATAATAGATGCATTGATGATTTATAAATTCAATTTCCTGTTTGGAGAAAAAAGTCATGTCTAAATTCCTCTGGTTGTAGGTTTAGGTTCAATTTTTCAAAATTTTAGGATGCTTAGAAGGAAGTTTCCTTTGTGGGAAATTGGTAACCTAAAATTGTATGGAAACTGAATTAATGAACACTGGCAGTAAACCATAGGTGGGCTTGCTTTGAGGGCCTATGACCACTGCAGGCACCTGAGGTTCCCAACCCAGCAGGGCTTCATGTTTGGGGTTTAGTACTCTGGATTTACTGTCTTGCAATTCTTAATAATTTATCTTTGAATTTGTGCTGTGTGAGTAAAGTCTGATGGGATAACAAGAGGATGTGGGAAGATGGGGGTCTTGGAGCCTCTGGTGGTCAAGCTGTTACTCCCTCACGTCTTCCAAGACAAGACAGGTTCTTGGGCATCTTATCCCTGTCTGTGGAACCTTGGGACTGCTAGAAGCCTGGATCTGGATGTTATCTTCTCCCTTCTCTCTTTCTAGGGGTCCTGGTTCAGGTGCAGGGAGGCTCATATGTTCAGTGAGCAACTCAGAGAGAGTTTCCTGCCCAACCCTGATCCAGGTGTCTGTTGCATCTCAGCAGGAAGGTTACAACCCCTTAGCTTTACCCATCTTTCATGGATTGGGGTAATAGCCCTGGAGAAGAGGAAATTGGCTTCTCAGCTCCAGGCAAGGATCTGCACTTTCATTTTGCACTGAGCCCCCACATATTATGTAGCTGGCCCTGGTATAGGGTTAAGCATGGATAAAGCATGAGAAAGGAGGTTCAATAGATACGGGCATAAAAGCACAGGATATACATTACTTTAGCATCCGTAGGGCCATGCCAGAGTTCCATCAATCAATTGAAAGCAAAGACTTCATCTCTGGGTTGAGTGCAGTATTGTGCATAACCCTTACCAATGACCTTGGAAGAGGAAGTATTCATTCCCTGAGAGAACCATGTTGAAATGAGTAACCTTAGATTAAAAACGGAATTTTTTTTTTTTTAATTAGGTGAACTACTTTCAGGTGGTTTAAAATTTGCGTCTAAATTATTTCAACTCACTTGGATACATGTCCCCATCACTTTAAGAATGCCAACTCATTATAACATACATAAACATCAACATGTATATATACATTTATACACATCTATATATACATACATACATGCATACATACATACATACATTCACACATACATACATACAAGGCCCGAAGCTGGCCTACAGTAGATACAAAATTGAGTTGGAAAATCTTTGCCTTGAAAGAATTTAGACTCTTATAGAGATAGTGGTATTCATGGAAAATCCATCATTCTAAAGCTCTTTCTGTACCAGCAGTATATCAAGAAAATTTGCCTAAGTATGTTTGATGACTCTCTCTTTTTTAATCTCTTTTCTAAGGGGAAGTTTTATAGAACTTGAGACCTTTATTGGCCTGGATATCACAGGAGTTCAGCTCTACTTTTATTAGATGCATGTAAAAACAATGATAAAAAAAATTGTTGGAGGAGCACTTAAGGGAAATTTAGTAACTTTTGAGTGAATAAAATGTATTCAAAATCTTTCATAGCACACATAGACTAAGTCTGCATGTAGAATGGAAACAATTATTGAATAATTTTGGTAGATATTATAAAAACATCTTCAGATAATCAAGTCCAGAAAAAAGGGTTTATAAGATTTTTTATTATACTTTATCTAGATATCCTAAATTTCTCTTTGACTTTTAATGCATCTGTGCAGCTTTTAAATAAAGATCAGCATTTAGAACCATTTAGGACCTAGACCATTCACACAAAGAAAATTGAACTTTCCTTCACCAGAGGCCAAATAAGTCACCAATAAAAGAATGAAGGAATCCATTTTTCTCATTAATGTCATCAGACATTCTGTTTTCCAGGTTTCAATGTTTGAAGTTACAAGTACTTTACAATAGATTTTGCAAAAACATACAAACCTTTATGTGAATTAATGTTTGTTTTTCAAGTGCGGCTTATTACTTTATAGTCTCCCATTCCAGTGGAGTCCTGTATAATGTTCTGTACATAAATACGTGGATGGCCAGTATCACAAAAAACTAACAACTGGCAATTAAAATATGGCCAACAATGACAGTGGCTCTGAAAAGATTTGTAGACATCATTATATCAACCCCTCCTTGGCATTTAGTAATCTTGAAGAAATTGAAAGGAAGGGAACTTTAATTTAGAGGAACTTCTGCCCTGTTTAGCTGGGTTCACATGCCCAACACGAAATAATAATGCATTCTACTGTCTATCTTATAAAAATCAAACTTTGCATCATCTCACTCACTGGTGAAAACCACAAATAGTGGATAAAAAAGGTATGAATACCAGAAAAAGCCTAGGGATCCTTGTGACCTTCATGTGATTATGTTTGTGCTAATGTATAGAGCACAGAAATGAAAACTGTCCTTCTGCAGAACCTGATTCATTAAAAATGCATTGGTCGTTAACAAGGAAATCTGGTGCACTGAATGGGGCAGGCATTGCCTCCACCTGGAAGAAGGTGAGACTGGTTTATTCTGGGTGAGCAATTCATATTTTGCAATTCTGTTTCCTTCTCAATGCCATGGCCATTGTATCCTCTTTGCAAAGGTAATAGGATGAGGTTCCAAAAAAGTGTGTGACTCTCAGGATTAAAAATGTTTTAGTTTCTTAAAATAACTTATTTGGAAGTCATCTCAAAAATGGAGGAAGGGTAGGATTTAAAACCATACTGAAGTGTACCTCTATCTTATTTTTAGAGTAGCTAAAAGATGCTAAGTCTGGTTTGCTTTAGTTAGTGAAAACCCACTGTATGAAAAATAAAAAGGAGAGAGATTGAAAAAATTTGCAAAAGAAAATGTAACTTGCTATGAGGAACATGTGACAGTCATTCAGGATCTCTGATCTTGAGCTGGGTGGGGAGGGTGGAACTTGCTCAGCTCTTTCCTTAGGAGCTAAAGGGAAGAGTCCAGTCCCTGGGTATCAACCTTCTTGGTTCTGTGGGTAGTCCAGTCCCTCCAGAGCAGAGTGATCTGCAGGCAGCTTTATAGGCTTCAGAATCAAGATCAACACTAGAAAGATAGTGTTGAATT
Organism: Cynopterus sphinx; assembly: GCA_030015415.1. NCBI lineage: Eukaryota > Metazoa > Chordata > Mammalia > Chiroptera > Pteropodidae > Cynopterus > Cynopterus sphinx. Next base: position 48,115,873 of record CM057391.1, on the reverse strand, counting down.
AACCAAAGCTCTGACAAATGGGCATTTTAATTAAAAATAAGTTTTATGCTAGTGTACCAGCCATACTCCTAATCTGTCTTTCAGTATCTTTACCATTTATGAACTTCCCATAACAGAATCACAGCAAAGCTCTCTGTATTTGCAAAGAATTGACTCCTATTATACAGCTATTGTAAACTTTATATTATGATTCCTCTAAAGTCAGTTTTTATACTCCTGGCTTAATAGTGAACAAATCATAATTACAAAATAGATGTATTTGAAATAGTTCTTCTCCTTGCTAAGCTAGAAGTGTACTGGAATTGTGATGGAAGAACGCTCCAGATAAAGAAACTTGGAAGGCCAAGTGGGTAAATCTAGCTAACGACCTGTCTGCTGATAGTAAAACTAATTGTATATAGCATCCTATGCACAAAGGAAATTCATACTTGCCTGGACAACATCTAAACCACTACTTTTTTCAATCACTAGTAGAGTTTATGAAGCGTACATGTAAGCCACCCGTTAAAGGTTCTGTCAGTAGCTTCATGAGGGATGTGGTCGTCTGTATTCAAGAAGCTCCACAGACCATTCTGATTCACAGGCCTGGCTAAGAACTACTGGTCTAAGCCAGGGTCTCTGAGAATTTGGAAGCTATTTGCCAGTATCTTTGTGCCATATTTCCTGATCATACCTCCATGGACTAAAGCAGCAACATACGTAAACATCTCATTTTATAGGCTCTTAAAGTCCTAACTATTTAGTTCCTTTCCAAATATACATCAAATGGTATGAAGTTTGCAGTTAGGGTGGTGTGTGAGGGAGTGTGAATTGCACACATAGGAACAGGAGTATGTATTGAGTTAACTTGGGGCAGGTGAATATAATGAGCAAATTAAATAATATTAACTATTATATCGAATACAAAATAAAAATAAATCTTATTAAATAATAGTCAAGAGAAATAGTGCTTATGTGTTAAGCATTTCCTGTTCCAAAAAATTTACAGATATATTTTCTCATTCAATTCTCACAACAATCCTAAGAGGAAGGTAGTATTACTTTCCCGGGCTTTTTCAAGAGGAAGCTGATACATAAAGAAGAGGGAAAAAAAGCCAAGTTCACATACCTAGTCAGAGCTAAATTCAAATGAATCCAGGCAGAGCTGAAAATTTGAGACCTTGCTTTTAAATGGTAGGCTAAACTGTTTTTAATATCTGTTTTTAATAACTGTTTTTAGAATTGAGGTAGAATTCACCAACAAGGTAATGATTCCAAGACATTACCAAGGTTTATGCTGAACAGTAGTAAACAGTCAAGTGAATGCCAATACTTCTCTTGAAGGAATTATACCACACCCAAATTAAAAGCCAAGCCTCTATTTCCATTGAGTGAATATTCAATCAATTTTAGTAAAATGTCTGCACTAGAGCTAGGTGTAAAATGGTGAACCAGCAAATGCAGTCCCTGCCTTACTGGTGTTCAGAGTCGATGCACGAAAAATACAGACTACTTAATTCAGAACAGGCCACAGAGAGCTTTGTGGACATTCTTGGTCTCCAGAAAAGTAACATGTTTCCTAGAATCCTGATCAGGATGAATCTACTTTTCATAAAACCCATTTCAGTGTATATTTAACTGTCTCTGCCCATGGAAATAGCTAACCTCAAATTCTCTGCCAACATAGGCTAAGCTATGCTTCAAATTGCTCTGAAACCCCTAAACAACATTATTTATACATTCTGACTACTGGATTCTTTCTCTGGCTACAAGAAGACTTCGAATCTGGGATCCACCTAACAAACAGATTAGTTAAACACGATACATGCTATTGGGGGAAATGGAGATAGGTGCTAAGAAGAAACATTACTTTTTCATCTGGTCAGGAAAGCACACATAATCTCCTCTAGAAACTGTGAAAGACTTCATTTTACACATGAAATTGTGTGGAATTGCCCTATGCTGCACTGAACGTGGCTTTTGAGAAAACCAGCCTCAGAACAAGCTGCTGTGCACTGGCAAGGGCCTCCAGCAACAAAGAATAAAATGTAAGCAAATGTAATTTGTGTAAAGCTAAGGGTAACAAACACACAATCTTGTTGACACGGTGCTTGTAAATATAGGACAAATCCTAAAGCTTACAATGGTTATGTCATTAGGAACAGTCAAAAAGTAGATACTCATGAAAAACATATGATACAAAAAGGTCTGGCATGGTATAAAAATTTTTAAACTTAAGATATATATTTTTTAATTGTGTAAAAAGGTTTTTCTCTTTTTATGTGCATTGTAAACCCTCATTTCACAGTCTGATATAAAAATCCATGCCTGATGAGTATGGGGAAGCAGCCATATTTTTAAAAACATCTTCAAAAACTAAACCAAAGTGGACTTTTAACCATTTGAGAATTTACCTAATCTGACTGTTTGACCAAAACCATCACTTTGGTTTGGCTAGTTCTATAAAAGTACATAAAGCTCTGCTGAGAATGTTAAGGCAAATAAAAGTTGGGCATACAAGAGAAATTGTGAGATTTACAATGCATAATGTAGCTCCCAGTATAAAGTGCCCTGCTATTCAAGCATAATAGGTAAATCATATATAAAAAATTTAGAAGAAAGGTCTCCTGCATGTTATGAGGTAATTGTTGGCACCTTCTGTAGTCATCTTACCTTTGTTATTAAATGACAGTGATCATTAAAATGCCAAACATATTTTGACAGAATTCACTTTATAAAATGTCAGCAAGTCTGTGTTTTTATTAGTTTGTTCCAAATCAATTTAGAAATTTCAATAGAATGCTTGTAAGTATTCCCAAAGCAATGTCCATTTCTGACTTGCTACACAAAAGAAATATTACAAATTAATCAGATTTTCAGATTTCTGCATAATAGCTTTCCACATTTATTGCTTAATCCTATTATAAAATGCTGTTATGATTGACACATCGAAGTGGAGATAGAAGTCAATTGAATAATATGTAGCAGTCAATTTTATTTGTGGCTTAATGTGCTGAAGTATTTTTTTCACATTTCCATTATTTATAAGTCTGCCCCTTTAGAGACTATATAGAAGAATTTGTTTTAAATGAGCCAATAATACCTTCTTTAAAATTTATAAGCATGACAGAATCATATCTTTTTTTCTTGGTCATCCATGGCATGCCAGTAAACAGGGTTTGAATTGTCTTCCACTTGCTATTCATAGGACAAACATCAGGAAAGAAGATCTTGTAAAGGATGGCTTGGAATTGGATTTCAACCAGGAAGAAAACAAAAGCTACCACCTAAAAACCTTCAAAATTTGCTGTTAGCTCTCTTTCTTTGTAATTTATTTATTTGTGTGTTTATTGTTACTTCCACTATCTTATCTGCTGCGGTTTGTCCTAAATAAAATACATAAGCCCAACAGAGAAACAGTGTTTAAGAAGGCTTGAAAGCCTTGCTGTTTTGACAGAATTTCATTTTTCATATTTTGGTGTCCAGCAGGATTGCCACAAAGGAAGTAAGTTGTGTTCTATGCTTAGCATAGTGGAGTTCCATGAAGGTAGTATGGGGTCCTACTATTTCAAGTTGCCCCTGGGAAGTTCGCTTAAGAAGGTTCATATTTGTTTTATGACATTACATAAGGTGACATTGAAAAAGGTTTTTATAAGATTCAGAGCCTGAAATGTGTATGGAGAAGGGCTTAAGTGTATGAAGCCATATTAAGGAATAATATAAATGTACTTGGTCATGTTTCAGATCATACTTCTCTGGCTTTGGGAAATTAGATTAACTGTCACCCACCTTTGCATAAAGAATGCAGTTTTTTACACAGGTGACACGTTGATGTACTCCGTACAAACTTATGCAAACCTATTAGTGCCACTGATAATAGTGTCACTTTCCCCACCGTCATAGCCTTCTACCTCCTGGAATGACTTTGGTCATCTTAAATGTTCATTAGCATAATGTAGTTAACAAGTGATTTGAGCACTTGTCAACTGATAAATGATACTGGTAAACCACTCTGGCATATAATCTGTGCCTTAATGTTATGTGATGTTATCAGGAAAATGGGGCCATGTGCAGTTCCTAGGATGGAACTTATATTAAGAAAGCCCTTCCCTTTTGAATTCCAGGGGCCAGAGGAAACCCAGCACTATCAGACCCAGGCACTCCTGACCAACACCAGGCCAGTCAGACCCACCCTTCATTCCCAGTTGGGCCACAGGTCAGTATCTCTCAACTGCTTTCCATAGGCTGCATATAAGATGGTTTAACCATATAAATAAGCAAATAAATAATAATGAGTTCAATCCAATTAACTCCAACAGAGAAAATGTGATGATAAATATTTGTATGAGATGCTGTATAACTACATTATTTATTAAATACCCTCTAGGAAAAAGTGTGTTTGCATAACTTTTCTCTCTTTTTAAAGCAAATGCTGTTTTTAATCATTTGGAATTATGTATTTATTTTATTTTTGTGTGTGTGAGACCCACTACAACTGTGCTGTTGGTTACCATGCAGTTTTCTAGAAAGTAAAACTTTAATAACTGGAGTGTGAAGAAAATTAAGTTATTTCAACCTTACTGTAGCCATTTTTGAAATACAAGATGTGATTCAATATAAAAAAGTTAATGCAATTTTAATGCAAGCTCAGCTTATTGGGTTTGACAATACTGTACATCACATACAGACTCTGCATTAATAAAGAAATACATTCATTATTTTTTAAAGTCTAATATTTGTTTTTTTTTTCCAGCCTAGTGTGGTTATATGAAGATGTAGAACACAATTATGAAAAGCTGGGCTTTTTTTTTTTTTTTTAACCTCTGTCATTTAGTGCAAAGCTTTCAAAGTTCACCCTAATTTTATGGGGGAAAAAAGCTGATACTTGTGCTTTACTCTCTCTTTTGCTGTCATTGTATTGCTGAAAATTGATCAGTTTCAGGACTTTGAGGGCTCCACAGTTCAAGGCTTAAAAACCTAAGTTTAGAGCTTGGATGGGTCTTCACTTTCTTGTTCCAGCCTCCACAAAATCCCCCTATGGCCTTAGATTCCAATGTCCATCTTGGAGCATAAGGGCTCAAGGACAGACAGCCTAGCGAGAAGTCTACTCTCTATGGAAGGCCAGAGAGAGTTTTACTAGGAATCTCAGAAAATGGCTTCCTCCAACCATGCCCTTTCTAATTTCAGGCTTATGACATTGTGTGTTTGTGTGCATGTGTTTTTCATGTGTGAACATACCAGGGATAACAAACTCTAATGCCTCTGGGTTATACAAGTAGCATGGCAGACCTAGACAGTAAGAAGTGGTGGACACCATGACAAACTGGAGGATGCATCACTACTTTAAGCAGGCAAATTCAATTTGAAAAAATGCTGTAGGCCCAAACTCCAAAATCTGTGGCCTATAAACAGTCTGAAGAATGCCTATTTGCCTTCCCTCTTATCTTGATATTACTATTGTCAGTGATAAAACATGAGCAATTACAGTACCGATTTATAATTTTGTACGTATTTCTAAAATAAAAAGTTTTTTTGTACTTCAGAGCAACTTTTTATTTTATTTTTTTAATAAAGGCAAGGTTACTCTGTCTGGATTTAGTAAAGTTTAGCAAATATATTAGGAATTAGGCCCACAGAATCTAGAGCAGTGTTTCTAAAATTAGGCTACAGGGAGTCCTAGGACTTTTTTAGAGGGCTTTCCAGATGGATTCTTGAGGAAAGACAGTAGAGAGTGGCCAGAAAGTGAGCTCAGCCCACCTCTCTCATTCTACAAATAAAGTAGCCCCATGTCTCTAAATCTGCTCTGTGAATTGAGAAGTCATGATGAGAAAGAGGTGCAATTTGGTTTCTAGAGCAGCCTGCCTAGAGTTGAACTACCATACCCCCACTAGACATGAGATTTGGGGCAAATTACTAACCTCTCTATATGTCAGTTCCAGGATAATGAAGTTAATACACACATAGCATCACTAGCCTAGAGACTGGCTATTGGATATTGGGCTTTGTACTATGCCTATATTGAATTACCTTTCACTGAATATATAATACTACATTAAAAACAAAAAGAAGTTGAAATCCCTCAACAAGAGTTTTGTACTGGCTTGTCTAGAAGAAAAACAGACATAGAATTATGTCTCACAAGGCAGTGAAAGTCATGGATTAAGGACTTTAAGATGAGTGATCCTTTGGGTAACCTGGCTTGGCCAGGGCAGGAATCCTTCTTATGTCATCTTGGTGAAGAGCCCACACCAAGCTCAAATACGTCTACTGCCTGAAGTACAAACCTATGAGGATGGCTTTCCATATCAAACAATGACTATTAGATAAATAGTGGATATAAACATGTATTTTTAATGTTGTTTTGACTTGGTGAAAAATGTTAGAATGATAACAAAGAAATATTTTAAACATTTAAGAATTTCTCCACATCAAATATTTTTTGTTTTTCAATATTTCTTTTTAGATCTTGTCATTCTACATGTATAATTTTCCATTTTAACAATGATTTTATCATTTGTTTAATTCTTTTTTATTTAATTTTATGTATTCTCATATAAACATTTACTATTTTTCTAAAAAGGTATAATAATGATCCATTGGAAAGACTATATAATATTAAGTTTAATATTATAACAGACTATTTTTTGGCATTTATGTATTTTAAAATGTAATACATACTATCATGCATTTATCTATTTTCTGTTTGAATGATATCTTCACCTTATATTCCAGGAGTACATTCTGAGTCAAAAGGGGATGAATATTTTTGTAGCTCTTAATATGGTTTTCCAAATTGCTTTCCAAAAGGCTTATACCAGGGTATATATCCTAAATTTGCATAATGGTGTCACTACACACTTACCAGCACTGAGTAAATCTTTTACATTACTTTTGCTAATTTAACAGATGAAAATAGTAGTTTGTCATTATTTTTTGAACCAAAACATTTCCACTGATCCCAATGAGTTCTTTCTGGAACAACATAGAATAAATTAGCAGAGAGTTTCAAATATATAAGGGTAGGATCAAATTCTTCATTGGAAGAATAATAAATAAGTGTAAGATATTACTTTTAAAGGTATATGAGCTCCTCAAAGGATGTTCAAACCAAATAAAATTTTCCAAAAATAATAAGCGAAATGCATTTTCAATATATTATTTTTTAATAAGTCAAGTTGTTTTTCTAGAGTAGAGCATGTTTCTTTACTACTTGTTCAGGAACTTTCTGACCCTAAGTAGAAGAAAAATGTTCTAAAAGTCCATGTCTTGGTTCCATTGGAAAGTGAGATGGATCATCTGTTTCTTTGCAGCCACTTCTGACAGCACAACAGTTAGCCTCTGCTGTCGCTGGAGTGATGCCAGGAGGCACACCTGCCCTCAACCAGCCTATTCTCATCCCCTTCAATATGGCTGGACAACTAGGGGGACAGCAAGGACTGGTTCTCACACTGCCTACTGCGAATCTCACCAACATCCAAGGGCTGGTAGCAGCAGCTGCAGCTGGAGGCATTATGACTCTGCCATTGCAAAATCTACAAGGTAACCTATTGTGTCCATTTGGCATGTAGGCCCTATCCACTGGCCAGTGTTCTCTGCAGGGTACAAGTGTCCTGAATGTTGAATGTGATTCAGAGTTGCTTCCTTCATAAAGGGTGTGGAGGCTTATGTAGGAAGTAAAGTTTCAAGTTGTCTTATGAATCCTGAGTTTGCTCCAGCCCTGGGCTATATCAGTCCTCCTTGCTTCACATTGATTTCAAATTTCCTGGCAGCATTTATGAAAACCATTGCACAACTCATCAAAAACTTAGATGTGAAATTATTGCGTTGTTATTATGAGGACCTAAGTTATAATTTCATGAGTTTTTTAATTTAGTCATCTTCAGATTATGACTTTGATATGACTGGATTGTGTATAAGTGGTTGAAACATCTCAACAAAGGATCATTTGGAATGATTAGTTTAATTATTATCTTGCTTACTAAGTATATTTTAGTTACCATTATTAAACATATAATTTTTAGTGAGAAAAATAAACTTGAATATCAAGCCTATCTATTATGTGAGCATATAGCAAGAGATGGACTCTAATTTTTCCTTTAAAAAATTTATTAAAAACTCTGTAAGAGGAAGAATTTTATGATGGAAATGGCCTATATGTGATTAGGGCACTTAATAAAGAAAAAACACACATTTATTTTGCATTGATCAAAGATGTTTGTTTTCTTCATTGATGTAAATGTTAGCAATTAATTTTCTTCTGCAGAGTGAGAGTTTTGTTGGGTGAGTTATCAGAACAACAATATAAAGTACTTTTTTTTGGTTGATCAAATGTCAATGTTTCTTAAAACCTATTAAATTGATCAGAGTATTAATCCATAGATTAAAAAATAAGCCAAGTAAAAACTGGTCAACTCGACCCAAACTTTTTACACACTATTATGTTCTAATATCTCATCCATTATTGTCGCTTCTTGACTTTTTAAAGCAAAGTCTCTCACATACCATTAAATTGTGTCAAGAAACCTGCCATTTATAAATCATGTATGCCCAGGACACATTAATGCATAAACTTTGCTTGTTTCAAATTTGAGAGTGCCTGAGAAGCCAAGATCTCAAGATTAAGCAAATAAGACAGGAATAAACAAGGTGAAAACAAAAGCAACAAAGTGTAGGGAGAGGCTTTTTAATGTAAGTGGATGATGAAATCTTAATGAAGAAATGGGCATTATCAGAATGCAACCTTCCATTTAGAACATTTGCGCTTATGGAAATATTGAATATTATAAATAAACATAAGCCTGTGGAGCTCATAAGTCATGAATTAATCCTGTGTGGTTGAAATGGACACTAACGTCAGAGTCCACAAAATTAAACTTGTTATGTTCTTATTACAGTTTGATATTCTTAGGGCTTCATTACCTGGTTATTTTAAGGGTTAAAATTAATGACTGGTCTGGTATGGACTTCCATACCCTCTCTCTCATTAAATATCAAATTTAATATTAGCTTATAGTTTAAATTTGGTTCTTCGTGGCATCTTTGGTTTCAGAAAATGAATCCTAAGGTTTGTGTCCTAATTAAGTAGGTTCAATAAGAGTGCTAGATCTTTTTATCACCTTGTGCTTTTCATATAATTTATGGCTTCATCTTCAGAGTATGTTGGAGTTGATGGTCAAGCTCTTCTCTACTACACAAGCACAAGGGAATTTATCTTCCTTTGTCTCCATCTTTGAAATTTTAATGATATGGAAGGGCAGGTGGCAAAGTCATTAAAATGAAACACCTCCCAGTTGCAAGTCAGTTACAGGAAAATCTTAGTTTGAATTCTCCAGCACCTCCCCAACATGCTTTTTTAAAATATCCTTATGAATGAATCCCAATTTTCAAATCACTGTTAGAATGCAGGAAAGTTTCATGTTATAGTTTTTTTTTTTTACTTTTCTGTTCTTTTCATATCTTCTCACATAATTTCTTCACCACACAAATCTTACTAGTCTCAGAAATGACCATCCATCCTGGTTTCCTAGAGACTGTATGTTCTCTCAGGACATGGAGCCTTCATTATTTAAATCAAGAAAGTCCCAGACAAACCAGGAAGAGTTGGTTACCCTGTGAGAAGTCCAAGGGCAGGCAATATGGATGGCAATCAGGGAAATGTCTCATATCTTCACGGTGCCCAAGATCAGTGTCCACCACCTGAAGCACAGCGAGAGTCAGTCAGCTTGTCAGTCAGCAGTCAATCCAAGGATAATCTCACCACTTTTAGGCAATCTATTGCAGCCCTTGACAATCACTGGGCAGTGTCTAGGCTTGTGTAGCTTCCCAGACTCTATCACAGAAGGAAGGTAGTGGGACTCGGGATTGTGGGTGGCTGGTAGGCCAGAAAGTAATCTGTAGAGATCCTGGTCAACTTTAAGACTGAGCTAGTCCCAGATGTCCTTAAGTATCATCCTCTTTTAAGGGTAGTGATATTGTAAATGGGTACCTCAGAAGGAGACCTTACATATATTTATATTGTCAACAAGGTAGAATGTTCTGCCCCTTCCCCATGGCCTACTTCTCAAAGATGAGCACAGTAACCTTAGCCCTAGGCTTTTAAGAGTATTTGGGGGGGGGGGCAGTCTGCCCACCTGTAATTGATGCCCCATCTCCTCAAGTGGTTTTATAAAACAGATTTGATTGGTCAGTGTGAAGTAGAGGGATTTAAGTGTTAAACTCCTAATCTGAAGTAAGGCCTATTTTTGTATGATACGCTTAGTTCTCAGTGTTTTCCCTTTTCCTTATTGTGAAAGGTTAAGGTTTTATTTGTGAAAGAAGTTTGTCAGCTGAAGTTGTCTCTGACTGTTCTCCAACTTTCCTGCCCAGCCCTCTAGCCTGTGGGTTCTTCTAGTTCAAAAACTATAAACTTTCTTTAAAAAAAAAAAAAATTACTGTTTTTAATGGTTTGGAATTCAGAGATAACTTTTCAATTATTTCCCACTTTACTAAAAGGATTGAGAACTGGTTCATTTATATTCCTTATTAAGTAATGTAGAATAGCTCTCAGGGCCTTGGAGGCCATGATTCATAAACGTATTTAAATGAGCACTAATGACATGATGTTAAACAGAGCGGCCCTTTCTCCACTCGGGTAGTAGAGGTTCTATCACAACCTCTTTCTCTAAGCATGGTCCCCAGACCAGCAGTATCAGCACCTTATGGGAACTTATGAGAAATTCAGTCTATCAGGCTCTACTCCAGACACACTAAATAGTCTTTGTTTTTAAAAGATTCCCGTGTGATTTCTATGCACACTATTTTTAGGAAAGGTTTGTCTAGGGAGCTTTTCCAAAATTCATTTAGCAACTCCCTCACTATCTCTGTATTCTGACTGTGATAAGTTGCAGAATCCTAAGAACAGCCCTGCAGCCCTGCCACAAGGATTCTGGAATGCGGTTTGGGGATTAGAGAATCCAGTGAACCACCGGGCTGCAGGCTGTCTGATTCTCCCTCCGAGCAGGCAGATGCCAATCTCCATTCTCAGGATGAATAATAACCTGTCCCCTCTTCTCCTGCTTCTTTTCATTACCTTTCTCTACTGAATTGGCTGATTTTTGGTTAATCCATAATTTGGGTTCACGTGTTCTATTTTGTCTTCTTGAAGTACATACATCTTTTCAGCTCATGTACCTCTCTAAAATCTGGTACTTTCTCTATCTTCACATCTCTATCTTTATCCCTATTTATTACACATCTATCTAAAATTCAAACTTCCCAAAATTCAAGTTCCTACTGGGCTGATACTTTTTATTTTAGGCTACCTTGTGGGTCACTGGCCAGACTAGAGATTGATAGTCCTGTGTTGAGGTGTACACTCATGTCCAATCAGCTGTAATTTGGGTGTGAGGGGGAAGCCAGGATGATGTGCTATGAAACATGGGCAACATGTTAAGATATATGCTAGGGCTTCCCTCAGCAGAAGGGGGTATGGGTGCAGCAGGATGTATTTTTGCCTGTCCACTGGGATTACTATATAGACCAATAAGGACCTCCTATGGTCATGGACTGAGATTGAGACAAACCTACTCAGAGATGCCAATACATTCTGAATATTTTAAACATTTTAAATCCATGGAAGCTCTGGCTGGGATTCAAGTCCAGAAATGTTCTGAGCTCAGATAAGGCCTAGAAATGACCTATGTGAAGATGGTGAGATTCTGTGTTGTCTTCTGTCATACCTTTGAGAGCCCCTTTCTGTTTCCATGTACCTGCCACCTAATGTGTCCCTCCATTCTTGTGTCCTTTGCTGTGTACTCACAGGGATTTAGTTTCAGGTGACTATCAGCAAACCCAAACCTGTGAAATAAAACCAATAATGTCCATAAACCTCAAAGAAAAAAAATGACTATGGTTTCTCTGACACATACTTTATAAACTCTTTTAAAAATCAGTGTCTTTTATTTTACTTATTTTGAAACACAGGTAGCTATACTAAAAATTGTAACTTGCATTTGTCCTACTATAGGAACTAGATGATTATTTGATGAGGCAAAATAAAGTTTTTATTATGGAACTCATGCAAATGTGTTGGACTTTTTTGCTTTTTTTTTTTTTTTTTAGATTTAGGCAGAAAAGTTTAAATCCATCCTCAACACAAGTGACAAGCAGCAAAGGGGTAGTGGGACAGCAGAGGCAGGTCTACATTTAGGTTAGATAATTCAGGTTAGTAACTTGTTCTCACCACACAGGCCAGGCTGGATAACACCCTAATCACTGAGGACAACATAAATGGTGAATATAAATGTACTACATAGGATATTCATATCAAAGTGTGAACATTCCATTAACTCCAGCATAACATTTAAATGAATGTCCAAAATACATTAGAGTGCTGCTTAACCTGAACATGGAAAAGCAATTAGGTTCAAAGCAAGGTGAAACTCAAAGCTAAGAATGTTTTTTCCTTTCCTTAACACTGGCAAGAAATCTGCACTGATTTTCTCTGACTCTCCAAATTAAAGGCTGTGCCAAAAGGTATGTGGGAATAGTTTTGAGAGTAGGAATTTTGTTCAAACACACTACATTTTCTTTCTTTTGTTTTGTTGTTGTTGTTGTTGTTTTAATTGGGGTGTCATTTACATACAATAAAATGCATGGTTCTTAAGTGCCCAGCTCAATGAGTTGATAATTGTATACACCCTTGTAACCTTCACCTACTGCAAACAACACATAAAACATTTCACTCTCCAAAAGGTTCCCTTGTATCCCTTTGCAGTCAATTCCCACCCTCCAATGAGGCAACTCGGATTTGCTTTCTGTCACCGTCCATTAGTTTTGTCTGTTTAGAACTTCATATAAAGGAATTCATACAGTATGTATTCTTTCATGTCTGGCTTTTCTCACTCAACATAATGTCTTTGAGACTTAATCATGGTGTTGTGTAGATCTGTAGTTCATTTCTTTTTATTTCCAAGTCATGTTCTACCATAAGAATATGCCATAATTTGTTTATCCATAGCCATTCCGATGTCCCAGTTGGCAGACATCCTGAAATTCCCCTCCTGGGCCCTTGGCCTACATTCCTTGGAGAGTCTTCCCTGTCTATTATCTTCCTTGGCCACATCAGAAGAGAAAGTTGAGGAATATACTCTTTTTTGGAGTCTTTCTCAGGACACGTATGGCTAATGGCAGCTTGGGGCCAAAGGCTGCTCAAAGTTTCCAACAGTTAAAAATTTGTAGCCTCTTTGAGAATTCAGTTCTCTCAGAAACCAAGAGTACTTCTAATCTTTCTGCTTTTCAGTCAGTTATGTGTGCCAAAGGTTTTTCTAAGACACACATTTTCAGTCTAATTTGTTTTGCTTTCTCATCTCCACACCTCTCTCTTTCTTGGTCAGCCTTAGTGTGTGTATCTCTGGCCTCCCTGGTGTTCTTTCAGCATAGTCCAAGGGCCTTTGCTCAGGCTGTTCCCTCTACCTGAAGCTCCCAAAAAAGTATGAAGCCTACCATCTTCCTTGTCTGCCCCCGCCAGTATTTCTGTTCCTTGTTTCCTTTATCTCCTTTTTTTTTCACAACATATATTACTTTCTCAAACATTTAAAATCTCAAAAATGATTAAATATTTTCTTTCTTTCTTCTTTTCTTTCTTTATTTTCTTCTGTCTTACTTTATTAAACACTTTGGGTCATGCCTAATACTGTAGCTATATAGGGCACTGAAGGCAGCAATGTGATGATGGATGGCCCTAGTGTCATGCATGTATAATATATTTTGAATGCATATTTTTTGTGTGTGTCTGGCTCTGCCTCTAGTATGTAAGCCACATAACAAGCATCTTTGTTTGGTTCAATTATGTGGTCCAAGAACTGGGACAGTACCTGGCTTTTAATAGGTCCTCAAGAATGAATGGATGATTGGATGGGTGGGTGGATAGGTAGGTTAATTAATAAATGAATTTTAAAGAATTAGTAGGAGTTATGTTATGTAAAGAAAACTCAGGAAAACATTCAATGTAGAGAAAAAGGAATGAAGAACATGGAGTATAGAGTTCTGTGAACAGTTTTGCTTGTGCTGAAGTGAAGATTAGGAGTTCAAGGTGGCAACCAATGGGAGGAGCAGGAAAGATGACATTGGAGGGCCTCAAATGCCTTTCCTGTGCCTGCCAAATGGCCATCATAGGACCTGATGTATTAGAGACAAACATACTTAAGGACAATGAAGTTATGCCACAATAGTTGCATAGATATATGTTTGTGTTCGCTTAGTAATGCCTCTGAAAATCCAAAGATTTGAAGCAGTTTGTAATATAAATATCATGAAAGACCAAAAGCTGTTGTCAGGAAAAACAAAATAAAACAAGAAAACTAGAGAAAGGTTTGGAACCAGAGGACAAATCATGTTCCATAGTTTTAATTATCTTCTAGTAAAAAGAATTATAGCAGCTTAACAAAAAATAAATTTATTTCTTTTTGTTATTTTTTTACTAATTGTATTCATTTACTCAACAAATACTGATTCAGCTTTCATTTCACTATGAAACTAGGCCATGATATATAGCAATATAAAAACAAAGATTCCCTTAAGGCCCTTCTCTGCTAGTCCTGGGAGTAAAGCAGATGGAAGGAATAGAAGGTGGCAGGGAAGGGACATGATATATTTTGTACAGGGTCATCAGTGTCAATTTTTCCACTAAACAGTGATCCAAAGAACATGGAGGACTAAGCCATACATTATCTGGGGAAAAGTATCCCAGAGAGAAGTCCTAAATGCTAGGAAGTGTTGACTACATAAATTCTCGAAGAGAAATATTAAGCAACCTGATAGACAGACGTTTGTATCTTTTAGCATTCACTAGGTTATTCTACAGTAACAAACATGTACAAAATATCACTAAAATACAACAAAGGCTTATTCTTCTTTTCATTTCATAATGCATGTTCATTGTAAGTCAGCAGTGGCTCTGTTGTACATCTTCATTCTAGGAATTCATTGCTTTGGCTCAGCAGTGGCCTGCATCACTTCCTCTCACTTCCTCTATTGGCCAGCAAGTCATCTGTCAGGGCTGCTGCCAGTAGGAATAAAGATCCTCTTAAGTAGAAGGTGTTCTTTCTGCATATAATTGGTAACAAGGATGTTCCATTGTTCAAGCTACACTGCATAAGTATCTGAACCAGAAGACCTGTAAATTTCCTTAGAACACTGAGATTTCATTAGGTTACAAGGACTATTCCATTAGGTTGCATGGACCATCTGTGGAGTTCTTTAGGACACAACAGATTAACTATTTCTTAAGGTAGCAGAATTCAAATGGAAAAAAATGTAAAATACTATATGCATTATATTTAAAAACTTATTCAAAAACTTTATTTAAAAACATTAAAAATAATGTGTGAGTGCAAAATTAGTAATGAAATGAAAGCTAGGAAAAGCCTCGTGGAAATGAGAAATTAAAGTTCTCCCATTAAAGAAAGTGTTAATGGCTCTATTTCTCAGAGTCAGAAGCTAATACTAAAATAGTAAATACTTCAAATGCACAAAATTTG
Organism: Cynopterus sphinx; assembly: GCA_030015415.1. Classification (NCBI taxonomy): domain Eukaryota; kingdom Metazoa; phylum Chordata; class Mammalia; order Chiroptera; family Pteropodidae; genus Cynopterus; species Cynopterus sphinx. Next base: position 48,100,376 of record CM057391.1, on the reverse strand, counting down.
ATCCCAATTGTTTAAAAGAAGCTCCTCTACCCCCACCTTACACCCTCTCAAACACACAACACAGAGAGAGGAAAAGAAAAATACTATACACAGCAAAGTGTTACTTGTGGACTCTAGACAGTGAGAGGTTATAGGTGATCACTTTCATTCTTAAAAAGTTCACATTTTTAAGTATTAATATCTATTCTTTCAAAATCAAAATACTTTGTATTCATTAAGGTGAAAAGTCATATCAAAAACATCATTACTAGCATTGAAAAGGTTAAGTCTGTCAGTCCGCTGTCTTGACTTTCGAACCACATTTTAAAAGAAAGCGTCTTTCAACTTAAAGTGGATTAATTCTCAAATTAAAAACAAGACAACTGCAAAGCAACTATATGCATTCATTATGTATAAGCAACATTTAATATTAATAAAATTGCCTTTAAATGCCTTGATTTTATTGATCAAAGAGAAATTGTTAGCAGAGAGTGGATAAGGGGGTGGGAACTTAAATTGATCATTCTGGCTTTCTTGAAGAAAACAACAAGTAGGCAACCATGTGCATTGCTTTTTCTTGTGAGTTAATTTTGTGCTATTCTCTGCCCACACTAAGAAAGTTGCACCCCCAGGGGCATCATGAACACGGAAGCAGAGGTCTAATACCATTCACAGAAGGGCAATGCAGTACCTGCCTCAGAAATGAGAAGTACGACTTCAGCTTTTAGTATGCAATCATTTCTCAGCCTCTAGTCTGTGGCTTACTGTCACAAAGTCCAATATTAAAAATACTTAGTGCATAAATTCATACTTGCAATGTCATTCAGAAGACCCCTACATGACACACCACACAATAATACGAAATCCACTATAAAGAAGTTATGAAAAGTTGTTGCAATGCGTCTTACTTTGGCAGTTTTTCAAACCTCCATATCTCTGAAGCTTCAGATTCTTTATTTAAAGTACCTGGAGAGCCTGTTCTGCAGTACATTATCCTTGAAGCAGGCATTGCTAAGGCACTGGGGCATGGATTAAATTGGAGGCACATGAATGAGGAGTATGACTAGTATACAGTGTGCTTAAGAGATACTGTCAATGGAATAAAGCATTGTCAAAGGATAATGGTTTCCAGCTGCCACATAAATGTCAAAGTAAAGCCAAGGCATTTATTTTCAAAGTAAAAGCCTGGGAAGTAATGTGATCCCCAGTTTGCACATAACAAGGCTATAAATCCACCAGGGCTCTTGGTGGCATCTAGAGTCGTGTCTAAACCAGGATGCGCAGACTGCGCTCGAGTCCAAGCTGGCCATCAGGGCACTTTTTCAGGATGGCTGCCACTAGAATAGCACCAGTGCCTAAAAGAGGGAAAAGAGGCAGAGTGCTCATCAAGTTTGACAGAATCAGTTAATTTCAAGTGGAAAATTTAAATGGGGATCCCAGTAGCCAGCAGGAAACACACGGATCTAAAACCCTGAATGGGATTGGTGCTGGAGATCCTGATGCAGAAATCATCAACATACAGGCCCATAGTCAGGGAGGGAAGAAATTTCTGGGGGAGAAGAAATTAGGGAAGGAGCACAACCCACATTACTGGAGACAAAGATGTAGACCCAGCGGAGACTGAGGAAGAGTTCCCAACATGTGTGATTGTTCTGCACCAGGCTCCTTGATGTACTGGGTCTAATTCTCGTTCATTGAACAATCTACACATTCACGTTGGAGCTTTTGATTGTCACTTACCCCTTGTATAGCTAGAGTGCAACACGAAGAAGCCCCAGAATGTATCTGTCAGTTTGCTTTTTATTTTCTAAAGACATGCCAAGTTTCCATGTGTAAGGAAGCTATTTTAAGAGCTGGTACATAAAAGCTTCAACAGTGCTCTTTTGCTGAAAAGTACCCAATTGATTTAAATCTATTATTTGAAAATGTAGTTGTAGCCTTAAAATTTCTAAATAAAAATGTATGGGACTTTTTTTCCTCCTTTCTTCTTTTTAAAGCACTTTGGTTCAGACCTACTGTAAACATGAAGGGTAGTGTAATGTTTGGCCCTGGTGCTATAGAGGATATCTGTGCCTGGGGAAAAGTGTAGTTTAGATAATACAGTTTTAATTTTTGAAAATAATTTATCTTGGAAATACATTTCTTATTGTAAGCCAAATTAATCTCTGAAAACTTTTTGGTTCCAATTTAACCTTTTCCTTGGTTTGATGTCATCTTCATCTTCTCCCAATTTATATTAATCAGCTGTGCTCACCAAGTTTATAGCCAAAATGAATAAAAAAAATAATAAAGAATTTATTATGTTTTTCATTTGTCACTGGATTACAATTAGCACAAATATGCAGATACGTTAACATATTCATATGCTCTCAGTTCCCTTGTGTGCCATTATTTTAGAAATTCTTAGCAGAACATATATATAAATATAAATATATGTGTGTGTGTGTATATATATATATATATATATATATATATATATATATATTCAACATTTGACATAAGATAATTTGAGTTTGCTGTGTTTGGAAAATAACTCACATGGGAGAAAGTTGCATTAAATAAATAATAGAGATAAGATTTATGCTTCTATATATTTCAAAGCTAATGTCTCTAACTTACAATGGAATTGTAACATGAAGACGCAGTGCTATAATTTGATTGATTTGTTTTGACAGCAGCCAAGTAATTGAGAGTGAAAGGTGTCAGCACAGATGAAATATTGTATAAGCCATGTTCAGAAGGCAACCCCAGCATTAGCAGCAACTGGAGTTTTATTCCTTTGATTCCATACTGGTACTCACCTCCAGTTTGTTATAAAACCATGAAACGTTTATGACTTCCCTAATTAGGGAGATTTTTATGGACAGGCTAGAAATAGAATTTTGTCAAATAATTGAATAATGAATATTCAAAAGGATCAAAGATCAGTGTACTGAGCTGAATTACATCAGCCTTTTCTTTTGCAAGGTGCTTCTTCTGCGTTTTACTTTATTTTGAAGGGATTCTGAATCAAAGCAAATAGTAGATCCCATTTTCCAGCCCCTTGACAAGAGATGGGCAAAAGGGAGAGCTGTTCGTAGTACCATCTTTGAACTCAGATGTTTACCTATCTAAATACCCAAAGCCTGGCAAAAATAAGATTTGTTAATATAGAAACTAAATGGTGAAGAGAGGATTAATTAAGGAGAAAGTCTCTGCTCATAAGTGACCTTTGAGCATGGTAGTTAATAAAGTGGTCTGTGAGTCACACTGACCTGGTTGAATTCCAGCCCTATAGCTTGCTAGTTGTGTGACCCAGGCAAGGCACTCTGATTTCTGAGATTTGTCATTCTCAGATATTTTATAGGGTTGTTTTAAGGATTAAATGTTAACCTTATGGAACATTTCTAGTATAGTGCTTGATGCTTAGCAAATGCACAGTGAAGGAGAGCTGCTTTTATTATGCAGAGCTGCAGTGTTCAGTATGGTAGTCACAAGGAGCATTTGAAATGTGACTGGTCTGAATTGAGATATGCCGTAATTGTAAAATCCACACATGTGAAAAATATCTCATTAATATCTTTATCTCGATAACATGTTGAAGTGTTATTTCGGATATATTAGGTCAAATACAATATATTATTAAAATTATTTTCACCTGTTTCTCTCTACTTCTTTAATATGAGTACTAGAGAAATTTAAATTAGATACATGGCTTGCTTTGTGGCTTACATATTTCTACAAATCTCATATACGTGGCACTGTTAAAAGCTGTGTTCATTAAAAATAAAAATAATTAACACACATTTAAATTTGAGAACTTCAAGCAGAAAATCATAAAGGATCCTCTTTGGTAACAAAATTAGAGAGAACACATTTTGTAAATTCTCTGCTATGGTTTAGGAACTGCTTGGGATTTTTATCTATATAGAAAGAAAAGGATGAAATTTTTATGAGGAAGTCCCATTGACCAGAATCTAAAATTATCTTTCCTTTTGAAAAAATATTATGTTTTATAGTTTAAATATAAAAGAAATGTATATAATTTTTAAAATGTTAACATTTTGCCACATTTGCTTAAAATTTTTATCTTGAAAATGAAATATAAATAATGCTAAAATCCTCCTTTACCCTCTCTCCATAGTCGTTCTATAGCATTCCCTCCCTCCTAAAAAGTACCACCATCCCTCCAGGGCATGTGTTTATAAATTTATTACATATACATATATATAACATATAGTATTATTTTAGGTATATTAAAATTTTACATAATGATGGCACACTCTAGATATATTTTTGTACCCTGCCTTTTTCTTTCACTATTTTACTTTTGAGATTTATCCAAGTTAAAATATGTAGAAAGTGATATATTTGCATTTATTTTGATAATCTTATTTTGTGAGTTTTTTTAACCATGATTTTTCTGTCCTTTTCCTCCTGTCTTGCATTCTAATATATTTAGAAAATGTTCTTTTTTTCACCTCTATTACAACTATTTTCACCTCTTAAACAACTATTTTAATCTTTTAGTCGTTACCAGTATTTTAAGCATGCTTTTGTTTTGAAGTCAAATCAGTATTTTCATCTTTCCTCTCAAGCCACAACTTATTGATCATCCCCTTTAATTTTATATATTACTATTGCCCAGCATTAGTTACTCTTAATGTTACTGTGCTTATAAGACCATTTAGCTTTTATTACTTTTGCAAAGTTCTTTACTCATTATGCCTTGTGTCCCATTCCTACCTTCCAGAGCTTTCTGCTTTTTTTCAGTGAAGGTCTCTAAGTGATAAACTGAGTTTTATTTGTTTGAAAATGCTCCCTTTACCCTTATTTTTCTTGTTTAATTAGAATTATAATTCTAGGTTAATAGCTATTATTTTTTGTTGATAACACATTGTCATTTTAATTGTCATCCTTTCATAGATAAAATGCCTTTTTAAATTGTAGTTGATGTCAAGATTTTTCTCTTTGTTTTTGAGATTCACAGTTTTACTATGAAAGAACTTGGTATGAATTTGTTTTTATTTATCCTACACAGGACTGTGATTTCTGGCATTTTGGTAATTTTCTTCTCCCCTGTTCTCTCAATTCTTTCCTACAAGAAGTCCTGTTACAAGTATGTTGAATCATCTCTTTCTATCTTCTATGTCTCTTAATCTTCTTCACATATTTTCTCTGTATTTTGTGCTGCTTTTTTTTTGTGATTTCCTTACATCTGTTATCCAGTTTATGAATTCTCTCTGCAGTTATGTTTAATTTATGTTTAACCTTATGTTTTTCAGTTTAAAGTCTATATTTTTCACTTTTAGAAGTAATATTTGGTTTTCTATGGCTCCTATTTTTTATTATTTCTCTTTAATCACTCTAAATATTTTTTTAAACAATCTTCATAATGCCTTTTAGCTTAAGTACTTGAGCTAATTACTGCATTTTCTCTCTTGTTCATAGAGGGATATTTTCTTGTGTGGTAGGTAATATTTTATTGAACAGAGATAATTTTTCTATGAAATCATTTCAACTTTGGGTTACATAATTATTGCTAATAAGAGGCTTTACATTTGCTTCTGCCAAATACCCAACAGATTTCATTGAATGATCGGAGATCTGCTCAGAGATCTTTGTACTGTGTGTGTAGTATAAATTAAGACTCTACACTATGAAATATTCAGGCCTAGGTTTCAATTTCTCACATGATTTCCTACCTAGATTTTTATCAGACCCAAGCATTTTAATTGATTCCCTGGGCTAGTGAATGGGGTTTGTATTATCTCTTTTTACTTCTAGGGCAGCCCTTTCAGGGTTCTGGATTTTTACAAAGGATTTGGTTCAAACAACTACTCTTGCACTATCCCTTTGTTGATGCCCAGACACTAGCCTCTAGCTGGCCAGGATTGTGCCAATGTCTGCTCTCGGGGTACAGGGTGTCAGTTAATGGTCTTGTTCTTGATTCTGATGCCTGAGGATTTCCATTTCTGTGTGTATATTTAAATTTTTTATATGTTTTATACATAATTTCTACATATTGGAAACAGGAAATAATGTCCATGTTAGGTCAACCTAATATTTTGGCACAAAAAGTCTTCCTCTTCTTTTTATCAATTTCTCTAGATTGATCAAGTCTGGATAACTAAAAATTAGCAGAAAGATAATTTTTAAGAATTTCAAGCACTTTATTGAATTTAATAGTAACTTAAATGGAATGTTTTCTGAAACTTTCAGAAATTTGCAAATATCCTCTGTGGAATTATTGGAAATGTTTAGGGAAAAAAACAACAGTCCCATTACATATATATCTAATATTGTGTTCTAGAATTTCCTCTGGGATATTATTGAATGATAGACATATTTATGTTTCCTATTTTTAAAAAATAAATTTGATGTGATGCTCAAGGAATAGCTTACCTTTGAGCTTGAAAATAAATAATTTACAAGAATCACAAATAAGTTTAAGAACATGCTCTGTTTTCCAAAAAAAAAAAAAAAAAAAAACCATGAAGAATTTAAAAATTCTTAATTTTAGTTTTAAGGACATTTAAAATTTTTTATTTTTTAAGATAGTTTTACATTTAAATTGTTATTTTTATTTTAATTGAAATAAAGTTAATTTATTAAATTTATAATTTTTAATTTATTAAGATTATGGAAATTAAATCTCAATCAATTCTGCATTTAAAAAATTCTTAATATTTTTATTTTGAAATATTTAAATCATAACAGAAGAGTACAGTGAATAGCATAAAGAACACCTGTGTATTTACCACAATGTTCCATCAAATTCTAACATTTTATTCTTCCTGATTTACTTTATTTCTTTAAAAAGTATCACAAATATGGTTGAAGCACTTTTTATAACATTCCCAGATTCCATACCCATTCCTTTATTTTTTTGCTTTTTTTGAGAAATTATGGTCAAATATGCATAACATAAAATTTACCACTTCAACCATTTTTCAGTACAATTAGGTAGCATTAAACACATTCACGTTATTGTGCAATAATCACCTCTATCTCTAGCATTTTTTTCTTTTTTCACAACTGAAACTCTGTATCCATTAAATACTAACTCCCCTTGCCCTCAGCCACCGTTCTCTTTTCTGGCAACCACCATTCTCTTTTCTGTCTCTATGAATTTGGTTACTCTAAGAACATTATATATTATCCTTTCATGACTGGCTTATTTCACTTAATATAATGTCTTCAAAATTCATCCATATGGTACTATGTGTAAGAATTTTCTTCCTTTTTAAGACTGAATAGTATTTCATTGTATGCATATGCCGCATTTTATTTTTCCATTCATTTGCTGATAGGTGCTTAGACTGCTTTCACCTTTTGACTTCTGTGAATAAAGCTGCCGTGAACATGAGTATAGAAATAATCTTTGTTCTTGCTTTCAATTCCTTTGGGTATGTACATACCCAGAAATGAAATTACTGGGTCACATAGTAATTTTATGTTTAATTGCTTGAGGAGTCACCAAATCTTTTTTCATAGTGACTTTACCATTTTACCTGCTTAACAATGCACAGAGTTCTAATTTTCCACATACTTGACAATATTTGTTAGTCCTATTTCTCATTTCTTGTGTTTTGGTCATAGCCATCCTAGCATGTGTGAAGTGGTATTCCATTGTGATTGAAGGAACATTTTTGAGAGAGCAGTAAATTATCCACTGACTTCTCCTGATATTTATTCCTTAATCACATTTAGGTAATTTGAATGTACACTTTAGAAGTTGACTTATTTCTGCTTCACATCCTTCCCTCAAATGGTAAATAGTATAATTATAGTATTTGTGTAGTTCTGGTTAGATTTACATTTTCAGGTATTATATATGCAGGTTTTAACAACATTTGCCCTAGAAGAAATTCCTGCAATGCAAATGCTTTTTCCTATTGGCTTTCATTACAAATAAAGATTTCACTGGACAAAACAAAAACAAAAACAAAACAAAACAAAAAAAGAAAAAAGAAAAAATTACATATAGATAAAATGAAAAATTTTTTTGAAGATTTTCAAGTAGCGGCCTGCTTGATGAAATGCTGACTATTGGAATTAAATAGAAGCAGTCTATGAAGAGATATAAGACCTAAACAATAGTTCTCTTTTCTCTTGCTGCACTTTTTTTCCAATCTGGAAATCTTCCCTACCTTTGAGAGTTAAATAAGTTCCTTCCTGAATCATAAGAATTTCTTCCATGCTGGATATCACTTCATTTCTTGCTTTTAATGCCACAAATGTTTCTGCTATTTTCATGCTTTGGTCTTCTGGGGACCACTCTCCAATCAACTGGAGTATACTATTTATTTCTCTAGTAAATGCTATACTCTAGTTCTTATTTTGTTCTAGCCTAAATTTTTTATATTTAAGCATTGTTATATTTTTTAAAAAGTAAATTGGTTCTTTTTTTAACATTTCTATCTAAGCTTATATGTCTAACATATCTATTAGATATTTCTGGTACTTTTTCATATGCAATACATGGCAGTGTTTAAGTCAAGTGTGAACTGCACCTAGCAGAACTTCACTTTTACTGAGGTATTTTTTTTTTTTTGCATTTTTCATAATTGATACCCTCTGCCCTTACAGAGAACAGAATGAAAGAGATAGCAGGCAGGTTGCACCGAAGAAAATAGCTGGTGCACAAAAGCCCCTTGAAATCATAAAGTCATTTGTGGTCATAAAACCATATCACACACTTTTTTCAGAAGATTAATGTCATAAAATAGCATTAATTTTTGGCTGAATTCCAGTCAGAAAGTTGTGTGCTTCCTAGGTAACGCTCTTTCAACTGCGAAAGGCTTGCTCTATGAATATTTGCAGTTCAAAACACTAATGCTATTACATTTCTTCATTTAAATAATAAAAAGATAAAAAGTCGCTTTTGAAACCACTGACCTATCTAACATCTCTGCCTAGATTTGTACTCAGCTATGTTGTTAGCTCAACACTCTCCTTCCTGGGAATAAAGAGGAAGCAGTTAGGGTAGAGGGCTACTGAGGGTGCACTGGGTCCCCATAGACTATCCCCAACATACACATCTGGGAAATGCAGATCCTTACCTTATCCTGACCAGCAATTTGAAAATATTTTATTGGTCACAAGAATGATAATATCATGAAATACGACTCCCCAAAATCATTGCTACTGGGAAATAAAACTGTTTCTCAGCCCCCAGAATCTCTGTAATAACACAGTCACTCACATAGTGAGTACAGAAAGAGAACATGTCCACCCGCCATCACACCTTTCCAGAAACTGTAATAGCCCCTCAGTAAGTGCTACCAAGTCTGTAAATGCAGTTTCTCTCTGACACCTGGGACAGCCTTCCAAGTTAGCTCTTGCTTCCTGAATGTTCCAGAATATGTGTGGCCACGTGATATACTAATTTATCATCCTTCATCCACTGATTTTTAAAAATGAGAACTCTAAGCACTTCTTACCTGAAATATTCTAATATTGTGTTCACATAGAAATACCACTGATGAATCTGAAAAAAAAATTAAATCACTTCTAATTTTTCTTGGGAAAAATCAGAAATATCAAATAAAAAAATTTTCAGTTCAGAATACCATCAAGATAATAAACTCTTAATTAAGGAGCTAAAACTTGAAAAGAGGCCTGTTTTATAATGTATCCATGACTTACTAACTCTCTCCTTAGTTATTGTTTTAATTGGGATATTTCATATTCTCATAACAAGAGCATAAGATGGCCTTTTTCTAGAAAATCTCAATATACTGAGGTTAAACACCTTTAAATTCACTAAAGAGAAACCCAGATTCCAAAGCGTGTTCCCACGAGGCAAAAATTCCATCGACAACATTCAGAGAATTATCAGGTATAACAGAGACTTTATCTAAAATTTCATTTATAATTTTATTTTTAAAAACTAGACTATATCACCACATCCCTGTGTATATAATAGGGGTGTGTGTGTGTGTGTGTGTGTGTGTGTGTGTGTGTGTGTGTGTGTGTGTTCTTTGCTGTATTTAGGCTGGTATAAAATGTTGTCATATTAGTTGATTTTGTAACGACAAATGTCTGACCACATGTGATTTCAAATGCCTTAAAAATATGTCTGCATTTTAGGAGAAGAATGGGATGCTTCAGGTCTGATACCAGATTCTAATGTAAAATTAATTTCTTCAAAAAAGCTTTTTAAAAACACAACATTTTTCTAATGTACATTAAGGATGTTGGAGAAGTTCACTGAAGCATTTGCTCTACGCTTTCAGGAGCAATCTGTAGTCAGGCATTTTAAATGAAAATTGATTTGTGATTTACATGGTCAGTGGAAAGAAAATTAACTTATGGAAGGTTGTAATGAAATATTAGACAAGTAAAAAAGTAGATGGTGATCTAGTGGAACTAAAAGTCCCATCTGGAAGAATTCTGTGACATTTTTACATTTATCTGTGTTCTGCATGAGTTGTAATGTTAGTGGTAATTTTATGGGACTGAACTGAAATGAAAAGGGTGTTATCACAGATTGCCTACAATATAGGATTGTGTTCAGTGGAGAGTCCTGTATCCTTTTCTCCATTTTCCTATAATATGACTCATTGCACTTTTTTCAGCTACTGTTGTTGAATGCACTCAGCCTTTTACTTGAAGTTATTAAAGAAGAACATCAAATGCTCTCAAATATGATCTACCCGTACATTTAAAAGCAACACTGCAGTTTCCCCTTAGTTGTGCATTGTTTAGGTAGTGTCCAAGAATAAATCTTCAAAATGTACACAAAAGAGGCAAGTGCACTGAATATAAAGCTTTTACCTTAACCCATTGTTTGTCTCAAAAGTATGATTAACACCTCACCAAAACCTAGAACATGTTAATAGAATGGTAAATTTATATCTTCCTAGAAATGGGTCATTCAGAGTTGCCCATTTTCTCCCCTTATTTTTCAGTTTTATAAAAGCAATCGTAATTGTTTCTGTGGTCAAAGAAGTATGTTCTATTAAAGAAAGGTGAAACCTTTTTTCTGTTTGATTAAAAACTGTCTACCTTATTTCAGTACTAATTAGCTGATATGGATTTTTAAAGAGAGAATTAATAATGGGTTTAATTCCTTATGTTATCCTTTTTCTCTTTATATCTACTATATTTGACAAATAGTCATAAGTTTTTGAAAGTATATAATTTCTGAATTACTGTACCTTACACATTTGGCATAGTGTAAATACTTTGATCCTCTTCTAAAGCATAAGCCATGAAATTATTTACCTTAGAATGTCAAATCCATTTTCTGTCTTTTTTACTTTCCTTTTATCTCTTTCTCCATAAACCACAGCTGAAAATAAGTAGAACTTCTAAAAAATTATAAGGGTTAAGGTCTTTGGCTAAATTCATACTTACTTGTACTACTACATTTAAACAAATCCACAAAATGTGAAATTTTAAGATTGCCAGTTTGAATTGCCCTCTCATTTTAAATTATTTTCATCAAGCATTTTTTATTTATGAAATCTCTTTGTTTTTCTTACTGTTTTCTCTAATAAGAAAATAGCTAGTTATTTCAGTAGATTAAAATTATCATCATATTTATTTCAACCAGAATGGTAATATTTTATCTTTGTAACTACAGTGCTGACTCTCAAGTAGGGCTGCCCATTAGACTCACTGGTAGTTAATAACAATTGCTAGGCCCCATCACAGAGCTCTGATTTCAATGGGCTCAGAGTACCTCCCGATATCAGAGCCTTTTAAAAACTCCCTGGTTGAGTTAAATGTGCAGCAAGGTAGAGACTACAACTCTGTAAAAACAGGCCATAGGGGAACTCCTCATGAAGTTAGTCACTGTGTTATAAGTGTAGGAGAGAGGAGGGACATCGTGGGAGGTGAAGGGAGCAGGTGAATTCACTTCTGTTTTACTAAAGGACACAGCTCCAGCTCTTTTTCCTGCATATAGTTCTTATGTTTCAGGAATCATTATTTGAATCACAGTACTTGGATTTGTGCATTTTGGCCCAAATACACGTAGCAATCAGCTTATAAGAGAATTCTGCATTGTTATTTAATTGTTTTCAATTGGTTACTCAAAATGTACTTTGGGTCTGGTTATTTTACTTTATGTTTGATGACTTAGAGATTTCTATTCTGATTTAAAATAAAATTTTAAAACCTTAAAACTTGCTCCTGAGAGCAGGCTAGAAATATCTGTTTTTGTAGGCAGAGACTGGCCTACTGCTTCCACACGTTTAGGTTGATTTTTGGTTGTTTTGTTCAAGTGAAAGCAAATAACCCCCCACCAAAATGTCTTCTGGTCAGGGCCCAAGACTGTAGCTGTGGGTGCTGATGTAGCATTTAAACAATCATTTGACATCCATTCCTCCTGACATTTCTGCAGTATATTTGGTTCATAACATTTCTGGGGGAAAGGTCACGAATCTGTCACCAGTAGTGTTTGTGGCACTCAGAAAATAAGACAGGGTGGTTAATGATAGCTGGGGCAGCCCACATAATCACAGGATGCTGCAGAGGTCAATATTCTGTATTGGCTTTCCATTCTGTCCATCTGAAACAATATACTGGAGTAAATGTAATCAGTAAGTGGTTGCAAATGAATCTTTTAGGGACATTAGCATTACAGAAACAAAAGATTCAAGAAGAGATCCTAAGTGGATCTTTGGGTTTGTAATTGCAGCCCTGGGAATTTTTGCTCTAATTAATAGCTGCTAAACCTAGGACCCTTGCTCCCAGGCGCATGGGTGAGTTCTCAATTGCTGTTCTGGGAATGTCTTTTGGGCTCTGAAGTAAGTGCTAGTAGAGTAAACAGACCCTGAGGACCAGGCTTAGGCACTCGGAAGCCTCCTGGTCTCTATCTTTTCCTAACCACAGAAACATCCCTGGTGATCAGTTAACTCTCTCCACATACCACAAAGTGGTGAGAGGTGGAATAGAATAAGGATCTCCATTTCAGCACTAAGTTCCTTTTTAGTAGAGAGAACCTCAAATATGTGCTCCTTTTGGTACATTCATAACTCTGATGGGAAGACGGCAGCCCTCTTGACATTTGCCTGTGAATGTATAGAGCTCGAGAGACAGTACAAAAGGGTCGTTTTTGTTTGCGTATCTTCTAGGTCTACTTCAGTACACTACCTTTAAGAGCTGGCAAAATCTGTCTAAAGGGTCATCCATAGACAAAACTATGAATAAGGCTGTTTGTTTCTGAGACTTCAATTTTCCTTAGCCTTTTTCAGGGATGCTCACTCTCTCTCTCCTCCTCACCTGCTCTCAGCTTCCAGGTTGCTAAGCCTCCCTACCCTCTCTTCTGGTTCAGACTTCCTCTAGGGGAAAATCCCAATGAACGTGCCCATTCTGAGGTATAATTACCAATAATGCTTCCAGAAACATTTGTAGGAAAGCAAAGCCATGAGCCAGGCATCAAATAACTGGATTTGAGATTATTTTGGAAGAGAGAAAAAAACCTCCACATTATATCATCTAGTGACTTCACTAAGACGGTATTAGTTATTGAGAACCTGATGTCATCGCTCATTCATTGATTTACTCACTGTATAAGGTGATGTATAAAGAACCATTGCTGATCAAAGTTTTCTCAGCAATGATTCAAACATTATCTACACAAAAAATGTCATCCTCATTCACACTTTCTAAGTGTATGTGTTAGGGAAACGGATGAGCATTTTGTAATAGCAACAAGTGTCTCTATTTACCTTGCAAGCTTTGCCATAAACAGCCCATGTGATCATGAACAATTGTGAGGGAAGAGGAGATATTAACTCAAACATTTTGAGGACCTCAATGCTGGTGTTCTTACTCAATTCACTTCTCATTTATTGGGCATATGTTAAAATGTTAAGCACTCTCAAAACTCAGCTCACTTAGCTCTCACAAGCACTCCGTGAAACAGGCATTATTCTCCTGGGTTCAGTAGTTACTCAAGGCACAGATGTGGCTCAGAAATTTTCCCACAATAATACAACCAGGAAGCAGCAGAGTCCAAGTATGAACTTGAGCTTTCTGGCTGGGACTCTTTTTTGCCTTCTACTGTAATGCTACAGTGACCTCAGGAGTCCTGTTTATCTGCCATTGGTTTGGAAGGTTTAAAATCGCTCCCACAAACTCTATAAAAAGTTCAAGTATTGTTAGATTACATAATTCTGGTATTCTGAGATAGCAGTAGATGAGTAGTAGATGCCCAACAAAACAATGAATTGAATTAACTGGAGCAACTTCTTACTTCCTAATGTAACATTTTTTCTACAACAATGGAAGAATTAGCAAGTAAAGCCAGATATGGAAAAAATAATTTGAGATCTCACAGAAGTATCAGAACTGATTCAAATAGTGTCATTCTTTAAAGATGCCAAGGAAGAATGCTGCTCAGTATACTTAATGTGGCTTTTTTTGTGGGTGTGTCTGATGGATATTGCTGTTAAAATTTTTAAATTAGAATTCTACCCTCCCTCGCCCCCAACAGAGTTCTGTGTGCTAATGGGATAAGAAGATGCCGGGGGAGGATTAAAGCAGGGGTCTTTAACTGGGAATGGTTCTCTCCTCAGCCTCCAGGGGACATTTGGAAATGCCTGAAACATTTTTTGTCAAACTGGGGGTAGCACTGCTACTGGCATATAGAGAGCAGAGGCCTGGATGCTGCTGAACATCCTGTGATGCACAGGACAGCCCTTACTACAAAGTTATTGGTTCCCCAATTATCAATTGTGCTAAGGTTAAGAAACCCTGGGTTAGAGTTAATGTTAGGTGGAAAAATGACAAAGCGTAAAGAAACCTGGTAGAATTTAGAATCTCAAAGTGAATGTGTGTTCTGGCTAGAAATTAAGAGAAGAGTCTTAATATTGTTAATTTGATTAAATAATTACTTCAGCATCCTTTATAGTTTAATAAGATTAGTCTCATAAGAAGTTTCAATCAGATAGAGTTAAATTCCTGGAAAACAGCAGTGATAATAAGAAGCATTTTTTTTACCACCTACTGTATGCCAGACATTTCCTTTATGCTTTATAAACATCTTACTTATTTATCAATATATACAACTCTGAAGTATGTATATTATGCTCTTTTATATATGATGAAATTTTGGCTTAAAAAAATTGAGTGCTGTGACAGATATTCATTTCTGTATTTAACAAACCCTATTTCCTTTTCCTCCTGGACACATAAACCATATTGTCTGTCCTCTCTGGCAGACAAGTGGGGCTCTGTCACTGATACTAGCCAAGGAAATATAAGTGAAGTGAGATATTCTCTTCCAGCACTGGCTCCTAAAAATTTTTCTGTGTAATTCCTCACGTGTTCTCTCTTCCCTCAACTGCTGGCCAGATGCAGAGAATTCAGTGAGGACTCCAGGAGTCTTACATAATGACCTGGATCACTGAATGACTGTGTGGAGCAGAGCCCCACCCACTGCCCACCATGAGAACTTAATGTAAAAGAGAAAAAAAACTTTATTGCCGGTAGCCACTAAGAAATTGGGGTTGTTTCTTGGAGTAGTTAGTGTGCTCTGCTGAATACAAGAAGCTTACAAATAAGTTGGATTTTGAACCCATGTTTTTCTGATGCCAATGTCCCTGTTAATATTTACTACATTATGCCACAAATAAATGATGGCTAACCTTTTCAAAACAAGTACAAATTATTTTTAAGAAATAGATATAAAAAGATGTTTATAATTTTCTGTTTCTTCTAAAGAGAAAAAACAAAGTATATAATTATAATTGCATTTTTCTCATTATAAAGATTTATAAATTGATATGAATATATCCCTAGAGTGTAAAAATATTCAACAATTTTAGAAGCAGATAAAAATGTATGATTTTACAAATATCATATGAATAGATGTTGTTCTTCACATGTTCAGCAGATGCCTATAAGCAGTTCTGCTTTTCAAGCACAAACAGAGGTAAATTGATGACAAAGACTTCAGGAAAAAAAAAATGGAAAGAAGATAGAGAGGGTTTCTAGACTAGAAGAACAAAGTGCTGCTTACCCATTCCTATTCCAAATTAAATTAAAGTGCTGAAGCCATAAACTAGGAACACAAACAGAGCCTTTACAAGCTGGAGGACAAAGGGCAGCACCTCTTACAAGGCTGACCAATGGTCACTAGATCGAGAACTCCTTATTAGAAAAGATAATTTTATAAAAATAGTATGGGTTTCTTTAGGATATAATAGGTATTTAAATACATAGTGAATGAATCTAAATAGTATATTATTACAATTATAAGATTTAAACAGAATGAGGTTGCTGGTAGGTTTCCTTTTACTTCTTGTCACCAATGATTTCACTGAACTCAACATGTTAAGCAGATATTATTGCAGTGGCAATCATTTATGTGGCCATGACATGCTAAGATCAAAAGTAGTTAGAACCCATGCTATTTCTCTGAAATGAAGTACTTGCTAAAAGTGAGCAATCTTCTTGTGTGGCATCAGTTTCCATATCATTAATTCAAGGATTTGCACATGAAATTAAGTTTCGTGGTTTCCCAAGGATATCTACAAAATTTCTTGACTCTGCATGTCATATTTTTGAGACTATTTTTTGTTTTAAAGCTTTCAAGCTTATTGTCAATAATACTTTTTCTTGTAGATGCCACTATAGCTTACTATACGTTATTTTCTTATAAATTATGTGCAATTTATTTATTCATTCATTTACTCATCAGACATTGTAACTACCTACCCCATGCAATACTCAGGAGATACCAGTTATCCAGCTCATCAACCCAATCTTGCTGTTATAATATTCTAACACGAGTAACACAGAGCTCATACTTTAGTAGGAGAGGTAGATATGACTTATAAAACAATGTCATGAGACATGGACATGGTCTTATCTGTATTACCAAAAAAAGTATTTATGTTGAGAGAAATCAGATCTGAATTTACCATTTGTTTTTACTCAAAATTATTATTAGCTTACCTTCTTAATTAGTTGCCAATATTGTCAGAAATTTAATTAATAGTTTTTCAAGAAATATGTTACTGTAAAAGCTTCTAGCACTACTATTTGTTCTCATTCTCTGGGATCCTAGAGAAGCATTCATTCCAAGGATGATTTTCTCTCCTTCTTCACTGCACAGTGGAAAAAGTGTGCCCATGAAAGAGGGATGAAAGAGGGTTATGGAAAGCCAGATATAGGACCTGGGTCTCTTTCTCTTTCAGCCTCCCTCCACATGGCTGCACTGCTATTATCAGTAGCAGGGCTCTGCGAACATTAGCCCTCGCCCAGAAGAAAGCAAGCAAGTGTCATCCCGCACATTATGGTTACATTACTGAACCTCCTGATGCCTCATTTTCTCCTGCACAGCCAAGTCTTTTTTAAAAACGTAAAACTAGATAACTTTAATTATATCAATCCATCTGCTTGGTTGTCCTCATGTGTTTTCCAGGCTCCTAGTTGTGAAATCAGATCATATGAATATTTCCTCTGAGACTTTTCATTAACTGGTATTCAGCCCAGAGAAAGCAGTGATGAATCTTTAATGTTCTGGTGCGCGCGCGCGCGCACACACACACACACACACACACACACACACACACACACACGTGCGCCTCCTATCCTTTTTGTTTTCATATAAATTTTATGGAAACTATATCTTTAGTTTATGCTAAGTATACAGTATCATAAAAGTCCTACCCTGTACAGAGTAATCCAAGAATATAGTAATTTCTGTTAGATAAAATACATGTTTCTCTTTTAATGATACATCGACCTACTCAAATACTGAGTAGGATGGTACTCTAAGGATTTCTTAAAATGAAAATTACATTATTGAGAGGGAAAGGAAGAGTGTGGAAATATTTTGTGGGCCTCTAATTAGTACTTGGGTGCTTTCAGTGCCACCCTGTTGAGCATTGTTCTCCTGTATTCTATGAGAATGCCCCCAATCCCAGAAGACACAGGGCAAATGGTGCCCCCTGGTGTTGTGCAATCCTGTGCTGGTATACTCTTAAGCCTTTGAGAGATTTTTGCAGAAGGTTATTTTGGTCAGTTATTTGATTTAGTGATATTTTCAGGTGTCACGAAATGTGTCCATGTTGCTATGTGTCCCTCTCTAGAACGGAGGCTGACAGTAAAGGAATGAGATCACATTTGATACTTTGAAAACTCATTTTTCTTTGTGTGTGCCCTGCTCCATAGACTGCCTTATATGTAACATCTCTCTGGATGCAAAAGCATCTTTTGTTCCAATTATACCTAACTCACCTCTTTTTCATATGAACAAAACCATTATTTAATTCAGACTTATCTGTTCTCTATTAATGTCAATTTTCTGGCCAACACATTGCATTTTCCATGCGTCACTAATGCCATTGTTTCCATCTATTTCTGTTACACATAACATTTTTCTAGAAGTAAAACTATCCAGATAGAGCATCAGCCAATGAAGTAACGTTTTTTGCCAGGTGGCTAACTGAGTATAAGCTATCTTGGACGTCACTCCCTGGGCTTGGCTTTCTCACTGTGTTCAAAAGCCTATATTTTTCATGTTAATCTAACAAAACATCAGTCTTCTTATAGTTCATACATTTTTGATGCCTTATAGGTTCCTACTGTGCTGTCTTTTTGAGGCCCTACTGTGCTGTCTTTTTGAGGCTACACTATACAACCAATGTGGTGATTCTGGTTTGACCTCTTGCACTCTATGATTGCTGCTTTTATCTTCCTAATTAATATTACACAATATTTCCTCACTATATAAATACCTGTTGTTTACATCCTCATCCCTTTTAACAGCCTACCTTCATCTGATCCAGATCTATATCCACTCATTTTTATAAAAAGAGGAAGCAACAAAAGCAGTGTAATAGATCTGGGCAGATCATAAAAATAATAGCTTCCTAGCATCAAATACTATGCTCAGGACTTTTCATCTATTATCTCATTGATGCACATAATGATTTAACAAGGGAGTTATTATCATCTCCTTTTCTTTTGTTCAAGGTCACACATGTAGAAAGTGGTGGTACTGAGATTAAAAACCAAGGTCTCCCTATCTTAACTACTATACCACACTGCCCCTTCCACTTCTAGTTCCCTGGGCTTTCTCCCGCAGGAGTCAAAGTTTCCGCTTGTCTCCTCTCTGAAGTCTTTGGTGTTGACAAGACCTCTGCCTAGATCAGATTACGTTTCATCCCTTTATTCTTCATGCATTGTCTCCATTGAGCTTTTTAACATATAGGAAGCTCTTTCTTAGATTAGCTGTCACCTATTGTAATTAATACCTATTGTCCCTTTCCACTGTCACCAGAAGTAGCTAGCAAAGGGAAATCGTATGCATGGTGCTTATCAACAGAGGACCTTGGTGTCACCTGGTGCAAACATATGTGGAGGAAGAAGAGCCTGTACTTCTTAGATTACATGGATGTCCTGTTTCCAAGCAAGACAATCATCTGATGATTGAGGGAGACGTAAGGGAGGATTAAGATATGATCATTATTGAAATAAAATACTGAACAGACACATCTGCCTTTTCTGGAACTTGCCTCCAGGAGAGCTTTCATTCTCATATTAAGTATAAAAATGCACTTATAATATTCTTCTAAGAAACTATTAATATAACACGTATTGAAAAACAACTTGTACTAATCATTTCCTTTGAGTGCACAAAGAAACAGAGAACCATGGAATTTTCTTTAAATAGAAGAGACTTTAGAAATTATTTGTCCCTATTTTCTATTTAGCAACTAAAGAAATTGAGGCACAAAAATATTGAGAGACTTTCTTAAGGTTAAATTTGGTACATACTTCTCAAATAATATAACTAAAGCATCTCTCAAATTAATATTGTGGTAGTTATATACAATTTTATGTCCCTTACTTTTCTCTGCTTCAGTGGTGCATTTGATAAAAATTAATTTATAATTTCAATAATAATAGAAACCTATTTCTGCCTTAAATGGTTGTTTGCATTTTTTTCTCATCCCTGTGGTTTGAAACAGTTATAGCATCAGCCCCAACCAATATGCAGTTGAATTTGAAAATTACTGTATGATATTTTTGCTTTTCATTTTTTACCATTTCACACCTTGTCTGCATCTTGAGCAAGCTTGTAAGTTTCCAGTGCATCCATTTCTAGTGATGATATATTGTCCTGGTGGAAAATTTCATTTACTGGCTGTGCCCTTTGCTGAACCTGTTGCTAGTCAGGGAACATGATAAGCGTATAAGTAGCATGCTACTTCATTTATCATATATCGTTTTAGACACTCGGATATCTCATATACAATTCTGCATTCTGCACAGAAGGGAGCTACCTAACTCACAGAAAAAAAAGTCTTCAAATAAATTGTCAGTTTAGGATATATAACTGTATCTTCTTAATAAAAATTCATCATAATTTATACTAAACTTGTAAATACCCTTTATTTTTCTTTAACCCTGTTAACCACATGCTATCAAATACTAATAAAAAGGTTTTGAATTTTGTGATTTGCTGTATAAAAGAATTGGAAGATATAAAAATGCTATTTTTAATAATTAAATTACTTTGTGAAATAAATCAGGCTTTGGGAATCTCAACAGTATTTCAAGGGTTTTCTGGTGCCACACTTCTCACCAGAAGAAGCCTTTCAATATTTTCCTCCTGTAACCTTAAGTGAAAACTGCTATAGTCTGAACCAACATTTCGAGAAGTTGGAGTTAAGATGGAGAGAGAAAGTGCACATCTGTGAATGGAAAGCAAGAAAAACAAAGCTCCATGCATCTACCATAGAAAGCCTTTTTTTAAAGGGTGATTTTCTGAGGCTGCTACAGGAGGTCAGACCTTCCTAATCTCAGTAAATTTCTATGTATTGATTCCTGCTCTTCTCCTGCCTATCATTATAGTGTTTTTACTAGCACCCATGTTTTATGTTTAGTATAAAAAATCTACATTCTGTAAAATTTGATTTACATTAAACACTGCTTAGACTAATTAGGACCTTTCTCAAAGGAATTGTGAACATGAAATACAGCTAACAATAATTTGGTTGCTGTGCCCGCTCCCCCCGCCCCCCATTTCTTGCAGTCTAGGAAGTACTTTAGCTGAATAGAACTGATGTGGAAAGATGGAGGCTCTGGGTACTTATACAAAGATATAAATACAGATAGAGTCCCAGGCATTCTTATTTCTGTACAACTATTGTTCTTCAGGAACAGCATTGGTGTCCTGGTGTTTTAGCAGCTAGCTCACTTACCTACATGTAAATATGGCTGAGCCAGGCCCTCCTTGCAAAAAGTGCTCACACAAAAGTGGAGATGCCTATCAGATGAAAACTCACTTATTGTCTTACAAAGAAGAATGCTCTTTTCTGGAATTTAGGATTAGGATGCAGAATTTAAATGTAACATCACTTTTGGCCACTAAGAAAACACCTTGACTAAATATAAAGGAACAGCCCATTTGATTTTCTCCATCTCTTATGTTTATAAAACTCTATAAGTCTTGTTTCTTCTTGCTCTTTGGATCATAAAGTCTTTGAGATGCTAATGAAACTATGGATCTTCTCCATAGATAATACACATGTCCTGGGACACACAGAGGTATTCATGTAATTTAAAAGGTACAAATATTCAGAGGTTCACTCATGGATCCCTGGAAGAAAAGGCACCAGATTCAAATCACTAGCTCCAAATTGGGACAGGTAATTCAGCCTCTCTGAACTCAGTTTGGGCATCTATAAAACCAGCATAAAGTAATTCACGTGAGTTCATTGTTGTGGAGATTAAATGAGACAATAAGCATACAAGAACAAACTCTGCCTGGCACATGGCAGCTGCTTAGTCAGTGTCAATCTTTTCCTTTCTTAGACTAACTTGCCAGGAAGCAAAGTCGTCACTGGAAAGCAGGCTGAGCCAAAGCTGATCCATCACCTGTTTTTCTAAATAAAGCTTTATTGAAACATAGACATACCTACTTGTTTACATATTGTCTGTGGCTGCTTTTGTGACACAATGGCAGTTATAATGAGTAGTTATAATAAAGAGTATATGGCTCAAAACCCAAAAATATTTACTATCAGGCTCTTTACAGACAAAAATTTGCCAACTCCTGCTCTAGAGCTATTAGCACAGGTCAAGGTCATTTGTGGGTGGCTCCCTTCATCCTGACTGGAGGAATCTGTCGATCCCTATTGTGACCTTGTCCTGTTGGAGGTTAGATCTGAGGTAGATGTTGATAGCTGATGATTAAGACTCCAGCCCAGAACTGAAATCAACCTAAATGTCTGTCACAAGGAAAATGGATAAATGCAACATGGTATATTTATTTGTATAGTGAAATAATACACAACAACGAAACAAATGAACTGCTGTTACACACAGAAACATGGATCCAGCAAAAGAAGCGGGGTATTGAAGGCTACGCACAATTTGGCAACCTTTAATAAAGTTCTAGAACATACAAAATTAATTCATGGTGGTACAAGAAAAGTAGTGGAGGAAAGAATGGTCCCTGACAACAGGCACAAGGAAAACCTTCTGCTAAATACTTTGATGGCTTAGCTCAAGACAGTAGTTATATATGTAAAAATTGTTGAGTTGTATGTTTAAAATTAGTGTACCTTCTGTACTTGGTATATTATATCTGAGGGGAGGGGTGAAAGGTAAGGGAAAAAGAGAATGCTCTGAGCCGAGGCTGTCAAGGTTTGAATCTTGATTCCACCACTAACTAGTTATGTGACACGGGGAAAATCTCTTCGTGGCACCTCAAATTCCTTAACTGTAAATTGGCCAAATAGTTTCATAGGTCTAAACTTTCTTATTTTCAATTTCAAAACCCAGACATCTCTGAAAATCAAAAATGTTTTTATTATTTATTTTGCAGTAAAACTGAGCTTAACTAGTATGAGGATATTTAGAGTTTTTATCAGCCCTACTTGGTATAAAAAGTAATAGGCTTTGTTACAAAAATATTAATGTGTTCGATTATGGAATGCTGACCTAGATTGTACTAAGAATATTATGTGATGTATACTATATATTTTCCATAGTAACTTCCTCAAATATAAAAAATTATGAATTATAAAACATTTGCCCCACGGGTTCCATATAAAAGAGATTATGGATTTATAACTGCCTCATGGAGTTTATGAAAATTAAATAAAGTAACACCAGATGAGAACTTAGAACAATGCCTGTCCCAGGCAAACACCAAAGATTAGTATTATTGCTAACAGTGGTCTCTGCTCCCATTCCAAGAAAGCTTGTGACTATTGTTTTCTATAAAGCAGTTGACATCAATAATAAAAAAATCATAAGTCCAGTCTCTAAGGATCACAATCCATAAACTTTCCCTTGAGTAAACTTCATGGGAAAGAGGTAGAAAACTCACAGAAGGCAGAGCCCTGAATTATTACCAGGAAAACTTCACAAATGGAACTACGTTAAAAGACTGTTTTCTATCACATTCTCAAGTGGCTACTTCTTCCACTAAGACAGAAATTGCTAAGTGTCCTTGAACAGAGTATGAGGATTTCTTTGAAGGACCAAAAGAGGGGTTTTATCTAGAGCTTATCCTGCCTGATTTTAAGATTACACCATGTCTAGCATTCCTGCTGGGCTGTGTGTATTTGAAACATTCCACTGAAAGGACTCCACCATCCCTCACAGCTTTGCTTGTGAAGTGATTAAGGTGGCAGTGAGAAGAGAAATTTCCCCAAATCAGAATTAACCGGAGAAACAAATTGCATAAACAATCTTTCAGAATGATTTTCAGTACCTGGAAACAATCAAAAGAATTGATCCCTGCTTTAGTGAAAGGAGTGATGACTCTGAGTACCAAATTCTAGTTCTGGCTTTGCCACTACTAGATGGGCAACTTTGGATGAGCTATTTAAACTTTTTATACCTCACTTTCTTCATTTGTAAATCGAAGGGATTATGTAAATTAAAGCTAATTTCTAATATTCCTATCAATTCTGTGAATTCTGTTTTCTTCATTTTGCAAGGCCAGAAACCAGTTATTACCAATTACTTCAACATCCTACATATGACATGACTTGACAATCTACAAACTTTATAAAACAGTTGTTAAATTTCAAACTTTATAAAACAGTTGTTAAAATGGCTTTGTCTTGTTTATTGCTGCATCCCAAGTATCTAAAATAATGCCTGGCCCAAGATAGGTAATAAACATGTATTCTTGCATGAATTAACAAATGATTATTTTAGTGCTATATCTGTTATCAAGGCAGCAATAGTTTTTTTATAAATACTAATGAAGATTATGTTATTTAATGACTCATACAAATGACAAATAAGATATTTTCAGCCATACAGAAAACCACGACTCAAAATGATTTATAAGAAAAAAAGTCTCATCTTACATAATAAGAATTCAAGAGATAGCCAGCATCTTTATTGACTCGTTTGGGCTCAACAGAGTCATCAAAGACACAGGTTTACTCCATGTTCTACTCCACTGTCTTTGGAATGTTGGCTTTCTTGAAGCTGGCTCACCTGTGGTTATAGGATAGCTGCAGCATTTCTAGGCATCACCTTCTCTAAAAGATCCCAGGAGACTTCATCTAATTTCTTATTGGTCAAAACTATGTCATGTGGCCACCCTTCACCTATCACTGGCAAAAAGACTGGGATTCACAATTAGGTAACGTAGGGGGCATGGTCATCTTCCCTGAACAAAATCAGGTTCTCTTAGACAGAAACAATGACAGGAATAGATTTATGTGGTCAACCTATAGTGATTGCCCCTATTTGAAAAAAATCTGTTTAGTAAACACTTGATAAATAAAAGAAGAAATGAATAAATGGAAAAACAGATGACATCAAGATAAAACTCCTAATATCAAAAAGCCAAATGAGTGATCCAAAGAATGAGTGCCAGAGGAATTTTCTGGAGATATCACTGGGGACTGGTGTGAGTAAGAATGGCCACTGAGAGAATAGCATATGGCCTAAACTTGGGTGGTTTGGTATGGCCATGGCTGATGAATACATCTCATTTTGTGGGGATAGTTTGATTCAATGTGAGAAAGTAGAAACACATATAAATGTTGCAGTGGCCAGGAATACTTTGAATGAAGTGAGGAGGATTCAAGAGAGAACAGTACCTAAGGATCAGGTTGAAAGAATAAATTTTATTGCTCAGCTAATTGGCTAGGCTTTATTCTATTGGTAAGGGGAAGGATTTCTTTTAAAGTCAGATTTATTAAGCTATGCTTTGCATAAAACAAAATTCACCCTTTTTAGTATACAGTTCTATGAATTTTAACAAACATACAGTGAGTGTAACTACCTCCACATACAAAATAGTAAAGACTTACCAAAACTTTCTCTTACATTCCTTTGTAATCAACTCCTCCTTGACTCCAACTTATGGCAACCACTGATTCATTTTCTGACCCAGCAGTTTTGCCTTTTCCCGATTGTCAAATGTGGCCTTTTGAGTCTGGCTCCCTTCACTTAGCACATACATGAGATTCACTCACACTGTGTATAGCAGGAGTTAGTTCCTTTTTATTTGAATGAGATTTTATTGTATGGGTACATCACAGTTTTTGTTTAAACATTCACCCATTGGAAGGTGTCATTTTTTGGCGTTTATGAGTAAAGTCCCTATTAACATTTGCATATAGGTTTTTCTCTGAGCATAAGTTTAGTTCTTTTTGGTAAATATTTAAGACTGGGATTGCTGAATTGTATAGTAAGTGAATGTTTAACTTTGCAAGAAATTGCCAAACTGTTTTCTAAAGTGGCTTTGCCACTTTATAATCCCATCAGCAATGTATGAACATCTGTTACTCTACATCCATGTCAGCACTTGAAATTGCTAGTTCGAGATTCTTTTTCTTTCTTTCTTTCTTTCTTTCTTTCTTTCTTTCTTTCTTTCTTTCTTTCTTTCTTTCTTTTGTTCTTTCTTTCTTTTTCATTTTAGCTACTCTAACAAGTGTGTAGGGGCATCTCACCATGACTGCAATTTTCATTTTTCTAATGACTAATAATCTTTTTCTGTGCTTATTTGCCTCCCATAAAATTTCTTTTGCCAAGTGTCTGATGAGAAAGATTTTAATTTTTCTCTTTTTAGAATATTGTATGGTAAAAGTAAATCTTTAGAAATATGATTCTGAGTCTGAAAGGAGGATATTGGTCATACAGAAATTAGAGGGAGGCTATTTCATAAGCCAAATAAGAGGTGATGAGAAAGGCAGCATATCCTTAACTAAATGGTATGATTATTCTAACAAAGAGATATCAAACATTGAAAGCACATTGCACTGTGCCTGTCAGTATAATGAAAATAGTGATTTCTACCATTTATGATACACCAGATACATGCAGGCACATATGGATACTTTAGGTATGAACTCATTTAATCTTCACTACCACTATAGAATTCTAGTTCTCTCCCCTGTTTTACAGCTGAGGAAACTAAAGTACAGAGCAAAATGACTCACTTAAGATCACACAGCTAGTAAGTGGCTGATGGAAGACTGGAATACTGATAGTTTGCCTCAGTACTCACCACACAATACTGGCTTCCTACTAGCACCTCCATGAATGTTTATTGAATTAACTGAATTAATAAGCTATGAGAAATAACCAGTCATACCTTTTTAGAATCAAAATGGAATCAAATCAAAACTGATTTGAAAAATACATCAAATGTAACTCTTGATAAAATACAGCACATATGCCATGTAGTGCAGTCTGGACAATAATAGTGACTATGTTCTTCCTCATTTATTCATTTGGTCAAGAGTCATAATCTCCAAACTTAGCAAACTGTAGAGTTTTTTAATCAACTCTTCATGATTCTGTTTCAAGACAGTAAGGGGAGACACACTCTCACCCCTACTTTGCCAATGCATATTTGAACCATATTTTCACTAGGCCAGATGTATGCTCTCTTCATGTCAGGCTCCAATGGAAGACCAGCATTAGTGTTTGGGAGCACTTATACCCTTCAAGGGCAAGGTAGCAGCCACCTTTGAAACCACTTCTACAGAATGAGAAGGATGAGGAAAAACAAACAAAAATAACAAAAAGCCCTTTTTTCTTTTCTCATTTCTTAGCTCAGTTATCAGAGAGGTATTTTGATGAATCCCCCATAAAAAGATAAAGTGCTAATTGTTGTATCAATAATTTAGTCTACAGACCATGGCAATTTGTGCTATTAGATCAAAGTGAATACATTTTTAGAGAATATCCTAAGAGTATGAAAAGTCCACCTCTTCCTGGGTAGTATGTTAATCCCCAGAACTGAAGTCCCCAGAATCCATCTGATTTGTCTGTCAGTCAGGAAGTTGAGAATTTACTTTTCTTTTTCTAGAAAACTTCTTTGAAACAAGTATTTGATATTGTGCTCTAGCAAAGATTCATACGTGAACAATGAAGGGGTGGGAGGTTATATAGAAGTGTCAGGCTTATTTTTGCTGCCAGAAAGTTTAAAACCATTGACAACTCAAGACTTACAACATCAGTCTTCAACTCATTAAAACAAGATGCTTATTGAGAGAAGAGATTTGAAAAAAACCTTTAATCAAAAAGGCAACAATGCTTGATAAATTTCCATTAATTGTCTCAATCTTTTCTTAGTAATGCCTATTATGAAATCAGAGACAGGTTCTTCAAGGAAAATTTTTGGTTTATAATACTTTTAGGTGAAATAGGACTACAAGCTAGAAAGACAAAGGAGCCCTAAATCTTTATATTTTTTTAAGAACCAATTTTGTGATGATACTTTACAATAAATCTCAACAGCTATCATTAACTTTAGATTGTGCTGTGTCTTTTTGAGGTATAGTCATATTTGAAATTAATTCTGAAAAGGAGGCAGAAAGAAACATCTTATACCTCCATACTTTCCCGCAGTGTGGAAAATCCCACATATACACCTTTTGGTTAACTGTAAGAAAGTCTGATTCTGCAGCAAAAGTCCGGCTTTGGTACTACTCCACTCACTGCTCATGCGGCAATAATAAATTTCTTTCTCTGAGACCAACTTTCCTCATCTATAAAGTGGACATAAAAATATTTATACATATGATGTTACTTATATGTGGGATCTAAAAAAAGCCAAACTCAGAAAACCAGAGAGTATGTAGTTATGGGGATTGGGGGCAAGGTTGGTAGTGTTTTAGGGTATAAACTTTCAATGAATAGTAAATAAGCCATAGAGATCTAAAGCACAATATGATGAATATAAACATTATTTTACTATAATCATCATACTTTCTAAGAGACTAGTACTTTATTCCAACCACTTAAAAGAAAAGATAATGATGTAATGTAATAGAAGTGCTAAGTATCACTACAATGGTAATCATATTACAATATATGAAAGTCCTAAGTTAACATGTTGTACACCTTAAATTTACACAATAGTATGCTAAATATGTTAAATCAATATATGAACTGAAAAAATGTTCTAGTTAAAAAGAGTATAATTGGAGTCAATGAGAGAGTAATAAAATTCAGTCAACAAATAGTGCATGATGAAATATGAAGCATAAATTTCATTATTAATTCTTTTGTTGGAATTGTTGGTGCCTGAATAAAATTACTTTGCATTTAAAAAATATCTATTGTGAAGATTGAATATACATTAATGTATGTGAAATACCTGGAACAGAATAGTCACGATCATATTGATAGTTCCTTTTTCCTAAAAATTATAATAGCATAGAATCCCAAGGAATCCCATACCAACCACAGCTCCCTGCACTCTGCAAATTTCAAACTAGTCTTTTAATGCTAATACAAGAAAGATCATAGCCCAAGATTATCTACAATATGAAGGTTTCACATCCAAGCCAGGTATTTAAAGTCATGGTTACCATTCATACATAGCATGAACAGAATTACCATCTCCAACTCAGAGAGCCTAAAACTGTAGTATTGCTTTACAGCTGCCCCTTGCTCAGAAATGATTCTTCCATTAAAAAGTACTTGATTTATAAAAATTCTATGTTTTAACAAACCAGAAGTCAGTAGCAGCCACAAATACTTTAAATAGCCTTTAATACTCCCAAAGGAATATTGGAAATCTCTGAACCTCACAGCAGCCCATGGAAAAGAGTATCCTTAAGATGCGAAAATTCTATAACCTTGTATGTATTCCACAGAAATAATGTGGGCTTTATATAATGAATTACCACAGTTAAGGTTTTTTGAGTGAATTACTAACAAGCAAAGCTAAAGTCTACTTTGATTCTATAAATCATGGAAATAAATATCTTTAGAGGTTAAACATGCTAGAATAAAATATCTGGCCCTGCTTTAAGATCTTGAGTTGAAGATTGTATCAAAATTAATTAACTCAAAAGCAAGCAGATAGCTTCATAAAATTTAACCCAAGTAGAATTTTCATGAGGACCACCCAGTTCTCCTCTAGTTCTGATTTCTATAAAGTGCAAATAACATGAGATTATCTAACCCTCCATTTTCACACCAAGTCATCAGGGTTTCTCCATTCTGCTTGTTCTTTAGACCCACTTGGAGAATATTAGTAAAGTTGTTAGCTGAAAAATTTGTCTCACTAGTTATATCTACCACTTTGAAAGAAAATATTTCCTTACCACTTAATTTTTGATCAATTTTTCACCTTCCGCTTAAACCCATTAACAAATGACTGCTGGCCTTGACACATTTTTCTGTATTTGACAGTCTCTTAATTCTACCTGCTGGTTTAGGATTGCACACAAATCAGTCCCCTTCCATCTAGGAGGAGCTTAGTTTTTGCAGGAAATCATTTTAGCATCTCCAATAAAAACTGTGGCTTTCTCCACTATAACACTGCTTGATTTTCAGTAGAGGGCACTGACGGGGAAAGAAACAATCTTTGAAAAGCAGAAGAAAGACCAAACAATGTGAGCAAGCATATCATGGCTCTGATAGCCTTTGTTGCTGCCTTCATCACTATTTCTTACCTTTTTTTCTGCAAACATAATGAACAGGACAAAGATAACACTTGGAGAGGAACAACGTGAATATAGAGGAAAAATTTAAATATTATTCATGATTCAGTTTCTTACCTTTTCCCTCACTGACCAGATCAGGGAGCTGCATATCCTTGAGTCATGGTATAACTGGTAAGAAAGACACAAATAAGACTTTAACATGATTAAACTGAACCCAAGGTTTTTTTGCCACCTGATACTGCCTTTTAAAATTGTCTCATTGCATTAATACTGGTCAACATTTAGAAACACAATCCATGAAATCATGTTTTCCTTCCATTAGCAAATACATACTGAGTCCCTAAGTCCTAAGGCATTGAGATAGGCACTGGGACAATAATAGGGAACCCAAAAAGCCCTGATTTCCCAGAGGACATTCTAAGAAGGGCAGTCATTTAGCTGAAGAAGTGCACAGACAGTATAGTACTTATCAGTAGTATGAAGAGAAAAAACAGTGTCAGGGTAGAGAAAACAAGGAGGAAATGATTTAGATGAAAATGGTTCAGGTTGCCCCTCCTCAAATTAATTTTTAAGAAGCATTAATGAAAGGCAGTGTTACAAAGTGGTTAAACCAGGCTACCTGATATTGAGTCTTGATTTCAGCCCTAGTTCTTTGACCTCGTGCAAGTTGCTTAACTGATATGAGCCTTGTTTCCTTCATGTAAAATTGGAATGACAAAGTGACCTATCTATCTCATGAAATCAATGGGCTGATTCTCTAAGAATGAGCTAATTCCTACAACCGGCAGAGAAGAGCTAAGACTGAGGCCCTCCAACCTCAAACCTCATGTCTTTCCTAATCTAATGTAGTCACTGAGGCATCAGTCCATTCATTGGTAAACCAGATCTTTATGAACACCCATATAATAATCAATTTCACTTCCATAAGAGACCTTGAAGACATTTCAATGATCACTCACTCCCTTAGACTAGAATTTGCTCCAACCAATATTGAGAGGTTACAGACTTTCAAGTTAATGGTCACTTGTGACACAATATTCCAGAGTATCTAGTAAGTGGTATCCCTATCAGAATGTGAAAGTCCTCTGCTGTTTTCTGAGCACCTCTAGAATTTTTTAATTTTCCACTGCCATTTCTGGGTAGTGATTAGGTCTTTCCTGACCAAGATGAATTCTTTCCCAAGAGATTATAAGATACATTTAATTCTTTAGTATGTATGTCATGTGGAAGCCTTGGAATATGACCAGTGTTAAAGAAACAATGCCAAGGATGCTACTGTGTTTTGATTTTGATAGACCTGAGAGTAACTATTCTTTTTATCAGGATGAAAAGCAGAGTGGCATTACCATTCTGGGAAAGGTGGACGTATTGACTTATTAAGAGATACTGTTGACCTTTCATGTACCAGAAAGATGCTTAACAGGATATAGGATTAATACGTTTCTGTCCAATGAGGCCTTTCAGACTAAGTGTCGGCAAAAGAAAAGTTGCTAAAATAATATCTCCCAAATTTAAAAACAACAAAATTTAGGAAAGAATTCTTACCAGGGAGCTAATAGAAAGGTATTTCAAAATGACAAAGTGTGTTCAGAAAAGTGCCTCCCTTTGCCTTTGCCATCCTCGGCCAATCAAAGATGAAGTATGAAGATGCTTCTAGGGTTGCCAGACACCTGCGGCTCTCTACTGCAATGTGGTGGCCCAGCAACCATAGAAATTCTTTCTGTATTGAGGTTTTGAGCCCCAGAGGACCTGCTCGATGCATGAATGAATAAAATTCCTGTATAGGTAATTTTTGTAAAATGCATCAACAGTACATGCCATATCCACATTTTAAATTCTTATCATCAGAACAATCAGTGTGTTTCCAGCATTTTTCAGAAATTCTATTCTTTATTTTTGGAACACATACATAAAGCAACATTCATACTATTAATTTAGAGGTTGAACTCACTTGCCTTGGGTTCTGCAGTATAGTTGTGTGTCCCATAATGAAAGAGTCAGGCTAGCTTTGTTTGTCATCACACAAGAGCTCTCCTCACCCCATTGAGCTGACTGCCCATCTTGCTCCAGTGTTTTCAGAGCTGGAAACAATAGCATTTCTCACCCTTCCTTGGGACAAGAACACATAAGAACAGTCTTTCATGGCTCACCAAAAAGAAGCTCTCTCCTGCCACAGTTTAATCTCCAAATCCCTATTATAATGATTCATTTTGGTCCATGACTTTTCTACCTGGCTCCCTGTTCAGTCTCTGTATTTCACCCAACCACCTCTCTGACCTTTGGGCCCTAATGTAGCTGTAGAATCTTCATTGCAACAGAGCTTGAAGGATAAGAGAAACATCTGTATTGTTGCTGACTATTTAATGTGCTTTACAAGTCTTTGAGTTTCTTTCTGACTGAATTAATTGCAAAGATTGTTTTTATACTTCATCATTAAATTCCAACTTGTAAGCCCCCCTGAACTGCCACTTAATAGATACTACTAGCATTTTAAACCAGGATTTGGACTTGGTCTCCCTCTCCATCTTTTAGAGCACCCCTGGAGTGTACTCTCTTCCACGGAGCCGCAGATGCTATAGTGTTTCTCTTTCAAAACGCACTGTACCCACTCCATTTCTGCTCTTTCTAAAATCATGTCTAGGGAAACTGAGAAGCTCTTTCTGAAGGATTACATTATGGCTTTGATTTTTATTTATAAAACATAAAGGACTAATATATAACAGTTAGGACATTTTGCTTCCAAAGTGCATTGTAGCAAAATAATTGGAAGGCAGTTGCAGTGTGAAATATATGACAGCTTTACAGGACATAAAAAGCAGCTTTTTCTTTGTAATAGTGTAATTGCCTTAAACCCCACAATCATAATTGTTATCAAAAAATAATCCCAAGGAAAGGCTAATATAAGGTGAGCAGACTATTATAAGAGCTCTAATACACTCTATTCCTTGGACAGCAAATGCAGCTCTCAATCTCCTCGTGCTTTTAGTGTCAGTCAGAGAGCACTCAGTCATTTCTGTGCATCAAGCCTGCAGTATTGATTTTTCCACTGACTGAAACAGCCATATAAGCATAAATTTTGCATGAGCCTTTCACTTTGTAGACTCTCCTTTGGTCAGATGACACATGATGTGAACATGAAGATTGTATAATAACAATGCATGGTCAACCTGCAGGCATTAAAGTGTGGGCTCTCACAGCTCTGAAGGACAAAAGCTAGATGGGGAGAGTGCTGCCTCGCCAGTGCAGTGTGAGAGAAACAAATATCTCCATCTTGGCAGCTGGGGTGCAATTTTATTTTCTACTTCTCTCCTGTATTTTCACATCTCCTTTCTAAAAGCACCCACAACTAACACTCCTCCCTCCCTCCCTCTCTCTCTCTCTCTCTCTCTCTCTCTCTCTCTCTCTTATTCACATGCATCTTTTCATCTCCACCTACTGTAGGTAAAAGTCGGCTTTATAAAGAGAGCCTCTCTGGTAATGACTGAACCCACTTACTGCATCTCCCTCTGGTTTTCTCATCGTTTTGTTGTGTTCCATCCTTGATGTCATTTCTTTTGTGTCAGCTCTGGAGACTAAATAGTGTGTTATAACATTTGATAAGATCTGGTATTATTCTGAAAAAAAAGTCTTATCTAAAGATATGGTTCATTGATACACAAGTACAAGAAAAGAAAAAACAACCCTCCTTAATAGCCACATTCCATTTAACCTGCTTTGGCCCTGTTTGAGAACTCCTTCATTAATAGTTCTTTATCTCATGTCTTTATGATTTAAAATGTTCTGTGTGAAGTGCAATCATTCTGTTACGAGTTTTCACCAGTGGAAACAACAAGCAAATATAATCCTACTTCATGGGTCTGATATCACCTTATTCCAGGTGGCATAATTGCTCAGATACAGCTACACTGCCAAGTCACATGAACTTGTGTGATTTGATTTAATTAATTTACAGTATGAGATGAAGAATTTTCAAGATTCAGTTGAATTGGTCTGGGGAGGGGGGATTAGGAGGGGTGAAGGAGAATTATCTATTTTTAAAAATCCCTACTGACCAGATAGAGTCAACCAGAAGGAGGTTACTATTTTCTTTTAAATAAAAATTATAGTGCAGAGCAGGGGCTTGCTGTCATGAATAATTGCAAATGCATTCACTTTTTCCTTTTGTGTAACCATTTGGAATAACAATAATAACAGTCACCTTGAGGCTTGCTCACCTGGAGGAAGAGGTGTGCTGAACTTCAAACTTTGGCATCTTATGAAAGATATAAACTTCACACATAGGCAGCATTAGCTTCTGGTGAATGTAAATACAATCTGACTTATTTTTAAGGAGAAGTTGGA
This sequence comes from Cynopterus sphinx, assembly GCA_030015415.1. Lineage (NCBI taxonomy): Eukaryota > Metazoa > Chordata > Mammalia > Chiroptera > Pteropodidae > Cynopterus > Cynopterus sphinx. Next base: position 48,066,219 of record CM057391.1, on the reverse strand, counting down.
CCTGCACTCATCTGGAATCTTTCCATTGCTCAGAAAAGAGACATGGACTCTAATTCTTAATTCTATAATATTTCCCTATTTCAGAAGCAGCTGCCTGCCTTCTGTGATCAGCTTCATCAATGCTGCTCCTTGTATGAAAAGAATTTTGAAAATTACTCTTTTTATTTCTTGTTCATGGCATCACAAGAGGTATTTCTACTTCAACAAAATTTATTATAGTGAGCAGTGTTCTCTGAAATGAGTTTTGGCCAAGGAAGATGAGCAAAATGACACTTGTGAGTCTAAGCTTGGAGAAGAGCTTGTTCTCCATCCAGGATGGACAGTGAGAAAGAAGGCCTAGTCTTTATGGGAAGCTAAAAATTTATGGAGAAAATATAGTAAACTCTCTTGCTAATACTGTGTTTGATGGCCTCCTCTCCTTAAAATTGGCTCAAATACCAATTGTTCAAAATAAGAATGAATTACAGTTTATTAAAAAGAAATGAAAATGAGAAGATGGCTTCTCAACCCAGCTAAGCTCCTACTTCTGAGGTTTCTCCCCTCATTTAGAAAATTTAGGAAATAAAGTCTCAAGTCTGATATCCTGGGAGAGAATGACAAAGATACAGGGACCTGTGACATGAGCTAAGATTGTATCCCGAATCTACTTACCAGACTGCCAGTGTGACAGGAGGGTTCTTTCTTTTCTTTCTTTCTTTTTTTTCATCGACCTTCCTGGGCTGAAGGGAGCCTAAAGGGCTCTCTCAGTTTCCTTATCCAACAGAGGAAATAACCCAGCTAGAGACAGAGATGCCTTCCAGTCCCCAGGATGCTGCTCTGAGGTGTTTGAGTTCAGCAGAGAGACACATGAGGGGACACTTGCACCCACTTGGAGAGTTGGTTTGGAGGCTGGAGAATTTCCTAGAAGAAGCAAGACTCTAGATGTGTCTGTCACTTTCTTTACCTTGGATAGAGAGGACCTGTGTACTGACAGGCAGGAAGCAGGAAGGAGCAAAGTTTGCTGATGGAGGTGCCAGGGAGCACCAGGTTAACAGACTCTCTATTCTAGAAAGATACACAGTAGCTTGTGATAGACAAGCTTTATAAACTAACAGAAATAATAGCCTTTATTTAATTTTGGTATTTCTATATTTGTTGTATATTGCCTTTGGGCAGAGTGCAGCTTTAATAAATAAACACACACCTTCTAATGAGGGAATGAAATTACAGAATTGCTATGAACCCCAGAACAACAGCAGATCACTACTGCCCATCATCAACTAAATAAGAAGCAGGTAATATAGGTCACAGTATTGAGAAGTCAGGGACATCAGTGTCATGCAAAGCAGTGAAGCGGTAGAGGAAAACATGAAATGAGAGGAGAGGAGGCATGGAAATGCCTAAAGCAACCTCTGAAAATGAAGCACTTTTGTTTCCTTTGTCTTCTAAGTTTATGATGAAGTTTCTTAACTGTTTGTTTCCTGTTATCCTTCACCATTAAGATGATCAAACCATAATGTTTTTTCTCTTAGAATTTACTCATCAGAATTGTGCCTCTTTATATCTAGATTTGTCTCCATTGATACACTAAAATTTATCTTGCCTAGAATGCATATTATAAGTATCTGACAGTAAGTTACAAGGAGTTACCATGAGTCCATTTGAAAGCCAGGACAGACTTTGGGGTCACTGGAAAATCAGTGCAAGGAAAGTGTTCATTAATTTATGCTTCCTCCACCATTGCACATACTACTCTGTGTCATAATTTTCTCACTGTGCAATCTCCCCAACCCTTTCCCAGAGAGTAGACATCTTTAGAACAAGCACTGGCTTATTCATCTCTGGATTTAAGACCCCCAGGACAGATCCTTGCACAAATATTTGCAGAAAAGATAGAAGACTGAATAATTGAAAAATCAATGACAATGAGATTTGATTCTTTCTTATTTCTTTGCTAAAAATATTTCCAACAGCCTAATGCCCGTCAAGGCACAATCTTCTTTTCACATTTCCTTCAAAAAAGAAGGCAGTTCTTGTATTACTAAAATTTGTCAAATGAGAGAACTGAGATTTGTAAAATAAATAAGCTTAAATAGGTCCACCTCCATTCCATGCTGGTCTGACTCTTTCCTTGTGAGAAGCAGAGATTCACCAAAGTTGCTTTAAGTAAGAGGAAGTCCATTATAATATTAACGAGGATCTCTTGAAAATCTAAGAAAGAAATAAAATAATAATTGAGTCTCAGAGAACCAATTTTGAACCCATGTTCTCAGGAACCCATGTCAAGCTGCCTATGGCCCGCATATTCTTTCTCACAGCATCTTGGCTTCTCTCCATGCACCTGTTGCTTCTTTACCCTCTACAAACTGTAAGATTCTGATAATCCATAATTTACCTACATCTTTGACTTCTACAATCATTTTCACCATCTTCTTTCTGGCTCTTTTTTTTGTAACTTCAACTTCAGTGCTCATTGTTGAAGACCTCTCAGTTCCTAATTTCAAATTTCAGAAGGAAATATGATTGGCCCCTCTCATTCATTTGAGCCATGACACATACATTGTCTAAGAGAGAATGAGTTGTAAGTTGGAACACCGTGGAGGCTTCATGAAGAAAATAAACACAGTTCAGGGCCTCAACAGGGACATAAACTCTAGACAGAGAGAGTTTCAAAGTCTTGTAATTCTACTTGACCCATCTAGATCATTTTGCAGCCCCAGAACAACTACACAGATTAATATACAGAGAATGTAAATAATCTGGCAGATTTATAAAATAGCTAGATACTTTTGAGAGTGTTACTATATCTTTGATCAGTAATTGAGTATACAAATAAAAAAGATAATTTAAACACTCTTAAGAAACAAAATTTTGGTTTTAAAAAATTGTTACAACTTTTTTAAATTAATGGGTTTCTTTACATCAAAGTACAAGTGGCCTTCTCACTTAATAATAAACATTTATGGTTGTCAAAATTATTTTCACAGATATAGAAGTATATCTTCACAGAGTATAGGCTCCACTAAGTTATTAGACATGCCCAGTTGAAGGAAAACACTTTATTTTCCATGTTATAAGTCAGGACAAAGAAGCATGCCTTTTTCATCTTGGTGTGTCTGGTGTCAAGCTCGGAATCTGACACATTTGGTGATCAATAAATATTTGGGGAATTAATAATAAATGAGATTAGACTTAATATTTTGAGAAATGGAGCAGAATGTAAACTACTTTGAGAAGTAAAAAGGTTTTAGCTAAAGTTATTTAAAAATTAAACCAACTAAATGCCTGGTTTAGATTAACAAATCACCAGATAAATCATTGTTAGCATGAAACCTGTCTAACTTTAGAAGTGACAGTCACAGTCTTAGGCAAGGAGAGATATTTCAAGCAAGTGGTCTATCCAAAGCTAGGAGCACTCAAAGACTCCAGATGACTTTGTTTAAGGAAGTGGGTATGTATATATTTGTCTCCTCATTTTCTTCTTCTTTAAAAGCAGTCCCTCTGCTTCCCTCCCAGTGTTTAGACTGTGAGCTCCTTCTGGGGAGCAACTGATTCTTTCGGCTTTTTCAGATTCTAGCACAGAGCCTAGTACATGTTTGCTAGGCAAACAGATTACTCCATATATGGACAAAATTAAAAGTCACCTAGGAGTACGAACAGAGTTTCCATGGATTGATAGGCTAGAGAGGGCTGCAAGTGTAGAAATGATTTCTGCCCCTCCCATCTGGGTTCCCTGCACTCCCCATTAATGCTTCTTTGTCCCACATTGAGACTATCATGTGCACTGTTTAGAGCCCAGTCGTTTTTCTCTTTTATAGCTTTTATCACATTCAGGTTATTATTTGTATAATTCTACTTCTGTTTCATAAAACACATGACCTTGCACACAGTAGGCCCTCCACAAGTACTTAGTACAAGAAGGTGGAATTCATTGGAGCAAATGAACAACATACTCAAAAGCCAGAGAGCAAAAGAAGGCTGGACATTGAAATCCATGAGAGACAATGGTGTAGGACTAAAAAGAGAGAGGTCACTAATTCTTTAGAGAAGTGATCCCCAACCTTTTTTGGCACCAGGGACCAGTACTCCTATGAGAGTCTAATGACTGATGATCTGAGGTGGAGCTGAGGCGGTGATATTAAGTGCTGGGGAGTGGCTGCAAATACAGATGAAGTTTTGGCTCGCTCACCTCCTGGTATGCAGCCCGGTTCCTAACAGACCAAGGACTAGTACCCATCCACAGCCCAGGAGATTGAGGAGGCCTGCTTTAGAGGAAAAGGAAGACCATAATATATGTGTCCCATGTTAAACTCTCCATGTGGTAGGTAGGCAGTATAATGCAACCCCCTCCCCGCCCAAAGATGTTCATGTCCTCATCCCTAGAACCTGTGAATATGTTATGTCACATGACAAAGAGGAATTAAGATTCCAGGTGGAATTCAGTTTGTTAATTTGTTGATTTTACAATAGTGAGATTATCCTGATTATTGGGTAGATATAATCAAGAGGGTCCTTAAAAGCAGAAGAGAGAGGTAGAAAGGAGTCAGAGCTAAAGAAGGATATGTGGTGACAGAAGGTCAAAGTGATGTAAGTAGGAAAGACTCAACGAGCCATCGCTAGCTTTGAGATGAAGGAAGGGGGCCACAAACTGAGAAATATAGGGGGCTCCTGGGAAAGACTAGCAAACAGATTCTCCCCATGAGCCTTCAGAAGGAATGTAACTTTGCCAACACCTTGATTTTAGGCCAGTATAATTCATTTCAGATTTCTGACCTCCCGATATATAAGACAATAAATTCATGTTGTTTAAATTCATGTTGTTTAAATTTGAGGTAATTTGTTACAGCAGCGAATAAAAAACTAATATTCACCTTGGGAGTCTATTGTGAATTGGCATAAATGCACCTAAAAGTTTATCAGCTCTTTTATAAGGAACTCCCAACAAACTTTCTCAAATGAAGGTTGTGCTTTTGTTTGTTTCCACAAGACAAAGCTAAGCTCTCCAACCACACATACGTACGTACTCTGGAAAACTTAGACTAGGTGACAAAGGAGAGTGAGTACTTGAGGGAAGGAATGGTGAAGACGCTCTACTTTCTCATATCATGATTGACATACTTCCAAATACTTTGGGGAAAAGACATCTGCCTTGACTCATGAGTTACTTAAGTTCTGAAAAACCTGGATATGATTAACTGTAAAGCCTAGTTAGAATTTCAAATAATTTAATATGCTTAGATATAAATTTCAACTTTTGAACAGGAAGCAACATCTTACTCAGTAAAATTTTAAATTCCTATTTAGATTGATTTTTGTTTTTCTATTGCCCATCTGAAAATCATGATGTGTTATCTAGTAACAAAAACCATTACCAACCTTCTTTAATCTGCCTATATGATGTCTCCATGTGATTACACACCCACAAACCAGCCGTGGGTGGGTATGAAAAGCGTAATCTTTGGCTCCATACATATCTAACAAGGTTTGAGAAGATGCCTACTGGGAAATAAAGAGCAAAACTGAAAAAGAGAGGGAAATGGGCTTGAAATAGAGCCTTAAAATGCAACTTCAAGCCTAAAACACCTAAAGTAAAAAGATAATACTTATGCATCTGCATAAAAATTTTGTAGAGAATCACAAATACCACTCAGAAAATACATGTTACTGAAACTTTTCATGCCCAGGAGGCAGATTGAGCACACGGGAAATTTATGTGCTCTGTACCCTCATGCTTATTCTGTTTTTACATGTGTAAAGCTTTTAGGCATCTATAACTTTTATGCAAAGGCAGCAAAAAATTCTTGAAAGAAAATGTTGGTGCTTAACACCACATCCACAACTTTGAAACTAAATTAGGTCCACTGCCATATCCCCCACTTTTTACCTATGCCAGGTTTGCTGTGGAGAAGAAATTTAAGGTAAATTTAGACAAACATAGGTAAGGACATCAAATATTTTAGCTCTCATAACCATAGGTGGTAGAATTAATTTTCAAATGATACTGTGCAAATGACTTGGTTATGTTTATAACTCACAATAGAAATAATAGTAACATTGTTTTCATTTATTTGTCTTCCCAAACAGAAAAAATACCAAAAGGCAACAGCGTTCTTCCGTACTCTGGGAGATTTAAGTGGGATGTATATGCCTTTTATTTTTTAAAACCATTTCAAATACTGTGTGTAAGTTAGACAACTGGGAAAGAATATTAGCAATATCTACATGCTGGAACTTTTGGATTTTATCCAGCAAAGTTAACATATTGGTTATACATTGTTTTCACACCATTTTCCCCTCATTGATAGCTGGCATGAACCCTAAATTTTACACTTTAAGAATCTTATGACTAAACTTGTTATATAATAAATTAATCAACCCTGTTACTCCATAGAAACTCTTCTAGGATAATATGTAGTGTGATACACAGTTTCTTGCTAATCTCTTATTGGATTCAAATTACACTTTAACAGCTTTTTGATATCTCAGGTGTAAAAATCACAAATAGCTACAAATTGTTTTTTTGGCTGCTTTATGTATTTTTACTTCACACGGTAAAAAAAAAAAAGAGAGAGAGATGATGGGGGGTGAAGGCAGAATTTGTTATGTTGTAAAGTGGTCCAGGTGGAGAGAAAATCACAGTGGCAGATCAAGACCACCTTGCTCATTTTATATGACAAAGTAAAACATAAAGGAAGCTGAAAAGAAAGCAAGCTAATTGTAGGTCATTTGTAACTGTTAAGAATGGGTAAACATATTACCTTTCTCCCAGTATAACAACATACTGTTCTGTGTGAATTGCACCTAATTTTTTTCTTATTATGCCGTTTGAAGGACAAACTCATTCCTTAAAGAAATTGCTTCAGGGCCTGAGGGCTCATGTAACTTGTTTAATCATGATTGTTATTTGATAGCATTAACTGATAATCACTTTATCAAAAGTTGGGCGATTACTTAGAAGCAGAAACATTTAAAGACCATAGATTGATTAAAGACAAAAACAAAAATGAACAGCCAGCCTTCATAACAATATATACTATGAATTTCAAAGCAGCTGCTTTTTTTTCCAGTCTCAATATTGTCCAGTTACCAGAAAAAACTAAAACAGTGGACAGTGTTTTAAGCCAATTAACTATTTATCCAAATGTAATCCTGAGTAAGTTCTTTAGCCTGGCTTTGTGCTGAGAAGCTTTTCAACCCCTGAATATAGAGGATTCTTCTAAAATATGCACAAACCACCACTTACACTTGAAGAGAAGGAAAAACAAAATGGCCTGTTGGGCCCTAGTAGGGAGGCGACAGGGTTATACAGATTGTACGTATAAGTAAGTCAAAGGCAAGAGGCCAATTCAAAGAGCAGGCAGGGTGGCCCAGCGGAAGCAGCAAGCTCGGGATACACCCAGAATTTGCTGTCAAATTCCTCCTTGAGGACTTCCCAAAGGCAGTGCTGCTCTTCTGAAGTGACTGATGATCAAGTGGCTCAGAGACACACAAGTGGCCCGATCTGTGGTCCCCAATTTTCCTAAGCTTCGAGAGCAGAAGTGTGAGATGCCAAGAAGCCCTTCTGAGCACCAGTTTAGCTCCTACACTTGCCCCTTGTTCCTTTAAAGGAAGTTTTTTTCTTCTCCAACCACTACCTTTCATCCCTCCCACCTCAACATCATCCCTTTTTGGCAGGTTCCTGCCATGGGCATACTTGTGTGTGCACTAGAAAGTTCTGTCTCAAAGCCCTTTGCCAAGCTGCTCCAGATTATATATCTCAATTTGTCTCCTTTTACTATCCAACAGCCTCCTCTACTCCTTAGGGAAATTTGTAAAGTGCTCATTTCAGCCCATTCACCCACCACCAGCTCTCAGCTTTGTTATAAACCAAGTGGAGCCTAGATGCCCAAGGCTTCCCAATTTATGAGCATAACTACAGCTTCAGATCCTGTTGGATGCCAGGGGACCTGAGAGCCCATGTGCACATGCACACACACACACACACACACACACACACACACACACACACACACCACAAATTTGTCTCCTGCTACCTTCAGCCAACAATAAAAGTTGACATGGAGACAATCTTGGGCAAAAGCTCTGGAACCACCAGTTCCATAATCAGCCAGGGCTCACCAGGTTTTCTCTTCTGCAGGGAACATGATATATAATGGGAGGCTCTTCTGCTTCACCAACTCTGCTCCCTTCAGTCAGGCATCTCCAAAATGTCGAATTCCCCCCAACACTTCTCAGCTATCTCTTTGTCACCTTATCAAAGTTTATACTTCAAATGATTACTTTGCAGTACTTATACAACCCATAATATGTATTTCTTTATTTATTAGAACTAATTTCCCATTTGAGATTATCTTGAAGATTAACTTTTCTGGTCCTATAAGGCATTGTTCTCACTGATTTGCTTTAAGTGTCTCACTAAATTGTCCCCACAGACTTTAGGGAGTGCTGCTATTAACCTTGTTTTACAGATGAGAAAACTGAGACACACAATGTTTCATTTGTTCATGGCCACTCCATAAGTGGCAGAAGCAGAACTTAAACTTGGACCTGACCACACTATACTCTGCTGTCATTTCTCATCAAAAGTATGACAAATGGAGCTAGTCTCCTTAATGTTCTTTTCATCTTTCTAGTTCTGTGATCTATGCTGTTCAGGTAAATGAGTTTTATTTTTGTCATATTTATGCAGATTGGCTTAACCAGAAAATTCACTAGTACTGATGTCTTTAAGAAGTAAAGGAAATGAGCCAGTAAATCTAAAACACATTCAATATTTTCTCTCATTTTGATTTTAGACTTCATGGGAATTGGTAGATGAGGGAGAGCTTGGAATGTGTTTTCTGAGTTGACTGCTGCAGGAAGCAATGCAGAAGGATGGAGAAACACTGGAAAGAAGGTCTGGGACACAAAAGAATCACTCAACAGTATCAGTTTGGGATCACTTCTAAAGGTTCAAACTCTTTTACCCTAAATAAGTTTATAGACAAATATGAGGTTCATACATTACTTATCTAAGTTGAAAACAGTGGCTCAAAAGTGGCTCTATTTGTGGTAAAAAAAAAATAATAATAATTACAATAAAATAAAATAAATAAAATAAAATAAAATAAATAGGGTTGTTGTTGGGCCTTAGGGGGACATCAAAAGGAAGAGACTCAATTGGCAAAAGTCAGATTTGGGGAGAGGACAGCCTAACAGGACAGGAATAAGTGGCCACTAAACTACCCCAATGCACTTTCACCCATTGTCACACTGGCTGGAGACTCCAACAATCATCTCCCAAGAGATGATTGTTCGGCCTAAATTTATGACCCATTTTTCCAGAGTTCCTGATATTAGTAAAAGTTCATTGATAAAATCCACAGTATATCATTATTCAGCACTTCATTCCACAAATGCCAAACCAACACTGGCTGCCATGCAGCTACACAGAGCAATTTTGTGATCCTTTTTACAGATAACTAGTTTTCATTTTAGTACTTAAGAAAAGTGTAATAACATACTGTTCAACACCACACTGAGAAAACTTTAAAGTTACCAGCCCAGAAATGTGGAATTCTCATATTAGAACACAAACTTTTTTACTTTCAAGTTTTGTAATATGCTTTTTATTTATAGCATAGTTGCAGTTTGTTTTTCTTCTCCCAACCTACATGAATCATGGAGTTGGACTTTTTTTAAAATAAAAAATGCATTGGAACCTATAAGATATACTTAACAAAATTACCCCATGTATTTTCTGTGAATAGTACCTAACTCCCTTTCCCTTCTTTTCTGACAACAAGAGTGCTATTGCTTGGAAAATCACCATTTCCTTTCATTTTTATACGACTGAAAACAGCCAAGTTTCTATGGGTTTCCTAAAGGTGTTCAGCTCATCTGATATGAGATCACGTTAAAGATGATTGTGGCAATTTGTTTCCTCTTGTTGTGAAATCACATACTGTCCCCAGAAATTCAATCACATTTTAGAGACCTCTTTTGTGTTCTTTCATTATTATAAAGACATAGATGCACAATTTGAAAATTCAAAAAATGTAGAAAAGTATAAAAAAATAGGATCACCCATAATTTGTCATGAGATTAGGAAAATTTTGTTTTCTTATTTCTCTTTTCAATTTTTAAACTAAAAAAATGTTTTGAAATCATTCAGCATCTTAGAACTCAGTTAACTACTGGTAATGTTTAAGTGGTTTTAGTGTTTTTCCTTCCACTGTTCTATCGAATCATACATATTGGGTTTATATTTTTAAAAGTTCAATCATACTCTCTATAGTAGTCAGGGTTTTTTCATTTAGCCTCTCATTTTGAATCTATTTCTTAAGCTGTAGCTTTTAATTTAAGTGGACCTTTGGAAATCAGAGGATTATATATTTAATTAAGATATACACAGTTATATGAGGTGATTATCTCTTGGATATGATGTATTAAATAGAGAAAAAGAGTCAAAAGTGGAAATTCTGATGTAATTTTTATTGGCCTTTGAATTGTGAAACCTATTAATCTGAATACAGTTATACACACACACACACACACACACACATACACACACACACACACACACTGGCACCTTAACATTTACTATCTCTTCTCTGCCTGAAAGTTTCCTAATTGCCCTTATGACAACTCGACAGAATATTAAATACCATTTGTCTACTGCCTATTCTTCACCACTCTCTTGGCTACTGTGTACATTTGATAATTTAATATCTATAAAATTCTTAGAATAAGGCCTGGCATATAGTAGGCCTCATTCCGTTCTGTTAATTTCAGTAGTTATTAAAGGAAATCAAACAGCAAGAAAGTAAGAAGGTGGGCTCATTTTTCAAATGGCCCCTCCTTTTGTTATCACCTTCACTCACTATTTAGCCTGTCTTTCAGAAAAATGTCACTGGACTAGAGGGGAAAGCTGGAGTGTGTGCCCCACTTCCATAGGTAACAATTATGGGATTGAGTCCTGGACATGGGAAATTAGTCAGTTTTCAAAGAGAGTAAATTGTCTGGCTAGAATATTCAATCCCTGTATAATAATGAAGATCTCAGAATACCTTTCTGATCCCAAGAGTGGGCCTGGCCCACAAGGTTATTCTCTGAGGATATTGTTTTGGATGCCGTGAGGGTTACAGCTTTTGTCTGAACTGTGCACATTTCTGTGATTCTGCAAGCCAAATCACATCTGAGGGACTGAGGGTAGGTCATCAGTTATTTACGCATCTGACTACCATCCTATTAGTCTATATCCCCAGTACCTAGGTCATTGCCTACCATCTACTTAGTATTCAATAAACGTTGAATGGGTGCATAAATAAATAAATAATACATTCAATCAATAGTCTAGGTGTTCAGAATGTGTATGTATATGTATAAATGTGTATATTTACATATGTTTGTATATGTATAAACGTATATATATACAGAGATATATACACACACCTCACACATACACATGCTCCCTATATACCACAAAGAATTGTTCTAAAGATTAAATCCAAAAGGTATCCAAAATTGATTGACAAAACTGCAAATGCCTCTACAACAAAAAAGCATTTGCTCTTATTGTCTGTCATGGTCAGAGAAGGATTTTTAGAGAGGTCATTAGGCCTCGAGGTGAACTTTGAATGAAAGGTACAATTTGGCCTGGCAGAGGAAAGCTGGCCTGGAGAAATAAATGGAAAAGATCAGACTGTGTACCTCAGGCAGTTTTTGATTTGCTGTTTTATAGGAAAAAATAAAGACACCCCCCAGCCTAGTAAAAAACACCAGAACCCCCCAGTTCAGAATATTTGGGATAGAAAATCCAAGCCTATGGGATGAGTCCCAGGCCTGGGGCTTAGAGTGTTTAGTCTGTGAGTGACTACCTCCCCAGAGCCAGGTGGCCAGTGGGGTATTTTGGAAGCCAGGCAGCTGTGAGAAGTCGTAACAGGGCATTACTGTCCTTCTACTCAGCCTTCCTTCAGGGAGAAAACCAGAGCTCCACAAAATCTCAAACCCAAGGCTTTGCTTGATAAAATCTAACCTGTATTATTATTACTTATGTTTAGTACATTTGATAGTAAAGTACACATATTTATATGTGTTTACATGTGCATTGAAAGAGGAGCATGCAGTTTTGAATGTTATCTTTATTGTTACAACCAAAATATTCCCTATTTTAGAACCTATTATCAAGGTTAAAATAATAATTTGTTTAATTGGCAGTGTTTTTTATTTGACTCTACTCCCAGAGCTAGGCTTTGTGTGGTAAGGCAGTATCTCAGGCTGGCAGGCGAGATTTCTATCTCACTTTGACTCCATTAAAGTAAGCTTCTATAAACAGACATCAATTACAACCAGTTTGAAGTGTTTTAAAATGTAATCCAACAGTGCTACTTAACTAAATGAATCCCAGGAAGTGATCTCCAGTGAATTAATAGAGCAGTGTGCAGACGACTCACTATGGGTCTGAGTTAATGACTGAAGAAGATCAAATTAATTACAAGTGTCTCCAAGGAGTTTCCAGGAAAAATTTACCTTATCAGTTGAAGTCTGTTTAACCCTTCATGTTCAAAGTTATACATTTTCTAATTGTTAAAATATCAAACAATAACAGGGAGAAAAAGGCAGGTCTGCTTTCTTCTTTGAAGTATAGGTTTTTGGATGTATCAAAGTGTCTAATTCCACTGAGAAGGAAGAATTCCTGTAAAGGCCTTTTTCAGGCCCTTTTCATGCACTGGAATCCAGCTGGGTTTGTGTTTGACCCATCAGCTATGTTCCCTTGGCAAAGATCCATAGGAGACTTTAATAAAGTTTGTATGGTTAATAAGTATGCAAGAAAGGTAACTTTAATTGGGGGTGGGGGATATTCATGTGAGCAGCATCAGACAAAAGCCTGCACTGGCCAGGAAGGAGGGTTCAGGTCATCAGACATTATTTTGTAGCAGACCACAAGGATGTTGTAGTAGGTCATCGACAGGGAGTTTCTGGGTACGCCAATTTCCCCAGGAAATCACAGAGGGGCTGTGTTCAGCCCTGCTCCTTTGTATTGTATATCTAACCATCAGGAATCACCCTCAGCAAGCCCTGCGCTTTGGCCTTTGCAGTCCCCTGTTTAGTGATTTTGAGATAAAGATTCCATCTTGAACATGAGCTGCCTTGTATTTTATTATTATCATGACCAAAAATTATTTTGCTGAATGGTGGGATGGTATGCTTGCTTGAACAGCATAACTAGAGAGTAAAATGGCAAAAGTATGAAAACTAAAGAAGAGGCAAGTTAAAAAAAAAGAGGTGAATCAGTGTATTAGGAGGATAAAGAACAAGAAAGAGAAGACACATATACAAAAATTACATTGTGCTTGAAAGCAACCAAGATGCCCTTCAGTAGATGAATGGATAAATAAACTGTGTACATCAAAATAATGGAATATTACTCAGTGTTAGAAAGAAATGAGCTATCAAGCCATAAAAGGATATGTAGGAAACTTAAATGTATATTACTTAGTGAAAAAAGCCAATTTGAAAAGACTACACATTATGTGAATCCAATTAATGACATTTTTGAAACCCCATTTTCCCAACCCCATAGAACATGCAACACCAAGAGTGAACCCTAATGTAAACTTTGGAGTTTGAGTGATTATGATGTTTCATCTGGGTCATCAGTTGTAACCAATGTACCTTTCTGGTGTGATCACAGGGGATTTTATGCAAAACTAGGGATAGGGGTATATGGGAAATCTCTGTACCTTCTGCTGAACTGCCCTGAAAAATGAAGTCTATTTTAAAAATTATATTGTAGAGAAAATAAAACAATAGGGCTCCCAGATTTTCTGTTCTTTAAACATGAAGGTGTCATTTTCTGTAGTTTTTATATCCTTTGAACAGTCCTTATTTTCAATTTTTAATGAATGAATTCATTCATGTATTCAATAAATGTTCACTGAGTACCTCTTCTGAGCAAGACATGAGCCAGGCCCTGGACTGGCAGCAAGGAGCCCCATATATGTTGCCTGTCACTGCATATCCCAGGAAGGTCCAATTTGTGACCAGTCTGACATAGGAAGAATCCAGGTAATTTTCTGTAATTTGCATAATTTGGACAAGATATCCCTTTGTAAAGCAATATGCCTAATTGATAAGTACTGACTGTTGACTTTTCATAAAATTTTTAAAGATTAGTTAAGCACATACTATTAACTATAAATAGCAAGTCTGCTGGCACTCTAATTCTTCATGTCAGATGTTTTTCAATATTTAATTTTTTCATAATATGAGACTTACCCTGTCCAAGGTCATTTATCTGTCAGGTCATTAAATAAGGTAACTAGTACATGGCTTGCTTGTAAGTAGTTTGAATAGAAGGGGTCACTGACATTGATCCTTAAGGCTCTTCCTACAGCAACACTGAGCTTCTCCTCAAAATATATTGATTCTAGAGAGCATTAGCTCTTAGTAATTTGCTCCATTTCAGCCTCTGAGATAATATGCCATGTTTTTATGTGTTGTCTGCATAGGGAGATGTGGCAGCAGAGTGTGAAAGTCATGGAGTCACGTGCCACATGGACTGCGATTTTGTTACTGTTGTAAAGTCCATCAAAGATAATGGAAAGTAGATAAAATAAATCGCATGCCCATTCTGTACCCACCTGAGCTGGAATTTCAGTGCCGGGACACTAATTGGTGCCAGTTTAGAGCTGCCTTATGTTCTCTTTATGAGTGTTTGTACTTGTGGGGCAATCATAAAAAATATGTTGGGGTGATGGCTGTCATCAACAAGAGGAGAAAAATCAGAGAGCACTGAGGCAAAAGGTGCCCAATGACTTTTAGTAGACGTTTTTAAGCTGAGAAAGAAAATTGTTGTTAAGTTGCTCAAGCAGAAGTGTCTACAAGGCACTCCAAATGGCAGTGTGTAGAAAAAGCTCCTTTGCCCATAGAATAATAGGTGAGGGGCAGAGGAGCTAATGTCCTACAATACAGGGGCCTGCCTCACACAGTGAAAGACCTCCCTGATCCAGCATGGCTTTCTAATGTAATGCTCAACATTCATGTTCATGAAAAGTCTTTTCACAGTGATCTGAGCTGATAAACTTACATCCTTTTTCCATTTAAATCTAAATCATTTGGCATACAAAGTTAACACACAGTAAATATTCCAGGAATCCTTGATATTAACATCAAGGGCGTAATGAATTTTGTTTTTTCAGATTCACTTCCAAATTTACCAAGAAATTTCACTATTTTGAGAAAGCCTCTAGTTAAAATGTTGCTTATGAAATTTAAATAGCTAATCTCATGTTCCTGTATCATTCTGCTAATCGTGTAACCCTCATGGGATTCTACATATAAGTACAAAAATCAGATTACTTTATCATGTCTTTTCATACAGTCATGTCCAGGCATTTCCAGGTGGGAATAAGTATTTTTCTCTATAAATTATCTTCTTTTTTTTTCTTTATATTATAGCTGATGGATTATATTTTTTAAGAAATCATTTGCATAGGTAGGTTGTACAGTTTCATTTCAGTCCAGTAAGGGGGTATGACAAAATGCTTTTTGCAAAGAAGTGGGTCTAATGTGATGGAAAACCACAGATCTAGTGGGGAAGGAAGACTAATACACATGGTATAGAGCCTTCAAGAAGAGCCAGAGTTGCTGCTGGCCACCACAGTGTGCATGGGTTATCTCATTTCCATGTGCTTTTGTATTTTTCTCAACAACTCTGCCTGGTATAAAGTTGCATTTGCCTCGAGGATCAGAAGGGAGACCTTGACTCTCTTGAGGTTCCCCTAGAACACTCCTGAGCCCCTTAACAGAGCCTTCCTGACAGATGAAAATGGTCTACAGGCCCAAAGGCCCAGCCTGGCCTAACAAGCCAAACACCCAGGTGCAAGCGTTTCTTTTTAATTCACCCTGAATCCCTTCCTCCTCTACATTGTTCTCCTCTCTTCATCAGCTCCTTTTGACTCAAGCTGTAGGAACTGCCTTTCCAGGATGTCTCATCTTGAGTTTGAACCAGGTACATCTTCTCCCTGTGATACCCCCCTGATCTGTTGAATCACAGTTTGCTGTGCTTTATGTTCAGTTCTGGTGCAAACCAGAGGCTTATGGTGTGCTCTTCTCTGTATTGTTTGCATGGGAAAAGGTAGCATCAGGATGAGAGTCATATAGTCACAGGCTATATTGACTATTTTTGTTGCCACTGTAAATCCCATCAAAGACGAAGGAAAGTAGATGAGATGGAATCACATCACCCCATTCCAGACTCACCACGGCTGGAATTTCAGCTATAGGACAAAGTCAAGATTAGCTCTTCACCTTTTTTTCAAAAACAGGAAGTAGTTTTATGTATTGTCAAATGATAATCATTGAGAGGAGCCCTGAGAGAGTACAGGAGAACACTTAGGGTATTCCAAGCAGTCCCTGCTCATTTCTTTAGGGACACAGGGAAACATCACAGTTAAAAGAATGAGCAGTCCTGGCTTCAAATGCCAGTGGGGGACAAGGTGGAGTTGGGCAAGTGACTTGCCCAAGCCTTGTGTCCTTCTGTGTGAAACATTACTAGTAACTGCCTTTAAGGGTCATTCTGAGGATGATGAAAGAGTAAACACCTACAATGTGCCAAGCACTATCTTAAGTACCTTGTAGATACAAACTCACTTAATCCTCATAACAATCTTATTTTACAGATGAGGAAAGTGATTCACAGAGAGGGTAGAGAACTGCCAAGGTCCCACAGGAAGAAAGTGGTTTAGACAGGACTTGAACTCAGGCAGTTTGACTTCAGAGATCATACTTTTAACACATGCTATACTGCCTCTTGGAAATGTATTTAATAAATGGTACTTTTATTATTTTTATTGCTATTTCCCTCCTCTTCCCTTCTCCAGTGGGTAGGAGTGTAAGTGAAGGGACATTCAGCCTTTGAAGGTCATGAAGTGTCAGTGGGGCTTTCCCAGCCTACGCTGCCTAAACCTGACTCTTGCCAAGTAGTAATTTAGGCTAGGATGCAACATGCATCACTGTTGGTCACTATGAGGCCTGCAGGGTCATGTTGCCACTCAAATTTTATTTCTTATCAATTATCTTGCATTCTCTAAAATCTGGAATAGAAGGACATCCAGATTAGAGAGTCAAAACACCTGTATTCTGGTCCCATCTTTTCAACTAACTTCAGGTGAGCTGCTTAACTTCTCTGAGACTCACTTTCTTTACCACTAAAACAAAGCTGTTTTATTTCAGTGCTCTCCAAGACCCATTTCTTCTAGGATTATTTTTCAGAGTTCTGAGCCAGTCAGTGTACCTCATCACACAGCCTATTGAACACAGAGCAACACCTCCACCAGCGAAGGGGCCAGTGTGGCCCTGAGGCAGCTGGGTAATATGTCCCTGTGTTTATCTAAATCAAGGGTCAGCCCAGCCCTGACTTTAAATGGTTGGAAAAAACCGAAGAAAGAAAAATGTCTCCTGGCACGTGAAAATGATATGAAATACAAATTTCAGTGTCCCAAAATGTTTCATTGAAACTGAGCCTTGTTCATTCATATATATTTTGTATATGGCTGTTTTTGCACTCAGTGGCAGAGTTGAGTAATTACAACAGAGACCATACAGCCACAAAGCCCCATTTACTATCAAGCGCTGTACAGAAAAAGTTTGTGAGCCTGAATTTCAGTGAACAATAAGAGAAAAATTTTTCAAGATGGCTTTGTTTTCTGTTTTCTTTCTTTATTCCCTTTTTTTCCACACAAAGGAAATCTAGGTACTGTCCTGTGTTCAATCAGTGAAACAAACAACCTCTATGACCAGGGAGTAGTCCCCACAGTCAAGAAATTACAAAAAGCCCAAGTGCTGGCAGTGTGCCAGCACAAGTGGCCGTGGCAGCTGTGTGAGCCATAGGGAGCAGCAGATTATCACAGCAGAGTGAGCTTTTCAGATTTTCCGTCTCGTGGCTGAGGAAACCTGCCTGATGTGTCACAACTTTCCATCAGTAACATGCCTAAATGCTCATTTTCAAACATGATCTCCACCAGGAGGGATAATTTGCTGTAATATGGGGGTCAGAAACCCAGGAGTAGTTCAACCAGTCATTCGATTTATTTTATTCTTCTTTAAAAAAAAAAAAAACTCAAAATTCTGAAAATGGAAATGTTTTCAGAAATACCAATTTTCTGTGGAAGAAAAAAACAAGAGATTTGATCATTTTTAATCAAGAAGGAGGCTGGTATGATTTGATCCATAAGGTTATGAAGAGGGTGAGGAGCTGGTATTTGTGAATCTGTGTTGTACAAAATGGCTAGTGTTCCTGGCTTTTGTGGGTTTTTTTTTTTTTTAAACATTTAGGTGATAAAAAGATAAATTTAAATGTTATGATAGCTACATAAATAATTTGGTGGTGGTCCAGAGATAATTTAGGATTGTGGGGAAGAAACTATATTGTGGTTTTTGAGAAAACAGCACTTAATAGTTGCTTGGGAAAAAATGAATCTTAAATGCCAAATAGAAATTTATTAAGAACTAATCAATTCATCGTCCTCCCAGCTACCACAGACAGGTGCAGGCTCTTCCTTACTTCACTTCCATCAGAGCCACTGCCAGTCCTCTCAGCTACTTTCAACCTTTCTCCTCTCTCTGAGCCAGGGACCCTCCCCCGCACCCTGATAGCACTTGACAGACTATCTTGAACATCTCTAAAATATTTCTGTTGCTATATCTTCCTTTTCTACCAACCTGGAAGCCGCAGGAGACCAAGGTCATGTTTCATACTTTAGTAAATCCAAAGACTGCTCTCAAAGTCCGAGTATAATAGAAACCCAATAAATAAAATGTTTGTTGAACAAAATGAAATACCAAGTTAGTTCAATTTGAGGTGATGGGAAGGAGAGGAGGAACTTTTTGTTGAGTTTGGATCCCTCTGAAAATACTATGCTAAGTATTATAGCACCAAACATTCTTCGAAACTAAATTTCAAGATCAGCTTCCTCAAACATCGGTTAAATGCACATCAACAAAAAATATGAGTCACATGCTATGTGTTACTTTTGGATTCATAATTATTTACTTTTAGAAAGATCTGATTTTAAGAAGAAAGGTCAATCTTTAAACAAAGATGATTTGCTTCATGATAAAATCTCTCCTCTAAATTCTTCTCTTATAAAATGAGTAGGAAAGAAATTAGTGAACATTTATATTATAATACTGAACAAGTTGTTGACTGAACTCTAGTTAAAAACAAGCAGTAAGAAAGTTAGAGCCACTGACTGCCTTCCAGAATTCCTTATAATGAGGATTAAAAGTGACTTTAAACAAACTATAAGCATTTTGGAGACTGAAAATATGAGAGATGATGGGGAAGAATATGGGAATATGATACTTGGTAGGATATTAACCAAGGACGTTTAGATACTAACACAAGCAAGTCAGAGATAAAAAAGAGGATAAAAAGGAGTTTCAAGTCTACCTTGAAGAAGAATTTCAAATAATATATATATAGATAAGTCCTACCCTCAAGGAGATGGAGCTTAATGCTGCCCTCTCTCCAATTCATCCTTCAGGATGAGCTGGGCTCTGTGAATGGCTTCCATACAAGTGAGGAAAGGGGGAAACCAGTCAGTCTGCAGTGAACAAACCTGCCAAATGCTGCCTTAACCAGGTAATAAAAGTTAACATTTCCAGTCATAAAAAGTGGATGTCATGTACCTCTTAATGTGATATGATGAGGACACTTCATGTCTGTGGTATCCTCTCCCCAAACCCATAACTCTTGAATCAAGATAAGAACATCAGGCAAATCTAGATTGGAGAATATTCTATAGGATAGCTAACAAGTTCTCTTCAGAAATTTAAGGTCATAAAAAACATGAAAAGACTGAGAAAAGTTCAGAAACTAGAGGAGACTTGGGAGAAGTGGAAACTAAAGGTAGTGTGGTTTTTTTCTGAAACAAAATTTGAGCGAGTTTCACAAAAGCTAGTGAAAGCCAAATAAAGTCTAAGTTTTACTTAAAAAAAAAAGGAGTAACATTAGAGGAGGGGTAAGTACTCCCTTCTTTATCCTAGTAGAGAGCAACTTGCCAACTACTTTCTCAGGAAAACACTTTTGCTACTTCAGGAAAGTGAAAGACAATTCTAGTTTGTAGAAGCTTATGTTGAATAAAGACTGAGGATCCAATGTAAGACATGGTAACTAAAGCTGATAATACTGTATTGTATAATTGAAATTTACCAAGGAAGTGGAACTTAAATGTTCTCATCAAAAACAAATAATTGTGTGAGGTGATGGATGTATTAATTAACTAGGTGGGGGTGGGAATCTTTTCACAGTATATCCAAAAGAAAGTTAAGTTGGCATCAAAGTTGTAGTGATAATACAACAGAAAATATAAATGAGTAAAAGATTATATAGTTAAAGCACTTTTTGAAAATTCATTTATAAACTATAAAGCATAGAAAGAAGGAAGAGAATTATTAATAATAACCATGTGGTTATGACAACTTTGCAGGCTTTTCCCCAACAAGTTTAAATTGGTTAATATAAATAACAACTATATTCAAGAGTTTTGTGTCCCCTCACTTCACCTTCAAACTATTCACCAAAACGTTTATTGTTGCTCACTGGTATTTAATTGTATATAAAATCTCTTTCAAAACATACCTGCTTCTGGAGAACGTATGTCTTTCAATTAGAAAAACAATAACTAAGATTTAGGAAACAGTAAAATTTCAAGTAAACAAAAGTACATAAGAAGTTATCTGTTTTCCAAATTCCCTAACTAATAGATCAACTAATCAGGAAAATACATATGATTGAGTCTATAAACACCAGCACCTTAATTTCAGCCCTGGGGGGCATCTGGAATGTCTAGGGTCTCAGAACCTGTTATCATCAATTGATCTGCACAGATCCAGGGAAAGGGAAAAGTTTGATGCCCTCATTAAATTTCCCTCCGCAAACTTTCATGATGGGGGTAGGCATGGTGGCGGGATTACAGAGAAATCTTCCTAAGAAAGCATTTGATGCCAAGCTGCCTTACAGGGCAGGGTGGGGAGACCATGGTTGAAGAACGGCTCCTCTAGGTCCATGTGTAAGAGGAACCCTGGGCAAAAGCAGAAGGGTGTTTCAGAAAAGTGCCTGAGATAGACTCTACGGACACTTCCATCTTAAGAGCATGGTCAGGCACCACAAGTCAACTCGGTGCATCTAGGTCCGGGAAGCACAAGCCAGCAGAGTGGCATTAATCTTGTTTATAGGCACCATTTGTGTGGTATTGGGAGTAAGGGAAGTTTGCTCATCCCATTTTGTTCATTATCTACAGAGGTCAGACAGAGTACACATGGCCCAGGGTCCAGTATTTTTTAGCTCGTCATGAAAAGTAGTTGAGAATGACTGAGCCCACAATCTCTAAGGAGAATGTTTTATAACTTACCACATATAGGGGGTGCTGTGAACAAAGGGCACACAGTGGACTCACATATTGGTTTCCAGACCTTCCTTGTGACTAAATTGCAGGTGTCTCAATTGAATATCCATCTCGTGCTTATTACAGTCTGTTCCAGGGGACAGAATCCCCATTAGTGATTTAGGGCCCTCCTTTCTGATCACTGATAACTCTTTGCTTGTTCACCACAAGAAAGTTCTTTCACTCAAGGGCTCTCTGTGCACTTTCTTTATGCCTGGATCCAAGGAGCTATTTGGGCATGAATGATATAATATGTGCCTGTCACCAAATCAAACATGTTACTTGGCTGAGTTTTTTGGGGCATTTCATCTTGTATATTACCTTTCTTAGTCAAGGCATTACCATCTGGTCCATAGGATACAATACTGAGACTCCAAGTTCCTTCTTCCTCATTAGCAACACTTCCAACTCCAAGAACCCCCAGGTTA
Source organism: Cynopterus sphinx (assembly GCA_030015415.1). Taxonomy (NCBI): domain Eukaryota; kingdom Metazoa; phylum Chordata; class Mammalia; order Chiroptera; family Pteropodidae; genus Cynopterus; species Cynopterus sphinx. Next base: position 48,044,381 of record CM057391.1, on the reverse strand, counting down.
GATTCCTTCTCTGAAATAGCACCCTCATTCACCTCCTGCTCCCTAACCCCATTCTCATAGTCTGAGTCTCGACCCTTGTTGTTTCTGACTGGAACTAGAAACTGCCCATCCTCCCAACTTCTCCCTGCTGGCTCTAGTCTGTCCAAACTGCCTGGCATGACATACATAGCCACTGAGAACTGGGCTTCACTGCCCTTTCTAATCTCATCTCACATCTCTTCCTGCCATGTAGCCTATATTCTAGTCATTCAGAACTTCTCTTCCTCCCCAGCATCCTTTTCCTTCACATCACTCTGGAACACACTTCTTTCTCCACTGAGCAAACTCTGTTCATGTTACAAGCCCAATTCAGATGCCACTATTCACATTTTCCAGATACCCTAAGCTGTTCCTGCCTAGGAGTTCCCATGAAACTTGTATGACTTTTGTTCCAATTCTTACCTTTCTGAGCCTCAGTTTCCACATCTGTAAATAAAAGGAAAAAATAACATCTGTCCCTTAGAGTGGTTGTAGAAATTAAAGGAGACAACGTTTTGGTTTCCTAAGACTGCCATAAGAAAATATCATAAATTGGGTGTCTTCAAACAACAGAAATTCACTGTCTTGCAGTTCTGGAGGTTAAGAGTCCAAAATCAAGCAATTGATAGGGCCTTTCTCCTTCAGAAAACTGTAGGGAATCCTTCCTTGCCTCTTCCTAGCATTCGGTGGGAATCTTTGGCATCCCTTGCTTATAGATGCATCATGCCAAACCTCCATCTTCACATGGTTTGTGTCTTTGTCCATATTTCCCCTGTTATTAGGACACCAGTCATATTGGACTAGGGCCCCCTAATGACCTCATTTTAACTTACCTCTAAAGTTAAATAATGTCTAAAGACATTATTTCCAAGCAAGGTCACAGTCTGAGATGCTGATGGTTAGGGCTTCAACAAATATTTTGGGAGACACTTAATTCAACTGACAAGAAATAATAAATACAAGTTTGGGTCTCTGCTAAGTTCATGCTCTCCCATAGTGTGTTCAGACAGCTTGCTCATTCCATTCTCGGGAACAACCCCTGGGTCCAGAATAGTCAGTTAAATGGTGTGTTCAATCAAAGAAAGACCATTGGTGCGGATTTCCCCTCCCCCAAGAGTTTACAGCTGAGCTTTAGGAACCCCAGAATCTGAAACTATGCCACTAAGATATAATACAAGCCCAACAATAAAGATTCAAATGGACCATGTCTCTGGAACTTACTCCCTTTTCAGTTGCTTCTGAAAATTGCTGGAGAGGTAATTACAGCTGCATGTTGGTAATGGAAATAATTGTGACTACTTTCTGAAATTATGTATTTGATATATTTCTCATAGGTAATTTCAGTGGGCAGTGAAGTGGGATAGGTGGGTTCTTTTGCTGAAAGCTCATGCTAGATAATTGAACAACATAATGGAGGAAGAAAACTACATAAGTGAGCCTAAGATAATGCAACCAAGAGAAAATAAATTAAGGTGCAGATTGCTTTGGGATTTCACTAGAATCTCACACTGAAGCCCTAGGAAAGATCCATGAGTAAAGACACCTTCTGCCTACGAAGTGATCATCAAATACCATTTAAGGTTCCTAAAATTCAGTGATCCTCAAAAATTGACAGACATTCATGATCTTGCTAAAATCCAGAGCATCCTGGTGCAAAATCTCTTAGGGTGGCATGAAAGAACACTTTGCAAGATAAATGCACCTTCTAAAAGTTTTAGCATTTACTAATGGAAAATACCAGGGAAAGAAACAGAGAATTCAAGACATATGAAAGCAGATTCACTTATGAATTATAGACATTTTAATTTTCAGTTCCACTTTTAAATTATAATCACACATACATAACATAAAATTTACTATTTTAAACATTTTTAAGTGTACAGTTCAGTGGTATCAAGTATATGTACACTGGTAAGCAACCATCACTGCTATCCACCTTCAGAAATTTTGCATCTTTCCCAAACTGAAACTGTATCTATTAAATGATAACTTTCTCTTCCCCCCTTTCCTCAGCCCCTGGCAACCACCATTCTATTTTCTGTTCCTTGAATGTCTATCTTCGTGAATTTGACTATTCTAGGTACTTTGTATAAGTACAATATTTGTCCTTTCGTGTATGGCTTATTTCACTTAGCACAACGTATCCAAATTTCATCCGTACTGTAGCATGTAAAGAATTTCCTTCCTTTTTAAGACTGAATAATATTCTGTTATATGTATATATCACATTTAATTCATTTTTTATCCATCAATAAGTTCTTTTCACTTTTTGGCTTTTGTTCAAATCATGACATTTTTAGTTTATGTTAATTTAACTTATTCCCACACCCACAGATTTTGTCTACTGAACATGGTGAAGAAACACTGTTTCTGAGTAGCGTAGCCAAAAGATACAAATTATTTTCCTTTCTAACTTCTGAAAAACTTAGCACATAACCTCTCTCAAAATGTGAGACATGCTTATTATTGCAATTATTGTCACTGAGGATACAAAAGCTTAGACATTTTTAGTGACTCACCCAAGCACATATCTAGTAAGTGATGGAACTAGGATGCAAATCCCATCTGTCTAACTCTGAGTCTTAGTCTTTCCCCAACACCACTATCCAAGCCCTTCCTACATTGTCAAGATCCGATAGTCTCAAGAAGCCAGGAAAGTCCTTTATAAAAGAGACTTGGTAGTGGGGTTAGTTTTTCCTGCATAGATGTGATTAAGACAGATAGATCTTTAGGATGTGTGCTGGAGATCTGGTTGATTTCATTGAACACATCCCAGGCAGAACTGCTATAACTCTGTGGACATAAATGCATATTTGTAGCCCAAAGTCTTCACAGTAGGGAGCAAATTTACAAGGCGGGGATACAATAAACTCATGAACTATGGGCTTTCTGTGGGCTTTGCAGCAGTAGTCACAAGATAAAGGCATCTGGTGGAGTTTGAAAAGGCAGCCATGCTTGCGTGTATTTTTTCCAATGAATGTTCTGCAGGAAATTTCTCCTGACAGGTTATTATGACTACTTTAATGTACATATGACCAGCTGTCTGGAAAACAGTTCGAATTATCAATTGTTCATAAATATACTGACATCCTTGGCAACAGCATACTGTAGTGCTAAACATTTAATTTGATCTTTGTTCTTTAAAACAGCAGTACTGCCTTCTGAGTGGAAGTAAGGTATTATATCCTTAGGAAAAATACACATCTCTTTTTCTGTGTGTTAGCTTTCAAATACTTTCTGTGTGAGAAGTGTTCGACATTAATGCCATTCAAGGAATGAGAAACGGCATATTTCACCCTAAGTTGAGTTCAGTCAAGGTTGGTAAGAATATGATATTAGTCATTTTTAGGAGCTATTTTCTTCTCCTCTGATCATATTAGATCCCAAGATATATATGGCCTTCAACACCCAGATGGCCTGAGTATTCAGTCTGGCATGTTCTTGGCAGCCACTACCTCTCAGCTAGGCCTGTGGGATCTCCAAAAATTAAAGGCTGAAGGCTTCGCTCCTTCTGTGCCGAGTTCATCATGAGCCTCTCCACACAGCCCTTGAGGCCACAGTGCCCATAGCTAATAACCTCCCATTTTACAGACCAGGATCCCCAGATGTTGTAGTGGCTAGCCTGGGGCATGAGGGTATGGCAAAGCCTGGATTCACTCCCAGGTCTTCAGATCCCAAATGAATAAATTTTTTCCAGTGTGTCATAGCTGTATGTGTTGGATTTTTTCTTCTACAAAAATTGTAACTCATCTTCAACTTCTTGTGATCTACCCCCTCACTCCAGATGTCATACTTCCCATGGAAAACTCTGATGCTATGGTTGGTTATGCATAGGGTGCATAGATCAACAACAGGACAGTGTATTTTTCAAGACTGCCCCAGAAACCTAGAATGTGTGACCACTATATCCAACGACCCTTGGATATTAGTCACCCACAATTTTTTGACAAACTGACCAACTAGCAAAAAGGCCTTTTCAATATGAGGTTTGTTTATATAGCCAGTAGCAAAAGTTCAGGAATTTCTACTTGGGAATACAGACAGAGTTAACAGCTTATTTCAGAAATTATATTTGTGCAGGACTCAATTGTTATTCAGTATTTTTAAAAACTTGGATGCCAAATATTTTGTTCTTTATATTTTGTGAAATTAAAACACTCCCCTGTTAAAGCGAGAAAAAAAAATTTAATCACGTGAGTTAAATTTGGGGGGGGAATATGTTTTAATCAACAATAGAGGAAAGGAATTTGAAATTAGAAAATGCCTTAAAAATACAGCCCTTGGCTCCTACCTGAAATGTAGAAGTTTCTCGGTACCATCCAAGGATTCCATGTTCTCTCCTCTGTGCAGCTTCTCTGATCCCCTCCTCCTCCCCATCCTCATATCTAAACCCAAATTTAGGAAGGCGTCTGCTCTCATAATTTATTTCCTCAGAGGAGAATGTATTTCCAACAAGCAGTACTTGTTGATTTTCAGTAAGTGTTGACTGATATAGTGAATTCGTGAACGAATGAGTCAATAGGAGTCAATGAGTTCCTTCTTCCACCAGCATTTGTACTTAAAGCCTCAACTTCACTTGTTGACTTAATACAGGCTTTCTCTTATTAAAGGAACTTTAGCCCTCAGAGAGGATTGAGAGAGTTACCTGGGAAGTGAAGAGTTTGAAATCATGGACACACATCTATCCCACTTACCTATGAGATGGATCTCTTTGCCCATCACATAAATTTAAGGACTCTGCAGCTGTTACCCAGACCAAGGATTACAAAAGTGTTTCGATGAGGCACATATGGTTTATAAGTAGAAAACATCCTGACTCACTAGTAAATCTAAAATAAGTTAATTATTCACAGTCTGTTTATAACACCATTTCCTAATGTATTTGTCTTAGTACCATAGTATCTTTTAATCTTACTGTCAAATTACAGGACAAAATCAATAAGACCACCCAAAATACAGATAGTATTATAACACCAACCACATGTGCCATAAAATGGCATGTCTTTCCAGGCACGCTCAGCTTTCTCTCAAAGTTAGTCTTCTGGCTTCTCCTCGAACGCTCCTGCTAAAGGGAGTTTATTACTTTGAACAGGTCAGATTGTTGAAAAGTTCTTCTTTATATTACTCTAAAATCTGTTTATCTGAAATTTTCGCTTATTGGCTGTAACTCATTTGTCAACATGAGCGTTTTCCAGTGTTTCTTGAGGATACTAATTAGTTCCATGAGATGTTAAGATGTATTGTTTTTATAAAGAGAAAGAGGGTCTTGTGGTCAAATAAGAATAAAAATCCTAATTTAAAAGATGTCAAAGGGTCTGCTTGCCCGTGGATTGCTCAGAGCCTTTAACAGTCATGGAGGCTTTGAATCTCTCTGAGGAGCAGGCACAGGCATTCTCTCAACTACATCATCACTTTTGTTACAGAACAGTTTTCAAAATTAATAACCCAACAAGCAATGTTTGCAAATAACTATCCAAATAAACAAAATAAATCTACTTTATCTTCCACATACAGCTCTCCAAATATCTGAGAAAGATAAGTTATAAATCCAAGATAAGTACCCTTCTTCCCTAGAGGATTGGACCTGTATTAGGTTTTCAGACCTCTTCAACATCCCAGATTCCCTCTCCTAGATTCTTCTCTCAATACATCATACCTTTCCGAAGGCATACGTTGAAGCAGAACTCCAAATTTGTAGTTGCTACTGGCTGTGTTACTCATCCTCTCAGTGCTTTAATTTCCTCAGCTAAAAAATGAGAAAGTCATAATCTACCAAACTCACTGAGTCATTTTGAAGATTAAATATGTTAATGTATGCAAAATACTATGTAAGTGTTCTCAATCTGCTGTTTTCTGTTTTCTCTTCTATTTAGGGCCTATTCTCTCTTAAAGATGTTTTGTTGTTGCCTTTTATGTTCAGATTCCAGAAGATATATAGAGAGAAAACATAGGGTCAATCATCTAATGATCTAAATCTTACCTGACCACAGTCATTTTTTGGTTCTCAAGAATTTGGCTACTCCAATATTACCTAGTAGCTGATTAAATTGGAGAATCTCAGACCCCAGCCCCGGTCTACTGAGTCAGAACTTGCTTTTCCTCAAGATCTCCAGGTTATTCATGAGCCCATGAACTGAAAAGCACTGGCCAAAAGAGTGCACACAACCATTGAACCTCTCTACTCCCAGGGCACCCAGCCCAGAGCTCTGAATGGAGCAGAGTTCACTGGGACTTTCTACCATCACTGTTTATTAGCTGACCATGAATGAAACCTGTTGGTAAAGGGATTGCTGATTGAGAAACTTTGGAGTATAATGCATGCATAAGGTAGATGGGAGCAGGCTTGCCTCATAGCAATTACTCCAGCTGGCCTAAATAAGATCAAAGGGCAGATATGGTTTTAAACATTAAAAAATAAAGATCCAGCTTTTGAATTATTTTTTCTTTTTAATCATTTTCAGTTACTTAATCTGCTTCTATTATATTCAAAGTTTTAAATTGTGAGAGCTAATGTTAACAATTCAGTGGATTATCTATCATTCGAGGCAACAAGATATAACTTCAAGACTCATAGTCTTTGCATTGAGACTGACCTAGGTTCAAAGCTTAGTTCCACCTCTTATCAGCTGTGTGACTCTAGGCAAATCACCTTATCTCTCTGAGCTTCTATGCCTCATCTGTAATGGATAATGCCTATCTCAGGGCAAAGAAGGATAAATGTAATGTGTGTAGAGTTTAGAACAGTGTCTCAGATGTAACAGACACTAAACAAATATTGGTTCCTTGCTTCTTCACCACATACCAACTTTCTCTTTATGAAAACCATAATGAAGGGAGAAATCAAAATGTTTTTTAGATGTACAGCCACCCAGTTCCTTGGTTTGCAAGCCCATCATTAAAGCACAGATCATGAACTGCCAGTCTTACAGTGCCTGAAGTCATCACAGTGAGTAAAGGGACAAGTTTTTACACACAATAAAGACCACATAATGAAAAAGCAGTCAAATCAGCATACTATATGGATGTAATAACACCAGATACTTCATAGAATTATGGTGTCTTGCACATAGAAGATGGTTGACTGATGTTTTCAAATGTATTTATCAACTGATTGGTAAAATTAATAGTTACAGACAGCTTTAAAGGACATCTAATCTAAGCCTCCATCTAATTTAGATATTCTTCCATATAGGTAGTCACTCAGTCTCTTCCTATAAGTCCCCAGCTATAGGTACTTCTCAAGATAGCACATTATATCCTTGTAATTGAAATAGTAAGCTTTTATCTTTATTTTGAGCCAAAGCCCATCTTTCTCCAGCTTCCAAATATTGTTTTTCATTTTGCCCTAAACTAGAGCTATACTGCCTAAACATAATCCCTTTTCTTCAGAACATCTTAAATATATTAAGACAGCACCCATGCTTCCATTTCATGCTTATTATTCTCCTCATAATCTCTTTCACTTTAGCACCACCCTCCAGCTGCCTTCGTAGACACCACTGTTACTTCTGACTAGCCACAGGACCCACTACCCAGCACTACCCTGCACAGGCCACACTTCCCCATACTGAAAACTGGACAGCAAAGCCCAGATCAATAACTGCTATATTCAATGTTGATTATTATTTATAGATTGAAATTAGTCTAGAAAGTTTTTGTTAATTTTTATCATGGTTTTTTCTCCCTAAGAAGGAGATCAAATGTTGATCTTACATGATTCATCTATACCTTCTCTTCCCAGCCTCCTGAGACACTAAACAGGACTTTCTGTGGTGACTGCCATCCTTTAGGGATTGCAAGCCTGTGATCATGAAATAGAAGCAAAGCAAAATTCACTGGCCCATATAAGACTTTAGTCACACTATATAGTGCCAAACAATAGGAATGAGCTGGGCTAATAAAAATTACAAATAGTTATAGAGAAAATTAGACAATTGGTCCAAATAATGTCACTACTATAAAGAATATTCTAACAGATTTATCAATCCACTTTGGTTCATGTTTCTGTACTTAAGTATTTAGAGGCAAAGGGAACAAAATCAAGACAGAGAGCTATAAAATAAGGAACCCATCAATAATGCATAAGGTTTTACTTTAAGCTGCAATCTAGCTGTAGATGTAAATATGTGGATATGAGTTATCTCCATTAGTTAATAATATAGCATTTGGCAGATCTATGCTCAAAAATTCACAAATTAATTCCCATCTAAATAATCATCATTCTCTTTCATTTTAGGAAAATTAAACATGAGCTAATTAAATGAGTCTTATGGAGGTGAAATTACTTGATAGTGTTAACCTACATTTGACCTCTAGTTGATGGCGTGCTAGACTCCCAGCAAAATCAATGCATGATTTTAGATTTCACATTATGTTGTTGTGACCAGCTATAATTACAAGGGGAGAATTCTTTTATATATATATATATATGAGACACATAATTTTAGATGGCTTCCAGATATTACATCTCATTTTGTTTTCTCCTTTATGAGATGCAAAAACATTGCCACCGTCCAATTATGTTGGATCACAAGCTTTGCATTTGCTATGATTTAATTACATTTTTGTTCATTCATATGTTTATACATTGTGTGTTTTCAAATCATTCTCAGTCTAGTGGCAATTTTCCAATGTGGCTGTGAGAGAAAATGGCCTTTGAAATGGTGTTTTCTCTGTAATGCTTAAGAAAGGAAGGCAGCACATGAAGAAGAACCTCAGATGAGGGCCAGGCTTGAAACACAGTTTCATTAATACTAGATGGCAGAAAAGGAGCCAAGTCCCAGATAATGAGAAAGGAGTTGCAATTTTTTTAAAAAACTATCTGGTGACAGGGAAAACAAAAATGACATTCAGCTGACAAATGAGCGGAGTTTGACCTAGCCTTTTGACCCTTGACAATCAATCTCACCTGCTACTTCATAAAGAATTATAGCTCTGCCACTCACATTTGACTCTGAATTTTTACTATTCCCTTTACCTTTTTTTTTCTTTTTTGAATACTTGGTCCAAGAAGATAAATGTTTCTGTTGTATATAGCAGAGAGGAGAAAATATGAGATACTAAGAAGGGGATGAAAACTGAGAGAGGAGAGAGCAACAAGACCAACAGCCATAAAATGGTTTATACATGCAATTCAGAATTGTCAAGGATATTTTTTATGTGACTGACCAAAATAGCAACTGGAAATAACTGACGACCCCACACACCTAGTCTAAGATGTGAAATCTACAGAGTGAAGGTGAGATCTAAGCTCAGCTGCTAACCCAGCCAGACTCTGCTCCCCACCTTTACCAACCACCCCAAGACAGAAAATGATTTTTGATGGATCCATTTCCTGTCCACGGTTATGGTGTGTTCTGTGAAGGGTTTCGGTGTCATCATTACAGGAAAGAAAGGGCATTGGGTCCAGGCCAACAAGCTATTTTCAATGTATGTTAAATGCACCAATGTAAGCATTAACCAGTCTGCTCTGTCCACCCTGTGCTCTCTGTGGTGGAGTCAATAAGCATGAATGAAGAGACTCTCACTGCGGGGGGTGGAGGGGGGTAGAAAGACACCTTAAGAATGAGAGAAAAGGTCTTCTTTGGCATTCCAGGTGCTTTGTTTTTATATATAACTTGACGCAGTTTGTCTCAAGACACTCAAACTCAGGCTCGCCAGCGAAAGCAACTTTATCGAGATTGCCTGGTGCATAAAGCAGGCCATGGGGACTTCTTGCCTTTATGGAGTTGAGATTCTTTTTCATGACTATATTGGAGACTTCAGCACAAACTGAGTCTCATAGAAGCAAAATGCAATCTGTTACCATTTAATCCTTCCTGGATCAATGGCAACAGAAAGCTGTTTCCTTCATCTAATTGAAATAAGAGAACCAGGTTAGATGGTGGAGAGAGAGTAGCTCTAAAAAACTAAAAAACATCAGAGTGAGCTGTACACAAATTGGCCCTTTCGGTAGCACATTTCCAAACCTGAATCATGCACCCAAGCTGCCTCTGCGTCTTGCTGACGAGAGAAAGCTTCCAGGCAAATAAAAAGAACCCTGGTTATTATGTGAAAAGCCACCCATCTAATGTTAACACCTTTCTCAGGAAACAGGGATTACCCTTTGCCTTTAGCCACTTCCATGACAAACCTGGTTGGGTACTTTCCCCATGGCCAGCGGCCAGCAGCGACTGACCAAGTGTGTCTCTGCAGCCCACTCCTCCTGACCAGCTGGTCTCTAGGTGCCTTTCTCCCTCTCTTTGGCATAGGATTTGTTACTTCCAGAATCACAAGGCTGACAAGCTGTTTATGAGGTGTTTCTGTGCTGTGTTCGGAAAGACTCTCCTCTCAAAATAGGGCAAGCTCGTTAATGGAGGAAGTGAGGTCAGTGCTTCTGACAGTCCTAACAAGATGACAGAATTTATGAAGTGCTGCAGTAGAAAGATGGAGTTATCTGCAGTCTATTCATATAATAAGGCCACTGGGGGCCTGTTGTTACCCCCCTTTGAATTTGTTTTCCTTTCTTCATTCCTTTTTGTTGACCGGCTTTCTTGGCCTCACTTTCTGATCCTCATGGAACTACAATTACTTGGGATGTTTCCTCCTTAGGTGAGTTAAATGGCACATTTCCTCTTAAGGATAGGTGGGCCTGCTCTCTGGGCTGTGTGTGCACTGTGGTGACAAGGGAGAGTTGTGTGGGCTAAGTCCTTGGATCAAGTTTTATGTAAAATCTAAATGTGGTATCAAATTGGCAGCATCTTAAGAACAAGTTATAATTTTCAGCCCAAAACAGGAAACTTGTTGCAGTTTCTTTTTAAGGTCCACTGCCCTTTTATTTCCAATGAATGGCAACATCTCTCTTTTCATCTATATGAAGCAGGGGTGAATTCTATTGTCCCTGGTACAAAATCATCATGGTGTGAATAATCAAGAAAGACATGATGGGGATGTATGGCTTGGGATAACCAAGAATTAAGCAAAAGATTTGAAAAGTAAAAGAGAAAAGGAAAAAAGATAGCCTAAACCATCTCTGGTATTAAAATAAGCAGACAGTTTTGCTAATAGAATTTACTAGTTATAAAAACCAGCAATGGGCTAAGTCAATTAGTAACAAGTAATAAAATATTACCTTTTTTAAAATTTTGAGAATAAGTCTAAAGATCATATCACTGTGGAAGAAAGAAACCCCTGTTTAGAAACCTGCCACCATGATAGAGGCAGCTGCCTCAGTTTATACTCTGACTCAATATTACTTGTCAATCAGAAGTATTAAAAGTAGGTTTTCCCAGACAAATTATTAACAAGATGCATTGTGTATAACTTTTCCTACTAACAGTTCTTCACAGTTCATTGAGAAAAGGGAGAAATAAAAAGTTATCTCAGATAATAAAAACAAAAACACATTACCCTCTTCTCTGCCTATCTAGACACAAGTAGCAAGTGGTCCAAATCTGTCTGACTCTACAACAAAGTTTATGTCAATTTGACTAAAAGAAAAAAAAAATTTCAACTTACTCTTGAATTTTATGGACTAAAAATGTTGATTGTTTGACTAGTTGTGATACCTCTGGGGTCTACCAAATACATCCTGTTTGATTCCAGAGCTCAAGAAAGAGACAAGCTGATCTCGGTAAAATCAGATCATCAAGAGACTATAGGACCTATAGTCTGCCTGACATGGATAACTGATATTTATAATGCCTGATCAGTATGTGACAGCTGTGTCATTTGACCTCCTCCTCCCTCAAGGTTGACTTGTGTTTGACTCTAAGAAAGACCTCTTGTGGGACACTTGCTGGAGGGAGCCTATGACATGAGAACATTCCAGAGTCAGATCTGGGGCTTACATCGGTGAATGTTCTGCAGTGGAACCAGAGCTGGGTCCAGGGAAACAGAGCCCTTCAGTCTGGTGGGGCCTCCCCTAGCAAGGATTCTATAGGAGAACAGAATTGTTAACATATTCTCATCTGTAGGTCATGCTAATAATCACTCTAAGGTCAAGACTCCATTTATGAGTTTGAATTCTTGTAGTGTTAAGCAAGATTATTTTAAGAGCTTTCATTTTTTTTCCCCAAAAATATTTAGTCCAGACTAACTTTTGCATAGTTCCAATAGAGTATACAGTTGACAGATTCCTGAATTGTAAATCTGAAGTTCATGTGAGATTGAGTTCTCTAAGCAACACAGGAAAATCAGTTTCACTGCTTTCTTGGGACTAACAGGAGAATCTTGTGTTGACAATAAGAAATTGGATATGGGGAAGGAAAATGACCGCCAAGCCCAATAGTGAGATAGAGTAGTCCTGTAGACTGTTGTGTCTTGATAAGTATTAGGAAGTCTATATTACTTAAAATAATCACCACAATCTTTATGCCAAATTGTCTAAAATTAATCCTTTAGAAATTTCTTCCTACGCATTATTAAACACATTCTTTTGAAATACAAGCAACTTGGGACAATTAACAGTTTCATTTCATATCAACAACTATGTACCAGACACTAGAACCCTAACCCTGGTCCCTGCCTCCACAGAACTATATCTCACTATTATCAGCCCTTCACATCTTGGTGGAAATTAACTAAGAGCTAGTGATGTTGTTATCAGCCCTTCACATCTTAATGTGAATTAATTTATCACATAAATGTCTTCTGTTATAGCTAAATGGGAACGAAGTCGCATCATAGATTTTAAAAAAATTGAAACCTAGAGATATTAATCTTACAATTTTCTATTTAGTAATTTCAGAGCAGAGCCTAGTTTTCCCACATAAATTGCTTCTGAGATTTTTATCTTTTGCGGGACCATAAAAAAATTGAAGTTATTTGAGCTTATCATTTGTAAGATATCTAGAATTAATCATTTCCCCTCTATTTTTCCTACCAAAGTTTAAATCTTAACTTTTACCTGCCCTATTAAGCACCCTGCTGAGAAAAATAGTCATAAATGCACTTAAAATTCTTATCCTCTCTCCTTTCCCTTTCCCAAATCCAATCTGTTCTCCATATTATATCCCAAGCAATCTTTTCAAAATTCAAATTTAGCATGTTACACCACTACAGCTCTTGGAATAAAATCCCAAGTCACTAACCATAGCCCAAAACCTCCTTCTCCGTTGACACTCCCAGGAAGGCCCACTCTCTTCTGCTCAGGGTCTGCAAATTTTATTCCCTCTGCCTAAAAGGTCCTTCCACACAGACTCATCCTCATATCTGTGACAATAGGGCTAATGTGTTTCTCCTTTTGAAAGTCAGAGCCCCATGGTTCTCTGAACAACAGGCTCTCTGCTTGGTTTTGTTCACCGTTGTTTCCCCTGGCTTATGTGTTGTGGTAAAAGGGTGAGTGAATGGATGGACAGACATAATGATAGATGAATAAATGGATGGATGAACTAAGGAATGAATGAATAAATGAATGAATAAGTTTAACTGTCCAATGAAGCCTCAGTGAATTGATCTGATTGGACACAAGAAACCCTGAAGTATCACAACAATATTTAAAGCCTAGAGAGCTTTTGATTCTAAAATAATTTAGAAAGTCTAGGTCTATTTATACCTTGGAGAGAAAAGAGTTAAATTAAGAGTAATTAAGAGTTAATGATTAGAGTAAAACCTCTAATAAAATCCTATTTAAATTGTGTTCTTTAATTTTTATGATTATTTTAATAAGAGGTTTTACACACACTCATGCACATACATACACATGCATTTTTAGACTGAATTAAGCATGCCTGTTGCCATAAACATAGTTTCCTACTAGTGTTTTACCTTTTCTATAAGACAAAAATCACTTGAAACACATTTAACAAGTACAACTTGGGCCCACATTGTTATGGTTAAGTGCATAGTTTTACCTCAGGCCAATCTCTTATCTGACTATTCCTAGAACCAGAAAGGCAAGGGACTGGAAATCCATTGCTTTAACATGCATAATCATAGCCCGAAATTAATTTGGGAGACCACTGAGACATACATACCCAAATCTTAACTCTAGTCTTAAACAGAAGTAGGTGTACTGCCAGATATTGCTACAAAATAGCTGCAAGACTGGAGCCATCCCTTTTGTGAAATGATGCTGGTGGTATGGGCTGAGATCCAAACAGCAAAGTCAAACTAAACTACCCCTCATAAAGCTCTGTTTGGGTCCACTTAGAAGAGGAGCCCAAATAATTAATAAACCCCATTCCCAAATGGTGTCCACAGCATCAATACTTCCAAAAAGACACTGAAAATGAACAAAACAAAAACAGCTAGAAGTATGTCAGTTTCACAGCAGGCAGTGAAAATGACCGTCCTGCCCAGCACAAAACTCAATAGGTAACGAGGGGCTGGGATTGTTTCATGTTTGGTATAGTCTTCATTCATAATTGAATGCTACATCTAAAAATTGTGAGAATTAAATACACTGGATTGATGGAGGATTTGCTAAACAACATTCAGAGGTTCCCCATCTTACTAACATTTGCAAAGTTTCTGCACCTAGGTCTTCATTCAACTCAAAAGAACCCTTGCCATTGTCAGGTCCCTCAGGCAGGAAAGGCTCTGGAGAATTCTCAGCCAGGAAGAAGTGGTGAGCTTGATTAACTTAGCACAAGGGCATTTGCCCCAGGCAGCTTCCTTCAGGCCGTGTTTTTTGCTGCCAGACAGCTGCTGTTCTTTCATTCCCCTAGCCAGCAGGCAGACTCCTTCTCAGTATCCTGCCCACCTTTCCAGCAGTCCCAGGGTGGCCTCCCTGACTTCAGACTAGAGAACCACAGCTCTTGGTTTTCTCAAGACAAGCCAATCAGGTAGGCCCTGTGGCCTGGTACATTTCCCAAACTAATTACCTCAGTTTCACTAATGACATCCTTAAACCACATATAGAAAAGCATATCCTTCACACACACACACACACACACACACACACACACACACACACACACACAGGTTGTAAAGAAAAAGATGAATAAAACTGCTTTAATAAAAGTCTAAAACATGACTCAACTAAACATTGCAATGGGTAATCAGAAATAAAGTGGAGGCCAAATTCAGTTGACTGTGGAATGGAGAAGTCTCCATATAAGGGGCGTGCCAAGGTTCTCGGAGACCAGGAGAGAATGAAAAGCTGGCAGAGGAGTGAGTGACCTAAGGACTGTGCTTCGAAGTGCCAAGTGCCACCTGAAGTATGTAAAGCGCTGGGGGAGGGGATTATGACTTTCAGACTGTTCCCCTGGCAGGCTACAAATGCTGGAGCTAGAGAGCAGGCACTATCTTCAGCCCTCACTTAACTTCTGTGATGGTCAGCTCAGGCTGCTGAAACAAAGTACCACAGACTGGTGTGTGTGTGTGTGTGTGGGTGGGGGTGGGGGGTGCTTAAACCACATAAGTGAATTTTTTCACTGTTCTGGAAGCTGGAAGTCTGAAATCAGAGTGTCAGCAGGGTTGGTTCCTTCCGAGGCTGTGAGGGAAGGATTTGTTCCAGACCTCTCTCCTTTGCTTGAAGATGGCCATCTTCTTCCTGTGTCTTCACTTGTATTCCCTCTGTCTGTGTTTGTGTCCTAATTGCCTCTTCTTATAAGGACACCTGTTATACTGGATTAGGGCCCACCCTAATGTGCTGATCTCTCAAATACAGTCATATTCTGAGGTATTAGGGGTTAGAACTTCAATTTTGAGGGACACACAATTCATCCCACAACAACCTTCTTACTGGAAAATTAACCACTCACTCATTTTCTTTGGAATGGTGTTTTTAATTTCATAGAAAAAATTAGACTCCTATAACAATTTGTATTTGTAATGCTGAAATATGCCTTCTTTAGTCTTAGGTTTTTACATTTCAGTTCAATGTGATAGAAAAAAAGTCTATTTAGAAATCCAAAAGTGTTTTTCAGTATTATTTAATAGTTTTTTAACTCCTTTTCTTGGCCTTCTTGTGAATTTGGAATTGGCACATTTCTAGAAGCTCCAGTTTTATTTTAGGGCCTTCTAGTATTATCAAGAAATGATAGAATTCTTCTCAGTGCCTCTTGTAAATCATGGCATCCAGAACTGAACACAATATTCCCCAGTAGAATCTGCAGCCCTGCATGCAGGTAAATTTTACAGCCTTCGTTCCAGGCTCTGTTCTTTTATCGATCACATCAGCTTTGGGCAACCACACCATTCTGTTGAATGTTGTTGCTCGTTGTCACCCAGAGCCTGTAGGCTTTTTAATGTATGCTGCTGTTACCACTGCAGTCTCTGCAGAGGCATGTGCTCACGGATGTGTCCGCATGTATGCCAGTGTGTGTACATGCGTATTTTAAACCACCACATAGGCTACAATTTTATTTTTATTGTTTTTTATTATGTGACATTTGTTTCATCATTCCAGCCTATCATGAACTTTTGGGACCCTCATTCTGTCAGTCATCGCCTTGGCTGTCATCCCCTCCATGCCCTTACTCCAGTCACTAATATAAATGTTAAACAGGAAAGGGCCAAGGACAGACCTTTGAGGTAGGGCATCAGCAAGCTCTGTCTGGGTTGACACTGCCCCTTTAAAAAGTCCTCTGGATTTGCTTGCTAGGTGATTTATGAACTTTATGAGGCCACAAAATTGGAGCCTGCATTCTTCCAGCTTATTCACATGGATAGATGAGAGATTTTGTTGATTATCTGCTATAACCTGAATAATAATAGTAATTTATTTAGCTTCTCCCAAAATCTACAAAGCCAATAAATTTTTTGAAAAAAAAAAAAGCAGAGAATTTTTTCTTTTAATTTGTTCATAGTTAATGTGTGCCAGTTCTCAGTTGTCAACACTGGCCTTTTAGGCAGTTACACATCACTTATTTAATACCTACAGTAGCTGTAAGTTTTGCATGAGAACAGTCAATTTCTCCAGCCTGTACTTTTCATAAATAATCCTCCTCCCTCTTGAAAATTTTTACATTTTCTCAATTTTACACTCCATTCCTCTATTCACATTCAAAAATTATGAAGCAAGTTCAAATAAGCTATGAACTAGTGCCACCTGAGAATTAACCCAAAAGAGGATGAAGGACTACAGGGAAGCTCTGCCCCACCCAAGGAATAAAGTTCAAAACAGATGGACCCAACCAAAAATACAGGCTTTCAGCAGTGATATTTATTGCTCTCACACTCCAGCTTTTGGGGACTTTTTGCCAAAGTCAAAATATTAGGGTAAAATAATCATTTGAAAATTAATAAAGTGAAAAAGGAGGAACTCTATGTACCCCGGGTTTGTACTGCTGAATTGAGTACTTAATCCAGATCTCGTTTTGACACTGTTTCTTTCCTGCATGTTTGGTCAGTCCCATTGAAATTCTAAGTTCCTTGAGGGCAGGGCTTATGTCTGATCTTTCCTTGGGGGCCTCCAATGTGACTAGCACAACATAAGACTTACAGAATTTTCATAGGTACTAGTTGTCTGGACTTGAAAGAAGCAATCTAACACAGTCAAGAAACTGGAGTAAAATCAAAATTACATTTTTCATAAGTGACATGCACACTTGTGTCTTTTCTTTCTTTGCAGCTTAAGCATCTACCTTAGAGCCGGTTATAAGCAGAACACAACAAGTGCTTGCAGAACTGAGCATGTAATAGGCATTCGATGATTGTTGAGTGGTGAGTGACTGAATGTCAGAGATCTAGATCTGAGGGCCAATCTAGTCCAGTGGTTCTCACACTTGACATGCATCAGAGTCACCTTCAGGGCTTGTTAAAACACACTGTGGGACCCCACCCAGAGTTACCTAGCAATTGGTCAGGAATAAGCCTGAAATCTGCACTTCTAACCAGTTCCTAAGTGATGCTGAAGCTGCTTGGTGGGGAACACACTTAGGAAACCACAGCTGTACAACGCAACTACTGCTTTCACTGCATTTACTGCTTTATGTGTTATTTCTTCTGCTTGGATATCTTCCATGTATATGTAGAAACATCTTACATTCTCTGATTATAATTCTTTTTATACTCTAACTGTTTGCAATATTTTCATTCATATGACTGTTAGAAGATGCAAAGGAGTTTATCTTGTGGACTGGATTGGGTGAGAGACACTCTGGCAGTTAGACTGACTTCTCTTCCTTCTGGAAACAGGGGAGCAAAACGTCGGTACCAATTATGTCCCAAGTAAAGATATTCGTAGTGCACCCAGCCACACCAGTTTCCTTCAAGCTGCAGCCTTAGAAATAACCATGCTATCTGTATATCATATACAAAAAAGGAAAGGAGATGGGAAAGAGAGGAATGAATGTGGGTAAATCCTAAGAAATAGTCTCAATCCCTCTTAGAGAAAAAAAAAAAGTAGTTAGGCAATATAATTCATGAAAGATGACCCAGTTCAGACTTTCTTTCTTTCCTCCTTCCTTCCTTCCTTCCTTCCTTCCTTCCTTCCTTCCTTCCTTCCTTCTTTCTTTCTTTCTTTCTTTCTTTCTTTCTTTCTTTCTTTCTTTCTTTCTTTCTTTCTTTCTTTCTTTTACCAAGACTATTATACCCATCTTCCACTTCAAACTATCCAAAATATGGTATTAGACTCACTGACTAAACCACAGTCCTGGTAATAACACTCCTTGTACAAACACCTTTCAGTGATATTTATCTCATCTCAAATGGAATTAGACTTTTCTAAAATAAAAGCAAAGAAAAATTTCATTAAAAATTTTTTAGATTTTATATATACAATTTTATATATAAATATCTTCAAATTTTATATATTAAAAAATAAAAAATAAATAATGAATTAAGAAAAAGGTTGTGACATATATGACAAAAGGAAATACCTTTAGTATATGAAGATTTTACATCAGTAATAAAGAGATAAGTATATTATAAGAAAACTGGGCAAGGACACAAAGAGAAAATGTACAAACTGCAGAAACAGTTTTTGGAGAGCTTTGTAGAATTAAAATCAACATCTCTCAAGCCAATATTTGGCGGGTCTTGAACTTCTGCGTAATCCCGTGTCCTAAGATGTTTCAGCGCAACTGACGCCTCCTGAACCTCCTTTTGCCAGTCTCTATAATTAGAAGTATGTGCATTACAGGATCTGTCCAAAATTCTGATTCCAGAATATTTAGTAAAACAAAACCAATTAAAAACAAGAGTAAAGAAATCAAGGCACCATCTCTATCCCAACCCTAATGGAAACAACTCATAAGCAGGGTCTTCTAGCATCAGAAATAAAAACCTATTTGGGATTAGACATTTCTGAAGGGATTTAGACACAAGTCTTCATCCAAAGATGAACATAAAAATGATGCTCTCTGAAAATAGCTGGCTGAAAATAAACACAACTGGTATGCCTTTCTATTTGGAAAGGAAATCTCTAGGTTTTTGGTGTTCTGCAGAAAATTTTGACTTTCTGGACAGTTTACTAAAATTTAGTCAGATATTTAGATCAGATAGTGACCCCGAATGTAAGCCTAGGGCTATAATCCCTGGGACAGTGATTACTATAGATTCCAGAGTGTGATAATAAATTCTAGAAAGTAGAATCATACAGACAAGACAACTAAGTAGATGTCTTTCAGTTGAGTAAGTTATGTGGAAAGGCAAGATTTATACCTTCAAGCCAATCCTTGCCCAGCCGAGTTCATATCTTTAAAAAACAAAAACAAAGATAAATCCTTTTTTATCACCAATATATAATATGCAAATTCATAAGTTAGCATTTTTGGTTCCAAAAATCAATGAGTCTTATAGATCAAAATAATAATAATTACTATTGTTGAACATTTAGTGCTGAAATAAGCTTTCTAGGTACATTATTTTACTTCATCTTCATAGTAACTTTATTAAGAAAGTATTCTCTCATTTTATTCTTAAAGAAGTTAATGTTTAATGAAATCAAGTAACTCTCATAACTCTGGGTAATAAACACCAGAATGGCACTCTAACTTTATATTGGATTTTTTAACATGTGACCAATATGAATTGGGTTGGTCACAAATGTTCATGCCACAATCAGCATGTTTACATGAATGTGCAGGAAGTGTTTGTGGTTTTATTAGTAGCTACAGTCCTCAAGGTAGAAATTTTGAGAAGGTTGTCAGGAATCATATTTACATGTGGGGTTCTATACAGGCCTTTTCCTTGCTGTTTAATTTCAATGAGAATATACAAGTACAATCTAAAGGGGCAAAACTAGTTTAAACTGGTAATATTATACTGTTTAGGAAATACAGGATGGTAAACAGGCCTTTGCTAAAAACATCCCTGAAGCATGATACCTTGAATTGTCATGTATGTGATTTCCACTGAGTATTTGTAAAAGAGAAATAAACTAAATTTATTCCTAGAAAGCTTTAATCAATAGTTTTTTGTTGTTGTTGGAACAGAATAGAAATTATTTAACCACTCTTGAATACGATTCAATTTTCTTTCCTTTGAGAATGATCCTCATTACTGTTTCTTTCTCTTTTTTATTTCTTTTATATGTAGTTACTTAAGTATAGGGAGAGACATTATATTTGCAAATTCAGTCCGTGAAATCCTATATATGAACAATATTGAAAAGTCCTGGGCTTCTAACAAATAGAAACCAAGTTCATAAATCAAGACAGCCCAACTCATTAAATCAACCAGAACTCCAGCCTGTCAGTAGCCAATAAATTATCATTGTTTAAAATAAAGTCACGCTTGCTTATAAAAGCAGCTATTATTGATGAGTTTAAGACTTTGACCTTTGAACAGCAGTGGTGGAATAAACCCACAAAGGAAATAATAGCTATCATTCTTTAAGTATCTATCAGTATCCAGACACTTTATTCATAGCACTGTATTTTATTCTTCCTAACATCCTTGCAGGTGGGTATCATCAAGCTAACTTTATGGATGAGGAAATTGAAACTCAGAGAGGTTAAGTAACGTGGCCAGGGTCACTATGTAAGTTTAGAGACTTATACTCAGGTCTTCAAAACCCACGCTCCTCCAACTACAACACCCTATATCACTATAGAGGTGCCAATTGAGATTCTCCTGTATAATTCCACTTTCTAGAATATGTTATTGTACTCCGACATCTGTTGCAATCATTGCCTCAAGGTTTTTAGCTTCAGGCTCACTTTTGGGATCCTAACCTCATCTAAAAATTTTACTAAATTCAAAAAGATTAGCCAGCAATTCAGACATTTCTGCAGAACACCAAAAGCCTGGGGACTTCCATTCCAAATAGAAAGGCATGCTACTAGTGTGTACTCTCAGCATGATGGAGCATTTTTTTATGTTAATTCCTGGATCAGAGACTTCTGTCCAAACCAGAGTGAATGGTTTCTATTTTTTGTGCCAGAAGGCCCTGTACCTTTGTTGTTTCCTTCAAAGTTAAGATTTAGAATTTTTTCTTTTTTTTTTTTTTAATGTATTTGCTCTTGTTTTACACTTTCAGCTCTGATTTGAGGTCAGGATCTTGGAGGATCCAATTGAGAATGTTCAGAAGGAGTGAGCCATAAGACATGTGTGAGGGCACTGGGCTGTTCTAATGTCCAAGAGAACCACCAAATAATGGGTCAGGAGGTATTGGTTTGAATTACAACACTCTCAGAAGACTGTTTCTGCAGTTACTATTACACATTTAAAACAACTGACAACCATCCACTGCTTTAAAAAGCAAACATCTTTTTGCTAGCTTGATGTTTAACAAATCTAAATATTTTTTTTTCAGAGGCAGGTCTGGGGTTGTAGAACCTAAAATATATAATTTAGGGAAGCTATCTCTAAGAAAAAAATATATAAAATTAATAACACAAAGTATATGTTACAGTTAATATTTTTTAGAATGGAGAAAGAAATCACAAAGTTACAAATGTAAAAGTTGGTAAAAACCATAAATATCACAAAATGTACAACTGTAATCTATTGTACTCTCTAAAGTCTTTACATTTTTTGATTAATATCTTTTGATCACCTCTTCAGATGAGAAATACTAAATATAGTCCCAATTCAACTTCCCTGTGAACCCTCACAACCACTCCAAGTGGAGGAGAAGAGGTGGGGTGTGGGAAAAAAACAGGGATCAAAGTGGAAAGACACAACAGATTAGCCAATTACAGTTAAAGTATCTGAGTAAAGCATGTCATCAGGAGAACACAGTGCTGGGCCCTCCCCCAGGGACTTTGAAGGAGTCTGTGCCAATGACAGGCCTGGGACTTAAGCTTCATTAACTTCATAGTAAAAGGAAAATTTCCAGTCTGCCTCTACAAGGTTCCTAATACAAAACTTACCCAAAATTGGGTCTGGACTACAAACATGAAGGAGAATTTAACCCATGTTTTTAAGGGGGAAAAAGTCTCATAATTCTAACTGGACTTTACTTAAAAACATAAGTTTTTGGATTCCTTTATTCTCCCACCCTCTACCACCATACTAGGTTAAAAGAAGCAGAGCATCATTCTGATCCAAACTGCTGGTGATAGCTCCCTAGGACAACCAAAAAGGAAGCAACTTCTCTACCATGTCAGGCTGACACAGTGCAGACCTACCAGTGTCCGTACTGGGGAGGACTCAGGCAAATGGAATAACCTTTGCTGCCTGTCTTCTCCTTTCCCTCCTCTAGTTGCTGAGAAGCAGGTGAAGCAGAATAAGGTGAGAAAGAAAGTTCCTGAAATAAATGAGGGAATGGAGATGCTGAAAGAAACCCCAAACAGTGGCCACAGTCATTGGCTGGGACAAATGATGTTCATAGCTACCCATAAAAAGAACACAGGCAAGAAGGAGATTGCCAAGCTCTAGAGAATCCACATTTTACAATATGATTTTCCTCAGATTCGCAAACTGAAGGACGTTTAAAGAAAACTGAAGGGCTAGTATAATGTCAAGGTTAACATTTTAATTGCATAAAATACCGAGAAAGCTCATGCTTGTCATTTTTACAAGGTTACCTTTCCTGTACAATGGAGGCTTTTATCCAACAACTATATATGAGTTGGTGACACGACATAGAATGTAACTTACATAAATGGAAGAGCTCACACTCTTTTTGCCCATATTGCTCCTCTAGAAGGCATCATCAAGTGGCTAAATTGTGGCCTTTTAAACCTTTTCTCACAGATAAGAAATGCACACATGTCTGTCATTTTGTACTTTTGAATGCATGGGGCCTAATTCTCCTGTAGTATTCTGGTCCCCACCCCACCCCCACCCCCGCCACCCCACTACATGCCCAGACTTCAAAGCAGAGTTTGCAGGTGGAATGGCAGATAAGCGGTGGAGAATTTAGCTCTTTTGGATGATGTGATCACATAACAAAAGGCTGCTGTAACCCTGAAAGAAGGCAATGTTAAGGTTACTGTTGAGCCTTAACTCTGAATTCGCTGAATCTAGGGCAATCCAAAGTACGCAGTCCCATAGTTCAATACTGCACAGTTTTACAGTGAGCAAAAAAAGAAAAGAAAAAATCTTGCAAAAGATGGGAAGGCTTTCAGATCTGTGCATTGGTCATCTTTTTCTTTCTTTTTGATTTTTGTTTTGTTTTGTTTTGTTTTTGTTTTGTTTCTGAAAAATAACTTTCCAAGGCTAAAAAGTAGCTAAAGTAAGTTTCAACATGTTAAACACACTTAGGAAAATAACTACTTTATATATAAGGTGTAGAAAGTGTCTTTATTGGTTATATACAAATATCTATTATGCTTTAATTTCATAAGACTTAGAAACGAAAAGGAGGTTATTACCCATAATTACAGATTTATTCATTAAAAAGAAACAACTTATTTTCACAGTCTTGAAATAGAAATCCAAATCCTCAAGTATTGATGAAAAACATCTGTCATTGCCTTAAATACCAAAAATGAAGATGCAGTCCCCTTAAAACAGGACTAGTTCTCTTTAAAATTAATAGAACACAATCACCACAAATTAGTTTATGCTGAAGGATAATGTTCAATAACATTCAATTTTTTGTGTGTAGCACATTAGTTTTGTTCTCCCAGCCAAGAGGAAGGCAGGACTATTGTAGTCACTGAGAGCTAAAAACATGGATTTGGCTGAATAAAAGACAAAAAAGAGAACGCATGATTCAAGATCCACCCAAGGGAGAGCTGTAGTGAAAGTCCCAGCCCCACCTCCTACCAGGGGTCCCCACCATCCTCTGCCTGTTCCCGTCTTCTAAGAAATGACTGAAGAAACCCACTTGAGAGAGAGGATGAAGACAGGAAGCAGAGAAAGGAACACCTGGTGTTGACCTTCTTTGTTTCCATTGAAAGGAACCTAACCTGAATTGGGGAACAATCCGGAGAGAAAGTTTCTAGGGAAGCAGGACATATCTAGTTCTCGTGGTAGACGGTTTTTAACAGTATCTCAGAAAAAGAGAGTAAGGAATGTATTACCATTAATCAATGAACAGCCTCAACTCTCAACTGAGGGGCAAATGGTCACTGTTAAGGAAAGAAACAGGTCAAGCAGAATCTACTCACACAGTGGCCAAATGGGACACATGTCATAAATGTTAAAAAGCAGCCAGGGTATATCAAATTATATCACTTCTTTGCTCAAAACCCGCTAATAGTTATTCATTTCACTCCTACTCACCTTACACTGCTTCAGATTTTCTCACAACACATTACTTTTCCATATGTCACATAATATGTCTAATTATGTCTATGAATATTCTGTCTCTCTCTATTAGAATGTAAGCTTTACAGGGCAGAGATGTTTGTTTGCTTTTATTCCTAATTTTTCTTTAGTACCTAAAATAGTACCTGGCATTTACTAGGTATTCAATAAATATTTTTTGAATTAATTAATTAATTGTCCATAGATGCACAAATAACGTTACATCATTAAAGAAGAAATTCACTTATGTAGCTATGTGGATGTAGGCATAAAGATACAGGTGGAAATGGCTATAGTTGCAGATAAAGCCATATGTAAAGGCAGAGATAAATTTGGTAGATGTAAAATAAAGGAAAAGAGTATGCAAAAGCCAAATGAAGAATTTATGCTGGAAGAATTTTTTAAATTTTAAATTTTGAGAGAAAAGTGGTCTAGATTTTGTACCAAACCAAGTAGTTACCAGCATTAAAATCACGACTATGTCAGAGCCCAGGGAACATGGCACTACTGAAAACCCACTCAAGAAAAAACAACTCAGAGTAACAGAGGAAATTCTTACAATGGTTTTTAAGATCTCACACCTCCTTCTTTCTCCAACCTTCTTACCCCCATTCCCCACTATCTTCTCTCTCACCCCATGCACTCCAGATTCACTCTTCTCCTTACTGACCCCCACACATATCAACCCCACAACTGGCCTTGAACCATGTTCTCTGCCTAGAGGGCTCTTCATTATGTGCCTGAATGTCTTGTTCCCTCACCTATTTGGTAAGGACTTCCTCATTATTCTAAAATTTCAATGCCCACTGACACCCTCTTTTTCTCTTCTCTGCTTCATTTTTCACCTTAGCAATTATCACCAGATAACACACTCTATTTTCTTTATACACCTTCTTTCTAATATGTCTCCCCCAACTAGAATATAAGTTTCCAAAGGACACAAATTATTATTTGTTTTGACTATTTCTTTATTCCTAGAAAAATGCTAGAACATAGTAGACATTCCACTATTTATTGAATGAATAAATAAATATCCTGGGATATAAATCATCTATTCCCATTCATCCCCTTAAAATTTTGGAATTTTAAGCAGCATACTCAGGAGTCTGCAAACCAAACCTTGTTAGGATAATCTAATGAATACTTAGTCTTTGTGTGAATTGACCTGAAATGTATTAGAAGAAATGTCAAACAATTCCTGTATTGCTTCTTGGGTATTGTTGCAAAAATAGAATTTAGACATTTGCAGAGAGGTAGATTTTCAGTTTTCCAAGAAAATCACTTTATATTCAGAACTAATGATGGAATTGACCGCCTCGTAAACACTGAGCTTCCTGCCAGCAGAGATGTGAAACAGATGTTGGATGTTTTCCAGAAACTTTATAAAAGAAATTTCCACCATTTGAAGGAGTTTAGTCCAACTCTTTTAGTGGGAACCCTCAAGTTCTCCTTCTGCTCCAAGGTTCTGTGATGCTACACACAATTAGTACATATAGTTTCCATGTTTCATTGTGTGTGATAGTGTTTTGCAGACATTTACTTTTAGGAACTGGAACTATATTCCCAACTGCAGGTCCTTCGTGCTTCGCTAGTTCCTACTGGCTACACATTGAATTGTAGCACTCCCAGTGGGTAGGAGCCCAACAGAGCAGGTTGGTCTTTCTTGAAGAGATTTACAACTCGGTCATAATCCCAACAGGAGAAATCCATTTACTGTAACTAAGTAAGCAGATCATGTCCTATTTTTTTTAAAAATTGTGACGACATTAGTATGACCACCAGGCATCTCCTCTAAGCTAGATATAGGCCTTGGCTGGAGCAAGATTACATATTTTCCTGTCATAAAGATAAAAGACCTTATGCAAAGGAGCTAAAGATTCTAGAGAGTTGAGTTAGTTCCAGGCATTTTGGTGAGAGGTCACATTCTTGCCAGGGTGCCAGAAGAAAAAAAATTAAACAAACGTTTTGGTTTGCATTTTAATTTTTTTGTTATTATCTTCCTGTTAATCGTATTTTGTGTGGCTATTGCTATTTCTGAATCCAGTTGACAAAATATGGCATTCATAGTAGCGTTTATTGCAGTAGTCAAAATTTAAAACTCTTATTCCTATATAAAAAAAAATGCTTGATTGGACTGGAAAGCTGGAAGCTAAATTAATCATAATTTTGATTTATAGGATACATGAACTAAACTGTAGCAAAGATATTAGAGATTTGAGGCTCTGGGAAAAGAAAAAAGAAAAAGGAAAGGAAAGGAAAGAAAGGAAAGGAAAGGAAAGGAAAGGAAAAAAAAGGAAAGGAAAGGAAAGGAAAGGAAAGGAAAGGAAAGGAAAGGAAAGGAAAGGAAAGGAAAGGAAAGGAAAGGAAAGGAAAGGAAAGGAAAGGAAAGGAAAGGAAAGGAAAGAAAGGAAAGGAAAGGAAAGGAAAGGAAAGGAAAGGAAAGGAAAGGAAAGGAAAGGAAAGGAAAGGAAAGGAAAGGAAGGGAAAGGAAAGGAAAGGAAAGGAAAACGATTTCCAACTGTTCTTTAGAAATGTACCTTGATAAGCCCAAATGAAAGCCATCCGCCTCCTAAGCTTTAAAGTAGACAACTTTTCAACAATCTCTTGGCCATGGAAACATGACAGTGATAGTCTTCCTAAAGATGGTCTGGATAAAGTGTCAAGTGATCAAAATTAAAACACAACAAAACCCTAAATTTCTGTGATCTTAAATATACCACTTTAATGTGTTTCATAGCATTTTGATGACTGAGACCTACGATTCTGTCAGTTTTAGTACCCTGTAGCCATAGAAAGAAAGGTTTGTGTTTCCCATCCTGAGTGGGGTATCACTGTGGACAGGTTAGGACCTTAAAGCTGTTTTAATTCTATAAGCCACCTGAGAGAATCTTCTCTCCATTTATGTGTTTCCTTAGCAATCTACAATGTTCTTTTTTTTTTTTCCAGAGAAGCATACAGACTCTGAGGTCACTGCAGAAAGGACTTTCCCAGACTGACTTATGACTGGTTTGCACAGGGCCTTTAGCCATTTGTGCAAATTAACCACCAGGAATTTTTAAAAGTGTTAAAGAAGGTTAAATGTGGCATATAAGTACACAGTGAATGATCAGTGAATTTTTTTATTATATTGGTTGGTGTTTTCAGGCTGATGACTCTCTATTGTAAGAAAACAAATGCCGCAAGTTTACGAACAATTTCCATTCTCCCCCATACTTCTGGCAGGCAGTCTTCCTGTACTTCTGGTCTCTCATCATGGCAACTGGAGCAATGTGGCCCTGTTTCCCTAGAGGAACACCTTCCCTTTATACCTTTTTATTCTATTCCTTTTTCTTCTTCAAACTCACCAACTTCCTCACAGATCTCTCACTTTAGTCCTCCTATAGCAGGAATCATGGTGGGTTAGGAAGAAAGGAAAGAATTAACTTTTTGGATGATCCTACTTCATGGCTGGCACTGAGCTAGGGTATTTACATGCACTTACCATTGCAGTTTTATCTCATCCAAATGACATAACTAATTTTTTTTAGTTTTGTAAAGAGGAGACCTAAGATTCAGTTAGGCAATTTGCCCAGTATTAATTATTTTGTCTTTTTGATATACTTATCCTATGAAAAATTCCAGCCAGTTAAGGTAGGAGAAGTTGATTGAGAGCAGACTGAGGAGTCCTCCTTGAATTCAAGTTCTAGTTTACACTGTGTCCTGATAATAGTAGTGGTAATAATATGAGCAATAGCAATGACAATAGTCATAGTAATACTAGTAATAATGGTAGTAACAGTAGTGATGATAATAGTAGAAATCTTAGAAGTTGTATGCCTCTTGATCTTTTGGCAGGGTTCAATATTAAATTTGCTGTCTTTCCAAAGCTAGGATGCTCAAATGGTTTCATTCTGATTCTTGAGTTTACAGATTTGAATTTATCTTTTTGCCAGGTACCCTCTGAACATTGGTAGGGATATAGTGTTTTGATTTCCATTTTTAACTCTAACACTAACAGAAGGATTTTGGTCTTAATCAGAGCTGTATTTGACACTCATCTCCACCAGATCCAGGGACTCAAATGAGATTTGATAGCAAAGGGTTGGACTCTCAGGCAATGCAGCTGAGAACTACCTAGGAACACAGCTTGCCCCCAGGCCTCTTTGAGCTCCTAGCCAGAACCCACCTCTTGCACCACAGGGTTCAGGGTGAATCAGAACTAGAGTGGGGGACACCAAGCAGTCCTCATATCTTCAGAGTTTTTTTTCTGTTGTTTCCCATGAAGACTTAGGATTTGGGAGTACCTAGGTCAGGCTAGCACCCAGTGCCCTGTGCACTGTATCATCTGAAAGACTTTCACTTTCTTATTCATCTTCCCAAAGCTTGGATCAACATACTTTCATCATTTTACTGTAGCTAGAGGAAGATGAAACATTGTTGCAAATATGAGTTTTAGAATAAAACTTGATTTTATTAACTGCCTAATAATAACAGAAAAACTTACTAATGTGGATTTGAGTCTTTCTTAACATCTATTCTCTGTTTAAATATTTTCACTTGAAAAGTGAGGGGCAAAACAAGAGGGCACCCACACAAACATGGCCCAAGATTACAAGAGCTTCCAGGTGACATGGGGTTGTCTCAGTCTTTGAGGAATCAGGAGCTCACCCACCTTTCTGAAATAAGTGAGACACTATTCCAAAGCAGGAATTTTCTTTCTTGAATCCCTCCTTCCCTGTAGTAAGCCATTCCTTAGGCTAGAAGGAAGTAGATGTCACCAAGATGCTTTGCCTGGCCTTGAATGCACTGAAGGGGTTATATTTCCCAGAGTACCCCCTAAGTGATTAGCATGTAAACCTGACTCCTGGCCTGCAGAAGCTAGAAATGGGCTGCCCATGTGGTTGGTACTTACTAATGATTTGTAAAAGCTAGCACACATCCAGAGAGAACCAGTCTTTTATAACGTGAATGCCTCCTTTGAAATTCCAGATTTGCTTCGGAGCAATTACAGTGCCAGGAACAAAGTAGGCATTCAATAAAATACACACTGCCTAAACTAAAGAAGATGTATACACAATTCAGTTTTTGTGCCAATAACATTTTTCAAGTTTAATAATTTATGGTCAAAAGCTAAGAGGATAATAAATTATCATGGGGATTTTTTTCACTTGTATTATCTTAGATAAAATAGTTCTTTTAAAAAGGAGGTTTTGGATGCCTTTCTAATTATTTCACTCATTTAATTATATATTTACAAGTATGTTAACTATTAGATTAGAACTGCTTCTAGAATTCTAAGCCAATAAAAGGCTCCCCTTGGTATAAGTAGCTATTGGTTCAAGATATATCCAGAATATACAGATAAACAAATTTTCTTTTCTCTGTGTGTGCTTCAGCAAACATTTAAAGTCTCTGGGTCTCATTTCCTTATTTCTCAAAGGTGAGGTTGGGTTTGATGAGTTCAAAGAAACCTGCTAATTCTGATTCTTATACATTTGGCAGAATTCTGGGAAGAAATCCTCAAATTACAAGTCACTATTTTACTGTGATTGGCCTCTTAAAGACTTGGCCCTTCATATTTCCTTTCTTATGCCTGTGTGTGTGTGGTGTCAAAAGTACCCAACACAACACTGGGAACTCAGTAGAGACCAAAGCTACTCAAGTATGGGTCAATTACCTCCAGGATCAGAAGCTTATTTAAAAGGTGCCAATTCTTTAACCCACTGGAGATCCACTTAATCAAACTCTGTGGAGACAGAGTCCTAGAATCAACAATTTTAAAAACACTGTAGGTGATTCTCCATACTCAAAGTTCGACAACCTCTACAGTATATAGTCAATAGATATGTGTAGAATGTTGAATGAATCTTTCCATAAAGGAAATTTACCCCTCCCCCCAACAAAGATCTTAGATTCACAAGGGCAACACCAGGAAGAAAAGGAGAAGAGACAAGGAGTAAAAAGACTGAGCACTTAAACCAGCAGTTATTAAGTATCTGCTGCAAAGACACCTTATCTGCTCTCAAAAAAAAAAAAAAAAAACCAAAGCTTGGTTTCTCTAAAGTTAGTGTAACCATATACTGAACAAGCTGGACTTGTTCGATTTTATTTTGACCCCCACGTCACTTTAAATTTATTGACTAGGGCTGGTTCTTCCCCTGCTCCCAAACTCGAGGAGGTCTCACAGCTTCTCTGGTCATGTCTAGGTAATACAAACATGACTTCACTTTAATAAGAACAGTGTACAAATGCAGGTAACAGTCAAGGCACTAACCCGATTTAAAGTTTCAGCTCTCCTGATCTCCTAAATCCTCTACTTCAACTGCAATCCTGCAATTAAGGAATCGGCTCTCTCTCTTTGTCCTCACCTCAAGTGGCAGCTCATCCTCACCTGACTCTCTTTGCTTTGACACCTTCCTATGTGAGGAAAGCAGGGATGTACCAAGCTGGCTGGCACTCTGTCAGCTGGCTTCATGTTCATTGGACTGGGAGATATTTACTATTGACTCTTTTTCCAAGGGGTGATTTTGTGTTTTTTGGAAAACTCCCAGGTCTGGCCACCCACATATAGATCCTTTGATGCAGGTGATGCAATACTTCTAAATGCTCTATGCTGAGATCTGTTCACCCCTCCACAGGACTCTTTCAGACATGATCTAAAATGGTCCATTCCGGCGCTCCTGCATGTACATGTCCTTCATCTGCTCCCCTGAAATCTTCATGCAAACCTGTAGTGCCAGCTACTAGGTTTGATGTGTCCCCCTAGTGCAAGGACACAAACAAGTTCTCTGTATCTTTCCATGGAAGCCCCTTTTTCCTGAAATGAGGTGAAGGGGAAAGAGCACCTCCTTTCTGGAGGGACGGGGTTCACAATAATGGTTCTTTCCAAAAATACTATTTAAAATCATATTCCTTTATAACATAAATCAAGACTTAAGAGGTATCCACTTAAGTCTCAGGCAACCTCTTTGACAATCTGCACCTTGGTCCAGCAATGCACTATTGTGTCTGATATCTGCCACCATAAGATCACCTTAAGCCTCCAAAATAGAATGAGACTATGTTAGAATATTTAAACTTGTGCTAAGTGAGAACAGAAGAGACTGCACAGAAAGATGAGCTGGGTTTTAAAAAAATACATGAGGTCATGATAGAGAGAAATGGATGAAAAGACCATTTCAAAAAGTAGAACATGAGCAAAAATACAGGTACAAGAAAGCCAAGTGTGTGGAAAATGATTTGCAAGTAGATCAACTGGATTAAACATAGGAGGATGGTTGGAGCTAACACCAGAAAACGGTTTGGGGCTAAGTTGTGAATGATTTTAACATGAAGGGTGAGGATTAATATTTATTTGGGGAAAGTAAGGAAACAGTGAAAATCATTAAAGAAGAAATATTAACATGTCATGTATCAGGATTGAACATTTGCATGTCTGTTTTCCTAGATAGAATGTGAATGAACTGCAGAAAAGAAAGTAGAATCAGAGTCGAATTCATGTTTATGCTTTCTGCACATTCCCTGGCACATGGTAGGTGCCTAATAACTTTTCAGAGTTTGGAGGAAAGATAAGTAAAAAGGAAAAAAGGGAGGAAAGTGAGGGAGGACAAAAGGAGGGAGGGAGAGGGAGGGGCAGGTAAGAGAGGGAGCTGTAATTAAATATTAATTAAAAATATATATAAAGAGAAAAGAGACTATTACATTGGTCCTGGCAAGCAGCTATGAGAACCTTCATATACAAAGTGAATAATTTATATTTATGAGATACCATGTTGCTATAAAATTCAATTTCTCATTGAGGTTCTCTAAACAGCTTTTCTATAACTGTTCAAGATTTGTATTTTATACCTTAAGTAGAAAGAAAGTATCTGTAGGTGTTGTTTTACCAGTACTGTTAGTGAATTTGTGCTCATCCATCCTACACTTTTGCCCACTTTCCCTCATGAACAAAAAATGCATTTGATGATGGATAGGAGTAAAGTGTGGTCATAGAAAGAAGAGATGGTAACTGACCCACAGTAGCACCCACATCTACACTGCCAGTCTGCCATTCTGTCACTCACTCACTCACTTAACAGGGCAATATGACTGTTATCCCTAAAAACTTGACTTTCAACACAACCCACTTAATCCATATGCTTTATGATGTTTCTCCCCAGATTTAGTGGAATTTGGGTCAGCCATGTTGTGATGACATTTTTCACTCTTCTAAGGTTATGCTTTAATTTGTCCATCTCAGACCCACCGGAAGCACTTTTCTGTTTTTCCAGGGCATTCTAAGCTTTCCATTTCCTCTTTGACCACATTTTATATACATGTTTCATGCTGAATTTCCATAGTACACCTACAAACCCTAAGTCTTTAAATATTTATTCACTTCTTTTATGAACTTTCTAGTACATAAAATTATTCTATAGAATTTTTAGGGCATGGCGCCAGCTGTGTTGAAATGGCTAGCATTGCCTATATAATTATAAAAAAATAAACAGAAATTTTACTTAATTTTCTATAAATCTAAAACATTATCTAAAGTTAGTTGTAGATCCTGACATGCTCAGAGGTCACATAACTTGCATGTAGTCTCCTAGAGCAGTGGATTTCTTTAAATCCAAGAATTCACTCATGGTGACTACTCTTTTGAGCCAAGACAGAGCAAGCATATGACATAGGGTAAGAAGAATAAGATAAAGTTAGCAAGTGGCAAATTAAATTACAGTTCTCTGCTATTATCATTTCTCAATTATTTAGTAACCATCTGCTATATGCATGTTGCTTAGAGGAGACAGAAAGATTGAGAGAAAAAAAAACCTGACTAGAACAGGGTCACTTTCTGTAGGAACCTATGTAGTATAAGAGGCAAGATGGTACACATCGTTCATATACTGCAGAGGAGAGTAATTCATCCTGGCTTCTGTGGGTACCACCCTACCTGGCAAGTCAGCTGTTGCTCAGCTCCAGCTGCCATACAGGGGATAAGAATCATGTTGCTGGATATTCTGGATTTTTTATAAGAAAAATGGACAATCTATATCAGATTCTTCTGATATTTTAGTGTTTTCAACCAATTCAATTTTTAAAGCCCCATTTCCATAAGCTGAATTGAGCCATATACCATCAGCCTCTATCTCTGAACTAGAGGTGAGAGTGTTCAGAGGGGTTAGAATGAGTCTGGAAAGATGAGGTGGAGCCAGAGTGCAGTCATTCTCCAATATAGGCCGAACATTATGGTTTCATTCATCATATGATGGGAACTACTATGTATTTTTTTTAATTAGTGGTATCCTATATGAGTTTTAGAAAGGTAATTCTGGTGTCAGATGGGCTCTTGACACATGACTTAAAACAGCTGTTAAATTAATAAATTAAAGAGAGATCAGGTAAGGTAAGGAAGGGATTAGAGGCCAGTTGATAAGCTCTTTCAATGACCCAACAGGGCATAAGGAGGATAAACCTAAGAAAATAGAAATGGAAAGAAAGTAATAAATACAGAAGCTTTCTCAGAGGCAGAGTAATACCTATTTGGAGGTAATTAATAACATTTACCAAATTTTTCTGGCTCTCCTTTCTGGAAGTTAATTGCATGGCACTTTCTGGTCCCCTTGCATTTGAGCGATGCCCTGTGACTAAAGCTGGCCAATGAGTTGTGACATGGTTACTTCTGAGCCAGAGCATTTGATTCCCACTCTGAAAAGCTCTTTCATTCTGGCTTCACTCTTCCAATGTTCAAGATAGTGTAATGACTGCTCCATCAGCTTGGGCACCTAAATGACTACAATAAGGTAAGACTTCCCTGCCAACTTATGATGACACACAAAAAAATAAACTTTGTTGGGCTAAACCACTGAGATTTTAGGACGGCTTGTTACCACAATATAATCTAATCTATTCTTACTGATACATTTGTGCTTGCCTCTTGTGTTCATACTGCATTAGCAAAGTAAAAATAAGGCTACTTCACTTCCCATAAACACGATCA
Organism: Cynopterus sphinx; assembly: GCA_030015415.1. Classification (NCBI taxonomy): domain Eukaryota; kingdom Metazoa; phylum Chordata; class Mammalia; order Chiroptera; family Pteropodidae; genus Cynopterus; species Cynopterus sphinx. The sequence continues at coordinate 48,009,898 of CM057391.1, read as the reverse complement.
ACTAGCCTGGCAGAAATCCGACAGACCACATTACATGCCAACTTCATTAATTTTCCAGCCTCTATTGCTTTTTATGAATTTTCCCGTTTTATTTTTTTTGGGGGGGGATGACTCTTCTTCCAAGAGTATTATCCTTAATGTAATTAATAATTTCAATAAATTATTAGTTGTCTTCTTAACTTATTACATATAAAAGTTTAGAATTAACTATATAAATTGAATGACTAATTTACACATTAATACAACATACCCAATTAGCCATGTAGTATATTAATTGTCCTACCAAAGAATTCACAACAGAGATAGAAAGAGAAAATAAAAATGAAAATAATAATACTTATGATGTAAGATGAGTAACTTTTAAATAATAAATATTTGCTACACAAAGTCATTTTGTAACAGGTTTATTTTTAATGGATCTGGAATGGAATTGCAAGTCTGGTTTGTATATATTTTTTAATTCCTATGTTTCAGAATATAAAAATGGATATAGCTTAAAGAAAGCATTGTAATTTATTGTGCAGCCCAAGAAGAGTTAGGCTACACATGGTCTTAATTGCATCTCAGTTTGTATTTCTTCATCTGCAAAGTGAGAAGAAATATATACTATCTCCTCTTCTCAAAAAATAAATAAAAATCAAATGAAGTAAGATTTATAAAGCTTTTTGGTAAGCCTGAAGTTGTTCTACAGGAACAAAATCATATTACCTGTTCACAGAGTTTAAAGTTCAGTCTAGATAAGGAAAGTTTGTGGTGATATGAGGGAAATTTAAAAAAGGAGAACATAGATTCTTTAAAAAAAAAATCTCTTGCTATACATTCTCGCATCCACAGCCTTCTAAAGGAATCAGCCACTGCATCTTTGTCACTGAATTTTTTTAATCTGAACTGACAGATCACTGGAGAATAACTGTAGGTCATAATCCCCACACTGGCAGAGGGGATGTATTAAATCAACCATGAAAATAAGCACTGGCCCATGTGTCTATAGCCTAAAAGAAATTTGAGTGAACATAGTGCTGTGTTTAAACCAGGCAAACTATCCATTGAATTGCCTTCAATATTTTCTCCTGCAAATGTCCATTTAAAGGGAAAAGCAAATGCTAACACTTTGAAAGCCAGGGTACATTTTGCTTTTTGTAATAATTTCAGAGAATTTTGTTATTATTTTATAAGCACAGGAATATAAAATGAGCACAATTCTTCCCCTTCCCTCTTATCCATAGCTTCTTTTTTAGTGAATATGGCTTCACTTCTACCCTAATAATTTAAAAATTTCCCTGGAAAAACCATGCTCAATAAATGTTAGCTATAATTTTAAACCTTTTAACCTCCAGTTAAAAGGGAGATTGGCCTTCTGAGAAGAGGTCACCAAGAAGGTAAATAACTATTTTTCACATTTATGGAGGAAAAATAATGGGATTGAATGTTACATGAGTGTTTCTTTAAAGTGCTTCCCAGCTCACCTGAATGTACTTGTTGTCACTAAACTCATATGGTATTAAGAAGGGAAGGTGGCATATTCAGTAATGTACTGTGAATCTCAAACTTCTCAAAACAAAACAAAAAATACCCATGATTATCCATGGAGAATTGGAGATGAGCAGAGCATAGAGAACTGACATAACAAGAGTCTGACTGTTTTGGCTGTATTCTTCACCACGCTTCTGCCAAATTTTCTAAGAGAAGGAAATCAGTTATTATGAGAAGCTTAGGATTCTTTGATGAATAAATTTGCTCTCATTTATTGAGCAAATGGATTTCAAATCAAAAATGAATTTTTTGTGTGCAGTCTATGATTCCCTACAGGTTATAAAAAGATCAACCAAGCAAAATAAAAAAGAACAAGTATAATCTATCCACTGAAATTTAGTCAAAATGCACATTCAAATACTAGGAGTTCTCATTTGATATGGTGTCACCAATCTGATGGAAGTGATAGGAGGAGGTTATTTAAATCTTTTCTGAAGAAACAATTTATTTTAAAAGTTAGTATTGACAGAACTGCATTTTCTACCTTTACCCATACACCTACTTGAGGATTAGAACATCCATGCCAGGTTTCTCATAGATAAAAATGTGTAACATTGATGCTTTCCCTGTGCTTGGGGAGAATTCAGCTAGGCCCTAGGTTGTCCTAACTAGTCATAGAAAGTTCCAGTTCCCACTTTTGCATTCTTCAAGAACCTTTTTGTATTTCTTTCTCCTTTCCTACTAGATTATCTAAAAGGCTTTACCTTCAAGAAAACTGCATTTTAAAGAAATTCATATGCATATACCCTCTTATCATGTATTTATAATTTTAATCAAAGATGTTCATTACACTCACTTAAAGGTTCTCAGCAGCATAAATTAACTAGTTTCACCACATTGGGTAAGCTAGTTTATAGATTAATCCACCTATTACAGTGTCTACCAGAAAATAAGTGGATAAAGAAAATTGTGTATGTATATATATATATATATATATATATATATATATATATATATATGTATGTATGTGTATGTATGTATGTATATGTATATGTATGTATATACATATATATGTATATATAATCATGAATAATATTATTCATTCATGAGAAAGAAAAAAATCTTGCTAATTGTGAAAACATGGATGGACCCTGAGGTCATTATGCTAAGGAAATTAGTCAGATAGAAAGACAAATGGTGTATGATCTCACATATATGTGGAGTCTCAAAAAAACTCAAACTCATAAATATAGAGAACAGATTTATGGTTGCCAGAGGGACATGGAGGGGCTGGATGAAATGGATAAAGGTGGTCAAAAGGTGGTCAAAAGGTGAAAACTTCCAGTTATAAGATATATAACAGGATATAATGTATAGCATAGTGACTATAGTTAAAAATACTGTATTGAATATTTGAAAGTTGCTAAGAGTAGATCTTAAAAATTCTTACCACAAAGAAAAGAAAGTAGCTATGTGTGGTAATAGACACTAACTGAAACTTGTAATAATAATTATATTTAGGTATATGTTATATATCTAAAATTAATAAAATGTTATATATCATACCTCAAAAAAGGAATTCCATTAAGCTTATTTTTTATTATAAATAGTTCATTACTTCCTCCAGAGAACTTGATATATATATATATGAATATATGAATCATATATTTATAATTATAATTATATATGTACATATGCATTGTAGATACATGGATTATATGTATAAATACATTATATATATATACATTGTGTGTATGTATATAAATACATTGTGTATATGTACATTGTATGTGTACATATATATACAATTCCTTCATCTATAAAACGGTCATGTTTGACTGCAACAGATAGAGACACCTTCAGGTTACTCCTAAACGGGTCTCTCACAATATGAGTTCACATACATGCATAAGTTTGGGTTAAAAAAATTAAAATGATGGGGCTCCAAGATCAAATGAGGCTGGTCAGTGTGGGATGAAAAATGTTAATCAGGTTTCTTTAATAATGAAATTCTAAGTCATTTATATTATAATGCTTACTATGGATTTCTAAAAAAAGAATACATGTAGTGTCTTCCAATTATTTTTCATGGAATATTTTTCTTTGTGGAATATATCTGAACTAGCATCCCATGGAATGATCTTTGGGAATATTTCTTAGACTATAAGAAACAAGTGTGTATTGAGGATTTTTCAAAAGGAGGTTCACATCACAGTTGGTGTCATCAGAGGAGCCCAAGGTGAATTCGCTCCCATCTGGGGTCTAGATCTCAGCCTAGAAAACTGAAGAAACTCAATCTAATTTGTCTCCTGGAATGGATCAGAACATCACAGTGATGACTCATACCCAAAGAAACAGATTTACAAAACCAAAATGTCTGTTTTAATTTACAAAGAGAAGTATAATTGTCAGAGAAACCTAATATGATTGTCCTTTGGCTGACACTTTCTCTGCTTGTAGTAGGGCAATTTGGTGAAAATCCTTATCTTGGCAGATTTCCAGATGAATACCAATACAGAACTAGGAGTATTAATCATTCCAAGAAAGAAAGGCCACATACATCTACATAATGGGTTATATCTTCCACCTGGACTAGATAGGCTGTGGCCTCAGACCACCATTCAAACTTAGAATTGACTTCTGTAATATGTCTTTCTGTGGTTCCAGTAACGGCTAACCTCGGTCTGATGGACAGTTACTTTTTAGCAATATGTTAAAACTTTCAACTGAACTCTGAGTACTATGAAAGTAAGAACTGTTTCTGTTTTGTTCAATCCTATATCACCAGCATTCTATCCAATGATTAATTGACCAAATTTTTGAAGTCTGGGGACCATCTGTCTCTTTAATTTGGCTTGGTGATAATATAGATATAGATACAGATGGAGATGGAGAGGGAGAGGGAGAGGGCGAGAGAGAGGGCGAGAGAGAGAGAGAGAGAGAGAGAGAGAGAGAGAGAGAGAGAGAGTAAGGGGGAGAAAGAAATAGAGATAGAGATATAGTATTATATAAAGATATGGTGTTATATAGAGATATGAAATTATATAGAGACATGATGTGTGTGTGTGTGTGTGTGTGTGTGTGTGTGTGTGTGAGTGAGAGAGAGAGAGAGAGAGAGAGAGATGTAAATAGATTCTTGTTAATATGTAGAGATAGTCAAAGGGACCTCAAAAAAGGAATTTCATTAAGCTTATTTTATATTAAAAATAGTTCATTACTTCCTCCAGAGATCCTGATATATAAATATATAAATCATATATTTATAATTATATATGTACATATGCATTGTAGATACATGGATAGTATGTATAAATACAACATATATACACACACACATTGTGTTTATGTATATAAATTCAAGCTCCATGGAAATGTATATCTTGTCTGGGCATTTCCGAGTACCTTATTGGGCCTTCTACATAGTACAGTAACCTCTGATAGTAATTTGAAATACTGTACTTTGATTCTTGGGCACTAAAGTCACTTCTCCTTTACAGAGAACTAGAAGTTACCAGAATTTATGCCCCATAGTCACCTGGAACCAATGTCTGACTGGTGTAGGAAGAAAGAGGAGGATGAACCCTGAGTTGCAACTCATGCTTCAGAGCCCTCTTGGGTGAGAATGGATTGAGACTTCACCGGAAATTTCACCCCGCTTTGCTTCTTGCCCTTCCTATCCTGTTTTCCTTATTCCCTTCCTAGTGGTCTTCTGAAGTTCTTCCTTAGTAAAATCCTTGAACTCAAATCCTTGGCTCAGGGTCTGCATCTGGGAAAATCCAAGTTAGGAAATTGACTTTAGTGTAAAGTTGTTGAGAGAATTTATGAGAAAATGAAAGTCAAATGCATAGTCAAGTGCCTGGCATATAAAATTTAGCTGTTATCATATAAGATGTAGCCCAAATTTTAAAACTTATTTAAAAAAAAAAGACATTTGTCAATATAATGCATGCATGTGGTAGAAAATCATTTTAATATAGAGGGATTAATGAAGAAATGCCCAGGATTCAGCTATACTCTCTACCTTCAGGATTACTTCCCAAAGCAATCACATTTAACATTTTCTGGTTTCAGGTTTTATGGCTTTACCTCCATATTTCTCAATACTTTCCATTTACTGCTGCCTTCTGATTTGTTAGCTTTATGCCTCATCTGTTCATTTCCTGCCATGGTGTATGTAGGTTTACCTCACAGCATCTCCCTCTTTCTCTTCCTCTCTCCTCCTAATAGCAGTACAGTGCTATTTTAGTTAACTTTGTAACTTTAATGGAATATTTAAATCCCCATTTGTTATGTCGACTGTGGAGGCATCTCTTGATTTCCCACTTAGTTCTCTAGTCCTCACTTCCTCTCCATTTTTTACCAATCTTTCATTCCTTTATTGTCAAGGATGTTAGCCATCGTGTACTCATTAAATCTTTCCTGGCCTATTTAGAAGTTATTTCAAAATTGAAAGACAGTAATCCCTTTTAAGCTTAATAAAGCTATCTTCTTATTTCCTGCATAGCCAAGTAAAATGTTCTGATCAGATGTTCTCAGTCTAGATATTAGTGCTGCTCAAAAACAATATTCTAATAGATTATTCTTTCATATTCCAACAAGTGCTCAAAATCATGCCACTTCTTATTGCACAATTGGCTCATGTTGGTAGCTTCTTTTTTGTTTCTTATAAAACCATACATTTTTTCTTATATTGTAAATTCTGCCTGAAATATCTTATTGCCCATCCTTTTTTTTCTTTTTATTGTAAGGAGAAATGTATGCCTTCTTTAGGAAGTGGCTACCACCATCTGGTTTCTTATTTTTCTATAGCATTGAGTTAATTCATCTTGTCTTCTTGGAGCACAATGCCTTCCTGTTCTTATTTGGAACAGCTGCTTCAGTTCTAGTATGTGGCTTTTCCAGAGAGCTTTTATTTTTCTTGAAGTTTCTAAGTTCTTTTCTTTGTTTCCACATTCTCAAATCCTTCCAAAAGTTCAAATATTTTATTACTTCTATAGAATCTCCTTTGTTTTCTGGACATATTTCATCTAGAGCCTTGCTTTATGCTGCAGTCTGGACTGGACAATTGCCGCAGTGTCCCTTATATTGCTCTCCTGGGTGACATACATTGCTTCCTGGATACTAAATCTTCCTCTTTCTTGGTTCACCACCTTATTTTGCTAAAGTACCTATTCAACTACCTAAGAAAAAGTATGTAGAGATAAGATGGCTAAATCTTTGTAAATTCCAAAATGGGCCTTACTGTGCTTTTTCTGTTGATAGATAGTTGAGCCAAGAATAGAATTCTTGGCTTAGTTTGGGCCTAGCTTTGGGCCATTCTGCAGGTGGAGATGGTCCCATAGACAGGTTTCATCAAATGCACCTGGGAATTCAGGAAGGACTTACCACTTCTAAGTCCTCAGCCTCTCTGACTCATTGCTGGGCAGGTGTCACTCCCCTTTGGGTGGCCCATACCACCACTTCTTCATTTTGCTTTAAGCTGGGCACTTGTCCTTCACTTTTCATCTTCTCTATTTAGTGGAGCAACTGAAAGCTAACATTATGTCTCAGACCTAAAATATCCCCAACAAGAGTACTCCCCCAAATGTCAACAAAGGCACTAATAGGTGGCGAATTGCCTGAATATCTGAAAGAAAGTGCTAAAGAATGCTGGAAGATTCCAAAGTGTCTGTTTTCTTTCCAGCCAGTGATCATTTTGTTTCAATTTCTTTTCTTTTTTCTTTTTTTTTCTTTTTCTTTCTTTTTTTTTTCTGCTAATAAAAGAGCAGATTAATTTTTTTGAAAAGTTCTCAAAGTTATGAAGATAGATAAGCAAGATGTCTCTGGTTAAAGGCCAAGGCTACAAGAAGCCCCAGTGGCATTGGCTCCTGATCCCCTGGAGTGTGTCTTTATTTTTTTACTTATTATGGTGACATTGTTAATGAAATCCAATATGTTTCAAGTGTACAATTCAAAAATAAGTGTGTGTATATATATATATATATATATATATATATATATATATATATATATATATATAACACAATGCTATATGTATATATGTGTATATATTGCATTGTGTGTTCACTGCTCATACTTAGATTTCTTTCTATTACCACATATTTGATCCCTTTTACCCCATATATCTCCCCTACCCCTCTGGTAACCACAGTATATTGTCCATGTCCATGAGTCTCTGTTTTTTGTTTTCTTTTTTATCATGATGGAATATGAAAGAATAATCTATTAGATCAAATTCCTTTGGCTGGGTTGTTCCAGATTTCATTTTTAGTTCTTCTAGAGATTTTAATGAGGAATAATAGTGAACAACAAATGCAGAATTAGGGAGGCAAAGGCTATACCCAGGAGCACAGCTTTTATTTTCGGTGGCCCATGAGCTCAATGATTTGTAATAGTAGGGTTGATCTGGGAGTCACTGTCCCCCATTAAAGACAAATCCATCTAGACAACTTGTAGCCACCACCCAACTCTAGAGGCAATATGTCACTGCGGACAACATAAACTGATGCCTTAGTCAGTTACTTTCCTTAAAATGGCACCAAGCCTGAGCATAGTGCTGCTGCTGCTCTATGTAGAAGTGTAAAGGAAACATTCTCTTACCATCCAGGCAAACTTGTGACATGAATAAAGTGTATTGTGAGCCTTCCTCACCTCCCCTCCACTCATACCTCTTAACTCCCTTCCTGTGACCCCATGTCTCTCTTCTTTATAACTCATGATTGACACTCAATTAGCATCTTTATCCTCAGAATGCACATTTATATTTCATATCAACAGGCTTTAAAAATGTTTTTGCCTGCAGCAGTATAGAGGTACAACTGTACACACTTCCTCAAGAGCTGAACAGTTCAACACTGAGCAGATACCTTCAAATTGACCTCTGTAGCCAGGTACCTGTGCCACCTCAAGAGCAGAGCTGTGAAGGGCATCCCTGAATGAGTGAGTAGTTATCTTTGTTCCAACTCTTGGGAGTAATAGGTTGCTTCATCTGTGCAAGTGATTCTATTGTGTGAAGAGGCTTTGAGAGGTGGCAGATCTAAGATTGAGTTTTCTGTAGCACTCACTAGCTAGGTAAACTTGGAAAGGTCACTTATCTTTTCTGAGCCCAAGATGGCCATGGTATTATCTATCCACATGATTATTTTGAAAAGCTAATTCATTCATATTAAATAAAAGTACTTTCCAAACTATGAAGCACTGTCTTATTTTGAATCTGAAAGTGAAAACAAAAATGCCTAAATTGAGATCTCAACCAGAGTGATGATAATAGTATGATGTTATTCTTTGTGTTAAAAGTAAGGATGTTACTAAGAATCACACTTCCTTTAGCATTTGAGCACCATTTCGCTTTCCATGAGTGCTAAGGTGTTTTAAAAACCTTGCTAAATATAAGACATAGCTGTGTTTCCCCAAAATCTTTTACTAGCTTGCTCTTCATATACAGGTATATGTTATACTTTTACTTTCCATTTTCTTGTCTTGGAAATAGTCTTTGTAAGTTCCATCCAATATAATTCTGATATCTCTAGTGGTGTGGCTCTACTTACGTGTATGTGGTTTCATGAGAAAACCTTTAACAAAGATTCAAAATAAGAATTTTTTTCTGTTTACAGTTGATGAAGAACCCGAACAAATAGAGAAATGCAGGATTCTTGGCTACTCCTTTGTCATATTAAATTATTTATTTTGGAAGTCTCAAGCCACTGGTTTTGCTATGGAGCTCTCTTTTCTCTTAGAAATTCAGAGTTTCAGGGAATTATGTACTCTTTTCTTTTGAAAATTGGAAGTTTAAAAAATTTAAATGCCCTAATGTAAATTTCTATGCATCTCTGTTTCTTTCATAACTACTGTTATTGTAGTTAAATTTTACATTTAACACTTGGGCTGTATAGTGTAGTAACCAGACACAGAGGAAATGATCATAAAAGGATATAAATTCCAAGAAAAAAAGTAAAATCTTTACTCTTTCATGAATAAGGTCAGAGTTTTATGCTCCCCCATTATGATTTTATCTGCAAACATTTCCTATAGTTCCAATACATCCTTGAACCTTCCTAACTTGTGTCCATATCTCAGTATGCTTATATAATGAGCCATTTAGAGGATCCATATTTTAGTATTTTTTTAATTTTTATTTTCATGTTGTGTGTGTGTGTCTGTGTGTGTGCATGTGTGTGTGTGTGTGTGTGTGTGTGTGTGTGTGTTTGGCATTTTTTAGATAAGAGTTACATTTTTGTACAACCACCTCACACTTTTCTTTGCACCCAGAACATACCCAAACATATTTTATATTCTATAATTTTTGGCTTACAGATGCTAAATTAGTTTATGTAACTCAGAGGTTTAGTTTAGGTTAATGCAAGCTGCAGGTCATGGGAAAGAAATAACCAAACTATGTGAACTCACCTACATAAAAGAACAAAGACACATCTGGGATCATGTCTCATTAGTAGGTTAGGGTCTGCTGCACCTACCTGTCTGCCCATATCTGTCTGCCAATATTCCCCAGTCTTTTCTGTTTCTAAATGCTGATTTAGATAAATGTTTTTATAACCAAAATGAAACAGGATGGTATATAAGTCAACCAAGAAAATAAGCACTGACATATGTGACCCTATCTAAAAGAAATCAGGACAGGCATGATTTAAATCAGGCAGGAGGCCAGGTGCAATCAGTTTCCCAAAGTCTGTAAGTCCATCCAAAGGAGAAATCCAGCCCCACCTCCCAGACTGCAGAAAATCCTTAGAGGTCAGAATTGAGCTGGGCTCCCAGATCTCCAATAAGATGTAATTTTGTACAATACGAGCTGGGTAAAGGGGGAGAATGCAGAAACCAGACCATGCTCTTACAATTCTAATAAATGGAGTACTTTTATTATATAGAATTTTTTTTTTTTTAGAGCACCTTTAGGTTTACAGCAAAATTGAGCAGAAAGTTCATAGAGTTCCCATTACCGGGTGTTTTCCAGCCCTCTCCATGCACACCATCTCTATCTCTAGAATCCCAGAGCACTCAGGATTTACATGAGGGCAGGACACACACCAGACTGTGTTTGAGAAGACCTAGAGTGATAACTTGCTCTAGGACTTGCCATCCCAGCTGGTCCAGCACAGAAGCCCTTCATGGTACGTAAGAGCACAGAATAGGTATTTGGTGTCCTTGGGAACTATCAAGCTACCATTTCACCACCAAAGCCGTGCCTTGCTTTAAACACACCTGATACCATATTCAAAATCTGACTTACACCAGCAGTTAATTTTGAGTGATCCATCTTCCCACCACTTTCACAAAATACATTTCTTACCTTCTGTAAGGTCTAAACTCTCCAAAGCCTCTCTTCCAGGAAGTCCATTCTCCACATCGTCCTGAGCCATAGGTATTTCTCCAACCCAGAATATCCTCCTTTCCTTCCTTTTTAGGTATGAACCTCACTCTCTTAAACCCTCTGCTCTCATTCCGCATCCTCCATGAACATCACCTTGGCCTCTCTAGGCCACAATAATCTTTCTGGCCATTTTGGTCATTTTTCACACTGTTGATCATTTAGTCAATGAACTGATATGTATCTACCATTAGCAGAGTTCTGTAAATTATCTCCAAACCTGATCATTTCTTATGAGTTAATCTTATCTCCACAAATACACTATAAGCTCCTTGAAGCAGGACTATGTCTCCTTTGTAAACACTACATATTACAAAACATAAATTACAAAATAATTCTTAACTTTACAAAAATAGTCACTGGTTGATTTCCTTACAGAGAGAGTCCCCTAACTGTTCTCCATCTATGGATCAACATACACACATTTCTCAAGAACATATGTGTGTTGCATGATGGTATATGGTATGTCAATTACAGAACCATGAAATTTTTTTAAGGAGCACTTTTTAAAAATAGGGACTAGTTTAATGTTGCAAACAGGAATTGGGTTTTACCTTTGGAAATCTTGACAAATTCTAGGTAGGGGAAGAGTAGGAAAACATCACAGCACAGGCCCAGGGGTTTAACATTGATCCTTATATTTATTTTCAGGCTTGGAAAGTTTTTAGACTGAGATTTGGGCAAAGAAGAAAGTAAACTTGTAGCAGTAATTTTCTCTAGATCATGCCTGGGACAAACTAATTCTTACTGCTAAAGAAATTGTTCAGTACTAGATGACGTCTGAGAACAAATTTAGTGTGCTTAGTGTTAAGACAGTTTGTCCCATCAACTCTTATTTTTCACATAACAAAAAAAATTTTAAAGATGATTTCATCCTCTCAGTTCCTTAGGTATCCTTGAGGTGCTAATGTGTCCAGTCACTACAGTGTACGGTTTACAGTCACCTACTGTAATCTTTGCAGTTTGAGTGTCACTGCCTCTGATCAGCAGGTAAAAAAAATTTTATACTCAGACTTTTGACCATGCAAAACTGAGAAGCATATATTACTTTTAAATTACAAAAAGAATTAGACACTTGAAACTAGCATGTCTAAGCAAACTGGAAGAAGTCTGAAGAAGCAAGTGAAAATGACACAATTAATGGCATTGATGATGAAAAGGAGATTACAAACTATTTAGTTTTCTATTCTCAAATCCAGTCGAGCATTTGCCAAAAGAATTAGACTGGTTGAACTTTAAAAATCTAAATCAAATTCTGAAAATATAAGTATTTCCCAAGCAGTGTCAAAAGGAAGAGAGAGAGAAAGTACTGAAACATCACCTCCCTTTCTAATGCACCCCTTTGGCTGGTGCTGCTCAATACCTTTCAAAGTAACGCATTGATGTGTTACATTCTGTCCTCCTTAATTTTTAAAGTTTTCCCATGAAGTGATTCTTTTTCTCCCAGTGTCTCACAATCTTCTTAAGTACCACAGAGATTCAGGTGAGAGTGTAAATGTTTTCTAAGGGACAGCCTCCGCAGCTCACAAAGGACGAGCTGCCCAAAACGCAGCACGACGTTTGTCTCACCTCCGTGTTCCCTCTCTTTCCTTGTAGCTACCTCATCCCTGAACTCCCAACTCCAGCAGCTGCAGCAGCAGCAGCAGCCCCAGGCCGCAGCGCCCCAGCAGCCGCCACCCGCCTCCCAGAAGCTGCCCGCTCCGCCGTCGCAGGCCCAGCAGCCCCAGTCCCATCCCTACCCTCACCGCCAGAACCAGCCGTCTCCACCTCAGCAGAGTTCAAGTCCCCCTCAAAAACCCAGCCAGTCTCCAGGACGTGGCCTCCCGTCGCCGCTCACACCGCCCAATCCTCTGCAGGTATGCTCCCCACGCTGCCCATGGGCTCAGAGGAACTCTCCATGGGGTGATGCCATCCCCAGAGGCAGAGGCCCAGCGAAACTTAGCATCCAGTTCTGTGCGTCTAATTCAAATTGGTATCCTAGACAGAAGAAAAAGGAGGCAAATAGCAGGCAACTGGGGATGCATGTGAAGGAAACAAATAGAAACCCGTTGATGTTGCCCTCCAAAGGATAAGTGTTATCTGTTTCCTCCTGTGAGAGGCCAGCACTGTAAGTGCACTTGTAGCCTGTAATAATTCCATTTTATGATACTTTTTGAAGGCAGCAAAGATAGCATCCAATTAAAATTATCACTAGCACAGTTTTGTAGCCCCACAGAGAACTGCTCCTGTACATGAAGCATGGTGGTTATTTCTCTATCTTATGAATACAACAGTGTCTTACCTTAGGTACTTTGTGCTCTTTTGTTTCAATTTTTCTAAAGACTCTCTGGGGTTAGTAGGGTAAAGAAATTTAGCCCCAGTCTTATGCCCCAGATTCCAACCATCACTCCATGGACTAACAAGTACTCTAAATTCATGCTAAGAGCCTCAACAAATATGCATTATGAAGATTATTTAAAAATTATAAACAATAATAAAGCTTTGGATACTTACTTTATTACCATCAGGCTGAGGGCATCCAAAATGGATATATGAAGCTAACTGTGAGAGTTCATCTTTAATCTACTATCATTAAGGAGCAATGGCAAGGAGCATTCAGGAATATGTAACTCAATAGTTCAGGAAACCATTCTTTACTTAGAGGTCTTTAAAATAAATTAGCTTTGAAACATAATGACTGTGATGTCAACATATCAGATGCAGAAATTAATAGCTCAGTTTTAAACTTAGATAATAATGTTTTCCCCAGTGACGTTTCAGATAATTTAGTACATTTATAATTCAGCAATAAAGTCAACAGATTAAGCAATTTACACACTCACTTCAAATACTAGCTTTCCTTTCTTCTTGATGATGGGATGTGCAACCCTTCTCTACCTTAGGATGACAATAGCCATCAAATCCTTAGTTCCAAAATAGCAAAGTATACAAGTCACAATAAATTAGAACACAGTCAGTAAAGCAAGTGGATTAGAGACAGTATTTTAGAACCGACTTGTTTGCTATCTCATAACTTCTCTGGCCATTACCAGATTATCCTCTATATTTGTGATTCTGTTTTTGATTAGTTTGTTCTTTTTTGTTCCTTAGATTCTGCAATAAGTGAAATCAAATGGTATTTATCTTTCTCTGTCTGACTTATTTTACTCAGTATAATAACCACTAGGTCTATCCATGTCATTGCAAATGGTAAAATTTCATTTATTTTATGGCTGAATAATATTCCATTGTGAATGTGAACCATAACTTCTTTGGGGATGTTCAAACATTTTAAAAAGGAAACTAAAAGGAACTGCAAAGATATTTAACTCTCAAAGGTAATATTTTTTATGAACTAGAATCAAGTGTTTTTGTTTAAAGATTATTAAGAGAATAAAGGTCAACTAGATTTATATATGACAGTTTAAATTCAATTTAGAAAAAATTTATTTGCATATGGGCTTAATCTTTTTTATTATTCAAAATCTGAGAGCTATTAGTTGAGAACTATGCAACTTAGATTGTCAAAGTAAGCCAGTAATTCAGAATTTTTGTTAAAAAAAAAAAACTTTGAAAGATAATTATTTCTGAAAGCATACAGATGTCATGTCTTCAGAAAAATAGTAATTGAAAGCGGCTTGTGTAGTTGTATTTTGGTGAGGTCATCTTTCTAAATAAAATTAATGCTGGCAGGTAGTAATACTCTAGACTAAAATTCTTCAAATAGTTCTTGTCAGGTTTTCTGTAATATCTAATATAATTTTTTTTCACTCTTTAACTCGATTCTATGAAATGAACTGCAACTACAAAACCAGATTGTTGTTTCATGACAGTTGTGAGTCTGAGGTATTACACTTCAGAGAAGGCCAGATAAGGGAATAACTTCATTCACTGATTTTGATTTCTCAGCATAATAGGAGGGCTGGTGGTCTGGGTGGAGACCAGAAGCTGATCTGTCTTTAGATTCCCCATTGAAACTTGAGACCTGCCCACCCATTCATGTTTAGAGAGAAGTTTCAAACATGATCATAAACACAAAGATCTGTAGGGGCCAGGCAGTCAGTATAAGTAAGTAAAGCAGATTTGGGTATAAAACCCAAAGTCAAATTTTGACAACAGTATGTGAAACAAACAAAATGCCTTTGTGAGCTAAATTTAACCATTGGCTTTCAGGATGTTCACAAATCCATATTCTATTTTTGCTGTAGTCCACTGACTACAGGCTATGCTGAGATCTAAAACTAAAAATATAGTGTGGTGGGTAGGAGCAGATTGGAAATATAAATGGAAGCAACTAACTTTTGTGGGGAAAGATATGGACTAATCAATCCTGAGTAGAAAAAAAGAAAGTGAAATTTTAATTTCAATATATAATCTTGATCTGGATAAAGACTCCATTAGCATATCAGTGGTGACAAATATACCTCCTTTCTATAACCCTTGAGATGTTCCTTGGAGGTTTTCATTTGCACTAGAAAAATTCCAAACATGTGTAAAAGCCCTTCCGTGTTCATGTTTCTTCATGAGTGATCTCAAGCTGAGCTGGGCATGGTTGGTGCCTCATCATGGTCCTGTAGGAAGGGGGAACTTGAGGCCTCATTCTAGTTCTGACCCTGCTTCCAGCTGGCTCCCAAGTTTGAACAAGTTATGTTGGTTCATTGGACTTTATTTTCTTCATCTGTGAAATGTGTGGGCTATCTGATTCTTAAAATCTTTTTCAGGCCTATGAGTCTATAATCTGAATGTTAGCTGGCCTCCAGAATTTTGTTGGCCACTGAAAACCTCAAAGTCTTGAAGATTTTGTGAATCTTCTTCAAGGTCAGGTTAATTTCTTCCCACTCAGCTGGTGGCAGAGTAGAAAGAGAATGAGGACAAACATAAGTGGGATAATGATAGCAGAAGCAGATTTTATCTTAACCACAGAGTCCAAATTAAAGTCAAGTTTTTATCCTCAGAAAGTCACCACAGTAAGCTCTGGTCCCAAATTGTTTTTCCAAACCTATATATTAGAGAAGCTTAAGAAACCAAATGCTACATTTAACCTTGGCCTTCTGCATACCATCTTGCATGGCAGGAAGCAGGATAATCTTTTTTTTTTTTCTTGTTGTATTGCACATTTTAATAAATAACAGGAGAGATGGCTCAGTAGAAGCAGTTAGGAGAGAGAAAGCTATCTGTGTTTGTAAGAGGAATTAGGGGCATGGTTGCCTCCTCAGAGGTGAAGTTGCTTGAGAGATAGCGTAAAATTGTTCCTGACCATGTGCATTTGCTAATGTAAAGGTCTTGTTACCACTCAGGCATCCAAGGGTAAAACTGCATCCAGATTTCTACCTCTGCTATGCAGTAGGCACAGCTACATGATCTTCTCATTTGGGACATTTTCCCACTGGCAAACTTTCAGTACTAAGTTCTAAAGTAGATGAGTGATGGAGAGGGTGGTAAGTGATCACTTTTTAAAACAAAGAGACCAAACTCTTGAGAAGTAGTTAGACCTAGACCTACATGATTTTCACCCTTTTTAAAGCAAATGGCATCTAGTTACGATTTCTTCTTATAGAAAAGGCCAAGTGTCCTGAGCCAACTCCTTCTCTTCCCAGCAGTTTGCCTTAATCAACTGAACATGATATTAGTCAAAATATTGCAGCTCAAAATTTTTTCATATGTAAGGGAAAAAGGTAAAATTAAGTACTTTCTAGCATGTCTTCCATTCTCTTTAGAGTTTTATGTTACAAACCCCTAAAACTGTGTTGGGTGACCTACACAGGTTTAGGGGGGACCATCTTTTTCCGCTACTCATCCTCTGTTTTCAGACTGGGGCCCTGTAAGTTAGACTAACAAAAGACATATTCACCACAGAAAAATAAACAGAGTTATTTAACCCATGCTTACACATGGGATGAGTAATTCAAAGGGGGCAGTTAGACTTGGGCTTATGTAGCAGCTTGATAGAAGAACAATACATTTTAAGAGAAATGATAAGACAAAGGAAAAGGACTATAAGATTCTAAGGGTGGCAAATTGTGGGAAGTCAAATATATGAAAAAATTTATAGTAGATAAGAGCTTGTTTTAGCAAAATTTGTTTATAGATTCCTCTAGTGTCATCTCTGGGCTGATAAGGACCTAGAGTTGTTGCCAGTAATTAATTTCTCTCTTTCTTGGTAGAGAAGGGAGTTGGGACACCTGTACAGACTAGTGTGCTGCTTTTAGGTAAATGGGATGGCAGAGAGCTTTTCTTGTTTCTGCTCCTTTACAATTGGCTTCCACTCAAAAAGTTCTCATACCAAAGTGGCACATTTGAGGGTAGCATATTCTGCTTCCTTTTACAGGCATATTTATATAACTCTTTTGCAGTCATTGTAAATTCCAGGAGAACTCAGACATCTTCACACCTACACAAGGCTGAATCACTGTGTAGAATTCTCCCAGCCCAGACCAAGACTAAGGTGAGGCAAGTGAGGCACTCATCTTAGATACAAAATTCAAGGTGTACCAAGAAATGAAGTAATCAAGATAGATAATATTTTTATGCAATATTTTTAAAAATCAAAAAGAATGCCAAAATCCATGATGAACTAAATGTCAAAATTTTAAATGTAGGATTAGTAACAATAATGAGCCATATAGGAGTCTGAGGCAAAAGTATCAGTAATACTGATTTTGTTGATCATAAATTTTTTACATTCATTTTGATTTTTAAAAATATTATATTAGATGTTATGTATCTTGATTACTGTGTTTTGGGTCATACTCTTGAATTTTGTGCCCCAGATGAATATGTCACTCACCTTACCCTATTCCAGTTTGGCTACCAACTATCTAAATGATTTAGTTAGCAAATATTCTCCAAAATTACTGGCATTCTGTCCACTATGAATTTCAGCTAGATCTTGGATTCCACTTTTTAATTGAACTTGAAAATAGCACCAAATTTTGAGTAGTAGAAAAACAAGTGCACGTTAGGCAATGGATGGGGCAAGGAGGTAGGGTGGAAATCCATCCTCCTTAACTGTATATTGAACAGATCTAATGAACCAACCATTTTGATTGAACTGAAATGTTAGGGCAATCAAGTAACTTTTTTGGCTGACATTTTTCACTGAACTAATTTATGGTTTTATGAAATTGAGTAAGTTTAGAGAAAATGATAGATGTAGATAAAATCTTCCAGAGTAATCCAATTTATAAGGGCCTTTTAAAAACTGGAAGAGTCTACATAGACTGTGTTAGGCTTCATCTTGGGCTAATGAACCAAAGAAAACTATTATTATGGGTGAGAAAATTCATCCAAACCCAGAAAGTTACCATGAAGGTTAAATATAACATACAAAATGTTTTTTATACTATAAATTTACTAAGCAAATGTTGATTATACTAGACATGAGAGAGTATGAATTTATTTCTTTTTATACTACCATCCAGCAAATTGAGAGCTTCATTCATGATTCACTCATTCAGCAAGAGTTTAGGTGGAAAATGGGAGTTCCTTTACCCAACCACATTCAACACTGAATAAAATAAACAAAATATATTTTTTCACAATCTCTGCAAGGGACAATTTTTTTCTTTTATGAAAGAAAGACTATTTCCTTAAAAACAGCCCCTTGGTTCAACATTACTGACATTTCAAAGAATTTATTACAAGCTTTTGAGAACCAGGAGGAACAACAAAGTTTATATTGCTTTGAGAGTGGCAGGGGGAAATTAGTTTACCAAGAATATACTTATATACTGTGGTGCTTCTTTGTCACTGTCTAGATTTACCATTCCTGGGTGCTGCTCTATAGATTAGTCCAATCATTTAGAAAGGGGTCTAACAAAGCAGGAGGCATGTTCACACAACTGACTGTGGAAGCTCACATCAAGTAGTGATAGATGGAAAGGGTGCCAGGCTCAAAGGGAGTTAGATTCTTGTAGCATTTGAACATGGAAAATTAAAACTTCTCAAAGAAAATAGCACTGCTCTGATCATGACAGGGAGACAGACCCATGGCCTATCTGCAGTGAGTTCACTGTAGCCTAGAGCTACACTCACTATCCAGTCTCATCACTGTCTTTTGGATGTGGCTGATAAACTAATCTTAAAGTCTAATTCAGAATGCTTCTGAAACAGTTTTGCCTTTGTGTGCATAAATGCAGGTTTTAGTGGCAATGTGAGACACCCCAAATGAGCAAAACATAGCCAGTCTTTATGTTAATCTAACACAATATTCTTGTGCTTTCATGATCAAGTGCTATTCTTCATATTTTAACCTCAATTCACTTCCCACAGATTTAGGGTAAATTTTCCACAGACTATTAAACTGACTTCCAAAGTATAGACTTGCAAGTGAAAGGTCATAAAAATAGCATTTTTGTTATTATCTACAAATGTTAATCAAGCACCTATTGTATGCATTTTGGCCCTAGGAAAGGTTTGCTAAGCAGACAATATGGTGCCATCGAGAAAGCATGGTCTTTAGAAGCAGATAGACTTGGCTCAGATGCTGGTTTGCTAAGCACTTGGGTGGAGTCAGCCCATCCTTTTGAGCCTTATTGTCCTCATTGGTTAGAATGTTGTTGTGGGGATTCAATGAGATGACTTATGTGAGAGTATCTAATTGAGTTCTTGATAGAGAGCTGGCACTAAAAAAATTACCAGTTTCCTGCCTGCCTTTTTTTCTTCCTCTAGATATTATAATCTAAAAAGTAATATGAAATAAAAAAGACCCACTCAAAGTTGAACAGCAAGCAAATGGTCATGGGAATATAAGAATACATGTGTACACAATATTTTGCACTGCATACTACAGAAAAGCCCATATAAAGTAGAATAAGGCTAATAATTACATATGTTTTGTAGGGTCAAGTCAGAGAGGTTAGGAAGATTTCTGAGGAGAGGAACTTAGCAGAGGGAGGAAAGAGCACATGCAGAACAAGGCAAGCCTGCACAAAGTCCTCAGAGAGGTACAGAGAGCAGGAAAAGAGAGAATTGTAGCCATGTAGTTTTGTGATCTTAAAGAATTATCACTTCAACCTACAGAACCTCAGTTTCTCCACCAATATTATTCAATTTAAAAAATTATTTTTCTAAATTCTCAAAGTTGTGGTTTATGGTGTGTGGATAAACAGGGAAAATTAGTAATCTCAATTCTGCCACTAACTAGCTACATGAACTTTGGCAAGCTACCTAATCTCTGAAACTCAGTTGTGTCACTTATTACATGAAAAATTTATATTAGATGATCTTAAAGTTCTTTCCACTTCTACATTCTATTTATGAAACAAAATAGATCAGGTGGTTTGAATTGCATGCAAAGAAAAAACTATAACCCACAGCACTTATGTAATACTCAAGAAATACTCTTAATGATATTTGACTATATTTGTAGTATGCTTTCAGATTTACAAAATGCATTTTTATATTCATTTTTTTCATGCATTGGCCTCATGATTTCACAGTTCTTTTTGGAATAATCACTATCATTTATCGAATGTATCCATGTATCTTACACTCTCTAAGTACTTGAGTCTCTAATTTTCTCCTCTCTTCCTTAGAAGAGACAAAAATTATTTTCATTCAAATCCAAGAAAAATTAGTTCAGAAAGTTAAATAAACTTCTTCAGTGTTACTGATAAATTTCAAATTATCTCCATTTATATTTTTTTGCCTCTGCAGTGTTCATTTGGGTTGTGGTGAAATATGTAATCTTATTTCCTTATTTGGCTGCCAGTGTTTTCTAAGACTATTTCCTAAATGTCTTCCATAAAACATTTATCCAAAGAAATTTTATTGAAAATGAATTCCATGATAGATAGGTAGGTATACTGATGGTAAGTAGATAGATGATAAATAGATAGATGATAGATAGATAGATAGATAGATAGATACTATATACTGTATTTTACTCCTAGATATTTCTCAATGATTATTAGAATATTGAAAGCAAAAAGACGTGTAGTAGAGAGATCTAGTTAACATTATTTAACCAAGAAATTCCCATTATGTAACCACTGAATCTTTTTTCCTCATATAATTTCAATTAATATCTTATAGAAAATCCTTCAGAAATCATTGCTCTAAGGCCTCATCCTCTAATTATTGTAGCATCCATACAACTAAAATAACCTTGTATGTCCTTACCTAGAATATCATGCGAAATCTACAGGCCTACTCTAATAGATTAGACATTGGAGAGCAGAAACTATAGAAATATAGGGAAAAAAGGGAAAGAAAAACCCCAAACCAGAACAAAACCAGGAATGGTCCTTACAGTAGGTAACAAGCAAAATCACTTAGCCAAAAAAATTAGGGAAGGTTTAGCTGGGTTGCCTCTCATGACAGCTGAGAGGTCTTAGACACCCTGTCCTTTGGGTAGTGATTCCTCCTCCTCCTCTTTTCACTGTCAATTATTTCTCCTGCTCACATGCCACTGCACCCAGAGTCAGGCTTCCACATGCCAGTACATGGAGAAGTGATGGCAGGCCACCACTGGACCTCAAAGCCAAAATCCATGGAACCAACAGGCCTGAGATAGGGCACACCCTCACCTCACCTCACCTCTACCCTCCTGCCTTTTGACTGAGGAAGTTCCAGTTGCCTGAAGATTCCTCAATACCCTGAAAAAGGATTTTTTTTTCTCAACTGGACTCTTCTTTCTAGAGCTGAGTTTTCCTTCCTTGCATTGTGAGGTTATAAATGTGTCACTTTAAAGAGAACGAAGCAGCTGGGAAGGGTTCAGAGAGGAGATTTTAGAGAAACCCTGAATCTGGTTGCTCTCCTGAATCTGGTTGGCTTAGAAACTTCTATTTTTAAAATCAGAGGGAAAATAATCTTGTACCTTTTCTAAAATTTACCACTTTTTAGAGTAGTTACCACCTCTAAGACTTAGTACCACATGGAAGGAATTTTATCAATTTAGGTTAAAACCAAATGGTCCTTGAACCCAAACTGGACAAGGCAGAAAGTTATTAAAGTCTTAAAGCAAAGAAGAGATATTCTGCAAGCTTCCTGCATGTAACAATTATATTGAATTTATTTTAAGCATCTTCGAGGCATAACCTGCATAACATTTTCATTGCCATTGAGCCTCTTAAATGGTACAGTGGGTATTTTCATATCAGAAAGGGAGCGCTCCATATAATCAAATATTTTCTGGGCCACAAGTGCCCATCATCTCGTTGCCTTGTCGGACCTTCCTCTTCTTCTTGACTCACCCAAGCCACACCATCTCCAAACAGCTAAGGCCATGCCCACACTCCTGCTTTTGTATTTTGTTCAATTCTTTGCTTTTTCAAGATAAAATTTCCAAGCTCAGTCAGTGGCAGTTATTCTCACCATTGCCTCCATGATGGGCTCACCTGAGGAATATTTTAAAATACCAATGTCTA
The DNA here is from genome assembly GCA_030015415.1 of Cynopterus sphinx. Classification (NCBI taxonomy): domain Eukaryota; kingdom Metazoa; phylum Chordata; class Mammalia; order Chiroptera; family Pteropodidae; genus Cynopterus; species Cynopterus sphinx. Next base: position 47,987,695 of record CM057391.1, on the reverse strand, counting down.
GGACCCACTCAGAGATTCTGATTGAACCCAAATGGGATAGAGTGTAATCACTGGCATTTTTAAGCTCCCCAGGTGATTCCAATGTGGGGCTAGGATTAAGGACAACTACCTATGATCTTGTAAATAGGCTCTCAATTATTTATTTCTAAAAGAACAAATTTCTACCTCTTATGCTTTTTACCTGAAGTGTTGGTTGCATGAGTTAATGCTAACTTTACTTCTATTATATAATAAAACTAGGTGTTCATTTCTAAAAAGAATAAGCTAGTGTTTTTCTACCCTACTCCTCCCTCAGACTCACGGCCCATCAGGGAACAAAAACAACCATAGCTGTACTTTGTTATTCGTGCAAGCCTCTCCCAGACCCTGAAGTTGGGTTATTAGCCAACATTTGCAGAAAAACCTCAAGCTTGGTGATTCATAACTGATACTGAAAATAAAACAGAGAAAAGAAATAATCCTTTGAGACTCTTTGATGTCCTCACCAAACAAGGACAGTTGCTACTGATTGAGAGTTGATTAGATGCCCAGCTGCTGCTAGATGCCCCATCTAATCTATTCAAGCTTTTATTTGCATGTGAATCTCTCTAGGACCATGATAAAGGTAGACGTTGATTTAGAAGTTCTAGGGTAGAGGGCCAACCCCATCTGCATTTTTAACCAGTTCCTAGGTAAATGTTGATGCTGCTGGTCCTCTGCTCACCTCTTGAGTAGCAAACCTCTACTCAATGAATCTTTGACTTCCCTCCCACAAACTTCATTTCACAGATGAGGAAATTGGGTAAGGACCTATAAGAGGTCTATCTGACATAAAACTTTGCCCACTCTGTTAATCTGCCTCTATTTAGTCTTTTTTCACTGTGGGATTTTCACCTTTTTAAAGAAATCACATAATGATTTCTTTCCTTGCAGATGAAGATGGAGATAGACTCACTGTTGGAAGAAAGACTCTCCCTTTCTCTTGTCCGGTCTTTCTCATAGCTCCTGATCTAAATTTTGATCTCATTATTGCTCAAGAGCCAGAAACTGAGGTTGGGGGTGAGGATGTGGCCACACATTCTTCTTTTTCTTTAGAAAATACACTAGTTTTGTTAAACCATTTCTACCAAATTGAAACTCAAGTACAAAGAGATTAAAGTGGTCTGTGACTACTTGCTAAATTAGAGCTGAGACAGCTGACAAGATCTCTATGAGAAGTCAGAAGGTCTCATTCTAGTTTTTAGGCCTGATGTTGTCTAGCTCTAATACTGTGAAGACCACAGTCTACCTACATCTCTTTTCACTTTTCATTCCGTGATGAAAAGTGAATTTGAGACAGTCTGCCTCAGCAGGGGGCAAGGGAGTCTTCTTTATACACTCATTTCAACACTTTTTCAGAAGCAAAAGCCAAGATACCTGCAAAACAGTAGCAAAATCATCCTCCAAATGTAGAGGCCATACACAAAGTCAAAATGCTTTTCTGTTCATCTGTTGAAAGACCCTAGTGTAGTTTGTAGAAATTCTTTACCATCTTAATAGAGGTCTGGGAGCTGTACGCAAATTGACATTTAAATTAAGCATCTTTACTCCAGTCACATGTTTGTTTTTGAAAATAGTCATTCCTATTACTGTTAGGTTGCCAAAGGAGAAACACCCTAGGCGGACGGGGTTAAGCAAGGTTTATCATAGCAGAGTGATAGCCATGCTGAGCTGAAAATGGTGTCAGCCCTGAACGCAAGGGGACCTGTAACTTACATGGGGCTTGAGGAGGATTTCTTTAGTGGGACTATTTCAGTCAGATAAATTGGTGGGGAAGGGAGGAAAGTCCAGTGAGATGAGAAGTGAGCATGTAGTGCTGCCAACCCAGTCGCAAGGTCCCATTCCCACAAAAAAGTAAGGGAGGAGTCTGGTTCCTGCACCACAGGGGAACAATTACAAGGAGAAATTTGTTTTATAATAATTGGAAGCTGTGCATCATTGCAAAGTATGTTTTCTTCATAAAATATAAGAAACATCTTCAAAAATATTCAGCCTTTTGAAGTTCTTGACCTGTTGTTTTCTATTTCCCGTAAGTGGGGATGTAGACCAGTAACCCAGGTCTGACACTTTCCCAATGTCTGCCTGTACCAGATAGAACTGGCAAGTCCTGCTGATCTGATGGCTTTGGAGAGAAAAAAAAAATCTCATTACCACCTTCATCTTCAAAAAACAAAAACTTAACAGAACTTGTACAATCAGCCACTAGCCTTAGGATGCATAAATAAATGGATAGGTTTACCCAAAAGAAAACAAACTGGAAAAAAACATTTAAACCTGGCCAATGCAAAGCCAACTGGTGGATAGTTGTGTGCTCTCATTAAAGGGTTAGACTATATGCGTATATGTGAACTGTAATCTTCATGATTATATGTGCATGTGTTGCATATTTGTGTGCACACATATTTGTGTTTATTTGATATATATGTATTTATTTAGAATCTTTTTTAGAAACACCAAAGATTCTACAAAGTGTCCACTTATAATGTTATCTATGTAGTCTGAACAAATCGGTGGAGTGTGAGCACAAAGGAAATCTTTCCTTTCTTTCCTTTTCTGCCTGGGATGTTTGAGAGAATGACTAAGCAGAGCTGGAGATTATGAATTTGCTTAAGTGTGAACGGCTGATTGCTGAGAGCAGCACTCGCTCTCCCAGAAGGTGATTGACTGGGGCTGCAGGTCTTCACACTTGATGCCTGGGTTTGACTTGGAAAATCTGCCAAGTCTTTAACTCGGATATTTATCTTAATTAGATCTGAAAGACCTGCCACAGCAGAATAGTCACACCGATTAAAATGAAAAAACAGGAGAAATTACTGATCAAATTAATCATAATGTCGGGTTACAGCTGTAGGTCTGATGTAATTTGCCACTCCAGTGAGTTACATCGGCCTGGGCCAGGGAAAGGGAGTTTGCTTTATGCTGATCCGTAACACCCACCCGCTCCAGGCAGCTCGGCAGAAGGCTGGTTCCATTCATTTTCCTGGCTTGCTCTGACCTCCTTGCTGCAACTAGAAACAAATCAGGCACCAAACAAATGGGGGGAGGGGGGGAGGAAATATTCTCTTATCCAAGCAGTCGTACCATTTCAAAATGGTGAGCTTCTGAAACTTGACTGGGCAGGCTTGGGGCTTTGTCATCATTGCACTTTTTACTTTTGGTTTTTCCATTTAACTTCCTTTTAGTTTTGCTTGCAGTGACCTGACATTGATTACAGATGCAAACGGGAATCAAAAGGTCAAAGGACAAAACCTCTGGCCTTTGAGGAAAAAAACCTTTAGAAAAATCTCCTTGCCAAAATGACTCTACAACTAGGGCATGGATTGAAATAATCTAGAGTGTCACAGCAGAGGAAAAAGAAACCTAAGCTGTAAAAGCTGATTTTTCCAACAAGAGTATAGTTCTGGTATTCTAAATTTTAAATAAGCACCACTTTATACCTTATCATGTGTTTGGGGTAAGACAGGAATAAGGAATGTATAGCTCTGACATTGAGTAGTGATTCATGATTCATTCAGCGTTTATGAAACACATCTCCCCATTAGTCATACAAAGAAGGGGCACTAAAATATACTCTGTCTAGACATTCAGTTGGGAATTGTCAGAGAGTAGAATTTAGAGGCAAAGTAGGACTTCTCTCTGACCAGTTCTACCTTATTAGGGAACTAGATAAACTCCCCCAAAAGGAATCATCCTAAAACAGAGGTGATGAGAAGAAACAGGGGGAGGGGACCTCCTTCCCAATCAATAGTTATCAGATGACTCTGCAGCACTAAGACCTTCCTTTTTGACCATATGATGTATTGTCCAAATTCTACATATTCATCCTTTGACCAGATGTATCCTTTTATCTCCAGTCTGGAGTGGCCCCCATCCTCTCTCCATCCCATCAGAAATGAATATGGTACATTTTGTAAATGAGGGAGACGGAAAGCCATAGAAGACAAGACGTCCTTGTGACTCAAGACAATATACCTCTAGACCTTTCTATGAACCACATTGTAAATTATTTTATTGATTTAGTGGTTTTAACCAAAATATTTAAAAATAATAATAAAATAGAAAATACCAGGGTATATCACACAAAGTAAGACTACCTATTTTTCTTGAAGCTTCTATTTATAACTTAAACAGAAGCTGAGAGAGAGAGATGTATGTATATATTTCTATAGAGAAAGACAGATAGATTAGTCTGTATACAGGTTTTTGTATATTTGTAATGTTGGCTTTTGTTATAAAATGTATTTCTTACTATGTGACAAGGGCAGAAGAATTTGAAAAACCCTACCCTGAAAGACCTACCTATTTAGGAAGGCAGAAATTCTTGGACATATAACAGCCCAGGAAGCAAATTTATCAGTGTCTTAACATATTGAATATGATGATGAGCTCCTAAACACTAAACACTGTCCCCAACTGCCAAAAACAACCAAAAAAAAGTAATGTCATTCCCCCACCCCCCAACACACATATATTGCAGGGAATTTCAACATTATACCATTACCTACATAGTTGAAAACACATGAAATTAATGATTTAACAAACTTATTAAATTTAGAAACTAAATAATATATTAAAAGCCCACAAAGTAGTTCCACCAAAATGGAATAAATAATTCTAAAGAGAAAAGGAAACGGGGAGAGAAAATAGTAGGAAGGAAGCATAGCACCTCACACACTGATTGACTAAATTAGGTCCTAGAAAATGAATCAAGGGGGATGAGGAAAGCCTTGTCCCCCAGAATTACAAGTCCAGAGCCAGGTCCATGTGTCCTAATCAGAAAAATTGTGGTCAATAGAGCTCCACATCCAAGGTGCCTGGAACTTATATCAGTTCTTCCACTTAGGCCCCTGGGCAGAGCTAGCACCATCCTCCCTGACCTGGACTTCCTACTTCTGTTTCTTCCTAATCCAGTACACTTTGTAAACCACTGCCAGACTAACCTTACTAAAATAACATTTTGTTCACACCACTCTCATATTCAAAGCCTTTCTTTGGGCCTTTTAGCCTGGGCACTCTGGCCTTACTCTCCACCCCATCTCCTGCCTCCCTGCACTGAACTCAGCCTCTCCAAGTGCCTGATATCACTGTGCAGGGCACCTCTCTGGCTCTGTTAGTGCTATGCCAATAGCCAGGAGTGCCCACTCTTCTCCTCACCACTGGTTGGTCTCTCAAGGCTTCCTTCACTTCCAGTTCTTTCATAAAGTGTTGATGCTTGCTCAGCCCTCAGTAATTGCTCTGCTCTCTGAATTCACACGTTGGGCACTTAGCATGTGCAATTTGAGCCCCTTTTTTCACAGTTTTTATGAATAAGTTTGTTCTCTCTCTTGAATTATAAACTTAAGAACAAACACTATGTCTCAAACCTCTGTATATCACGGGACTACCAATAATTGTTGTAAGTGATGATTTGTCATTTAATAGCTACTCATTTCACAAATATGTAAGTGCTTATTATCAGACCATCTTACATTTATTTGCAAAATTACTCAATGAACATAATAATTACTAAGGAAAGAAAAGTTACTTATTTTTATGTTTATAACAATGCCTGTCATATATAAGTACTATAAATAAACTGATCTTATTATGACTATGATTCCTTTGAAATTGTTTTAACCCCATTGTTCTTTGCACAGTCCTTTCAATGGGCTTTGGGAATGCAGATTTGTTTTAGACTGCTTTAAATTAACTTCTTTTATTTGGGTGGAAATGTACATCAAAGCAAGGACCATCATTTTCTAATTAGTCTTCTTTTTCCTTTTCCCCACCATCTCAACAACATGTGGTAGTTATTGACACTCAGATTATAATAGAGAGAGGCCTTCTTAAAATTTTGTAGATCTGATTGACCTGTGAGCTAAATCATGTTTTTTAAGGCATTGAAGTATTCTTAAACAGATAGAAAAAGCCCCCCAAAACAAGATGAACAAGAGTCAAAAACACAATGTGATTTAAAGGTTTTCTGTTGACATGAAGGAAAGGGGGACAAGTTTCATAATAAATGTGGGAGCTCCAGCCTCTTTCATTCTAGGTGGCCCCTGAGGGTATTCCAGAGCAGGCATTAAAACCACAAGGGAAGATTACTTCAACAAATAAATTGTGAGAAAAGGAAAAAGGAGAAGAAAAAGGTCTGAGAGAACTAGATCTATACGTCAGAAGACCCAGTAACCAATCTCATTATATAGACCTTATATAGATTACAGTTCAAGCAAACTATAAAAAGGAAAGAATATGACATTTACGAGACAATTGGAAATGTGACCACTGACTGGATATCTCATGATATTAAGAAATTATTTTTAAAATTTTTAAGAGTGAAGGTAGTATGTAGTATTTTTAAGAGTATTTTTTGAAGGCACATACTGAAATACAAAAAAAAAAGAATGATAAGATTTCTGGGATTTTTTCTAAAAAGACATAGATGGAAGGGAAAATAATATGGGTGGAGGTAGATGGTTGGGGAATAGAGGAAAGGAGATAAACGAATTGATAACTATTGAAGCTGAGTGATATGCCCATGGGAGTTAATTATAGTATTGTGTCTTCTTTTACATGTGTTTAAAATTTTCCGTAAGAACATTTAAAAAAAAGTTTTAATCACCTGAGAATTTTTTCATATTATGGATTCCCCTCATATTATGGATTGCCCAAGAACTACTAAATCAGAATCCCTAGAGTGAAGTCAGTGATTCTGATAATCAATGAGTTTAAGAACTGCTGCTCCATATAATTGCAAACATTTTATTAGATCAAGATAGGTTAGTTAAGGCTCAGGGGCAATATATAAAAAATGGTTAATGGATTGAAACACAGTATCTTAAGAACAAAATTTTCAACTGAAATATTAAATAACTGAAGATGATGTTAATATCTGAGGAATTAAAAGAATGCAGAAGTTTCTAGAAAACTGAAAATAGGTCTTTCCAAGTCTCAAAAAAAAAATAAAAAGTACTTTCTATTAAATGAGGTAGATTAAATACATGCCTTTATCTCTATACCCTACTAAAATGACTTTTTAAAATGGTATAAATCAAAAAGGGCAAAGGGAAGAGAAAAAAAGACAACAGCAGGCAAGATGTGTCAACAAAATTTTGGAAAAGCAGGTGGAGGAGTTAATCAAACTGAGAAAACTAAATACCAAGGGCCTAAGAGAGAAGCACAATGAGATTTAAGGCAACTACTGGGCCCCCAAAAGCCTTGGGGGTTAGAGACACCAGATGCTAGAAGATGGGAATGGTGGGGGTGAGGAGGAGAATATGTTGCTTAAAACAGAGGGGTGGAGATTAATGACAGGATAATGAATAGTTAGACCCTCAGCTTCCTTCCCAATCCAAGCAGACAGGCAAGTCTTTCTCCAGCAGTTTGTACATAAGAAGTTGAATGAGAAACTCTACATCTGGAGACATGAGGTATGGTTGTATGCTTGGGAGAGCTCCTTACTGATGATCAGGATATCGAGGAAAGTCCACATCATGAATGATAAGAGTTGGTCTCTTTGGGCAATTCAGATTATACAAAAGTGTTCAAATAGGCAGACATCCCACCACCTCCCAACCTCACCACCACCCTAGGTAATTGTAGGATTCTATTCTAAAGAAACTCCCCAACTATTAAGAGAGAAAAGATTCAGTTATCAATATTCATGGTCTCCAACAACATAGCCAGGTCCCTGTCTCATTCTTATACAAAATGATGATGACAAAGAATGACTAGATTTTTGAGAAATGACTTTGTTTGAAATCAGAAACCAAACAAACTGAGTAAAAGGAATCCATAAGAAACAGATGACATAGGAAGAAGAAAAACTTTATAACCTAAAAATTAATTTTCTAGAGAATATTCACAGAGAAGACTTCATCTGTAAAACACATTAATAGGTGCTATATACAAGGAACATTTAAAAAACAGAGAATATTTAGATAAGTTAAAAATAATTATAGCTCAAAAAAATGTTCAATAGAAGGTTTAGAAAATAAAGTAAAGAAAAACCCTCAGAATTCAGAACAAAAAGACAGAGAAGGGGGAAGAAGAGAGAACAGATAAGTGAAACAGGAGAGAATAGCAGATCAATCCAGATAGTCCAACTTCTAATAGAACAGAGAGATAGACAGGAAATTACCAAAGATTTAATTCAAGGAAATCTCCCACATGTGAAAGATATTACTTCGTTGAAAGTACCACTAAATGCATAACCTAATAAAAATTGAATAGAAGACCCACTTCAAACACATCATTATAAATATTTTCCATAGCAGGACAAACCAGATAAGATACAAAAAATCAAAAATCAAAATAACATTGATTGGATTTCCATAGCAAAACTTGAAGTTGGAAAACAATGGAATGATGCCTTCAAAATTCTGAAGGAAAATGGTTTCCAACTTGTGTTTTATATACTGCCAAGCCATCTATTAAATGTGAGTGAAAACAATAGAGTCAAATGCGGAGTCTCTGGAAGATTTATCTCAAACAGATCTGTCATGCATTTTTGTCAACTCTACTGGAAGAAATGTTCCACCAAAATAAAAGAGTAAACCTAAAAAGAGGAAGATTGAAGGTTTACTAGAAGAAAAGAGCAAAAAGAAATCCTCATCTTCTACATTGAAAGTCAATACATAATGCCCCAAACTGACAAATTGAAAAAAACCATTGTAGCATATTATTTAGAAATAGAAAAGTAAATACCAAGAGAAACATCTAAAAGAATTTGGAGGATTTGGAGATGAATCTGAAGGATAAAGAGGCTTGAGTTATATAAATTTATACTATCTGATGCTTGACTTTTTATACTAAGGGTTATGTGCTTACCATTCTTTCTGCCTGGACACTTCCGTAGATATCAAATTTGTTCCCTTACTTCATTCAGGTCTTGGCTTAAGTTTTGCCTCATCAAACAATCTTTCCCTCACTATCTTATGTAAAATTGTACATATGTCACCTCTGTGCCTTCATCTTTCTTCTTATCTTCCTCCATCTTTCTTCTTATCTTCTTCCATCTTTCCTCAGAGGGCTTATCACTATCTGAGATACTATATATTTGCTTATTTGTTTACTTATTTTTTCTTCGAACTAGAATCTTAATTTCATAATCACAGGGACTTGGTCTTGTTTATTGCTGTAAAAATAAAATAACAATAAAGCGCCCACAGTGGTATAATTAGGACAAGTGGGTATGAACTCTATAAAACAGAGCTTCCTAAGATGTGTGCAAAGATTGGATGTGCTGTCTGGTGAGCTGGGAGAATCAGTAACCACCTTATTAGTTCTCTTGTAGTGTAGAAATATTGGGCCAGATGAACTTGATACTCCTGTATAACTCAGATTCTGTGTTCCACCCTGAAAATAGAACAAAAGAAAATGTTAGACATCTGTGTAAGAACCAAGTTTGAGGGGAAGATGCTTTTATCACCAGCTGAATTATACTGTGGAATGGATGATAGAGGAAAGTTAAAATACCTTCTTGGTGAACTTTAAACACAGCCTATCTTACTACAGAGACTTGGTTTAATGCATATGTGAGTCATTCACCTCTATGTCTTTCAAACCTAACGTGGAACCTGGAACATGGTACATATTTAATACTGGCTAATTGAATGCTATGACATTCTCAGGTTTGTTTGCTCTTTAAGATGGCTCCTATAAAGAAATGGGTGTTGTTTTCTCTGAGCTTAGTATCCAATGAGGGAGAAGAAAACTTACATGAAATAAGGTCCAACACTGCGTCAGGCAATATGTGAAGGACCCATCTCTACTGTTGGGTTTTCGAAAGGGAGACACCACTTCTAAGTCTCTTTACCATTTGGCCTGAAGTGTTAGAGTGGCATATCAAGAGAAACACCATGTTACTCAACAAGATACTTGTATGTTTTTAAATATTCTGTGGGCTTGTTATAGAAAAAAGTCTTTGATTATAAAAGTTTATAGTTTGTGGGGTTTCCTACCAGAACTATAAATAGCCTTTACATTTAAATGTTTTTTACAGAAAGCATCTGCTCTCAGTCCCAATTTGTAAAAATAAGAATATAGGCATATTGCAAGTTTTAATTATTTAAAATATTACATTCTAAGGCCAGACAGGGGAAAATAGAGAAAAATACTGGAGGGATGAAGTCCTGTTTTATCTTTCAGATACCCAGAGCTTTTTGTAACAGCTGATCATGGTGCTGTCAAATGCATTGATGAGAGGTTTTTGAAAGTTAATTTTTTTCGTAATACAATAACCAAATTTGCTTTAACACTTGAAAAGGTCTATCCATATTAAAAAGAATCAGTTGCTTAATCCTAAAATTAAAGGTTATTGCATGCAAGAGAAAATTATTAAATGCTCAAAGTATGGAAAAAAGAAAACTTTTTTTTAATATGTAGGTATTTGTATAATTAAGGACTAATCAAGCATGAAGGGCTGCTGACTAAACCAGAAAATGAGATTGTTGGCAAGCAATATTGTAATGTAAATGCCATTTTTGTTTAACTACTAAGAAGCTGGAGAAATGATATCCTGAACAGATTAAAAGCAAACAGCATTGATAATAAATATTTATCAGATTTGAAATGCAACATAGAGAATTTTTATATATTATGTGCAAGATTTGTTTGCACTGAAGTGTTCAGGTACTTTTTAAGGAAATAGTTAATATTCTTACTTAGAATTGCATTTTCAGATAATATCTTCCTACTATTAAAGTATATGTGAAGTATTAACCAAGGGGAAGTGTCCCTTTTGAGATGGACTACCCAAAATGTAGTTATATATTAGTTAGGATTTTGTTAAATAGTATTAGTTAGTATTAAGCAAAGACTGTCTAATGAATATACTGAACATATTCTTAGAGAGACGAGATATAAGCCACAATAGTTGAAGAAAGAAATAAAATAGAAGCATAAATAATTTCTCTAAACTTTAGGTACATGGCTTACAGTAAAAAGAGTAGGAAACTTGAACATTCTGAGACTTTTTACAACAGTGAAATACTACATGGTGCCCTCAATTTGTCATGAGGATTAAATAACACAGGTAAAGTACTTTTCGGTACTTAGGACATAATAGTCACTCAGTGAATCTTAGTTTTCCTCCCTTTCTTCCCTTCTGTGTGCTGACTGAATTCAATCTGGGCAATCTCATGTCTGTTCTCTTCAATCCTGTGTTCCTGGTAAATACAGACAGCTTGACCAGATCTGACCCCTCAGCATTCCTGAGATGTGAAAGTGGTCTGAAATGGTACAGAGTCTAAGGTTTTCTCTTGGCCTGAAGAAACTCAGAAATTCAACAGCTTACCACAAATGGGCAAAAGATTTTCATCTAATGAAACCCCTGCTGTAAAATTTACTTTCCATTTATATGTAGTGGTTTCTGTGTTCAGCTGTACTCAGTCCTTATTTGTCTTATAAATCAAGAATTACTGCATAAAGGAAAGTGTGACCTACTGACAAAAATGTGAATTGATTAATCATGAGTAGCTTTTAAAATTCAAGTGTTGTGTGCAACAAGTATGCCGCTTTCATTCTACTGCAAAGCATAACTATAGATAAGTTTTCAAAAGAAGAGGCAAAACCATCATTTTTTACCTTCAAAAACAAAAGAAAATTCACTTTTTGGTTTCTAAATTAGAATCTGTCAGTTTGACTGCTTCTTCTTCTTTTGGGTATACTGTGTATGGTATGTGATCCAGAAAGTTGAAAACTTGCCGGCTTACTAAAGTGCTTTTGGGGATTTTCAGAAACAGATTATTGAGTGATAATATGCTAACCTTCAAGCTTGCTGCTGAAAATTTTTATTTAACTTATTTTCTACCTAACATGATAGTAACATGTACCTATTTTCTGAAGATTGTAGAGCACATCATCAAATGACAGTTCAAAAACATTTTAAAGTTTATCCTTTCCCTTTTTTATATAACTTACTTTGAGAGTCAGGAAACAACACTAAAAGGTGTGTTTCACCACTTCAAACCACTGACACAATTTGAAGAAGTCACAGTGAAATTGTGAGTTCTTGGTCTGAAGAAAGAATACCACAAATCTTTGAGTTCTGGTTTTAGAGAGGGCCTGAGGTTATTTGTAAGAGCAAATGGGTCAGATAATAAGGAGGAGCCCACAAAAAGTGTGTCCTTCACAAGCTGCCAGTGGACAAAGTACCTGGCTACCCAGAACAGTGCCAAACCCACTTTTGGTACCATCACCTGGTGGCAGTGTCTGAGGTTGCAAGTGTTAGTTCACTCAACTTACATTTCTATAGCAGTCCTTGCCATCCCTTGTCTGGGAATGTGAAGCATTTTTTCAGTGGATGCAAAAAAATATATAATTTAGCCTTAAATTGCTCAAAAACCACCTTCCACTAAAATATATCTTGAAGTCTCCCATCATGACCAGATTTCAAAGAACACACATTTATGCAATGACTTCTTCCTACTGAAAGCTATCAACTGCAAAGTAAAAAAGCGGGGAAGAAGGAGAGGGAAGGAAAGCAAACATTTATTCCAGCAAATATAAGAGTTAAGATATCTGATCAAGATGGATGAGTAGATCAACTCTGTGCTTGCCTCCTTTTATGATGACATCAGAATTACAACTAAACTACAAAACAACCATCATTGAGAATTCCTAAAGTCTAGTTGTACAGAAGTCCTACAACTAAGGACATACAGAAGAAGCCACCTCAAAACTGATAGGAGGGGTGAAGATGCAAAATTGGCTGGCCCCACACCCACATGTGGTGGTTAAAAACAAAATTGAGAAGGATATTTTAACTGCAGACTCCCCCCTGGAGGAGCAAGGAGTCCCAACCCCACACCAAGCTCCCTAGCCCAGGGTTCTAGTGCCAAGAATTGAAGTCCCTGCATCTTCTGGCTGTGAAAACTAGCAGAGATTGTGGCTGAGTGAGACAGAGGGCTGTTGAAGTTGCAGGTATTTTTCTTAAAGAGCTTTCACATTATCTTATTCACTAATGGACACACTCACTCTGAGCTCCAGTACTGGGGCAACAGCTTGAAGGCACCAGAGACATATGGAGAGAAACTGAATTGTCTGGCTCAGAGCAAAGGTTGGATGGGCAGCTTTCTTCCAGATAGAGGTGCTGACAGAATCCATTGGTTTTTTCATTGAGCATGCAAAAGCAGGTGACCATCAATTCTGAATCTCCATCAATCTGGCTAACACTAATTGCCCCACCCTAGTGATAACTTGAGACTCCATCCCACCCAATTTGCAGATGCACAGAAGCCACTTTCAGTGTTTTTTCCATACAAATGGCCTGTCTTGGCTCATGTTGAGGACTTTCCTAAAACCTTTCAAAGGTTCACAAAATTCAGAAAACCAGCATTGGCCTTGGCATGTCCCATGCCTCTTGCTAAGAAGCCCCAAGCCCAGCACTAGCAGCGGGCAGCCTCAGTTTGAGGCTTGGCCTCTTGAGGCACTTCCAAGCCCAGTGCAAGTGGTAGTCATCTACAGCTTGGTTGATAACACATGACAGGTGATTCCACGCAGGGCACAGGTTTGAGCTGAACCTGAAGCAGGGCCCCTTCCAGAAAGTGCCAAGGCAGGCACACCCAATAGCGGGCTTCAGACCAAACTAGAGCACAACCAAGGGCCACATTCGAAGACAGCATGCCCAAAGGGCAGACTGGGCAGGCACTACTAAACTGAATCCTATTTCATAAGGTCAGCCCCTGCACAACATTCCTCCATTATAGTCACTAGACATTCCTTATAATCAATCAGCCTGAAAGTCAGTCCTTCCCATTGATGTGCAAATAGCAATCAATGCTCAACTACAATATGAGGGCACAACAACCCACCCAAGAGATGCACCTGGGGCACCCTGCTTAGATGACCAGGGAAGACTGTACCACTGGGACCCACAGCACACCTACTACATAAGGATACTCTTCTAAGACTGGGAGACATACCTAATACATAATAACAAACACAGGGAGGCAGTTAAAATAGGGAAACAATGAAGCATGTCCCAATTTAAAGAATAGAACAAAGCTCCAGAAAAAAAAAAAAAACCTAAATAAAATGAAGATAAGCAATCTGTCAGATACATCGTTCAAAGTATTGGTTATAAAAATGCTCAATGAACTTAGTGGCAGAGTAAATCAATTCAGTGAGAACTTTAACAAAAAGATAGAAAACATAAAAATAGAGATAGAAAACATTAAAAAGAATCAATCAGAAATGAAGAATATGTTAGAGGGAATCAGTAGTTGATTAGAGGAAGCAAAGGATCAAATCAGTGATTTAGAAAAAAAGGTAGCAGAAAACACAATCTGAACAACAAGAAGAAAAAATAATTAAAACAAATGAAGATAGTTTAAGTGGCCTCTGGGACAACATCAAGCATACCAACATTTGCATCATGTGGAGGTGTTAGAAGATAGAATAATGATGGAAAGCTTTCATAGCCTGGTGAAGAAAATAGACATACAAGCCCGGGAAAAACAGTCTTCAAACAAGATGAATCTAAAGAGGCCCACACTAAGACACATCATAATTAAAATGCCAAAGGTTAGAAACAAAGAGATCATCTAAAAAGTAGCAGGAGAAAAGCAATTAGTTACCTACAAGGGAGATCCCATAACACTTGTCAGCTGATTTCTCAACAGAAATTTTGCAGGCCAGAAATGTTTGGCAAGAAATATTCAAGTGATGAAAAGCAAGCACCCATAACCAAGCTTACTCTATTCAGCAAAGCTATCATTTAGAATCAAAGTACAGATTAAAGAGCTTCCCAGACAAAAAAAAAAAAGCTAAAGAAATTCATCAAACCAAACCAAGATTACAAGAAATCTTGTTGGGAGGGGGGGCTTTTTTAAAAAGAAGAAGAAAAAAAAGATCAAAAATATGAATAATAAGATGGCAATAAGTACACATCTATCAATATTTTTTAATGTAAATGGATTAAATACTCCAATCAAAAGACATAAGATGGTTGAATGGAGATGAAAACAGGACCCTTACATATGCTGCCTACAGAGACTCACCTCTATACATAGAGATAAAGAAATGGAGAGAATCGAGTAGTCCAAGAACCTGCCAGTGTCCCCTTGGTAGGCCCTTCTTTCTGCTTAAAAGAGCAAAATCAGAAAGATTCATGGGATGCTGAGATTCCCAGAGGATTTTATGGCAAAGTGACTCCACCTTATCATCTGGGGAACTTTTTTTTTCAGTTTCCCTGTTAGATTTCTGATGTCATTTTAATCCTTTGAGGCATATATTTTCTCATTCAACAACTGTGTATTGAGCATCTACAGATGTCAAGTACTATTCTTGGATCTAGAGCAGGAATCAGAGGTGTGTAAAATAAAAAATCAAGTAAATACTTAAATATATAGTATATCAAACACTGATAACTGCTATGAGGGAATAATAAACGGGATCAAAGGGAAAGAAGTACCAGAGGGGGCGTTACTATTTGACAGGTTAATCAGAGAAGGGATCTCTGTTGGAACAGAGACCTGTCAGGAGAGAACCTGTCAGCCTATGCAAAGCGTGCACTCCAGGGGAGGGGATAAATGAAAAGTCTTGAGGTGGAAGAATGCTGGGCAAGTTCAAGAAAGAGCAGAAAAGGCAGCAAAGCTGGAGCCAAGTGAAAGTACTTTGTACAGGAAAATCTTTGCTATCTATTACCCTTAAAAAAAATGTCAGTTCCTTTTGATAGCTGAGTATTCCAGCTTAGGGTGAAATCTTTTAGTGCTAGAACTACAAAACTTATAAAATGTAAATCATTTAAAGCATTTTACTGCCATCTCCGTCCTCTTAAACAGAGTACCATGGTAATAAAATCTTCTATTTGTATCATTCCTAGTGGTTCACAAAGTACTTTCACAAACAGCATCTCATATTATCCTCCAACATCCCACTAAAGTAGGCATTTCATAGATTTGACAGATTGGTGAAATGGACAGTCACAAGGGTAGGAATTGCCCAGTATAGATGAAAGGGAACGTAAGTGCAACTTCCTAATGACTTTGGGTCATTATCGTCAATGTAGATTATAAGAATGTTCCCAGAAGGCAAGACTAATGTGCAATATAAGAGAATTTAGTGAAGGATCAAACCGTGTGGGCAGACAGCTAGTGCTGTCAAAGATCCAAGAGGTGTCAGGTGAGTACTAGAATGTCTGAGAGGACTTCTGGAAACAGTGGAACTTAAACAGAACTGTAAAGTTCTAGCAGAATTGAGAGAGACAGGAAGAGCCAGAAGAAGATATAGATAGCATGCTCCTGAATATTTGCATTGGCAGTAGTTATTCACTTAGATATCTCTATTTTGCTGAAAATGGGTACTACTGCCTTGGTCAAATATGATTTCTCTGCGCCACCACCCCCTCTCATCTAAATTAGTCTGTGTGATGGTTAATTATTATGTCCCTACTTAACTGGACACCATGGTGTCCAGATATGTGGCCAAAAATTATTCTGGATGTTTCTGTGAAACTGTTTTTTGAATAGATTTATATTTATTTATGTTTAATGTGCTATTATTTTAAATTATTATTTTTATGGTGACATTGGTTAACAAAATCCAGTAAGTTTCAGCTGTACATTTTAACAGTAAGGTATATATATATTTACATTCTGTGTTCACCTCATAGTTAGATTTCTTTCTGTCACCACACATTTGACTCCTTTTACCCCACATACCTCTTTCCTCCCCTCTTCCTCTAATTCTCTGGTAACTTCTAGTCTATTGTCCATGTTTATGAGCCTGTTTCTTTGTCTTGTTTGTTGCTTTTACATTTATATCCCACATATAAGTGATATCATGTGATTTTCAACTTTTTCTACGTGGCTTATTTCTCTTAGCATGATTATCTTGAGGATCATCCATATTGTCACAAAAAATATATATATTATATATATATGTAAACATATATATATAATATATATAATCGATAGATGATAGATAGATAGATGATAGATAGATAGATGATAGATGATAGATAGATAGATGATAGATAGATAGATAGATAGATAGATAGATAGATAGATAGATAGACAGATAGATATCTGTGTATCTATATATCACAGTTTTTCTATCCAATCATCTATCGTGGGACACTTCAGTTGCTTCCATATCCTGGCCACCATGAATAAAGCTGCTATGAACATAGGTGTGCATATATATTTTCAGATATGGGTTTTCAAGTCATTTGGGTAAATACCCAGTACAGAGATTACTGGATTGTATAGTAAATCAATTCTTAGTTTTTTGGGGACCCTCCATATTGTTTTTCATAATGACTGTACCAATTTGCAGTTCCACCAGAAGTATATGAGGGTCCCTTTTCCCCACATCCTCTCCAACTTTTGGTATTACTTGTCCTGTTAATAACAGCTACCCTAACAAGTGTGAAATAGTATCTCATTGTGCTTTTGATTTGTATTTTCCTAATAGCTAGCAATGTAGAAAATCTTTTCATATGTTTGTTGGCCATTTATATGTCTCCTTGGGAAAAGTGTCTGTTCCAGTCTTCTGCCCATTTTTTGATTGGATCATTTGTTATTGAGTCATAAGAGCTCTTTGTATATTTGGAATATTAGGCCCTTATCAGAAGCATGGCTTGAAAATATATTTTCCCATTCGGATGGTTCTCTCTTTACCTTGTTGACAATTTCTTTTGATGAGCAGAAGCTTTTTAGTTTGATGTAGTCTCATTTATTTATTTTAGCTTCTATTTACCTTGCTTTTGAGGCCAAATTCATAAAATTCTTTTTAAGTCCAAGGTCCTTGAGTTTACTTTCTATCTTTTCTTCCACGTGTATTATTGTTTTAGGTTTTATTTCAGGTCCTTAATCCATTTTGAGATAATTTTGGTGTGTGGTGATAGACAACAATCTGGTTTCATTCAAATATTTTATTTTTTCTTTCTTTAAAAAATGCCGATAGGGTTTTGATGCAGATTGCATTAAGCCTTTATAATGCTTTAGGTAATAAGGTCATTTTAACTATGTTGATTGTTACAATCCAAGAATACGAAATATCTTTCCATTTCTTTGTATCTTCTTCGATTTCTTTTAATAGGGTCTTGTAGTTTTCATTATATGTCTTTCACATGTTTCATTAGATTTATTCCTAGGTATTTTATTCTTTTTGTTGCAATTGTGAAAGGAATTATTTTTTCCACTTATTTTACTGACACTTTGTTGTTAGAGTATAGGAACACTATGGATTTTTGAAAATTGATTTTGTATACAGAAGGTTTATAGTACTTGCTTATTGTTTCTAGTAGTGTTCTTGTGGTATCTTTAGGGTTTTCTAAAGACAGAGAATCATGTCATCCACAAATAGTGACAGTTTGACTTCTTCATTTCCTATTTGGATGCCTTTTGTATCTTTCTCTTGTCTGATTGCACTTGCTAGGACCTCCAATGTTATATTGAATAGTGGGCAGCCTTGTCTTATTCCTCATCTTAGGGAAAGGTCTTTAGTTTTTCACCATTAAGTATAACTTTGGCTGAGGGTTTGTCATAGATGGTCTTTATTATGTTAAGTTACTTTACTTCTATTCCGATTTTGTGTTTTGATCATAAATGTACACTGTATTTTGTTGATGGGTTTTTCTGCATCTATCGATATGATCATATGATTCTTTTTTTTTTAATTTGTTTGTGTGGTGTATCACATTAATCAATTCACGTATGTTGAACCATCCCTGTACCCCAGGAATGAAGCCCATTTGATCGTGGCATATACTCTTTTTAATATGTTACTGTATTCAGTTTGCTAGTATCTTATTTAGGATTTTTGCATCTGTGTTCACGAGAGGTATTAGTGTGTAGTTTTCTTGTGTTATCTTTACCAGGTTTTGGTATCAGGGTAATACTGGCCTCATAAAATGAGTTGGGAAGTTTGTCTCTTCAATTTTTTGGAAAAGTTTGAGGAGAATTCACTGGTGAAGCCATCTGGTCCTGGACTTTTACTTTTTGGTAGGTTTTTGATAATTGTTTCAATTTCCACACTGTTGACTGGTCTATTTAGATTTTCCAGTTCTTCTTGATTCAGTCTAGGAAAATTCTATCTTTCTAACTACTGGTTCATATCTTCTAGGTTATTAAATTTGGTATTATATACTTTTTCATAGTATTCTTGTATGATCCTTTGTATTTCTGTGATGTCAGTCATAATTTCTCCCTCTTTCATTCCTGATTTTGTTTATTTGTGTCCTTTCTCTTTTTTCTTTAGTGAGTCTAGCTAGAGGATTGTCAACTTTATTCACCTTCTCCAAGAAACAGCTCTTTGTTGCATTTATTTTTTCTACTGTTCTTTTGTTTTTGATTTTATTTATTTATGCTCTAACTTTGATTATTTCTTTCCTTCTGCTAACTTTAGACTTCATTTGTTCTTCTTTTTGTTTTTTAAAGATGAAATATTAGGTTGTTTATTTGGACTCATCTTGTTTTTGGAGATAAGCCTGTAATGATATGAACTTTCCTCTTATGACCGCTTTTACTGTGTCCCAAAAGTTTGGTATGTTGTACTATCATTATCATTTATTTCTTTGTATCTCTTGATCTCTCTTTTTATTTCTTCTCTGACCCAGTTATTTTTCAGTAGCATGTTGTTTAATCTCCATGTATTTGTGGTTCTTCCTGCTTTCTTTTTACAGTTGATCTCCAACTTCAAAGCATTATGATCAGAGAATATGTTTAGTATGATTTCAACCCTCGTATATTTGTTGAGGTTATCTGTGTGTCCCGGTATGTGGTTGATCCTTGAGAATGTTCTATGTGCACTGGAAAAGAATGTCATAAGTAACTGTTTTGGAATGAAAGATTCTGTAAATGTCAATTATGTTCAGTTGGTCTCAAGTGTCATTTAGGGACATTATTTCCTTATTGATTTTCTGTTTGGAAAATCTGTCCATATCTGACAGTGAGGTATTTAGTTCCCCTACTATAATAGTGTTTTGGACTGTTTCTCCCTTTAGCTCTACTAGTAATTGCTTTGTATATTATAGGCCTCCCTGATTGGGAGCATAGATGGTAATAAGTGTATGTCTTCATGGTGCATGATTCCCTTTTTCATTATGAAGCATCCCTCAGTATCTTTTTTTTTTACCTTTTTTATTTAAAGTCTATTTTGTCCGATATTAGTACTGCTACTCTTGTTTTTCTCTGAATGTCATTTGCTTGAAATATCATTTTTCACTCCTTCACTTTGAGTCTATATCTGTCTCTGGAACTGAGATGTTTCTCCTGGGAGGCAGCATATGGTTGGGCTTTGTTTTATGATCCAATCTGAAACTCTGTGACTTTTTATTAGTGAGTTCAGTCCATTTACATGTAAGGTGATTATTGAAATATCAGGTTTTTCTATAACCATTTTATCTTTGGCTTTCTGGTAGCTCAGTGTTTCCTTTGCTTCCTTGTACTTGTGTGTCTGTTTTATTGTATTTCGATTGGGTTTTCTGGACTTTCCCTCTGGTCTTTCTTGGTTTATGTTATATACTTCAGTTCTGCATCTTTGGCATGTGGTTACCATAACAAATATGTAGAATATACATATATCTCCGTTTTCTTCTGTGCATGCCTTATCTTCCTTCCCTTTGTGAATTTTGATTTTGAATCTTCCTCTTTTCAGTCATCGTTGTCTCAATTTGCTATAGCAAATCTCTTTTTATTTTTTAAGATTATAATGCCATGCTCTTAGTAAGGGTTGCACTCCTCTGCTTTTATCTTCCTGATAGCCACCTTGCTCCTATATATATTTTTTGTTACTTTGTTTCAGGTGAGCTGAACTCTGTCACTATTTCCTGTAATGCAGCCTTGTAGTGGAGAATTCCCTCAATTTTTATATATCTGGAAAGGTCTTTATTCCTCCTTCATATCTAAAGGAGAGCTTTGCTAAATACATTTTTCTTGACTGGTAGTTCATTTAATAGTTTAAATATTTGATTCTACTCCTTTCTGGCTTATAAAGTTTATCTTGAGAAGTCAGATGATAATCTAATGGGTTTTCTTTTATAGGTTACCATCTTCTTTTCCCTAGCTGCCCTGAGAATTCTTTTTTTGTTTTTTGTCATTGATTTTTGATAATTTTAATACAATGTGTCTTGGAGAAGGCCTTTTTGGATTGAGATAATTGGATGTTCTGTTGACTTCTTGAATTCCAAGCTCCAGCACATTCCTTAGATTTGAGAAATTCTCATCAACTATTTGTCTTAAAATGCTTTCTAACCTCTGCCTCTTTTCCAACCCTTCAAAAACACCATGATTCTTATGTTTCATTTTCTGTTGGTATCAGCTAGTTCTTGAATTTCTCTTTCATCATTTTTCATTCTTTGTTATCTCTCTTCTTCCTTTTGATTTATTTCTAGATTTCTGTCTTTGATATCACTGATTTTTTATTCCATTTAGTCAATAATATTTCCCAAGCTTGCTATTTCATTTTTTATCTCTTTCAGTGTGTTCATCTCCAGAAGTTCTAGTTGGTTCTTTTTGAGTGTTTTGGTCTTTTTACTAAAGAACTTATTCTACTCATCTACTTTTTTCAATTCCTGGAATTGATATGACTCATTTTTGGATATCACTGAGTTTTTTCATAAGTACCATCCTGAATTCTTTGTCATATTTAACATATTTCTATGTCTGTAAGCTTATTTTCTGGAGATTTTTCTCTTTCTTTCTGAGCTGCCTTGTCACCTTGGTTGTTCATGGTGTTTAACAGATTGTTTCTCCACCTGAGTATAGTGGAAGTGTATTCTGCTTTGTTTCCAGGAAAAAAAAAAAATATTTATTATATAAAGGTCTCTCTTTAGCCTGTTGCTAAGATTACATTTCTTTTTTGGTTGCCAGTAGGTGGTGTCTAAGTCTCTTTGATTCCTCTTTATATAAAGTCTCAATAATGCCTTTTTTTTCTTATAAATATTCAATCACACTCACTACCCTCAGTCTCAGTCCCCGTCAGTGTTAGTAACAGTTTTGGTACCATTTGCTCAGATTTCCCTGGGTCTTCGCAGTGTTCAGTCTCAGCGGATATGGGGGGAGGGCCTTCTGGGTTGGGGGATGGAGGCTGTGGCTCAGCCTCGCATTTTGAAGCCATGGTTGGTAATGATCAACTGTCATTTCTTCACTGTCTCTGCTATTCTGCTTTCTGCTCTGATGCCTGGCCACTGCCACCAGCTATGTGGAGCTCACTCCCAGGCAGAGCTGTTCAAGGAACCCACCACACCTTCTCCCCTTCCCCTTCTTGTGCAGGGATCTCCAGCTGCAAAAGACAGCTTCTTTGTTTCTCCCAGTTTCTCCCATGCTCAGACATGCTGGTGTGTAGTTTGAATGTTTTTTGTTGCTGTTGTTGAGTCTTAGATTTTCAGCCTATTGTTGTTTCTAGGGGAGAGATCTGGGGACATCTCTCACTTCTCTATGTTTCTGACATCATCTAAGATTTACATTTAAATCGGTGGACTTCTAGTAAAGCAGATTGCCCTCCGTATTTTATGTGGACCTCATCTAATCATTTGAATGCCTGAATAAAGCAAAAGGCTGACTTCCCCTGAACAAGAGGGAATTCTGAAGCAGACAGCCTTCAAACTAAATTTCAAAATTAACATTAGCTCTTCCTTAGGTTTCCAGTCTGCCAGGCCACTTTACAAATTTTGGACTTGCCAGCCTCTGTATTTGCATGAACTAATTCCTTAAAATAAATCTCTCTCTCTCTCTCTCTCTCTCTCTCTCTCTCTCTCTCTCTCTCATCTTTCTGGAAAACCCTGACTAATACTGTCCCTTTTGCATAGATTACATAAATTTCCAGGAATAAGGGGATACAATTTTCTTCCACAGAGTTTGGACCTATACAACGAATAAAAAGGAAGAATGCCATAAAGTTGATACAATCAAAGATGCTCCTGTGATGAAAGAAGCTAGACTTTGGGGAGTATTTCTCAAAGTTCATAGACATAGAGCATTAGAGACCCCATCTTTCAACCCTCACTGCTCTACTCAGAGCCAGTTCACCGGTTATCATGTCACCTCTACAGATTTTCTCCTTAAGCCAACTCTGTGGCTTTTACTCACACCATCAAAGAGGAGAGACCTGCTGGATATACTGTAGTTACCTTCCATAATCTTAATCCACTTAAAATTCTACCAAACACTTAATCAAGGTGGACGATTCATCAAACTAACTAGTTCAGAATCAACCACAGTTTCATTGCTGTAGTACAGGAGGCACCAAACATTTTACATAGAGGGGAAAATAGTAAATGTTTTAGGCTTTGTGGGTTAAGAAGCAAAATTAATGACATTCTTTATGTATTTATGCAACAAAAAAAGAAAACTTCCATAAAAAATATAAAATATAATAATAGTTACCAAGTAGAATGTTTTGTAATATAGGTAACTAATAAGAGGAATGAAATTCTTTTGAAGAAGTAATATATATGTACTATATATTTTATATTATGTTATATTATATTATATGTATTATATTATTTTATGTATGTAAGAAATTATCTCATGTGATTATGGAAGCTAGTGAGTCCAAAATCTGCAGATTCAATGTCTCACTTTGAGTCCAAAGCCAATAGGCAAGAGAATTCCCTCTTACTAGGGGGAAGGTCAGCCCTTTTGTTCTCTTTAGGACTTCAGCTGACTGGATGAGACACACCCACATATTGGAGGGTAGTCTTCTTCAGTCACAATCCTCTAACTTAAATGTAAATCTCATCTAAAAACATAGAAATATCCAGAATAATGTTTGACCAAATATCTGAACACCCCGTGGCTTAGTCAAGTTGACACATAAAACCTGCTATTGGTGGGGGCAGGCAGGGAAATGGCATAGATGATGCAGGCTTTGTTCATTATTCTTGCAACCAAATCAAAGTTGTGACAGAAACATGGAACAAACAGCGAGGAAAGTCATCTGGGCTCTATACAAACAGAGCACTAAAACTAGCGAGAGAAATAAGAAATCATTTGAAATGGTAGAAGTTAGGAGGGGGAAAAGACATGAGGCTACCCAATCCTGAGCAGCTGAGTGGGACAGAGGCTACAAAAGCAGCAGCTGGCATTTGCACATGCCTCTTAAAGGGGCTGAGTCTGTGAGCATACCTTTGCAGTGATGGATCTGCTCGCTTTGAGCACCAGCACCAGGTTGACTGCTCAGTAGACACCAGAGTTTTACAGGGGGACACAGAGTTGTTGGACTGAGAGCCAAGGCAAGGCTCATTCCAGGACAAAAGTGCCAGCAATATCCATTGTTCCTCTGTTGAGCCCTCCCACTCCCAGTGTGCAGACACAGCGCCACCATAGCTGAGACCACCAAACTGGATAACACAGGTCTCTCTGCCCAGAGGCTTCCCTGAAACTCTGTCTCCCGTAACTCATGGCCTCACCCAAGCCACATCTAGGTGTGTCCTAGGCAAGTATAGTGCTCCTTGCTGAGCAGCACCAAGACTCACACTGGTGGCAACTGACTTCAGTTTCTGGTGTGGTTTCTTGCAGCAACTATAAGACCTAGAGATTTAGGAGTATTGCTTAGTGTGTAGAAACAGACACAGAAAGGAAGCCAATATTGGAAATCAAAGAAATAGAAGCCATATGAGAGAACAGAACAGAGATCCAAGAATAATGGAGTCAAGCAATCTAACAGATGCAGAGTTCAAAGCACTGGTTATAAAGATGCTTAATGAACTTAGAGGAAGTGTAGATGAATTCAGTGAGAATTTTAACAAAAAAATGAAAAGGAAAAACAAAAATAGAAATAAAAATTATAAAAGGAAACCAGTCAGAAATGAGGAACACATTAACAGAGATGAAGAATATATTAAATAAAGTAAACAGAATGGATAAAGAGGATTGAACCTCTGATATAGAGGAAGGGAAAGCCAAGGACATGCAATTAGAATGTCAAGAACAAAGAAGACAAGACTATAGTAAAAATTTAAGGAACCTATGGGACACAATTTAATGTAAAAATATCTGTGTCATAGGGGTACCTGAAGAAAAAAAAAAAAACAGACATTGACAAGCTATTTGAAGAAATAATGATGGAAAACTTTTCTCACCTGGTGAAGGAAATACACATATAACCCCCAGAAAACTCAAAGAACCCCTAAAACGAGGAACTCAAAAGAGGCCCACGGCAATACTCATCATAATTATAATACCAAAGGTTAAAAATAAAGGGGATCTTAAAGGCAGCAAGAGAAAAACAGTTAGTTCCCTACAAAGGAGCACCCATCATATTGGCAGCTGATTTCTCAAAAAAAAACTATGCAGGACAAGAACTTGTCACAAAATAGTCAATATGATGAAACCCCGGGATCTGCAACCAAGAATACTTTATCCAGCAAAGCTATCATTGAGAGTTGAAGGACAGATAAAGAGCTTCTCAGACAAAAAATAAGCTAAAGGAATTTATCACCACTAAGCCAGTATTATAGAAAATGTCGGAGGGACTTCTTTAATAAGAAAAAAAACATGTTTCAAATACAGGAATAAAGATTGCTAATAACTACATTCCTATCAATAAGTATTTCAAATGGAAAAGAATTAAGTGCTCCAACCAAAAGATAGAGTGGCTAAATGGATTAGAAAACAAGACTCTTCCATATGCTGCCTGCAAGAGACTCACTTCAGATTAAAAGACATGCTCAGACTAAAAGAAGAGTTTGAAAAAAGTATTGCTTTGATGGACCTAGAGGGTATTGCACTGAATGAAATGGGTCAGATAAAGACAAATATCATATGATTTTGCTGACATGTGGAATCTAAACAACAAAATCAACAACAACAAAATAGGAAAAAAATGCATAGATACAGAGAATATTTTGAGGACTACTAGATGGGAGGGTGTTAGGAGGATGGAAAAAAAGAGGCAAAGGGATTAAGAAGTACAAAAGGATAATTGCAGAATAGACATGGAGATGTAGAGTGTAGCATGGGGAAGACGGTTAATAATGTTGTAATAAATATGTAAGAGGGAATAGGGGTACCTGATTTAGTGGGCTGACCATTTTGTGAGTTATATGGATCTCTGATCACTATGCTATACAACTGAAATTGGTATATTATTATATGCCAAATATAATTGGAAAAAAACTCATTGAATTGTCCAATGTAAATACGAGCAACTAATTGTCTATTATATTTCAATAAAGCCAAGGAAATAAAACTAGCTATTACAGGGGATAACATTTCATTTAAATGGAATTTAAAATTAGTTGTCCTCATCATCAGATCAAATGCAAATATTTATCTATAAAAATAATTCTCAGCTTGTGAACCATAGTAAACAAACTGTGGGACAGATTTGGCCTGTCATTTGCCAACCCTTGTTACAGAAAAAATATTTTAATAATAATACTGATAGTAATTCTCCTTAAAATAAAGAAAATGAGGGTTAGTATAGTGTACAGTTGGCTGGAGTCCCAACTGTGCGGGTTAGAGTTATGACTCTCACTTGGTAGTTGCATGATATTGGCACATTCTTTAGCCCTTCTATGCTTCAGTTTTCTCCTTTTTGAAATGCAAATAAAAGTTTCAACTCCATAGACGTCCTATGGAGATCAAATTAGTTAGCATCTATAAAGTTCTTAGAAGATTGCATAGTACCTAGTGAGTGCAATGTAAGTTCCAGATGTGATGATGATGAAAGAAGAAAGGATGAGCACAAAGAACATGAGAAATTAATGCTTATCATGCCAAGACCCTGAGTGGTTTCTACAGGCTGGGAGTGCTGCTAGAAAATTAACTAATTGAACTCTAAGACTAACCAGCCCTACTAACAACTCAAATGTGGAACATACTCTTGTATGCCAAACACCAAAGTCCTGGTCTTGTGTTGTAGCGCATTATCAGGATTATTTGTGTTTATTTTACCCTGAAGATCCTGCAGATTTGGAGGAGTCTGGGCTGGAAGAGAAAGAGATATGGAAAAATTTTGCTATATACCTTCAGAAATGATTCAGAACCCAACACACAGGAGACAGAGACCTGCCTACTTATTTTTAACTAACTGTGAATTTATTGAAGGGGCTGTAATTTCACAGAGTCTGGGAATTGGTGTCCTTATTAAATAAAGAATATGCTCCCACATTTACATTCATCGATTTTCTATCCAGTTTCTTTCTCAGTACATCATGTTGGATTTCTTCTCAGTATCCCAAAATCAAGCCATTGATAGAGTAAATGTAGCTATACCTGTGCCCCTATAATGCCCACACCTCTGTAATGTGGCCACATTTTTATAGATCTTAACTTTTAATTCTACTAATTTCAAAGAGAAGAGGAGAACGAGAGAGAGAGAGAAGAAAAGGAAAGGAAAGGAAAGGAAGGGAAGGGAAGGGAAAGGAAGGGAAGGGAAGGGAAGGGAAGGGAAGGGAAGGGAAGGGAAGGGAAGGGAAGGGAAGGAAAGGGAAAGGGAAAGGGAAAGGGAAAGGGAAAGGAAAGGAAAGGAAAGGAAAGGAAAGGAAAGGAAAGGAAAGGAAAGGAAAGGAAAGGAAAGGGAAAGGGAAAGGGAAAGGGAAAGGGAAAGGGAAAGGGAAGGAAAGGAAAGGAAAGGAAAGGAAAAGAAAGGGTTCTGAAAAATTAAAAGGATTTAGCCTTATTGCCTTGATAACGATTTGCTACCCAGGACCCTTTAAATATTGAATTTGGACTATAAAAATATCACTTCTTATTGATCACCTGGTTATTAAAGTCAGTCAAATGCTGAATTTATATGTCAAACACTTGTAATATTTCCTGTAAATATTAGGGCAAAGGGAAAAGATGATAATGCCACCGTGAAGAGTCGCATCAGATTTATTCAACTCCATGTAACTAAGAAATAATAAAACTGTCATTAAGAATTTCATTGTACATGCCAAGCACTTGTCAAAAACTGCAGCACATTATTTTGCATGTATGTGTCTGTATGTAAATCCAAACACACACACATACGCACACATGCATACACACACACACAAATATACATACACACAAATAACATGAAGGAGAATTAAATGAAAAGCAATCTGTGTCCCTATCTACCTGTGCTGGGCCCATGCATCACAGAGTCTGACAGCTGCTAGGATTATGTGGCCACCTTTGTGCACACAAGCACACTTGGGTTTGCTTATTCTTGAACTCCAGTCTACAGTAGGATGCTGACCAACTCTCTGGGTCTGAGAAAAAGTCTTGGAACTCAATAAGTCAGTGAGTACTAATCAAGGGTTTAAGGCAGATTCTTAAATTCTTCAAATTTTTAGCATCTTCATCTAATGATTTTCAAGAGCACTTTTGGGGATATGTCAGCACAGAAATCTTTAGAAATAAGATACAACTTTGCATATAAAGCAAATGTTCTCAAATGAGTACAATCACTAGGGTCTTTACTAGGAGACTCCAAATGGAGGCTCAGGGCAGGCCTGTGAACAAAGCAGTATAAGCATTTCTAATGGCATTTTGATGTACATGCACAAAATTGATGTCGGAAGGATCACTGTAAAGTCCCAAACAGTGGAATATTGAGGACATTTTCAGGTGGCAGCACGATTCTGGCTGGGTGAGCCCAGTATATTTTCTCATGTCACAGTTGATTAGGTTCACAGGGAAGTGGAAAGAGTAAAAAATTCTCTCATTACTGCAGCAATGCCGTCTCAGCCTCTTTTCCCTTTGAATGCAACATTAGTTTTTGTCCAGAAGTCTAACTGCTTTCTACAGTTTGGGGAATTGTAAAGCAGAAACAATTTTCCCAGCCAGGCTGACCTTCACAGTAATAAGAAATGACTGGAATTTCTATATAATTCTCCAACATTTGGGGAGGTTTTGGAAGGGTTGGGGAAAGAAAGAATAAGCTTGTTTTACCTGATATTATGCTGTGCGCATCCATTTGGCACTTTGAGCCTAATTTTTTTCTATTCACAAGATTACATGGACTGTTGCACCATATGACCCAAGAGCCAGATCACAAGTGTACTGAGAACTGACAGTAATGCACTTTAAACCTTTTGTTATCACAACAGAGATTGCATTTTGTTTCAGCCATTAAACGAATAAATATTTTTCTCCTGGGGATAGCTATTTTCATTTACTCTCTAGCCTTTACTCGGGTGATGAGCTCAGGGTGGGGAAATTCAACTTTCATTCAGGCTGTGCCCAAGGCTCTGGAACTGTGGTGTTTCCCAGGCTCTGGACCTTTCAGTGAGAAGCTCCATGAGCCAGCCAGTGGTTCTCCTTTTTGGTGACTTCAACCTGGTCCCTTGCTACTCACCTTTTGCTTTGTCAGGATGGTGGAATTAATGATCTCTCTGGCCAATATTGTCGCTTCCTTCTTTATTCTTTCAAATATTTAAGGTTCCTATTTAACTGAAGAAATGTAAATCTCCCTGGAAGAAAGTACAGAGATAAAATTTAACATATCCACCTCCACTCCCCAGGAAAAGCAGTTAGCCCTAAAGGAGAAATTTAATCCCAAAACACATAACCTGAACAGTCCTTTGTCTAAGTATTCAGGGTGGCTGTTCATCCTCCTAAGTAATTTATCAGAATAGGGGGTGGTTTTGTAGCTTGTCTCCCCCACATCAAACTCTGTCCTTGCCCACTTAAGGTAAGCAGCAGAGCATCATAATTATACTGAATTCAAATCCTACTATGCCACTCAATAGCTGTGTGACTTCGGACAAGCTACTTAAACTCTGAACTTCAATTTCCTTGACTATAAAATGGGCCTATAATAGTACCTACTTCAGAAGGCAATTTTATATGAAGGAGAAACAAAATGACTTTGTGTAATTCTTGCCATGTGCCCTCAATAAATTGCATCTTGTGTTATTAAGTCAGTTTTTTTTTAAGTACATTGTAAATTGGTGATTAATTTGCCTTATGGCATCATACAAGACTTCACTGTTAATCCATTTCAGTGGCATGTGATAGAGAAAAGTGCTGTTAGAGGCCCACCTTAGAATGGAAAATGAAGAGATAGGTGGTTTGAGCCTGAAACCTTCTTTTCTGGACTATAATATTGCTTGAAACCTACATGAAACAGAATAGTGAGGGCTAACACTAAGTGTTAAAACCAGCAAACTAAACTTTGGAGAAGTGGGTGATAGAGAGGCAGGGATTCCATAGGAGGAGACGAAGAAGAGGAAAGCACCTATGCTAGCATGTTGTGGATGATAAAGGCAGCTTGCTCTTGGGGTCCCCAGACAGGCTTTTCATTGCTTGTTCTGTTACCCCAACTCAGTGTTGAGCTCTCTGCTGCAGAGGACTTGACTCACCCATAATCTCTACCTGCATAACGTCTCATGCTCTCTAATTTCACACACTAAGAAAGTAAGACCCAGATCATTTAAAAAACAGGCCTAAGGCCACGTATGCCCATGAAGTAGATGACCTCTAAAGATTCTTCAAACTCTAAATTTATCATCTACTTGAATATTATTTGCTATTTAAAATAATCCCAGTCACACTAATAGAAGCCTCCAGTGCCTACAATTTATGTACAGAACTCGAAATGACACTTTAAATATGTGATTATCTATAATGGATGTAGCTTTACTATTTTTTAAATTTTATTTTAATAGTATTTTAGTATATTTTAATGTTAATGTAGCTTAATATTTGTTTAATATATTTATATGTACATATTCAACATGATATATTTATGAATATACACTTATTTAATTGTATATTTGTGTGTAATATATTTATTTACATATAAATATACGTATATATATTTAATTATTTATGAAATATATAATTTTAGCAGTAAATTGGAATATTTGTCATACTTGAGAGACCAGTTTGAGGATTCTCTTCCTGGGACCACATTTCCAAGATTCACCAAGGCATGTACCTATTGGCAGCTTTACAGAAGGAACTTTCAGAGCTTCATTTAATGGCTCCAATTTATGGTTTGAATGTCTGTAAGGAGCTCCTTAGCCCACCTTGCTGCATCAATTTTGAGGCAAAAGGATGCAAATACTCTTGCATTGCCATGTGTGTTTAAAGATAGCTCCAAGATCTGAGAAATAAATGTGGGTATAATCTCAGCAATTCCCCAAGAACTAAAGGGAGATGAGAGAAGGGCTTGGCATAAAGTTGAAGACTTATAAAAACCTTATTAACATAGAATTAATTAATTTTTTAATAACCTGCATTAAAGCTGTGAAAAGTAAGCTCCTCTAAGAAGAGCTGGTTTAGGAGAGAAACTTTACTTTCTCCTCAAATTCTTCCTTCTTCCTCTTGCTTGGAGCCAAATCTCTTGGCTAAATTTCTGCCAACAATATATCTCTTAAGGAATCTGTGTCTATCAAGACATTTTCTGCCACTAATTAATCTAATGACATAAGTAAGTGAACAGAGTCTATCCCCTGACCCAAGTTTATGAGTATCTCACGAGTGACTTACTCACTGCTGCCTTGAGGACAATCCACCTCTGATATAATGAGAACTTGTTTGAAGAGACAGTCTCTTTCCCAAAAAGATCTTTGAGCAAAAACAAGGCTTTATGCAAGAACAAAGTCATCTAAGAGCTCTTAATCTTCTTCCCAGTTTTCCTGACTCCTGATGTCCCTCTCAATCCATCCTACAGACAAAGCCAACCTTCCTGAAACTTGGGCATTGATCAGTTCATGTTGGTAGTGTGATGTGCCATGGTGCAGCATAACATGGCGTAGAGAACATGCTGTTGCATGGCATACTACAAAGTGGCATGACATGGCATGGAGTAGCATAGAAGAGGATGAACCCAAAAAGTCAGAAGATAAAGTTTAAGCAAGTTTTGATTCTGCCTCTCACCCTATGCCCTTTAAATCTGTTGCCATCATTGAACCTCACTTTCCACTTCTGAAAAATTAGCCCGTTCATAGCTCATCTATAAGACCCCATCCTTCTACAACTTTGTGATATTTATCCAAGAAAACATGGATTATCATCTTTGCAGCTTGGGTCATTCAAAACATAACAGAAACTCTTCAAATGCAAAAGAAACCAATAGAGATCCTTATTAGATTATTTCTGATCATGCCAATAAGTCATTCTTGGCAATTAATGTGAGCACAGAAATATTTGATGTTCATATTGTGACTTAATTATGTAGTCATTCAAGATTTCCTCCTGTGGGGAAAAGTAATTAAAACACAGAAATGTTAGAGACAGATCCAGAAGGATGACTTTGCAACCATCTAAATAAGAAGAGATGGGGACCTTAACTAACCATAACAGTAGTGCAAAGGAGGATAAGAAATGGATGGATCTTCAGAGTCAAAATGATAAGATTTAGTCATTGATTGAACCTCAGAAGTGAAAGGAAGAGAGAAGCCAGGGAAGAATGACTCAGGAATTGAGGAGGTGGGGCTCTCAGGGGAGGAAATTGAGCTCCATTTTGAACAAGCTGAGTTTCAGGTGCTGTGCATCATACATGAAAATATACGACACATGCTCAGGATTTGTCTGGAGGTAGGCCAAAGTCAGAGTTAGAACCATAGATTGTCACATGTAAATCATAGCTACTAAAATCTCCCGTGGCCATTGCTACCCTGCTCTTCCTCCAGCAATCAATCCACTGCTTTTATACACTTGGCTTTATAGTCACTATTGCATTTAAAAATTCACATAGCCTCTTAGATAGCCACTTTCTCCTTTGTCCCTAAACTACCATTCCTCTTCACCTCTCATCTACTTTCTTTTGGTATCATTTCGGCTCCTTTCCTTGAGTTCCAACTCACCTAACTTAGATGTCAAGAAACATATATAAATTGTTTATTTGTTTTTGCCTTTTGCATGACACATCACTAAATGTTCTTCCAGTAAAATTCTACCCAGTTCTTGTGATCCTTCAGTGGAGCCAGACTACTTACAAGCTCTGCTATTTCCCACAATGATTACTATTGTTCTCCTTTTCTCTTTTTAAATTTTTTAAATAAAAACAAATTCAGGGCCAGTTTCTTTTCTCAGTTCTACCACCCTGCCTCCTTTACATATGACCAACACTGATTCTTCTGGTTTACAGAGCAACCTTTCACTTGGGTCAGTGCACAAGAGGATGGTCCTTCTCAAAATGAAAGCTTTCATCGTTTCGAGGTGAAATGCCCTTCTAAACAGAGCTATATGACTTTCTGAAAGAGAGCATTTATAGAACCTCAAATAGATTAATAGTTTTCTTTCAAGCAAGTAAATGTATTTTACTCTTCTTGCTTCAACTGAGATTGAGCCCATTCATTTCATTTTTTATGCTCTCCTGTTTTATTTAGAAATGATCTATTCATTCCAACCCAATTGAAGAAATATGGATAACTCAGGGGGGGAAAACTGCCATATTATTCATGAAAGAAGTCTAGATGTTTTCACTGAATATTTTCTTGGCTCCATTTAATGTGGGCTGTATAAACCTTGCCTACAAAATTCTTTTATTTGTTATATTCTAAGAAGGCAGCATAATCCATTGAGTGAGTGAGACCCAGATTCTAATTGCAACTGTGCTCATACCCCTTGGTCAAGTTATTGCACTTCAGATATAACAGAATCTATTCTTCACAGCATTGTGGGATTAAGTGAGATGTTAAATATCTGACATATATTATGTTATATGGTAAATATTATCACATGCACAAAGTCACATTTTTCAGAAATCTTTTTGCATCTATAATGTTGATGTATACCACTCTGCTAGCCTAATAGGGAGGATGCTCTGCTTCACACCTTTATTCTCAGCTCAGCACTGTTTGTGTTGCAAATTGCAGGAGACATTTAGACTGTAATAAAATAAGAACACTCTAAGTATAGGGTGTTAAATGTAAGCAAAATAGTAATGATAATAATAATAATAATAATTAATAATCAGCATAAACTGACTCTTCATTTATATAACTATTTTTTATTATCATATTAGCATTTATCTGCTCTATGATAACTATCTGTACAAAGACAAAGCAATTAAAAGTTGCAAAAGTGCTGCCTCCTACCCTTTTCCTCCTAAAGATATTCCTTTTTGAGGCTCCCTTCATTGTAATATTTAGTAATGTGAGACAAATTTCACAACAGATCTTCACCTGCTTCATGGTGCCATGTCAATCAGAAATTCTACTCATACTCAGACCACTAATCTTTCCAGTGGTCCCTGGTGTAAATACCATGTATAACATTCAGGGTTAGGGTCATATGCCCTTAAATCAATTTATCCCCAACACAAGGAATGGATTCACCCATGGAAGAGCCCACCACATGCATGTGACATAAAAAAATATGTGATCAGTAATCTAGTCTCTCATCATTTCCCACTTCTGTAAACTTGGTGGGCCTCTATCTCTTCTCCAGGCACCTGGCATTTCACCTTGAATCACCTCTCACTAGCCCATCCAACAGCTACTTTCAAGAGAATGCCAATAAAGGTTTTGTTATGGGATGCAACAGACTGATTTGTATGTATAGATGTTTCTCTCCCTCAGGATATTTGCATGATTGCAGGGGACCATGCCCCTGTTCCAATTTAAACAGAAAGATAACCTAATTATGAAATGGAGTCTCATAATCAGTTGATTAGATTCATGATTTCTGTGTATTAACCCAGTTTATGTCTTTAGTAAAGTTACACAAATTCTTTTAAAATATGTTTATATCTTTAAGAATTCTCAAGCTACATGATTTCAGACAAAGTATAAGAGAAACAAATTTTTTCTCACACAACCAGAAAAACAATTCTTCTATCAGCAATTCTTCTGTCCAGCAACTTAGCTCTTTGAAACAGCTGAGAACCAAGACAACCAAATAATAATAATAATAATAATAATAATAATAATAATAATAATAATGGAATTGTAAAATGTTAGTCAAAATATTCATGCACATTATTTAGAGGAGAGAAAAGACTCTTAAGCTCTTATCTAGATCCAATTAGATTGGCTACCTGGTTGCAAAAGCCAGAGCAAAATATAAGTATCAAGTAAGAAGGGGAAGAGGTGCTCTTAGAACAAGGCCAAGGACAGCTGAGGAAAATGGCATTGCCTATCAGAACAGAAAGAAACAGAAGCACAATACAAATAACACAACCCCTGGGCCTGTGGGAGGTGGTAGACAAGGGTGCAAATTGTACAGTAGCCCAGAGGGCAACACCAGCTCTGAGCTTCAGGTTGGGAGGAACCACCATAGAGGAACCAAAGCGCTGGAAAGACCTCAGCCACAGCAGGCACCACACAGGCCCTGCAGAACAGGCAAGAATTCAAAACAGAGCTGCACTCCCTGGGAAGTCTGGGAGAACAAAGCGGTGTGCAGACTAATAGGCACAGCACCTTGTAGGTGCTGGGGAAGGACTGAAGTGAGAGAACATCTTGTTACCCTGTTAGAAGAGCTTAGAACAGGGCACAAGTCAGAGTGGCTCCAAGTGCACAGTCATTTTGCTAGGGCTGAGTTTTCCAAACCAAAAGTCTTAAACTTTCCATGAGGACAGGATGCAGGAAGACAGCCAGGCAGGGCACACCAGACTAATCAATTTTCATAATGATACCCTAGAGTCATCAAGAAAGAAATTCCACTAAGTTTAGGAAGGCAAAAAAAAAAAAATTAGTAGTATGGAAATGTATGACATATATAATGCAGTAAAAAAAAAAAGTAGGCGAAAAGAATGTCCTTCACCCCAAAAGTACCTATATTGTGCTCCTATTATTGTTATTATGTTCAACGACAGGGTGAAGTACAAGAGGACAGATACCAAAATGTTAGCATCGTTATCTCTGGAGTTGGGGGAGTTTTAATTCATATCATATTGCTTGCCTCTATTTTACAGTTTCCTAAAACTAACAGATACATCTTGTGTAATAAAAATAATGAAGAATAAAAGAAAGTAGTGACACATTTTTAATATTTCCACTTGCAAAATAAAAACTTTTTTAAAACCCGCAGCCAGAAGTCCTGTTGATCTAACATGATTCATGACTCTAGGAACCCAAGACAGCTGAGATTTTTCCTTTACCTATGAAATGAGAACCTCAGTCTAAATGAGAACCTCAGTCTAAACTATCACTAACAGAAATTTTCTTTGCTGTTATACTTTGCAATATTTTATCTTATTTTTATAAGGAAAATATTAAATTTTCCTTTGATCAGGAAATCAAACACCCCCCAATTAGATCAACTTAATGGCGTAAATCCTTCAGCATCAAGAGCTCTTTCTTTAACCTCTTGTGTCTTCATCAATGGAGTACCAAAATTATCAGAGTCCACAGAACTCAGTTACAGAACAAACCAGTATTAAGAATGCTAGAATCCAGGCCTCTGAAAACTAATTGTCATTTTACCTACCAAAGCCAGAGTGATTATCCAAAGTGCTGGCAAAGCAGCGCATGTTTTAAGTACAGATGGTCCCCAACAGATGGTTCAACTTAGCAACTGTTCAATTTAAAATTTTTGACTTTACAATCATGTAAAATCAATACCCATTCTTAGAACCCAAACTTTATATTTTAAATTTTGATCTTTTCCTGGACCAGTGATTTATGGCATGATATTCATGATGTTGGGCAGCGGCTGTGAGCCACAACTCCCAGTCAGCCATGTAATCATGAGGGTAAGCAACCAATACTCTACAGTGTGCCATGTTGCCAGTGTTTTTTGGATATTGTGTTCTGAGTACATTTATGGTAAACTGGGTTAAGCTGTGATGTTCAGTAAGTTAGGTTTACAAATGCATTTTCAACTCAATGATATTTTCACTTTATGATGGGTTATCAGGAAGTAATTCCATCATAAATCTAGGAGCATCTGTATCCAGGGTTTTCTACACTTATAAGAACCTGGACAACTTCACTTATCAGCTGCCTGTCTCTCAGCATTCCTATTGCATGAGATCTCCTAAAAATGCATCTTTAATTTTTCATGTTCTCTCTCACACATTTCTGCAAGGGCAGCATAATTTAATTTTATCATCTTCTCTTAAATTTGAATATAATAAATAGGCCCCTCAGATCAAATAGGTGGTAAATAAAAAATCAGTCAAACATAATGAACTCAAAGATCTTTGATTCAAAGGCTCATTCGATAATCTAAACCATTGCCCAGTTAGAGGTCAGGGAGTAGGTGTGATAAATCCAAACTAGGCCCAGTGGTTGTCATTTGTTCTGCTAATGACTAAAGGAAGAAATTTTATTGGTTGTGGCTCATAAAGTAATAGCTACTCCATCCTTATAAATACTTGCAATTGGCCATGGTTGGGTCAGAGTTTTTCCTTATTTTATTTATAATACCTTCTTTAACTTTATAAAAATAATTCAAAAGAGAACAAGAATAACTTGGTTCAAAGATTGATGGACTACAGTGATGAGTGCACTTATTCTGTGCATAAACATTAGATAGGTGGTTGAAGTCCAGTCTGTCTTCAATACAAAGAGGCCTTTGAAACATGTTTTGCGGGCCAACAGAGAGATGATTATAATAGTAAATGCCATGTGCCCCTTCCTTCCCTGCTTTTATTGGGTTCATGACATGAGCCTTGAAGGTGGGGCAGAAACAATCTAAGCACCAATTGTTCAGAGAAGCTGTGTACCAGCTGGAAGCATGAGCTTTTCAGGACCCATTATACTAAGAGGTCCGGTGGCAAGCAAGTTGAGCCCACATGAAACACCTCTTGCTGGGGGAACAGGAAGCCATTGAACCTAACCAATGCATCACCAAGAACCTGAGGTCACCTTGAACTGTTCTGCCTGTCTCTCCACAGTGGTTGTCTCCATGAGAAGGTGCTCATAATCTTTATCTTATTGTTCATCTTTCCTTCTTTGAAGATATGCCACAGTGGCAGAACTTATAGAAACCTGACATTAGTTTCATAGTTTATGTAGCTGATATACTTTCTAAAATTCCATTATGTCTCTGGCAAGTATATTTTTTCCCTTTAAAGATGAGGGAATTGTATTGGAATGCTGGCATAAGGTCGGTATGTTGGGAGTCATGTCATATCAATACAAGGTAGAAGGTCTCACTTCCATACAACAGTACTGATCATCTGAGTATGGTTATTTAACTTTGTCCATTTGGATACAAGAGAATTTCTGCCCAAAGCAGTTATCTTCATGTCATACAATTGCTCTTGAGCTGCCATTTTGATAGTCATCAAGCATCACAATTTAATTAAACAATGATAGAGTCCTTTGGATGTCAGGCACTGAGCTACATGTAGAAGGCACCAAATGAATCAAAGTATCCATTACTGCCTCTAAATGCATACATCTAGCATGTTTATCTGATTCCTAAAGCTGCTCCTAGTTTATAGGAAGAAAGCCAGGACTTCTGTATTGAGAGCAGTCATTTTATCCATCCATGTAATTTACTCATAAAATAAAAATAAATGACACCAGAAGCAGTTATTTCTAGGAAATTATAATATCTCAGGTTATGAGCCTTCAAGAAAGGACCAAAGTAGATGCTTTTCAGCCTTTACACAAGAAAATGGAGAGCCTTTAGGTGAAAGTAAGGACTTGCCACATGTCTCTTTTCACAGTGCAGTGTTTCACTGTTTTGTTCAGTGTTTATATGCACAATGTAACTGCCCTAGGAACAGAGGAGAGAACTTCTCTAGGAGTATTCACAGACCCACAATCAATAAAAGTCATCTCCTTGCCTCTATTGTTTGAATATCCTATTGGTATCCTTGTTTGATGACCAAAGTGATTTTTAAACAAAGGAAAGCTGGCTGTAGAATGACTCTCCCATCTATACTCTAAATAATCACTAGTACATTAGCCCCATTTTGTATTTGAAATCTCTACTTGAGATAAGTTTTTATAATGTGTTCCATGATTATTACTTGAATACTAGGTGACAAAGTTCATGAGAGGGAAATGCATTCAAAAATGTTTAGAAAATTATAGAATTGTTTCAAAAATTTTCTGAAATGCAATGCGACTTTCACTACATTTTCTGAATTTATTTACCATTGTTTTGTTTTATTTCAGGCAATTTACAGGTATCTGCGTACATCATTTTATTGACTCTCCCCTCTTCTGGAGAACGTGTTTGTCATAGAGAACTATATCTGTAGTGGATATAGTATTAGTAACAATGGCTATAAAAAGGAAAATTTAGTGTCATTCCTGTTTTAGAAATATACAAGTGACAATACCACACTACTTTTCCACACACATAAGTAAAAATTAAGGGAAACATGATTATATCAAGTTTTAAATAAATTTATTTACCAGAACAATAATTTTACATACTTTAGTTTTATTCTGACATGCTTCAAAAGAACCTTGTCTAAGACAAGTTCTAAAACATAAAATTGATTTATTTTATAACCAGGCTTTTAATTGTAAGATTTAATTACAATTTACAGTAACCATTTTGTTAAGGAAACCATTTTTTGAACTTTGGATACAGCCAAACCAACATCTTTGAGTAACTTG
The DNA here is from genome assembly GCA_030015415.1 of Cynopterus sphinx. NCBI lineage: Eukaryota > Metazoa > Chordata > Mammalia > Chiroptera > Pteropodidae > Cynopterus > Cynopterus sphinx. Next base: position 47,948,358 of record CM057391.1, on the reverse strand, counting down.
TCTTCCTTTATTGTAATTGTGAGATAAACAATTTATCTATAGGTATAAATAAATTTATCCACCAATATTTCTAAGGTTAAAAAAAATGCTGTGGTTACAGAAAGTAAAGAAAATAGAGGACCAAATGTATATTTGTAAATTTGCTTCTTAATACAAAAAAAAAAGTTTTTCGTAATTATAATATTCTGGATACATGAAAATATGTGGGTTTAAAACAAAACAAAACAAAATAAAAATTCTTAGTGGGCATTCGTTTTCCCTCTATTTAGCATTTATCAACTATGGCACATACAATAGAATATTATTCTTAAGCTAAAATTAGATATGTCAGTCACAGATCAAGTTCAAAACCTACAGCCTTGAAAACAGACCTACATGAACACACAGGGCCCCATTCCAAATTCCAGCACACAGGTGAAGAGAAATATCTTTCAGTTTTCCTTTTTAAGGGTTTCTTCTCCAACAGGTGTGCTTTATTTCCACTGAATTCCATTGCATTAGAAACTCTTTCTGGGATATAAAACGTGCTACATCAGATAATAATAATGAAAACAATCTGCTCACTTCCTTGTGATATGTCCCTAATAGAGAGCGCTGTCATGTTTACTTTATGGTAATGCAGATGTATTTGTGAATACGCAATGGTTCATCTCCTGGATTCTTTTTAAATCAATAAACCTTTTCTAAACCAATTTGCATGAGCATTAACAAGAGCACAGAGGAAATTTTGCTCAAACCTAGATGGTATGTGGAATATCTAGGCTTGGAATCTAAAGTCGTTCCTTCAAATGTAGTTGATGGGAATAGCCAAGGTGGATTACATTATCCATTAGTACATTTGTTAAATTTGTAGATAACAAAGCAATACATCTCCCAACTTTTCTCAGAGTGCATAACATAGAATACAAGTTAGTGTTATATACAAAGGGGAAGCTATGATCAAATATTTTGGGAAAATACAGAGTTAAACAAGCTGAACAGCTTTCTTTACCTGTGGACAACCTCCAGAAGCTTTCACATGCCGAGATACATTAAAAATTACCAAGAGGTTAATGCTTCATGTGGTGTTTTCCAAACCTTTTTATTCTTGATCAAATCCCAAAACCAGAGTTCCACTAAACACACTTCGGGAATTGCTGTCATTTTCAACTATTCCACCAAAATACACTTGCTTGCTAGCAGGTAAAGCTACAAGCTAAAACAAGACTGTTCTAAAGACATTATGAACTTCTAATTTATTTTAATAAATTCTTAGAAATCACATCTCCTTGTGTTACTTGAAGTTTTTTTCTTTTTTTGAAGTATTTTTAAAATTTATTTTTCAATTACAGTTGACATACAATATTATATTAGTTTCAGGTGTACAGCATTATAATTAGACATTTATGTACCTTATGAAATTATCACCCCATAAGTCTAATACACACCTGACAGCTTTTTTTCTTAAAAAGTCATATGACTCTTCTTGATCAATCTGTCCAAGTTCCTGAAACCAAAATCTTGAAAGAGTAGACCTATTTATTTAATGTTTTTTTCATTTTCTATTTCAATACATTATTTTAAGTGATGTTTTCTGTAAAGTGATTATACAAAATAACCTCTAAAGTTATGTATTTTATATTCTTTCTTTTTTTTATGCTTGGCCATTTTGCTTTATTTTTTCTCCATGTACTGCAATGGAGAAGCATAAAGGCATTAAGAATAAAATACATGCTATTATATTTTTAAGTGATATTCAACAGGAATTAAATCTTGTACATGCTAATTTGAAAAATAAAATAAAGTATGAGTAAAACTTTTACCATTCAGACATAAAAATATATCCCCCAAAACCCAAATATTTCTGGAGTTTCATACTAAAGATACACTGACATGAATTCTCAGCAGCTGTATCTCTGCCTGAGTTTCATAACGATGACCAGCCCTCTTTTTTCTCTTCTGCAGTGGTTTTCTTCAGTATTCGCATAAAAGTGAGACGTGTCAGTTCTTAGTTTTGCTGTTGTCCTCAATATCCGTCTTTGGTTGGCTTGCAATTATTTATCTTTTAACATAGGGTAATTAGTCTTTTTTATTAAAAATCTATTATGGATTTCAAATTCTATTGCTGTTCCTATGACAGAACATTGCGACAGCTCTGACCATGTTGGACAGGTCAGTTTTAACCCTGGGGCCATGGACTGTGCTGCTGCCCACTGGCAGCTGGAAGCCAGCCTGGAAGTCAGTGAACAGCACAATCTTTAGAAACTGGCTATATGCCCTGACCTAAACACTTCTGGCCTTAGTCCCCACTTGCTAAAGCAGATTTGGAAAAAAAAAAATTAACATATTCATTTAGTAACTCTTGTAGGACTAGAACTCAAAAAATTATACCACTGTTCCAAATCTTATTCCATCATTTCAGTATTATTATAGAATTTTACTAAGAAACTTTAGTGATCGTCTAGTTCAGGGTTCATAGGCTTTAATACGCATCAGTATCACCTAAAGAGTTATTAAAACCCAGATTGCCATTCCCACCCCAGAGATCCTAATTCAGCAGGAGTGGGGTGAAGACCAAGAATTTGCATTTTTAAGACTTCCCAGGCAAAGATGATATTGCTACTCCTAGGACCCCACTCTGAGAAACTGCTATAGAAATCCCTTTCTTCTAGCCTATTCCAGGGAACCTGAGCATTCCTGGCACTGGCCTTCAACCCAAACCCTGCAGAGCTGTCAGGGAAGGGAGAAAATCATGATTCCTCCAGGCCTCAGTGCAGCATGAGAGATGATGGATTGGTGTACTTTCATGCTCATCAAGGGCATTCGTCAGAGAAGGCTAACTCAGCAACACAGGCCCCTAAAACTTCTGTGGCTTATTTGCCACAGAGACCATTTTTAAGAACCACTGATCTAGTTAAAACTTCGTATTTAACAGAAGGAAGAGAACCCAAGTGTTTTGATTTCCACTGATTTTACCTGTATTGGCAAAAAAAAAAAAAAAATTTAACAAATTCTCATCTTTCCTGACTAGGTAGATTCATTTCTTCAGTCACTGAGTTTCTGCTCTCTTCTCCCTAAATGGGAAAAATTCCAACACAGCCTTTGCTTTTGCGCTTGGTAAGATTAAGTTTTATGTTTTTTAACCTATGTTCAGTTTTATTAATGGAAACTTTCCTAACAATCTATACAACGACTTTTTATATTTTTTTAGCTTACAGCTCCTACAAGTAGTGGTTCTTACTGTTAGTTTAATGTTCTTAGAACAACCTATAACCAATATATTTTGTGAGCACAGAATGATTTTATTTACCTCTGAGCATTCTGGTCATGTTTTTAGCTTTCTCTTTTATGTATTTATCTTCCCTTTTCTACAGAGTCG